>CAWUFW010011417.1:0-616653 GCA_963921515.1 Calotriton arnoldi | reverse complement strand
TTGAGGGGTGGGGTGAGTGAGTTTCATTGTAGATGGCATCTCCACCATGAGATGGCAGCATGATACTGTTTGATAGCAGTAAGCTTGTGGGGGCACTAGGAGAAAGACTGCCCAGGCATGAATATCTAGGTCTCCCCACATGGCGAACAAAGAGTCTTAGGAAGCAAGGGGCGTTCAATGAGCGGTAAGGCTGCAGGGGGTCACAAGCGAGATGGCCCTTGGGAGGCCATCGTGTTCAAAAAGATTTGGCTATCACCACTCCCTTCCAGCAGTCTAAACAGACTAGCAGACGTATCTCTGCTGGTCCACACAACCTTCATGACCATCCTTATCCTACAGTGCCTTGCGGTTCTCTGCCGCCCACCTCCTTGCACCTCCTCAAATATTGGGCTGTATACTCCTAAACCCCTCTGTGCTGGTCGCTACTGTCCTGCCAGACTGACAACAATCAACAAAATGCCATCACACACCTTTGACCCGACACCCATAGCCGCACACAATTGAGCTCTTAAGCACCCTCCGCCCAAACCTCTTTTTGGCTGCTCTGGATCATGGGGCACGTCAGTGAGTGTAACTATAGAAAGTAAACCATGCTTTATGGTTCCTGTTTCTACTGCCGCCTTTGTGACCTCTCATACCAGGGGTAGCAGGGACAGTGCCAGGTGCACCAAAGTGCGATCCAGATGTGACATCCATTTTGTACGTTGGCCTGTGTGCGCATATACTCGTGCTGGTCTTCACAGAGCTGGGTGCTCTCCCTACCTGTGCAACGCCTGTTCTTTCCACCTAGCCATGTTTATGGCACTCCCTGTGAGGCTGTGCGTTGCCAGTTCCTGTCTGTGTATACCTCTTGTGCCACTAACGGTTCCCATGTTCGAGGCACATCTGCATTTATTTTCAAAGTTCACGCTTGCAGGTAGAGCTGAATCGTAATTTGTGTGTACGAGGGAGGGGTGTTATGTAAGTGCAGAGACCTCCCTGCTCTGGCTCTTGTGCAGAGGGCCTCTGGCCCTGCTTCTTAGCTGTGATTGCAGCCGTGGGCACCCGGCCAGCTGCGGCTCCACTGACAGTCCCTCCGAGCTGCCTTTTTTTATGGCAAAGAACACACCACAGAATTGTCCCCGTGCCAATGCCAGGACGTTCAGCAGTTCAGCTCTGGAACATCTTTCATTTATTAGGGAGTAAAACTCCGGAGTTCAGGCTCTTGGTGTGTGCTGATTAGACGATATTTTATCAGCAGTAACGCATTAAGGTTGAGCTGATGTCAGCCTGCTGTCCTAGCGCCCAGCTGTTCCTCTAGCCACCTCTCTAATTCCGTGGCATCCTCTCTTCTCACAGCCCTGCTGCTGAGCAGTACAGTAAACATGAGCGGCACAGTAAACATGAGCGGTACAGTGAACATGAGCGGTACAGTAAACATGAGCGGTACAGTAAACATGAGTGGTACAGAAACATGAGCGGTACAATAAACATGAGCGGTACAGTAAACATGAGCGGTACAGAAACATGAGCGGTACAATAAACATGAGCGGTACAGTAAACATGAGCGGTACAGAAACATGAGCGGTACAATAAACATGAGCGGTACAGTAAACATGAGCGGTACAGAAACATGAGCGGTAAAATAAACATGAGCGGTACAGTAAACATTAGAGGTACAGTAAACATGAGCGGTACAGTAAACATGAGCGGTACAGTAAACATGAGCACTGGCTTAGGGATGGTGCGGAAGTGACACAAGCTTCAAGGTACAAACCAGCTGCTCTAAGAGGACACTCTGACTTTTCCTCTCTTTGATTCCCGAGCATTACTACCTACCAGCTGATTACCAGGTGGTGGAAGCCGCCTGCTTCAGGTATACGCTCTTCGACTGGGCCTATGGTCTGGCAACATCCTGTCTGACCAAAGCTGAGCATTCCATGCAGGGTGATTATGGACCTTGAAGCCTGGACTAAGCATGGTGATCCAAACATCACCAAGGAAGTCATTGGGCGCAGGGTGAGGCATTGTCTGATTCTTCTTCTGGGGGGCTGGTAACCCAGAGCCTCATTTTGAGAAATCATCTGCCAAATGAGTGCCACTCAGGCCCTCTTGAATGTTTATTTACATAGTTTTGTGAAGCGCGAACCAGCCCTAATGGGTGCTAAAGCTTGGTACAGCAGTGGTTCAGTCCAAGTACACATTTTACACACTCCTAGGTACCATCTTGAGCTAAATGTGTGGAAACCTTGTTGCAACGAAGTATTCTGAGTATGGAAACAGCCTCATTTGTACAATAGAGGTAGGAATCCTGTACAATGAGCGAATGTTGTCATAGCATCTTGATCATAGCGTACAATTTGTACAACCCATTCAACAGTTTATATTGCTGCACAGGGCTATCAATACATGGTAAACATTAATATTTACAGTACTTGTCAACAAAAGCCGACTCTTATGAGGATGCCCACAAAGAATACCCTTGGTGCATGAAGCGTTAACTTCTTTAAATTCATAAACCGGATTGCAGGCCGTTTTATGTTATTAGGAAAATACAGAAGTGGTTTGGTGGGACATTCAAGAGAAAGCTGAGTGAGAGTATGCCAGACATTCAACCATTCGAGCATGTTGGGTTCTCTTTAGCTAGAAACCTTTGACTTCAGTCTTGAAAATGTTGCAGTAGGTGCCTTCCAGGTGGAGAGGATCATTGTTTTTCCAAGCTTGTCGAGAGTAGCTCTCCTGTCTCCAGCAGTGCCATAACAGGCATCTTCTTGTCATAAATTTAGCCTGCGTCATTGGTCTGGCTGTGGCAGCTTTTGTTAAGTAGCTCATGTGTGAAGGAAACTTCAAGATATTCCTTGTTTACCTAGTGTTTTGTTCAACCTACCTCACGTGAGGGTATGGGTGACTGTAAGTGAATGATATGTAGTGACTGGGATGTGAACAGAGCCAATAACCATTTAGTGTCTTTTCATATTATCACACCTGTTCCCCTTTGCCCTTTTGCCGATTTCAGTAGAGGTCTAAAACGATCAAACTGCCTTGGACACTGTTTTCCTCTACCGGTGAAAACAGAAAACAAATACACAAAAGGTGATGGGGTATGCTTGCAATAAGTCTAACCACTGGCAATTGCTCGGGGTAGTATTCCAACCCATCGTTCTTTCACCCACCATGCCACCTCAGATTAGACCCAGCCATATGCAAATCAATCATGGCCCTGCTCCAATGGAATTAGTCCAGCCCAAACTGCCATGCCAGGTTCTTTCTGAACCGGAACCGAAGCAACCCAAGACCAGTTTCACCATGATTGGGGCTTTCAGTCAGGTGTAACTTGGTTCCAGTGGCAGAGTGAGCAAGGGACCCATGTAAGGGCATATCCTTGGCCACTTAGGGCATCACATCAAACACATAAAAGGTGATATGGGGATGCTTGCAATAAGTCTAACCAGTGACAATCACTCGGGCAGCATGCCAGTCCATTGTTTTTTTGTCCACCATGCCACCTCAGGTTAGACCCAGCCATATGCAAATCAGTCTTGGTCTTGCTCAAAAGGGAATAGTCCAGCCCTAACTGCAATACCTGGTTGATGCGTAGAGTGGAAAAAGCTTAATGTGATCCTTATGCACTCTTTTCCTTATTTTATTTTATAAAATGTGTACCGCGGCTCTGTGTTCAGGGATGTGGTCTTTTTAAACCATACTGCTTAGGGGCCCTGCAGTCATGTCCTTAACTTTTCAGGCAAAAACACTCATTGATTTCTGAATGATAAGTGCAAAAGCGCTAAGGTAACTATGTTGTTCTGCTTACGTTTACATGCTTGTATTCCCTATGAGTGTCTGCTTTTTCCAGGATGTTGTTACTTCTTTTTGTCAGGCAGCATAATACTCTGGTCTCCCCTCCCTCATTACCTATTTCCAATTTTCTGGTTCTCCAGCGCCGCAAAATCATATGAATGGCAATAGCGCTATACAAATATGATCACTCCACTACAAATTTTAAAAAAAACATTGTCATTTCCAACACCAAGAGCTTTAACTTTCACAAATGCAAGACCGATTGCATTGCAAATGCTTGTTAATTACTGCCGGTGCTCAGAACTGGCAGTACCTGAGCCACTTAAAGCCCTGTTCTTAGATCAAGATATTCTTTGTGATAGAGCCATGATGGTCTTCAGCGGGCGTTTTCTTGCGGTCAGCCTCCTTGGCCTCTCCTTGGCTGTGTCTTGTGTAATGGGCGCGGCGCAGAATAAAGGTGAGCAAAGAGGTTCAGAGACCAGGGGCCGTCAGCGTCTGCAGAGAACTGGGTGGTATAAGGGGTAAATTAAGATCGTTTCTGCTGTGACTGTAGGTCGCAGCTTAGGGGCAGGGGTGGCACTACCTATGCAATCCCATTGTCCATCAGATGAATGTTTAGTTTATTTTTGTAATTTACTTTGTTCTAGTTTACTATTGATGGAATGTCTCTATTTCTAGTACCTTACATTATAAATTTGTAAAAAAAATAAAATTGTATGTAAAATTCTCAAAGAAGGATATCCTTGACGCCTTTTGGGATATGTTTGTCCCTTCATACGGAATATTTATTAATAAAATATGTATGGAAAGAACATATCAATCATTCAATCAATCAGGTGTTTATAGAGCTCACTACTCACCCGCGAGGGTCTCAAGGCGCTGGGGGGAGGGGGGGGACAGCTCCAGGTCAGTCGAAGAGCCAGGTCTTGAGGTCCTTCCTGAACGTGTGCAGGGTCGGGGAGCATCTGATGTTCACAGGGAGCTCGTTCCAGGTCTTGGCTGCGATGTGGGAGAAGGCTCTCCTGCCTGTTCTGTTTCTGCGGATGCAGGGGACTTCTGCCAGGGCGAGGTCGGCGGAGCAAAGGTTTCTCTTGGGTACGTGGAAGGATAATCTCTCGTTGAGGTATTTGGGTCCGATGTTGTTGAGTGATTTGTAGGCGTGGGTGAGGAGTTTGAAGGTGACCTTCTTCTCGACGGGGATCCAGTGGAGGTCTCGTAGGTGTTGGGTCATGTGTTCGTGACGTGGTGTCCCGAGGATGAGTCTGGCTGCGGCGTTCTGGATGGTTTGGAGTTTGTGTAGAAGGGTCCTGTTGATACCAGCATATAGGGCGTTGCCGTAGTCCAGTCTGCTGGTTATGAGTGCGTGGGTGATGGTTTTTCTGCAGTCGGAGGGATCCATTTGAAGATCTTTCGGAGGATGCGCAGGCAGTTGAAACTGGTGGAGGCGACGCGTTGATCTGGCGGTTCATGGAGAGGGAGGAGTCAAGGATGATGCAGAGGTTCCGTGCGTGGTCTGTGGGAGTGGGCGGGCTCCCGAGGGCGGCGGGCCACCAGGTTTTGTCCTAGGCGGAGGTGCAGGGTCCGAGGATGAGGACCTCGGTCTTCTCAGAGTTGAGCTTCAGACAGCTGTCCTTCAGCCAGGCTGCCACGTTCTTCATTCATTCCTTCCTGGAAACAGAGTCTGGTGTCTTTGGGCTTCTTCGTGAGTGAGAGGATGAGCTGGGTGTCATCAGCGTAGGATACAATGCTGAGCCCATGCGGTCTGACAATGGTGGCGAGGGGGGCCATGTAGATGTTGAAGAGCGTGGGGCTGAGCGATGATCCTTGGGGTAGTCCGCAGTTGATGTCGGTGGGTTCGGAGAGGAAGGGAGGGAGTCTGATCCTCTGGGTTCGGCCGGAGAGAAAGAATTGGATCCAGTCGAGGACGGTTCCTTGTATCCCCGCGTTGTGAAGTCTGGCTGCGAGGGTGCGATGTGAAAAGGTGTCGAAGGTTGCGGAGAGGTCCAGAAGGATGAGGGCCACAGTGTGTCCCTGGTCGAGTAGCATGTGGATGTCGTCAGTGGCGGCGAGGAGGGCGGTCTCGGTGCTGTGGTTGCTGCGGAATCAAGACTGGGAGGTGTCCAGGATGGAGTTCTCTTCAATGAAGGCGGTCAGTTGGGCGTTCACGAGTCTCTCGGTGACTTTGGCCGAGAAGGGGAGGAGAGAGATGGGCCGGTAGTTTTTCAGGCCTGTTGGGTCGGCCGTAGGTTTCTTGAGGAGGGGTTTAATCTCTGCCCGCTTCCAGTCGTCTGGGAAGATGCTGGACATGAACATACAAGAGAATTTCAGAAGTAAAGTTAAAAAATCAACAAATCATTAGTTGCTATTTGACTCAATAGCTTTGTACTAATGAGAACTACCTGTTATTACAAACAAAAGACAAAATTCCTCATACAGTTGGTAGAATTTTTGCTTTTGCATCATGGGCACCGTCTCTTGGTGAAAAGGTACTAAATGTATGTAGATTTAAGATTATAAGAAGATCAATGGGACTAATCTTATTATTAGAAGATTGGAATGTTGGGAGCTCCATTGAAGACAATGGAGTGCTCCCTGCTTCTACGGGCCGGTAAAGGCCCGCAGAGCAACATTCCAATGTTTTACAAAGGCCTCTCGGAGCTCGAGGGGATTTAAATCCCCTCGAGCTTCGAAAAGCCTTTGTTTTATTTGTTAGAACATTCTGCCCTCTAGTGGCAGAATGTTCTAATAGCCTTATAGCCCTTCGCAGCAGGGCCTTCGGCTCGGGCCTTTGACGCGGGAGCGGGCCTTTAATAGCCGGTATAGCCCGCTACGGCGGGCTATAAGGCTATAATAAAGGATTGTGTTTCAGGGGTAACAATAAAAACTACAGGATGCAGCAATCCAAAAAGAAACTTGCAGATGTCTTTAAACTCTGAAAAGCGAGGTCAATTTTGTGTGACGCAAAACCTCTTTTCGGACTAATCTGTGTCAGGAGAAGCACAGAGAGTGCGTTCAAGTGGTGAAGGGAGGTCCACCTAAAAGACAAAAAGATCTTGAATATTAAGGTAGGACTCAAAAATGTATATCACCTGCCTACAGGTAATTAAATTTCAGCCTTTTTATGGTCGAGCCTGTGTGAGCCATGTGCTAGCGCAAACGCTCTTGAGACACTGTTGTTAAAACAAGCATTAGTAAATGCAATAGGTTTCGCGTATGGGATTAATAATCATTTTATTTTGTTTTAAGTGTTAGCTTGGTGAGCAGTTGTGTAATATGTCACTGAAACTCCGTAAAAGTGTTATGACTAGTTTATTGAGAAAGGCAATATATTGTGCATTTACTGGTGGTACTATAAAGGGGGCAGTTTAGATAAAGGGCGGAAGACAAAGAAAAAAACATGCAGCCTACAAGCATGCTTGAAATGTGTGCAGCTGCGGGTAGATTAGGTGATGGGTGGATGACAAACCAAACAAGCACAGGGTAAGGGCTGTGCAGTCAAAACCGAAAAAACATGCTGTGCTGGCAAAAGACACCTGAGCTGGCAGCCAACATGAAGCCAGCCACAGAACCTCTGTCTGCAATGCCACCTGTCTCCAGAAGATGCATTAATGCCTTGAGCTATTTTATTGAGTCTCTCTATTACAGTCAGTCTTCTGTACCATTTCTATACACAATGTGCATCCTCCCACCTCCTTAAATGCAAGAAGGAAGCTCTTCCAACCCCTTTCACAGACCATCCTCTGGGAATTTACTAAATCATCCACATACACAGTATAAAAGATGCATAACATTGGGAACTGCAGTTGCCATCTGGCCTTATATTATTTTATTTTTAACCAGCAGAGCCACTATTTGCAGCGTTCACTCACATGATATCTCCTATTTCTGTCATTGAAGCCAGCAATGAGCTCAATGCTGACCCCATTCATTCAAACTCCAAACCATGTGCTCAACGATCGTGAATGTGGCTGAGTTCAAAACTAGAACGTGCCAGTAAACATGCCAAGTGAGCAGCCAGTCAATGGCATGCATGCAGAGACCTTTTAGACAACATAACTACAGTAACCAGCATACAGCACTAGATAGGCAGACCGAGTGACAATGGTTCCACTTACTGTCTACTCCAAACGAAAATAATTAGAACTAAAGTGAACCTGCCAGAAGTACGCCGTGACGGCTGTTCGTCAAGTGCCAAACTTTAAGAAAAGGGAATAATATCTTCAAAGTCATTTCCTAATACCTAAAATTATAATAACGTGCAACCAAATTAATTCCCTAAAAAGGGCTTGAAGCCCGCCCATTACTTACCATTCATCTACATCATTATCAGCCCTCTTAACTGCCTTTTAATTCAGCAGCAGGTCCCAGGCGTCAGTTCTTGCATCAATTCCATTCTTTTTTCTCATGGACCAACTACAAATTGATTTCTCTTAATCAGTGTCCATCCATTGCTCACGCAGTGATTGACTAAAGTATACAAAATGTGATGGATGGAATACTTGAATTAATCTCAGCCACTGGTAATTACTCAGGGCCTCATCCCAATGCATCTGTATTTTGCACAACATGCCACCTCAGTTTGGACTCAGCTTTATGCAAATCAGTCTTGACCCTGCTCGAATAGGAACAGTCCAACCCGAACTGACAAGCCAAGCCCCCCCCCCTGAACAGGCACACAAGCAACCCAGGACCAGTTTCCCCCTTGTTAAATGGGTCGGCAGAAACTGAAAGGCATGGTCTGCAAAATAATAATGGCCTGGGATACGCTCCCAATTAGAACAATGGAATGTTGGGAGCTCCTTTGAAGACAATGGAGTGCTCCCTGCTTCTACGGGCCGGTAAAGGCCCGCAGAGCAACATTCCAATGTTTTACAAAGGCCTCTCGGACCTCGAGGGGATATAATCCCCTCGAGCTTCGAGAAGCCTTTGTTTTATTTGTTAGAACATTCTGCCCTCTAGTGGCAGAATGTTCTAATAGCCTTATAGCCCTTCGTAGCAGGGCTATACCGGCTATTAAAGTCCCGTTCCCTTGTTAAAGTCCCTTGCCTTCGGCTCGGGCCTTTAACACGGGAGCGGGCCTTTAATAGCCGGTATAGCCCGCTATGGCGGGCTGTAAGGCCATAGTAATTACCAGTGGCTATGATTAATTCAAATGTTCCATCCAACACTTTTTGTATACTTTACTGTGTCGCCCTAAGTGGGACGGGTATGCCCAGATGTGAGTCCCGTGCAGACTGTGCCCCTGGAATTTGGCTATACCTGGCTGATGAGCTCTAACTACGGCAAAACCTTCCTAGGTTACATTTATTCCTGTTTCCTGTATTCCTCACCCTACGGGGAGGTACCCGAACCACTCCTCTTGTGGTCACCTCCAGGATCCTTCTTGGACATTCTGTTGCTGATCCAGAGGTTCGCTCTTTTGCAAGTTCCCTGGGTCAATTTAGCTTGCTGTCAATCAGGTGTTGGCGAAACTCTGTAAAGCAGGTATTGAGCATCTGCTCCTCTCAAAATTTGATCATAGGGGGTGGGGCGGAAGGGGGGAGAACAAGGGGAGGAGCTGAGGACTTGTTGGATGGAGGTGTACATAGAGCAGCACACAGGCAATGGAGCATTCAAATAATCAAATATGGTGTTAGACCATAGAAATCGCTATCCACACTCTGCCAAGCCGGGCGATCACGACCAACACTGTAGGGTGCATTCACCTCCCCAAGGTCCCTATGGGCATATACAACAAACAACTATCCAAGAAAAAGTAAAGATCAGAAGAGAACAGAACAGAGAAGAAAGAAAAATGAGAAAACGAGAACATGAATAGTCCAACATGGAATAAAAGGAATGTCTGGAGACAGAGTACATCGGTAGCCTACTGTTGAGATCGATAAATATGATAGCCTTGTACACCCATATGTATGCACGTATAGCAGCGGCAGTACCAATAAATGCAATATCGATGCAATACCAATGTACACTGCAACTTATGCACTCATAATGATGTCAATCTCAGTGAATGCAATGTTGATGTAACAACTATACGTATAATAATGAGAATACAGGTAAATATGATATCATTGATTGTCATGTTACACATGCACATACTCACAAACCTGTATCATTGCTGTCGGATTCCTCTGTGAAGACCTCCTCATCAACTCTGAGTCAGAGATGCATGGTCAGACAGGCCCTGCAACCCAAACCCAAGCATACCGATTGACAGGAATCAGGGAGGATTACGTTTACCCAAAGACAACCGCACACCTAGGGAAAACCGTGAATGATCTCAGCGATATGTAGTCACACTACAAAGAGGACCGAGGGGATTGGCCCCAATAAAACAGTTGGCTAAAGGCGCACGTTCCCAAAATATCACAGAGGTAGGTGCCACATGTAGTTAGGAACACTCAGCCAATCAGGACACGACATGTAGACCACTATGGTGTTTTTCAAAGCATGAACAAGTGTTTTATTGTACCCACAAAATGTATATATGTGGAGCCAAAACTTCTGTACTCTGAGACTGTCCTCAGACGCACCTCTGTCGATACTCTCCCGGCCGTTACGCTAAATTCAATCAATCAATTAATCTGGGGAATTATAAGCACACTACTCACCCGTGAGGGTCTCAAGGCGCTGATGGGGTGGGTGGAGGGGGGGGGGGTGTCAGCATTTCTGTATCAGTCGAAAAGCCAGGTCTTCAGCGCCTTCCTGAAGGTGTTCAGGGAGGGGGCACGTCTGATGTTGGTGGGGAGCTCGTTCCAGGTCTTGGCTGCGATGTAGGAGAAGGATATTCCCCCTGCTCTGGCTCTGCGGATGCACGGGGTTTCAGCGAGGAGGAGGTTGGTGGAGCGGAGGTTGCATTTGGGTACGTGGAGGGTGATTCTATCGTTGAGGTATTGGGGTCCGGTGTTGTGTAGGCATTTGTAGGCATAGGTGAGTATCTTGAAGGTGACTCTTTTCTCGACGGGGAGCCAGTGGAGCTTGCATAGGTGTTGGCTGATGTGTTCGTGTCGAGGGACCCCGAGAACGAATCTGGGGGCGGTGTTCTGTATTGTCTGGAGCTTGCGGAGTAGGGATTTGTTGATGCCGGCGTTGAGGGCGTTTCCGTAGTCCAGCCTGCTGGTGATGAGTATGTGGGTGACTGTCTTCTTTGCCTCGGGGGGATCCATTTGAAGGTCTTACAGGGGATGCGGAGGGTGTTGAAGCAGCTGGAGGTCACAGCATTGACCTGTCGATTCATGGAGAGGGAGGAGTCGAGTACAATGCAGAGGTTCTGGGAGTGGTCTGTGGGGGTCGGGGGAATACCGAGGGCGGTGGGCCACCAGGTGCTGTTCCACGCCGAAGGGGTGGTTCCGAGGACGAGGACTTCTGTCTTCTCTGAGTTGAGTTTTAAGCAGCTGTTGTTCATCCAGGCTTCGACGTCCTGCATTTCTTCCTGGAAGTTGAGTCTGGTGGTGGTGGGGTCCTTGGTGAGGGAGAGGATGAGCTGGGTGTTGTCGGCGTAGGAGACTATGCTGAGGACGTGCCGACAGGACGATGGCGGCGAGGGGGGCCATGTAGACGTTGAAGAGGGTTGGGCTGAGTGATGATCCCTGTGGGACTCTGCAGTTGATTTCAGTGGGTTGGGAGAGGAAGGGTGGCAGTCTGATCCTTTGACTTCTGCCGGTGAGGAACGATCTTATCCAGTCGAGGGCGGTGCCTTGTATGCCGGCGTCGTGTAGTCTGTCTGTGAGTGTGCAGTGGGAGACGGTGTCGAAGGCTGCTGACAGGTGGAGTAGAATCAGGGCCGTGGTGTGGCCTTGGTCGAGGAGGGCGTAGATGTCGTCAGTAGCGGCGAGTAGGGCGGTCTCGGTGCTGTGGTTGCTTCGGAATCCGGATTGGGAAGGGTCGAGGATGGCGTTGTCTTCGATGAACTTTGACAGTTCTGCGTTGACGGTCTTCTCAGTGACTTTAGCTGCAAAAGGGAGGAGCGAGATGGGCCTTTAGTTCTTGAGGTCCGTCGGGTCTGCTGGGGGCTTCTTGAGCAGGGGCCTGACTTCTGCGCGTTTCCAGTAGTCGGGGAAGGAGCCGGTCTTGAAAGTGGTGTTGATGGCGCGTTGTAATTAAACCAACTTGTTCCTATTTTACCAAACGCCTCTTGTCTTTTAATTTATTTAAGGTAAATTCATATTTGAGCAACACTAACCTGACTGGTCTGCTGTGTGGCATGGCCGATCTAGGCTGCTGGGTATCCATAACCAAGGAGAGAGTGACCTATGGTAATTGGTACATAGGTAGGGGCCCAACTGGGTCAATACAGGTCAAGGTCCATCGGTCGTGGGGTGAGGGGACTTAGAAGGAGCAGCGGTGTCCCTGTTTGTCTCCATATTAGGAAGCTGTAATCTACGGGGCTTGCCAGGGATGTGTTGGTGAGGTGAAGAAGGGAGATAAGTGTTCCCTAGCCTCAGGGAGCAAGTGAAAGCATTGTTCAGGCGAGTCCGGTCAGACCTCACTAGGATATGTCTCCCAGGCACCCCTTGTAGCTGTGCTTTGCTGAGGTCATCCACACTGATCAGCTATATCTCCATTGTAGGCAAATAGGAGGATAGGTAACCTTGCATTTGGAAAAGGAAAAAAATAGCAAAACCAAAAACGAAGGAGAAGTTTAAAAAATCGAATTGGATATTGATTATTTATGGAATTTTAGGGTTACACAAAATCACTGAGTGGCACTTCTCAACAGACAAGTACTGGACCCAACCACAGTTCACCAATGTGGGAAAATGTGTTTTTGGTTGAAGGTAGCCCTGAAAGTCACTCTGGTGGTCCTGGCTTTAAAGAGCAGGTCTAGTCCTTCTTCAATCAGCAGGGCAGCAAGTCATTCTTTCAAGCAACAGGGCAGTCCTTCTGAAAGCCGGAAACAGGCAGCCCTTCTGAATCTTCCAAAGGTCCAGGAATGTACTGGGAATGTAGTTCATGAGGCTCAATCTTTATGCCTGGTGACAGCCTGGCTTCACTCTTCTGGTTCTGGAAAGTTCCTCCCTTCCCCTGCCAAGAATCCAAGAAGGCTAAGGTAAGAAGAGCCTGATGTCAAGTTATGTGAGTGTGTGCTAAGGCAACTCCTTTGAAAGGTTAGTGGGTCAGAGAGCAGCTCCTCCTTTGTCTCACTCTCTGGGAGCAATAAACAAAGGCCAACTGTCAGCTACACCAATAAACAAAGGCCAACTGTCATGTGGCCCAGGACAAAGGCCACAGGCGCCAAATGGTTAGAGCAGAAAAATACAAATTTTAGCAACAAGGTATTTTCAAAATTATGATTAGAATACGACTTTAGCATTTTATACTAACCATGACATTTCTACTAGTTCCCAAACCAAAGTTATCATGTATTAAATGTAATTAGGTAACCCAATGTTATCCTATGGGAGAGGTAGGCCTAAAACAAATGTAAGAGTTTTTCACTACCAGGACATGTAAAACTTAAAGGTAAATGTACAACTTTTTAAATACAATACATCCTGCTCAATAGGCTGTTAAGGACCTACCTTAAGGATGACGTTTATGTATTTAAAAATGAGTTTTAGACTTGGTAAAATGTTTATTTTACCAAGTCAAATTGGCAGTTTAAAACTGCCCACAGACTGCAATGGCAGTCCCAAGACATGTTTTAAAGAGCATTTTGAGTGGATGACAACATATGTGCTGTAGGTTCACAAGTAGCATTTAGTGTACTTGCCCTGGGTACATGTAGTACCATTTTACTAGGGACGTACAAGTAAATTGAATGTGTCAATCGGATGTAAGACTATTTTGCCTTGCTTGGTGGAGTGAGCACAAGCACTTCAGCACTGATTAGCAGTGGGAAAGTACACAGAGTCCTAAGGTCAACAAAAATGAATTCCAGAAAAAACACGAGGGGCCCGATTCACAAAGGTAAACTTACACTTTTGTATAAGTTAACTGCTTTTCAGAATGCACAAAGGTAAACTTAGAACAAAAGTCTAACTTTACTACTTTTTGATATTCACAAAGGTAAACTTAGACCAAAAGTCTACATTTACTAGAAGTAATTTACCTCTGTGAATACCGAAAAGTATTTTCCACTGACAGCATTGTTATTTAAAAGTTGCACTCTGGACTGTGCCAGGAAAAAAGGTTATTTACCAATTTATAATATTTTTTCTGTGTCCAAAAGGTAACTATGATGAGGACTTACCTGAACAGATGCCGTCTCTCGTTTTCCATCCTGGACACTACTCTAACACAGCTCCTATAGTAGATAGATTGCAAGGAAATGCTTGAGAGGAAAGCATGGACAAAGGAAGAGGACAGCGTGGAGCACACATCTGTGGGGGGAAGTGCAGCGATGTTGCACATGTGTGTCTATTAACAAAGCAGGTTGGTGGGTGCCAATGGTGGAGAAGCAAACCGAAGACGTTGAAGCAGAAGAGGATGCGTCGAGGAACGTGCTGCAGATTGTGTATGAGGAGACTTCACTGGGAGGACACACCATGCAAGGAGGATGTCTAGTTCGGGCAGAGAGACATCAACCTACAGGCAAATAAGCTCTACCCAAAGGGGGTAGAAAGCTTTCCGTACTTGCCTTTCCTCTTCTCGGACGTGCCATATTCCCTGGAGGGGTCATTGCTCATTAGGTGGGTGGGCCTATGTCAACGCTAACCGAGGGGGTAGCAGTAAAGGGATTCTGTTTCCTTTTCATGCTGGACCACATTACCAGGAACTTTAAAAAGGGACCTGAGAGGGCTACACCTCATTTTGGTCTTTTTCTTTTTTGTCTACTTTCCCCGTTGTTTGGTTGCCCTAAAGGGGAGAAGGTTTCCTAAATATTTTTATTTGTATCTAGGGCAGGCTTTAGGACCCTAGAGTAACTGACATAAAAGGTTGGGAAGAGTAGTCCTGAGTAATAAGGAGGATCCATAAAGCAGAAGCAGCGTCAATCCAAAAATTGTGTTTACCTTTTCATTATTGCTTATTTTGGGTGACTCCTAGTACTTAGCCACTATCCTTTATCTCTGAGGTTTATTAGTGGCAGGCAACTCCTGGCCTTCTGCCATCCTGCGCAAGACATCTGAAAGGGAAAATAAGTGGATTAGAGGTCGCTTCCAACACTTGGCTGCCAACAATCTCAAGCAAGAACTATCAAAGTCTTTGAGGTAATGCTTGTTTACTACACAAATACAACTGTCTCACTGTGAACTTTATCACATGACCACAGGTGTATCTTTTGACCCATGTATGAGTAACTTTGTCTTCCAAGACACTGCTGTGCATTTAATTTATTTTTGCTTTTATAATAAAAATCTTTTTCATAGAAAGTCTTCCCAAGACGTCTGTAAGAACAACTAATGCAATATCAAGATGTATCCTGTGGTATGTAGAGGAATTTAATGATTGACCAGTGTTTAAAACACAAACATTGTCCACCATGCGATAGGATGCCGAGTGGCCAATGAAATTGCACCTGTGTTGCAGTTTGGCTTATGTAGTTCATTCTGGATGGAAGCCCATGCAAGGAATACACTGCCACTGAATATCCTAATGAAGAAGACCCCTACTATCCTTGTGTAGCAAAAGGAAGTCTACTTTGGCTATGCTCATCTCAGGCTAAATGCAGCATCCCATTAACCTGACATAAGGAATCAATCCTTCTCAAATCTATGTACAAGCCATGCTAAAAGGAATCAGTATCTTGAAATAGGTGGTACTGAAGTTTAACTTTAGTCTCAAGACCTTTGATCTTAAGATGCCCAAAGAAGATTGTTGACTTCTCAATATGTCAGTGGGATAAGGGAACATCCAGAAGAGAACAATAATAGCAGATCCATCTGAAGGATGTCATCCCCCCATCAAGAGAGGGCCTAATGGCTAGTGTAAGCAGATGTTGAAGACATGAGGAGACACCTGGAGCATCGGTGCTGTATTCATTCAGTTTTCCTACAGTCCCTACACTCTCCAGTTTTACAGTGGCTCATACAATGAGCAAGAGCTGTGCTTCTGAATTGACTCATATACACCTACCATTCACACTTTCCAAGATCAGGGGACAGAGTGGAAGATTTCCTCATTATCTCAGCCTGAAGCTGATGTCTTTCTGTACTGAAATTCAGAGCAGGTACATTCAGATACTGTTTAGAGACCAGCCATAAGAAGAAATGTAGCTGCTGCTGGGACTCTGTGCTGGAGGATGTCAAAGGACTCTTTCGAGCCCTAACCACCTTTTAGAGGTACATGGAACACACTACAAAAGGCATAATCCCCCACAAAGGAAGAGCACAAGAACAAACCTCTGAAAGAACTCAGTCTGCTTCTGGACTAATGTTTGAAGCTGTCCCCTGACAATTGCTAATTCTACAGCTTTAAGTATGAGTTACTTTTTTCTTGGGAAGAGGAATAGAGGTGGTCACTGCCAGGCGGTGTATCAGGTCCAGTTTGGTATTTTGCTTAACTTGAGCTTGGTCCTGCGTAGCTGTGGCACTGGGCAGTCAGACTTAATCAAAGGAACAAGTATTTAGACACATTAAATATAAATAAACCTGCTATTATGCATGCCTACCAAAACAACAAACATCTATTGAAGGGAACTGGAGATGTGATTTTTCAAATGTAGAATAAATGACAAAAAATCACAGTAAATCATAGCATTACACTCGGCGGTATTCTATGAGCCTTGACAGACGTTCAAAGACAAGTTTCAAGCCAAGGGCGATGGTGCGCAGGTCGGAAGCAGGGACCTGGATGATCCCGGTCAAAGTTTTACCTTTGCACTTAGAAACGTATTCAATTCTTTCTCTTGATGACAGACTCATTGGTGGGTCCTCTACAGCTCGGGTCTAGTGCTGGATTTAGGGTCATCAGATTGGCGGATTCCAGCGGTCTAGTGGGAGCCTTTGTTCTCATCAGGTGATCGAAGCTACCCAGAAACCAGCAAATGTTTTAGGAGGAGTAATCCAAAGACGCGAGCTGGGCAGCCTTCAACGTTGATGCGGAGCTGAGTAGTAGTTTCATCAAAACCACTGGTTCTTTGGCAAGAAACAGTGATCCTGTGAGTTCCAGGCTACCCACATTGCAGTCTTTTAGGGACAGAGTACACTGTAGTGCCAGCCTAGGGTCCAGGACGGGTTAGGCACCTCTATGGACTAGGGCCAAACTAACCAGTAAATAAATGTTTGAATAGAGCTGCTATTAAGCATGCCTCCCAGCAGGGCCAACATGTTATAAGCACACTTGTATAGGATGCCAGTGATAAAGGTAGCACTTTTGGAATTGAGAGCATTTAATTACCAGGCAGTATGCCTGAACTAATGGGGAGTGACATATTTATATGATGTTTGTGAGTCAGAAGCAGGCCTTCTGCATCTTTTCACGATGTGGGCCTTTAAAGGACGGGTCTATAATGAACCCTATGAATTTCATGTTGGCGTGAGCTGGGGGTGAATGGCTTCAACTGCCCCGGGACTTGCTTGGAGCTGTTGGGGATGGTTTTCTTCCTTCTAAGGTTTAGTTGTAGGTAGGTGCTGGATATCCAAGACTGGATGGATGGATGGATGGATGGATGCATGGGTGCATGGATGGATGGATGGATGCATGGATGGATGGATGGGTGGATGGATGGATGCATGGGTGGATGGATTCATGAATGCATGGATGGATGGATGCATGCATGGGTGGGTGGATGCATGGGTGGATGGATGCATGGATGATGGGCAGTTAATATTATGGAGAAGATTTTTATACAGATGTCAGCATTGTGCCAGTACTGAAGAATGTTGACTCAGTAGTACTCACAGATGCTCCATGTAGAGGTTAAAGGTCACTGAAGATGGAAGCTTGAAGTGCTCCACTGAATAATGGGTGAGTCCCCAATCTGTTTAGTTCATACAAAACAATCCCAGTGCCCGATTGTCCGTTGCTGATATTTCTCTTTGTTGTTTCAATGCCGGAATCCACTGAGTATCCCTGGAGGCCACTGACGATCGGAAGTGTGAGCACAGGTATAAGGATACTCTCTGTAACTCTTTATTTCTGTTATGAAACATATCTATAATATAGACTTGAGTGCCCGAGCAGAGAATAATACCGTCTGGCAGTAAACAATTTTTGAGAGCCTCTTAAAACACTTTCTGGACCAACACCTGGGGTGATGTGCCTGGGGCCAAGAATTACAGGAAGAGCAACATCTTTCCTGCCCAAAATTAGTGGCAATATCTGCTTCCATACAACATACATGGGTGCATATATTATGTTATCTGTATTATACACATTTGTATAGCGCCTTCAATCATTAGAGTGGCACTATAGTGCTAGCATCTCTTTCAAGCTGCACCAAGCTCCGGTGGATGGGTTTCTTCTGACTGCAACAATGTTTGCTAGTGGGATCTTTGACTAGGAAACCACTGCAATTTTTCCTGGAGTCCCTATCTCACTGCCAACCAGAAAATCCCGGATTCAAGCGGGATCTGGGAAAAAGACCCTCTTGGCATATTTCCATCACCTCTGAAGGCCTGACTCATTGCCTGGTGCAGAGGCAGGAAATAGTAAACAGGATGTGACATGGATGAATGGTTTTGTGGATAAAACTACTGTCTTCGATGAATCCAGGTTCTGGCTCTTATTGTCCCAACCCATCTGACAGCTGCAGCCACTACACATACCTGTCCGGTCTCCTACTCTCCAGCCCGAAAGAGAAGTAGGAATCGAGGCCATCTCACCTGAGGCAGCTGCTCTGAGGAGATCAGTGATGAGCCTTAGAGCAGCTGCTGGAACTGAGCTTTAATTACCTGACAGAGCTGAACTTTAATAAAGAAAAGGATATAAGCACATGAAGCGTACAGTAACTCAGAGGATGTGCTGTTGTGCTTAGTTGTGTTATAGCAAACAAATGGTCGACGGAATGCTGACAATGCAAACATTCTCCCCCAGTCAAAAGATCTGGGTTAAATCCATCGTTCTTTTGCCCACTACGCCACCCCAGTTTGGACCCAGCCATATGCAAATCAGTCTTGACCCTGTGCCCCATGGGAACAGTCCAGACCGAACTGCCATGCCAGGTCCTCCCTGGACCGAGAAACAAGCATCCTGGGACCGGTTTCAGGGTATGTCACCCTTCTTCAGCCAGGCTAGCTTGAATCCAGTGGCACAGTGAGCAAGGGACCCACGTCTGGGCATACCCATCCCACTTAGGGCGAAAAGTGTTACAGCAAACAAATGATGGACGGAATGCTGACAATGCAAACATTCTCCCCCAGTCAAAAGATCTGGGTTAAATCCATCGTTCTTTTGCCCACTACGCCACCCCAGTTTGGACCCAGCCATATGCAAATCAGTCTTGACCCTGTGCCCCATGGGAACAGTCCAGACCGAACTGCCAGGCCAGGTCCTCCCTGGACCGGAAACAAGCATCCTGGCACCGGTTTCAGGGTATGTCACCCTTCTTCAGCCAGGCTAGCTTGAATCCAGTGGCACAGTGAGCAAGGGACCCACGTCTGGGCATACCCATCCCACTTAGGGCGAAAAGTGTTATAGCAAACAAATGATGGATGGAATGCTGACAATGCAAACATTCTTAGTGCTTAGTTGTAGCACTCCTGTTTACAACTGGAAGAAATTTAAATTAAGCTGGCTTAATCCACAGAATATTAGGAGCTTTGCGTTATGCTTGTTTCATGAAAGTCCTGAAATTATGCCATTACTCCACTTCTCATAACTACCCCTTGTTGCAAAAAGAAATTTACCACAAACACACAGTGTACAGTACAAATGTACTGCAAACTCACAGGAAGAACAGAACATGAGCAACTGTTCTTTGTGGTGCTTTTGTTGTTGCATTCTTTTAGTGTAAAATGCATTATCTCGTCAGTGATGTACGTGAGACACATTGTGAGCTAATATTTAGTATGAAATAACAGGTTTGCAATTTTCATAATTCTTTTTTATTTTGCATAATTTTACCAACTTTCACGTAATTATGTGAAAGCAAATTATGCAACTTTCATACAGTCCTACGTCCTATTATGCCTAAAGCAGCCCCAAGAAAATATAATGGCGTTTTCCTTGCTATTTCACAGAGTACTAAAGGATCTTCATGAACCCTCCTTGCACCCTTTGAAGCATCCCAGGTCAGCAGATGGTAGTGCTACTGATAACGCCTCCAGGCAGACCAATCATAGTAATGTCTGACTGGGAGGCCGCCATTGCAGAGTCAGGAATGCCTGGCCCAGTTAAAAAGGCATCTTAGCTCTGTGACCAGACTAGGCAGATTACCATCAAAGGTCACTTGGTACTGAAAGAATGGGAAACAGTGAAAGCTGTTACAGATACACCGGCCCATTGGATCAGTCGTGCAGTCCTCTAGACAAGCAGGATTTCAGAGGGCTCTTGGAAGACATGCTGGGCACGAAGGAGTCCATCTTGTCATGTTCCTCCTGCCTATTGAAGTCTCATAAATGATACAAACAGGAGGCACGGACAACATCCTTTTCCGTAAGCCCTTAAAACAATAACAAGCATTGGCATAGCCAATAGGTCTCGCCTTTGGGACCTTATAAGTGTTTAGTTATCCAGCACAATATCCTTGGTGCAACAACATCAACTGTTGCATGGCTAAACACTTATAAGGTCCCAAAGGCGAGACCTATTGGCTATGCCAATGCTTGTTTTTTTGCTTTTTTATATCGCGCGAACACAGCCCGAAGGTATCACCTCTTATTTACAGTGTTAACAAGTGGCAGAAAAGATCGTCGTGTGGCACTATATTTCAAAGCATTATTACTATTACTAGATTGTGCCAATTGCGTGTCGAATTCCCTGGCTTCCCCCAATGCACCCGTTTCGGACTCCTCCGTAGCAGATTACGCTCTTCGAGTGACCCCCTAACCCATCAGACGAGTTGGCACACGGTGCAGACAAGAAACTCTTACAAACTGTTCAATGTAAGTAATTTTACAACGCTCCCTAGCACACAGAAGCCCATTGTGAGCCGCCTTCGGTCAGGTGCAGAGCCCCGCGCAAAAGCCTTTAAACTAGCAAATCAGGGAACACTTGTGCAGCCTGATTGGTTTTCACATTTTTACGGCTTCAGAAGTGTTGGGCTTGCCGGGGGCATCTGGTTCTCTTCAAATTCATTGCTGCTTTAAGTATGCGTTTGTGGAACAGGAAAAACCGCGCACTATCAGTCATGGTATCAATCTGCTGAACAAGGTATGTATTATTTGACCGAATTACCAGAGCTGGGAGTGCTGGCGAGGGGAAGTCTGCGCAGGAACACCACAAGCAGCTCACGACATCTGGAGCTATCCGAGCACGGCTTCTTTCTGTTTATTCTGCTCCGGGCTAACGTAAACATCTGCGATTCCTTCCAGTGTGCACACACCAAATCAGATGATATATCAAAAAGAAAAAAATGAGTTCGGTGTTGGCAAATAAAATAAATAGGACTCTTGTGATAGGTTCTGATCCGGGAAAAATAAGAGTACCCCAGGCTAAAATGTAAATCTAGATCCCTTATTACAGTAAAAAGGAGCCGTGCGTTTCTGTTAGTTGAATAGCTACAGAGCCTGATGACGAACAATCTGTTTTGCTCCTGCCCAGACTGCCGCGGTGTTATTAAAGGGCGTGTGTCTGTCTGGCACACTCAGTCAGCCCCGCGATACACAGGGCCCTACTTGTAATGGGAAACAAATCTCAGGTTATTGCCTGTCAGGCATGAAATGAGTATCCATGTCTGCTTTGCACATTGCATTATGGGAATTGTAGTGCTGCGTGCATAATGAAAAGCAAAAGCGACTTGTTCTAGAAGGCACGCAATAAAGCCTGGACCGAAAATCTAACTGCATGTTAAAAGTGGGAGAACATTGCAATTGTGTTCATATAGCACTTACTACCCCTGACGAGGTGTTGAAGCGCTTTGCGCTGGGCTGAAGGATGAGGATGATGTCTTGCTCAAGAAGGCTTCAGAAATCCCAGGTACACATCATGGGGTCGAGCGACACATAGATTGTGTCATCAAGCCCCGGCTACGTTATCGTGTCAAGCAGGGGCATATGTGAATGTCTAGTTGCTGATGACAGAAGAAGGCTCGATAATTGAACAAATCCAACAGTGCAGAGAATACTGCAGGGTCTTGGGCAACCATCACATTTTTCTAAACTACGCCTTGCGAGTCATTTCTCAAATTAAAAGTGTACATGAAAAAAAAAACAGAAAGTGACTATCGCTGGCGTTGTGCAACAATAACACTACATGTGCCAAGAGAAATGGCCAACGTAAACTGATTCTGCAATCACTACAATCCACTGAAGTGTAGTGCAGGGTTGGGAAAAAAAACACACTTCACTGGACTTTGAGCATTTTTGCAGTGCTTTCCGTACAGTAAGCATAAAGAAAGTTTTTTTTAACACTAGATCTGCCTGGGACGGAACTACCAATATATACAAAATGTTTGTCCAGAGAGGAAAGGGGGTGCTGAATATACCTGCAATACTAACTCTAACACTGGCCATATTAAAACTGAACCAATTACTTCTTGTTTTTACTGGAACCGATATGCAGGAGAGGGTTACTACTTTTGGACAGCTAGCGGCATCGCATTGATATGGTATTTGTATGGTGCTTTCCATACCGCACTTGAAGCCCCAAGCCTTGCATTTTCGAATAAATGCATAATTATCAGTCACTCTAACCATCTGGATTTCCCTCTGCTAGACATACTGCAGCTCACTTGGCCCAAAAAAATGTGCACGTCGCCGGTAGATCCAGAATAAAGTTAATTTCCGGCATGGCTTATAAAAGTTTGGGCCCAAATTCCGCAACCTATTTGGCTTCATAAAACAAACTTAAGTCGCAACTGTTTCAGCACCCCAACCCCGGTCCCATTACGTTTAGCTGTGCGCTCTGCACAAAGTAATAACATAACAAGCAACACGAAGGGCATAGGTTGGGGAGATGGGGGATAATGGCACCTTGGAGGAAGGGGCAGAGAAAATGCAGATTTCTTTTAACAACACGGCGCCTGCTACACGGAGCATGAAGCGCGGCCAGCCGTGATGCAGGGAGGGGAAGGACTGTAAAATCATTAGTAACAGGATACTGGATGTATCCTGAGGGCACCATTCAAAGGAATTTCAGTGGAGCGCGGCAGGAAGTCCATGGACAGCCTTTACCTTTTGGGAGCGAGCAGCGCCAGGTGGGTTAATTGCTAACAGAAGGCGCCTGCTCGCTCCCGCAAGGGAAACGCCAAACATGCACGTGTTGCAATAGAAAGCAATGCAAAACGTGCACGTTTTTGGCCAAAAAGCTGATCGATTCCAAAAGGTCCCCTCCTAGGCAGCGCATGCGCGCTGCATAGGCGAGACCTAAAAAGCTAAGACCAAAGCTAGTTTGTTTAGTTAAACAATTGGCTTAAATTCAGTGCCTCAAAACGTCCATAAGACTGCTGTTTTCGCCCTAATCCATATGGAGAAGGGCCCCATAGATTCCCACATGAACGTATCATGCGTTTTTGTAAAGCACACGTTCACTGCCTTGGGACCCTTTGCGCTGGAGAACAGATGCTTATTGTTACTCAACTCAAAGGCTCTCGTTTTATTGACCCAGGAAAGATGAAATGCTTAGTGGGCCCTCTATGATTTAAACCTGTGATCATATGCCAAATTCAGAGATAAGTAGAGAACAGGAACCTGGAAGAGGTTGGTCATGTTATAGGGATAAACTTGTGGAGGAGTCAAAAGGAGAAATGTAAATTTCATGAAAAGGAGAAAGTATAGTTGCCTGACTTCAGGCTGCTGTCCTCAACCATTTTGTGCAGGGAAGAGTGGTAATAGTATTCTTTATTCAGGGGCAGGCACCACCGGATGGTTTGATAAACTAAGGTGCATGTCCTACCAATATGCTGGACTATGCATATTACGCTAAAACCCTTTATTTGAAGGAAGCATGATCCAGGGTGGCAGAGACAGCGAGGGTTGTGGGGGCTGAATAGGATGTTTGTGATAAAAAGGACATTAACTAAGGCAGGCGCCTTTGAGGCGAAGGCCCCAGGGGCGCTTGACCTGACCCTGCTGGGCTTCCATTGTTCTTCTGTTCTGAGTGCTCTGGACTGTGAAGTGCCATTGTGAGGCGCGCAGGGCTCAGTGCCACCCACACTGACGTGCCAGTTCAGTGCCATGATCCCTTGCCACGCGTGCTTGCCTATAAACGCTGGTCCTCAGTCTATTCCTGGGCACTCTTGGATCAAGACATTCTTCGTGATAGCGCCAAGATGGTCTTCAGCGGGCGTTTTCTTGCTCTCAGCCTCCTTGGCCTCTCCTTGGCTGTGTCTTGTGTAATGGGCACGGTGGTGGCTAAAGGTGAGCAAAGAGGTTCAGAGAGCAGAGGCCTTCAGCGTCTGTAGAGAACTGGATGGTACGAGGGGTACAGCAAGGTCTTTTCTGCTATGACCATAGGTCCCAGCTTAGGGATGGCGGTGGCACTATCTATGCATTCCCATAGTACGCTAAAGGAACTTATAGTTTTATTTTTTAAATGTATTCCATCCTAGTTTTCTATTGATGAAATGTCTCTATTTCTAGTATTTTACGTTTTAAATTTGAGAAAAAACGATTACATTTAAAAGTCTCAAGAAATGATATCCTCGATGCATTTTGGTATGTTTGTCTCTCCATGAGGAACATTTATTAATAGGTTATGTATAGGAAGTACATACAAAAGAATTTCATAGAGTATGCGTGTTTTAAGCGTTAAATAAAGTTAAAAAAACTGCAAATTATTAATAACGATTTGACTGAATAGCTTTGTACTTATGAGAAATACCTGTTATTACAAATGAAAGCCAAAACTTTCTTTCATAGGCACCCGTCTGTTGGTAAAAAGGTACCAAATGCGCATAGATTTAAGATTATAGAAAAATCAATGGGACTAACTTCATTAATTCATAAACTCTGAGGAATTGTGTTTCAGGGGTAACAATGAAAACTATGGGATGAAGAAATCCAAACAGAAACTTGTATATGTCTTTAATCTCTGAAAAGCTAGCACAATTTTGTGTGACGCAAAACCTCGTTTCGGGTTAATCTGTGCCAGGAGAAGCAAGGAGAGTGCACTCAAGTGCTGAAGGGCAGAACCATCTGAAGGTTAAAAGCATCTTGAATATTAAGCTAAGACGCAAAACTTTATATCACCTTTCCACAGGTAATCAAATTTCAACCTTTCTTACGGTTGAGTCTGCATGAGCCATGTGCTAGGGCAAGCGCGCTTGCTTGCGAGACACTGTTGTTTATAAAACAGGCTTGAAGCCCACCCATTGCTTACCATTCATCGGCATCATTAACACTTCCCTTAACTACCTTCTAATTTAGCAGCGTGTCCCAGGCGTCAGTTCTTGCATTGCTTCCATCCTTTCTTTCCCTTGGACAAACTACATCTTGATTTCTCTTAATTAGTGTCCATCCACCGCGCGCGCTGTGATTGACTAAAATATACAAAATGTGATGGATGGAACGCTTGAATTAATCTCAGCCACTGGTAATTACTCTGGGTCTATCCAAATCCATCGTTATGTTGCCCCTCATGCCACCTCAATTTGGACGCAGCTATATGCAAAGCAGTCTTGACCCTGCTACATTTGGAACAGTCCAGCCCCAAACTGCCAAGCCAGGTCCTCCCTGAACCGGAACACAAGCATCCCAGGACCAGTTTCACCCTTGTTAAAAGGCTGGGTCCAAATTGGGGGTGGCATGGTGCGAAAAATAACAATGGACTGGGATATGGATCGAGTAATTACCAGTGGCTGAGATTAATTCAAGCATTCCATCCATCCCTCTAGGAAAGTGCCTCTTTTGCATGGTTAGCCACCACTTTTTGCCTGATGACTGGTGTGATTTTGCACTGTAAGTGCACTGTGTCCCTGATAACCAGGTCCCCAGTGCCAGATCTCTTTCCTAAAACACTGTACCATGATTGGCACAACGTCAGCTAGCCTTGTAAGTCTCTAGTAAATGGTACCCCTGGTACCGAGGGCATGGGTACCGAAGAGGGTCCTCTGCGGCTGCAGCACTGATTTTGCCACCCTATGGCACCCTACCAAGGTTATACACACTGCCATTGCAGGCTGAGTGTCTTGGTGCAGGAAAATCAGAAGAGTCAACATGTCACATAGCCCTGTGTGCCATGCCACTTAAACACTGAATACGATATAGGTTAGTCACCCGAATATATGATGTTACCCCGCTAACAAACCCTCCGCATACCATTACCACCAATTTTTGACAACGCAAAATGAATGACCCCGCAAGTTTTGACAACGCAAACTTTTATAACGACTATGCCTTTACCAAAGTTTGAAAGGTAAGTGAGAGTACCCTGCCCTACCCTACACCCTAATGTAGTACCCCTGCACGACCCTCCCCCGACACCCAGTCCTCTCCCTACGTTTACACTACCCAGCATGACCCCCCGACACTACCCTAAACCACTACTCTGCACTACACACACACACCACAACACTACCCTAAACCCTAAAACACTACCCCCAGCACGACCCCCCCCGACCCCCAGTCCGGTCCCTACACTCAAACACTACCCTGCACGACCCCCCAACACTACCCTAAACCCTAAAACACTACCCTACACAAATGTCACAACACTACCCTAAACCCTAAAACACTACCCCCAGCACGACCCCCCCGTCCCCCAGTCACTACCCTACACAAACACCACACCACAACACTACCCTAAACCCTAAAACACTACCCTACACTACACAAACACCACAACACTACCCTAAACCCTAAAACACTACCCCCAGCACGACCCCCCGACCCCCCGTCTGGTCCCTACACTCAAACACTACCCTGCACGACCCCCCGACACTACCCTAAACCCTAAAACACTACCCTACACTACACAAACACCACAACACTACCCTAAACCCTAAAGCACTACCCCCAGCACGACCCCCTCCGACCCCCAGTCCGGTCCCTACACTCAAGCACTACCCTGCACGACCCCCGACACTACCCTAAACCCTAAAACACTACCCCCAGCACTACCACCGAGACTACCCTAAACCCTAAAAAATTAACCCCCACCCCAGGCCCAATCCCCCTTACCTCTCTCTCCTCGTGGTTCCTCTCTCCTCCTGGTTCCTGCTTCACGTCGTCTGTCTCTGAGGGGCGGTGCACGTCGTTGTGAGGAAACGGAAGAGCCTCTGTTTCCTCACGACGTGGATCGCTTTTTTTTTTTTACAACGCGTGTGCATTTACCATACATACCTTTACAACAAAATTCGCTGTAAAGGCATGCGTGGTAAATGCACACGCGTTGTAAAAAAATGCGGAGTAATGGTATGCGGGGTAGGTGCACCTTGCGTAGTACTTGAATGCGGAGTAATGGTATGTGGGGTCAAAAATTTGTTGTGAAGGATATTTACCAAGTCACCCCTACTGCAGGCCATTAGCCCTAAGGCAGGGTGCACTATATCATATGTGTGGGCATATCAGCATGAGCAGCTATGCCCCTGCAATGTCCACTCTATCCTGTGATGTTGTAAGTGAACAGGGAAGCCATAAGGAGTACATGAGCTGAATACTTGTCAATACGAGTTTCCTAGCTCCATGATGGCTTCACTGAGTGCTAAGATGTTTGGTGCGTCTTAATAAATCCTCAATGATGCCAGTGTTGAATTTATTAATAATTTCACAAAGGGTCCCCTGAGACTTAACTAAACACTAGTGGGGTCTCCGGACGGTTTTCACAAACCTGCCACCACCAGCCATGTTTCTGACCTCATGGGGTGAGAGCCAGCGCTATTAAAGGACAGAAACACTTTTCTGGCGGGGGTGTTTCACACCTACTCCAGGACAGGATGGTCTCCCCGGGCGGGAAGTTTCAAAGGCAATGCCGCCTTTGAAATCCAAACCAGGAATGCCCAGATGGTGGGAGAGGGCAAGCCCCCTTTCCTGCTCCACTTTTGGTGGAAGGAAAGGCGGAAAAATGTGTTAGATGACGGAGAAGGCTCTCCCCTCAGCCTGCACCACTCTTAGGGCAAAGCAGGTGAGGGGAACCCCTCTCCTGAAATTCCAACATCTTGAGATGGTGAGAAAACCTCCAATCAGGGCTAGGGTAGTGCCTCTTCCCAAAGGAAGTGGTCACTAGAGGGTGTAGACACCCTAAAGGTAGAGAGGCCATTGGCTATTATCTGTCTGCCCTTGTAACGCCCATAAATTCAGTATATAGGTGGCTCCCGAGATCTGAACATCATATTATTCAGACCAAAGAAGACCAGGACAAACGAAGACCTGCTACACGAGCACAGCAACCCTGCTGCATAAGATAAGGTGCCAAACCCTGCCAGCTGCAAGAAGGACTCAACAATCACTGCTGCTGTGTCGTCCTGAAACCTGAAAGGACCCCAAGAACCCCAGAGCACCTCTAGCCTTCGATAAATCACAGAGAAGCTCCCTTGGAGTGAAGGTATCATTCCCCTGCACACAGCAGGCACCGATACAGTGAAGTCCGGTTTGTTGACTCCCTGCTCCCCGATGACCTCAATGAAGCACTGAAGCAAGAAGAGGCACAACAGCTCCAGAGTGTTGGATCTGACTCTCCACCACGTTTGGAGGCACCAGGACCTACAGGAGCCACGACGTACCAATACCCAGGGTGCCGAACCCCCAAAGGTAAAAACCAAGAAGAGGAGTCCACTCCGGACTCCCAAAGCACCAGAGGCAAGCACCCATCAAGGGACATCAAAACACTTGAGACCCACTTCCTGAATGGCCCAGCTGTCTCAAGATTGCTTCTCCAATTTGTCTGCTCCTGACCGCGAGAACCTCAAGACGCACAATGCCCAGATGACCTGTTTGCTCTGCACCCAGCCCCAGCACCGACTAATAAGCTCTGCTTTTGTGGTCCCCAGGTCCTTCCGACCTCCTCCCCCAATGAGACCCACCAAACTTACAGCACTCTGCTCCCGTCCGATCTGAGATGCTCCAGAATGTCTCCTTCTGGAACTTTAGACCTGGCCCCGACATCGACCTAAAAAGAGAAGGTGAACTTTGTGAAGGCATTGCTTGATTGTATATGCATTTTTCCTCTTTTTCCCCATTGATTCCTATGGAGTGTAATGGCATCAGAACAATGAGGCATGGAGGCAGCGCCTTCTCATTCCGGGCCCCCTACCATTGGAATAGGCTACCTCTTTCTATTCGAGCATGCACGGATTTTCCAACATTAAAAAAACTCTTGAAAACCTGGCTTTTCTCTCAGTAGTTCAATCTCGCCTTACTCCCAGATTGCAACGGTGCCTAGAGATCCCGGTAGGGATGATTCGTGGTTGTATGTTGGAACAACGAGTTCCTCAACAACGACTACCTAAACAACGTGGTCTCTAGTACGACCGCGTCTCAATCACGATTCTTTTTACCACGTATTCCTTTACCACGTATTTTCGTGGTAAACGAAAGCATCGTAAATGTCCTTCTAACCCAAACCCCCCCTCCCTCCTCCTCCGAAGGTCGCGCCCTCTCATCAGACTGTGCCTCTTCCCTTGCAGTCTACCCCCTGCTTCCCATGGCTGTCTCGTCTCCCTGCCATGGTTGGGATGTGGGAGTGGCAGCAGCCATATGTGCCGGGGTCTCTCAACCCTAATTGCACCCACAAACAGGTGGTAGTCGCTTGGCGGGTCCAAACCCCGCTTTCAGTAAATAAAAAAGCTTTCCCGTAACGACTATGAAACATATTAGAGCCCCGCTGACAGTGCACTCTAATGCCAAGTTCAAGTTGGACCCGCATTTCCGAACAAGGAAGTGGACAGTCACCCTCTAGACACCGGTCCCACACATGGCTCCACACATAGCTCACTCACCACATGCCCGAAGCCCCGGACCACCCAAACCCCCCACCGCCCGCCCGTGCTGACACTCTCTTACCATGGTGAGCCGTGCTGCGCTGCTCCTGTCAGACGGACGGCCGAGATGTCTGTCTGAGCTCCAGGGACTGGGAGTGTCCTGCTGTCACCGCCACCTGCTGCTGTCACTTCTGTCACTGACGAATACCTCGCAGCTGCCTCCCCTCTCTCCTTGCGGTCCGCTTGCTGTCTCTTTGGCAGACCTCTCACCCCACGGCCTCGCTGATACTCTGTCCTTCTAGTTTGTCGGGTTCTCTCTTGCAGAGGGCACTTTTCACATCTTTCACTCTCCCCCCGCTGTAGCCCCTGCCTTTCTGGACTTTTTCCTCCTAGTCTGCGTGCTTTCTCTTGCAGGGAGCACTCTCTCCTCGCTGTCTCTAAATATTCTTCCAGACACCCTTTTCACTGCTGACGTTTCGTATTATTTCTTACAGGCGGGGGCACTCTCCTGGAACTGTCTCTTACTCCCCTTACTGACACTTCTTTCTTCTGACCTCTCGTGCTCTCTCTTACATGGGGGACGCTCTCCCGGGGCTGTCTCTTTCTCCCCTCGCTGACACGCCTTCGCCCTGCTGGCCTATGGTGCAGTCTCTGGCAGGGCAGGGGGCCAGTAGGGGGCGTTTTGGTTCCACCAGTCTGAGATGTGTCGTCACCTGCACTCGCTCCTTCTGCTCTCCTGTACATCACAACACTCGAACCTCACACACCCACCTCTGCAGATACAAAATCATATCTTATGTACGTACACCAGACCCACTGTCTGCCTCGGCAGCAGTAAACCTTGCGCTATACAACCATACAACCTCTCTACCGCGACTTAGCCTTAACCATGCAAATGCGTAGTTAAGGCTAAGTCGTTGTTCATGCAAGTCGTTAATTGGCTTGCGTGACTCCGGAACTCGTTGTTCTGGAGTTGTTGTTCCGGATGTTTCCCCTCTACCACGACTTAGCCTTAACCACGCACATGCGTAGTTAAGGCTAAGTCGTTGTTCAGGCAAGCCGTTGTTTGGCTTGCGTGACTCCAGAACTCGTTGTTCCGGAGTTGTTGTTCCGGATGTTTACCGATGATTCGTGTGCCTAACAAATGTAACTAATAAATAATAAACTAATAAATAATTGCGCATAAAAGTGATTTATTTTCCGAACTTTGAAAAATCGTAACTTCAAAAGTACTTACTTTAGAAGTGTGTTCTTGGTCTTAACAAATTCATAAAAATCGACATTATTTTGATAAATTGGTCTCAGATTTATTCTTGAGTGTGTGTTTAATTTATTGCCTCTGTGAGTAAAACAGATGCTTAGCACCACCCTCTGATAAGCCTAACTGCTCGCCCCCCACTACCATAAAAAGAGCATTCAAATTATTTGCTTTTTAGTACACTATATAGAGAGCCAGCTTCCTGCAATCACTTTTTGTATACTTTAGTGTGTCACCCTAAGTGGGACGGGTATGCCCAGATGTGGGTCCTGTGCAGACTATGTCGCTGGAATTATGCTATATCAAGCAATACCCGGCCAATGAGCTCTAACTAGGGAGAAACCAGTCCTGGGTTTCTTATATTCCGGTTTTGCCCTGAACCCCACCTCAGCCTGCTTGGAGGAACCTGAACCACACTTCTTGGGGTCACTCCCAGGTACCTCATTGGACATTCTGTTGCTGATCCAAAGGTCTGCTTCCTTTACAAGCTCCCTTGGGTAAGTGAGCCTGCTGTCAATCAGATGTTGGTGCAACTCTGTAAAGCAAGTACTGAGCACGTGCTCTACCAAAATGAGATCATAGGGAGCAGGGAGAAAGGGGAGAAAAGGAGGGGAGAAGCTGAGGACTTGTCGGGTGGAGGTGCACACAGAGAAGCACACAGGAAATTGAACATTCAAATGATCAAATATGGTGTTAGAACATAGAAGCCACTGTTGTCCATGTCACAACCATCACTGTAGGGTGCATTTCCCTCATCTAGGCCCCTATGGGTGTATACAATAAACAATTATCCAATAAAAAGGAAAGGTGAGAAAAGAACAGAGAAGAAAGAGAAAACGAGAACATGAACAATAGCCCAATGTGCTGTAACAGCAATGTCTGGAGGTAGAGGCCATTGGTAGCAACTGGTAGACAGGTTAGGGGGCTAACTGGGTCAATATAGGACAAAGTCCTTCGGTCGTGGGGTGAGGGGACTCAGCAGAAGCAGCGGTGTGCCTCTTTGTCTCTATGTTAGGAAGCTGTAATCTGGCAGCTCTCAGGGGATGCGGTGGTGAGCTGTAGGGGAGGTAAGTGATCCCTGGCCTCAGAGAGGATGGGAAAGCTATGTTCGGGCTGGTCCAGTCAGGCCTCACTCTGAGACGTCTGTCAGGCACTTCATGCAGTTGTGCCTAGCTGAGGTCATCCACATTGATCAGCTCCATCTCCATTGTAGGCAAAAAGGAGGAGAGGTAACCTTTAAATTGGGACAAGGAAAAAACTGTTAAATTAAAAACTAAGGAGAATAAAATAATTGAATTGGATATCTGATTATTTATGCGATTTTAGTGTTACACAAAATCACTGAGTGGCACTGCCCGACACACAAGTAGTAGATCCCACCACAGTGCAGTAATGTAGGAAATTGGGTTTTTGGTTGAGGGGTAGCCCTTGGAGTCACTCGGGAGGTCCTGGGTTCAAGGAACAGGTCCAGTCCTTCTTCAATCAGCAGGCCAGCAAGTCATTGCTTTAAGCAGCAGGGCAGTCACTCTAAAAGCAGGGCAACAGACAGTCCTTCTGAATCTTCCACAGGTCCAGGAGTGCACTGAGGAGGTAGTACACGAGGTTCAAAATGTATACCTAGTGACACCATGACTTCCCTCATCTGGTTCTGGAAAGTTCTTCCCTTCTCCTGCCAAGGCTGAAAGAAATCTAAGGTAGCAAAAGCCTGGTGTCAAGTTATTTGTGTGTGTGCTGAGGCAGCTCCTTTGAAATGTAAGTGGGTCCGAGAGCAGCTCCTTCTTTGTCTCACTTTCTGGAAGCAATACACAAAGGCCAACTGGCAGCTACACATACTCATGTGACCTAGGACATAGGCTACAAGCGCCAAATGTTAAGGACAGAAAAATACCAACTTTCTCAAAGTGGTATTTTCTAAATTGTGAAATAAAATCCGATTTTAGCATTAAAGAGGATTTTGAATTATGATTCATTTGATACTAAGCATGACAATTCTACCTGTTTCCAAACCAAAGTTGTCATGTATTAAATGTAATAAGTAACCCAATGTTATCCTGTGGACGAGGTAGGACTTGCAGTTGTTTAAAACAAATGTAGGAGTTTTTCACTACCAGGACATGTAAAAACTTAAAAGTGAATGTCCAACGTTTTGAACACAGTGCACCCTGCTCAATGGGCTGTTCAGAACCTACCTTAGAGGTGACAAATATGTATTCAAAGGGAGTTTTCGACTTAGTAAAAGGTTTATTTTACCAAGTCAAATTGGCAGTTTAAAATTGCCCACAGACTGCAATGGCATGTCAGAGACATATTTTAAAGAGCTACTCGAGTGAGTGACACAATATGTGCTGTAGGCCCACTAGTAGTATTTAATAGGTACATGTAGTACCACTTTACTAGGGACTTGCAAGTAAATTGAACGTGTCAATCGGGTGTAGGCCAATTGTATCATGCTTGGGGGTGTGAGCATAAGCACTTTAGCACTAGCACTGCGAAAGTGCACCAACTCCTAAGGCCAACAAAAATCAATTCCAGTAAAACAAAAGGAATGAACGAAACATGCTTGAGGGAAGACCACCCTAAGGCTGACAGGTCTAACAATTATCATCTACTGGAGTGGATAGGGGAATGTCAGGTTTTGCCCCAGAAACCCAGAAAGAATTTGGCTTAGACAACATTGGAAGTTGGCACAAACTGCACCTGTCACATGAGTTTATACCCATTATTTCTAAGGTCCGCTGCAAATCATGATTGAAATCAAGCACGATTCTGATTTATTCAACTTCAGACCAAGCAAATTCAGTAACGGGGGGGAAGCCCCTAATCCCAATGTTTTGAACTAACAGCATTTCTTATTTTAAAGTTGCACTATGGAATGTGCCATTTCCAGGAAACAATGTTATTTACCACTTTATTATATTTTTGCTAATTGTGTCTAAAAGGTAACGAGGACTTACCTGAACAGACACCGTCTCTCGTTTTCTATCCCAGACACTACTCCGATGCGGCTCCTACAGGAAAGAGGTAGTAGGGACATGCTTGAGAGGAAAGCATGGGCATAGGAAGAGGACAGCGTGGAGCGCACAGCTGTAGGGGGAAGCGCAGCACAATCTCACATCTGTGTCCATTAAAAAAGCATCGCTGGTAGGTGCCAATGGTGGAGAAGGAAACCAAAGACCTTGCAAGAAAGGTTCGTAGGAGAGCTGACCACACTGCAGATTGTGTATTAAAAGGCTTTACTCGGAGGAGACGCCATGCAAGGAGGATGACTAGATCTGGCTGAGCAACATTTGCCTACAGGCAGATAAGCACTACCGAAAGGAGGTAGACAGCTTCCTGGACTTGCCTCTCCTCTTTTCGGACCAGCCATGTTCCCCTGGAGGGGTTGTTACTCACCAGGTGGGTGGGCCCATCACAACACTAACCAAGGGGGTGGCGGTAGAGGGATTCAGTTTCCTGTTAATGGCGGACCACATTACCAGGAACTTCAATAAAGGGCCCGAAAGGGCTACACCTCATTAAGGTCTTTTTCTTGTTTGTCTACTTTCCCCATTGTTTGGTTGCCTTAAAGGGAAGAAGGTTTCCCAAAGCTCTTTATTTGTATTAAGGCCAGGCTTTAGGACGCTATCAGTTAACTCTGGTGAAAGACCTAGTTGTTACCTAAAAGAGTAATGGAAATAAAAGACTGGGAAGAGTAGTCCAGAGTAATAAGGAGGATCGAAAAAGCAGAAGCAGCTTTAAGCCCAAAATTGTGTTTTCTTTTTGTTTATTTTGGGTAGCTCCTAGTACTTACCTATTCTCCTTTATCTCTGAGCTTCATTGGTGGCAGGCGACTCCTGGGCTTCTGCATTCCTGCGCAAGACATCAGGAACGGAATACCAGGGGATTAGAGGTCACTTCCAACACTTGGCTGCCAAACAATCTCAGGCAAAAGCAATAAAAGTCTTTGATCTTTGAGTTAATTCTTGTTTACAGCAAATAAAACAGTCTCACTGTATACTTTATCACATGACCACAAGTGTATCTTTTGACCCACGTAACAGTAGCTTTGGCTGCCAAGACACTGCAATGCATTTAATTTATTTTTGCTTTTATAATAAAAACCTTAGGGTTTTATAGAATGTCTTATGCTCAAGAAGTCTGTATGACCAACTAATACCATATCAAGACGTATCCTATGTTATGTAGAAGAATGTAATGGTTGACCAGTGTCTAAAGCACAAGCAGTGACCATCATGCGAGAGGATCCCAAATGGTTACATAAATTGTACTTGTGTTGGAGTTTGCCTTTTGTAGTTGTTTCTGGATGGAGCCCATGTAAGGAATACTTTGCCACTGAACATCCTGATGAAGAAGACGCTGCTATCCTTGTGTATCAGAAGGAATACTACTTTGGCTGTGCTCATCCCAGACTAGATGCAGCATACTATTAACCTGCCTCAAGGAACCAATCCTTCTCAAACCTATGTGCAAGCCATGCTAAAAGGAATCAGTGTCTTGAAATGGGAGGTACTGAAGTTTGACGTTAATCTTGAGAACTTTGGGGATTCACATGACTGAGATTGTTGCCTTCTCAACATGTCAGTGGGATAGGGAGAGGAGTTGGCCTAACTGCTAGGGCGGTCGACCTCGAATCTGGGGAACTGGGTTCGAGTCTCGGCAATGATGCTGAACATCCTGTGATTCTGGGCAAATCACTTAATCTCCCAGTGCCTAACAAAAATGAATGTGTTCTCATGTAATGCAACTGGTGCTATGTAAAGCGCTCTGATACACGATTCGGGTCAAGTCCACGCTATATAAAACTCTGTAAAATAAAAAAATAAAATAGGGGAAAACCCAGAAGAGAAGAACAGCAGATCCACCTGAAGGATGTCCTCCCCCCATCAAGAGAGGGCCCGATGGCTGGTGCAAGCAGATTTTGAAGACTTGAGGAGACACCTGAAGCATCTCAGCTTTATTCATCCAATATTCCCACAGTCCCTATACTTTGCAGTTTACATTGTCCCATAAAATGAACAATGAGCTGTGCTTCTGGATGACTTTTATACACTTGTCATCCACGCCATCCAAGAACTTGGGACAATGTCGAAGAGTACCTCATTATCTTAGCATGAAGCTGATGTTTTTCTGTACTGGAATTCAGAGAAGGTACATTCAGATACTGATTTGAGACTGGCCATAAAAAGACATTTAGCTGCTGCTGGGACACAGTCCTGGAGAACGTCAAAGGACTCTTTCTAGCCCTAACCACCTTATAGAGGACCATGAAATGCACTACAAAAGGCATAATCCTCCTTAAAGGTCTAGCACAAGAACAAACTCCTGAAATAACTCAATCTGCATCTGGACAAATGTTTGTAGTTGCCTTCTGCTATTGCTAATTTTGCAGCTTCACATATGAGTTACTCTTTGTCTTGGGAAGAGCATTAGAGGTGGTCACTGCCAGGGTGGAGGCCCCAAGGACTTTACTTCAGCCCAAAACTCTGACAGTACTGCAAACTTTGCTAGGATTCTTTAAGGGAAGCATTTCGTGCCAGGATGTGATAAGATTATCAATTCTCTTTCTGAACTGATTCAAAAGTACCACACGACCAAAACTATGAAAGGAAAACAGACCGTGGATCCCCCAGCACTGCCTTATCACAAGGTCTAAGAGGCAATTTGGTTGTCACTGGACAGCTGACTAGGATGTGGGTGCCACTAGGCATTGAGGTCATGCTCTGTTGGCAAGATGTGACTTCCTATTGCAGAAGCAAGTAACAGAGTCCAGAATCAAAGCAGACATCTTCTTCAGATGTTGACACCTCCCAGGGGTGGAAACTAGACTGGGTTAAGTTATCCCCAGGAATTCTGCCAAGCCCTACACAAAAACTTACCAACGTGCTGGCCAACCTGTTACACATGACTGAGGCCATTGAAGATGCTCTGGATTCCTTTCAGTGACCTATTGAAATTTGTCCAACACACACCAAGAAGTTATTTGTTCAGCTCAGCTGAGAGATCCCAGCATGTCAATAATGGGCATGCTAAATTTAACTGAACATTGTACAGAATCAGGAGGATGTTGTGCTGGGCCCATACTAGAAACTATTTTGAGTGGCATTCTAGGGCCTGCACCCGTTGCATCGCTCTAAATGGCTCACCTCAGATGACTGTTGCAAGAAAGTAGATTATTAATTAATGTGGTTGTGAGATCTCACCATATAATGATGCCACAATTTTTTATTGGGTAGGAAACTTTGTTGACTGGGCTGCATAGGATGTGCTGACAATATATTTCATTTTGTTTGGCTGGGCATGGGGTAACTGGTCACGTATATTCATGGAGGGAGTGTGGGTATTTGAGAGCTATACGTTAAGGTGAAGACTCGTCATGGGAGCGTGGCCAAGATGGCAACCGAGGCAGATGCGTGATAGAAAGCTCAATGCGTGGCCGTCCACTAATCCTGAAAATACAGCCACCCCCCCACTGTTCCAGTGGCACACAAGGTGCTCCCCCGTGCCTGAGCAGCCCTCTTCCTGAAACCGGGTGTGGCTGCGCTCGGGGGCACTGTTTTCGTGGATTGAGATCTCAGCCTTGGAGGCCTGTGCGGGACCTATGGATTCGCCTGCACTGGGCTGCCGCCCTAGGACTGCTCTGTTCCAGAGGGAGCACCCTTGACTACCGCGCTCCAGCGCAGAGGCTACCACCTGTCCTTGCCTGAGTTACCCAAGCCAGACAATGCAGCGAGCGATATCTGGGCTGGGCGGGAGGCACCCCTGGAGCAGGGGGGCCCCCGCTGCGCTGAACCCTGCGACACGCCAGTGTGCCTGCACCCCGCAATGTCACGGTAAGTAGTGGGCCGCGATCCTTTGTTGCAGGCCCTGAGTCAGCGATGGCGCAACCCGGTCTTATGAGGCGGGGGCCGGCGAGCCCCCCTCCCTTACTATCCCTTCTCCCTGACACAGCCCGCAGATGTGATTGTGCGGTGAAGACACACCAAGGAGAGCCCTAGGGGCGACGCGACCCTTGCACACATGGCCCTGGAGACGCAACAAGTAGATGTCCCGAGCCAGCATAAATTCAGACAGCGACTCCGCCGCTGTAATTAGCAAGGGCAATAATACACAGACGAAGTGCTCAGTACACGCGTTACCTTCGCAGCATGTAGCATTGAGATCTGTGCAGACCTGTCTCTAGAACCCTCCCCAACAACAAAAAGTGAACACTGTATCAAGCCATACCAGGCCCAGACCACGGAGGGCACTTATACTCTTCAAACATGCCCTGATTAACTGAGCTGCACTTCATCCACTTTCTGATCTCTTTGCCTCCGAGCTTGTCCCATCCCCCTGCGGTGCCTACCGGAGACAAGTTACTGGCAGGGCCGGACTGGATACCGGGAGTTTTGGTGTGCTGCCAAGCTGGGGGCTGATTTCACTGTGGTGGGGGCTGATTTCGTTGATGGGGACCTCCGTGTGGTTCTAAAGAAACAAAGCAAAACAAATGGTTTTAAGCACACGCAGGTCCCCATCAACGAAATCAGCCCCCAGCTTGGCAGCACACCAAAACGCCCGGTAGCCAGTCTGGCCCTGGTTACTGGACTGCTGCCCAGGACATGGGTGAGGGAACGCTGGGACGCCAACAGAGACGGTGAGACCCGGGTGGCTTCTACCTACCACACTGCTACCTGTTTCCCCACGAGGTACTCAGATCCAGTTATAATCCTTAGCGCGAAACCCGCGCCAGCTACCACATTGATATTGCAGCTCCGATCATGCCCCCTCTGCCAAGACGGTGAGAAACAAGCCGGACAGGACTCAGGCACCAGCCAGCGGCACGCAGGGGACTGAAGAATGCCCAGCGGATGGTATCCATGCAGACAAGACATTGGCAGCCGCGGTATCTGACCCTTCCCAACGATTTGATGAGCTACTCTCAGCGGTTCTGGACATCAAATCTACCCTGGGGCCAAATCTTGACTCCTTATGCTTTGAGGTGGGCCACCTCCGTGAGGAGCATAACAAATTAATGGTTCGGTCGAAAATTTAGAATCCACACTGGCTACCCTCAGACCCACGGTATTAGACTCAGACCAGCGCCTTCGGGCTATGCAGGAGGAGAAATACTTGCGAGGCCGGATTGAAGACCAGGAAGAGAGGTCACAAAGAAACAACATGCGCATAGTAGGGCTCCCCGAACGAGCAGAAGGCCTAAACATGGAACTCTACTTGGAATCCTACAGGGAAAACAGTCCATCTTCTTCTCAGTGGAGAGGGCCCACAGGGTACCGGAGGGGACCCCCCTATGCACCTATTCAATTACCTAGACAGGGATCTCATAGTGCAGACGACGAGAGCAAGGGGCCCATGGACAGTTGAGAACACCCTGGTACATATCTACCCATACTACACTCTGGAGGTTCAGAGACGAAGATCCTCCTTCCTCGAGGTGAAGAAAAGCCTACATGAACATAATGAGAAATATGCCCTACAGTTCCTCACTACACTCCGGGTGCAGCATGAGGGCACCAAACCCTTTGGCGTGACTCCGGATGAGGCCTGGATCTGGCTGGAGCTCAAAGGACTCGCATCCACACGTGGAGACAAAACTGGCTCCCCCCTCCGTGGCAAACACTGAGACGTCACAGGGCATGCAACAGGCGCGACCATAGGATCCCACCAAAGAGCAAGCAGCAAGGGCCCTAACAGTGAGGGACATAGAGAAGCACGCCACATCACATTCTCCCTTGTCCTTGGAGGTGGAGAACTTGCATGATGACTCACCAGCGATGACAGACTCTCAGTTTGCAGTGGTGCTGGGCGGGGACCCTCCGTCACCCCACAAACATCCAAAGACTTGATGTGACAAATTTCGAATAGGTTTGGAGGGGTTCGAATGAGTGAATAAAAGTGTTACAAGGTTGGGTATACACTACCGCCCTAATACCTCACATAGACCAGGCCACACAAAGTGTTACATATCATGAGGGCCTACCACGGTCGCTGAACTTGTTTCTCCCAACTATACTGTATCTCTGATATAGACGCCTTTCTAGATTAGCTAATATTGCATATAAGTGCCAATGGCCGGCTGCCCATTGGCGTACTGGCCTGAGAGAGGGAGTTAGGGAATGTTATTACTCAGTTTTCATTGTTTGCAACGCAAAGGAGGACATTTTAATCATCTTACATGCGGGACCTTGCATGCTGTGCGAGTGGATGGATTTCACTAGTGGGTGCGGGGTAGATTTTTATTATTACTTGTGGGACTGATTCTGCTTGCATTACTATGGCTTTGACGACATGCGAAAGGGGCTCACCAACACTGTTACTGGCTTGGAATGTCCGTGGCCTAGCGGGGACACACCAAACGATATCGCGTATACCAATACCTCCAGAGATGTAGGATCACTATAGCGCTCCTGCAGGAAACTCATCTTACCTCACAAACACTGAACTCCATGTGCAAGCATTGTAAGGGGACGCTGGTGGGGACCACGTATTCTAGCTATGCTGGGTGGCCCTTGGAACACTGCTAGAAGTCCTACACACTTGTGTTGACCCTGAGTCCTCCTTCCAGCAGTCCCTGAATATGGCACTGCTCCGAAACCCATTGGTGCCGGCTTGCTGGGGTCGGGGATTTTAACTGCACCCCTAACATGGATAGGGACCTCTCAGCCCCCCCCCTTCCTGGGCACCCACTCAGTTACGCTTACACAACACTTACAGGCATGGGCAACCAACCTCCAAACACAGAAAGCATGGCGTGGCTTACACCCAGACATTAGGCAATACTCATAGTACTCCATATTACACTATCTACACACCAGAATAGACTTAATGTACAGTTCACGAGACTCCATTACAAAGGTGTGCTGAGCGGAATATCTTGTGCGTACACTATCGGACCACTTTCCACTACAGTTGCAGTTGTCATGGGGGAGAAATAAACCCAAAATCCCAACATGGCGATTACCACTAGAGGCGCTCCGTGTTTCCCCGCTTCGCTCCTCCCTTTCAGAGACTATTGCATCTTACTTTTAAGATAATGAAGGTACCGCATCCGAGATTGGGATAGAATGGAACGCTCCCAACGTCCTGCTCTGCGGGCAAATGATTAAGGCGGTATACAGAGCACGCTATATTCACCCAGAAATCTGCTTACTAACATTCATAGTAAAGACGGACACATTGTTAATACTCAGAATGAAATTAATACAGCCTTCCGCTCGTACTATGCTTCCCTGTATAAAGCCCCCTCAGAGTGTGACCCTACCAAGGTACAACTCTTCTTTGAGAGTACTACTCTCCCTCAAATCCCACCTAAGCAGTTCACAGAGCTGGAATCCCCTACAACCGAAGCAGCAATTGTAGACGACATCAAGCAGATGGCGAAGAGCAAGACCCCTGAGGCATACGGATGGCCCTTAGAGTTCCATACAGCCTTTATCATACAGCTGGCCCCTCGCCTGCTTCGGGTGTATGTTGACGCCTACGAGAAAGGAGCATGGCCCTTTCTCGTAGGTACAGCCTCTGTCTGGGAGGCTGTACTGGTAGTCCTGCCCAAGCCGGGTATGGACCTATTACTTCTCGGGTCCTACCGCCCATTGTCCCTCCTGAATTTTGACCATAAGATTCTTGGCAGAGTTCCGGCTAACAGACTGATTGCAGTAACGCAACTTCTTGTGCACAGTGACCAGATTGGCTTCATACCCGGTAGAAACACCTTCCTCTATTTGCGCAGACTCTTCCTGTTGATGGATCGGGCGCGCACAAAACGCGACCCCTCCTGGATCGCCTTACTAGACATCGAGAAGGCGTTTGACACCTTGGGCTGGCAGTATCTAAATGCTGTACTCTCTGGATTTCGGATAGGCCCTCGTTTTTTAAAGTGGATCTCCTTGTTGTATAATTCACCAACGGCACGAGTAAGGACTGGATTCATAATATCGGATCCATTTGTCATAGAATGAGGCACCCGTCAGGGATGCCCCCTGTCACCAATCATTTGCACTGGCAATGGAGTCACTGGCTTGCGAACTATGAAAACACGTTGCAGAATGGGGTATTAGGGCATACAATCAATGGCATGTAGTTTCACTATACGCAGACAACGCGCTGGTCTACCTGTGTGGGAATGCAACAGTCTTGCCCGAGTTGATGGCGCTGTTGGAGCGGTTTAGGCAGGTATCTGGATTGAAGGTGAATTGGGACAAATCTCTCCTATTCCCTATGAACTCCCTGACTCCCGACCAGAGAAGAGACCTGCCGCCTCAGCTCCCCTGGTCCTGTGATACCTTTAACTATCTGGAGGTCCAGGTGTATCACTCATCTGAGGACTTGCTAGATGGAAATTTGGGCAAGGTGATAGCCAGTGCCCGATCTTCATTATCATTCTGGACAGAGCTACCACTCTCACCCATGGGGCACATAGCCATTTCTAAGATGTTGCTCCTGCTCGGACTGTTGTACTTTTTCGCTGCCCTCCCTTTTCTACTGCCCCGGAAATTCTTCCAAGATCTCAAGCAAATGCTGACAACCCTCATTTGGGGTAAGAACAGGAAATGAGTTTCCCTTGTGAAATTGTACACCCCACTGTCCGAAGGGGGGCTGGGAGCCCCTAACTATGAGTACTATTATGTGGCTGAACACTGCAGTGGCTAATGCGTTGGCTGGCCCGCCGTAATGTCATGGAGTTGGGGAGCTGGGCGACTGGTCTTTGCCAATATACTGTACTAGAGTGGCTGATGGGGTCTGAGACCACAATCCCGAAGTGATCAGGAAACATCCTAATAGCTATGGCCCGTTCCTGTTGGTCTTGTTACCTGCATAGGAAGCAATCCTTCCCTCCTTATGCCCCGACATACCTCTTTGGTGATGCCTGGCTGTGCATCCCGGAGGAGTCGGACTGTGCTAGGGCGAGTGTCACCTTATGGGGGAGACCTGTTCTCCGACTCTATTCTCTGTACGTTTGAGAGCCTGTTGGGCGACTATGGGATACCTCCTGGATCCTTTTTATTATATGCATCTCTCACACACCACCTACACAAAGCATGGGGCAGGACACACGATGAACCTTAGACATCCAGACTCCTTCAACTACTACTCATACACGGCTCAGGCTGACGAGCCATCGCAATGCTGTACATTTGCATGCGAGGCACGACCCCTCCCACTGTGCTCAGGGCTTATTGGGATGCTGCACTCTTGACAATATTGACTGACAAGCAATGGGAGCAATGTTTGGGATTCTTAAGATCATCTCGGTAAATGCTAGACTTAAATTCACACAATTTAACTATCTCCATCACACGTATCTCACCCCCCCCACAGATTGGCACAAATGTACCCTGGTTCCCCAGATATATGCCACTGATGCCACAATACTGAGGCTACATTCATGCGCATGGTGTGGTGGAGCCCGCGATTGATGATGTCCTGGGCTTCAATACCCAAAACACTCACAGAGGCCACAGGCACGCGATTGCACAGAACGGCCCACACTCTCTCTTGAGTATCACTTCACGATCGGCAAAACATAAGTCCCTAAATAAATTCTTAGATCTGGCGGCAATGGTACTAGCTAAGCAGAGGCTAGCTATGTGCTGGAAATCACACTTAGCCCCTCCCATCCAAACATGGCTCGCCAATTTGCGTAGAGCCCTCATGGCTGAGCATGAGAGCTCCCATAGAAACATACCGGGCAGTCCGATTACACCCAATCCCCCAGATTGGAAAGCCTACCTCACGGAAATTGAGACAAAATTAACAGGCGCTCCCACATGACAGCTGGATTTATAGAGCCCTACTACTGAACTGGTAATTAGGGGGGATACAAGTCACTGGGAACTGGCCCACTTCACTGGCACACCCTCCACCCTCCTCCTTCTTACATCACCCCCCCAAACAAGGTATCATCATGACTTGTGAATGTATTGGTGCTCATACGTCACACCTCCACCCCATTCACGCATAGTGACAGTCCGTAGCTGCCCATTGGAAACAGCTGGACACAAAATATGTATTGTGACTGTTGCCCCCCTTTGCCTGTTGATTAGAATATTTCTTGATGTGCATTGCAGTTACTGTAAAAGCGTCTCCTGAACAATTATGGTATGGAAAGTATGGTGTAGCACTGAACACTGCACTGTTATTGTATTTATGCTCCTATCATCGTTATTACAGGGTTATATATTGCATTGATGCTATGTGCCATTGTGTACTCCCACTGTAACCAGAGTTCGTAGGCTTCTTTGAAAATCAATAAAGAAATAGTAAAACAAAAAAAGGTGCAGACTCGTCATACTGTGACAGTTCTTGCAGGATAGTGACTCCCTGGATGAGGAGAGAAGAACGAGTGGTTGTGCGGATTCAAGGGAAGGTATTTTGGGGATGGCTCCCTGCTTGGGTCTAGACTGCTCGACAAAGACATTCTTTAACCACCCTGTTACGTGTTATGCAAGGTGTGTCTGTCCAGGACAGAGCCAGAGTTATTGAATGAGAGAGATATTTGATAGTGGCAGGGTGTTCTCTTTTTAATATAACACATTCTGTAGTTTTTCATGTACTACAACATAAACCTGCTGAAAATATCAACAAGCATTTGCAATGCAATCAGTCTCGCCTTTGGGACCTTATATGTATTTAGCTATGCAGCACATTAGCCTGGGTGCTGAAACATCTACTGTTCTTTAACATGGAGGGAAAGTAAGCACCAAACTGCGTGACACGCCAGGTATGGGAACACATGGAGAGAAATATTGCCTTTCAGTGGGAAATGGTATAATCCAAAGCGCTGTTTTTAATATAAAATCAGGGCCTTCGGTGGTCATATCACTGACAATACAAGATTTGAAAAAAATATTATTGTCTGCGGGTGCGCGTGGAAGACAATTTCTTTGGACTGGAATCTAGAGAATGCTAAAGTGATTCTGGTATTTTACTGTCCTCTGCTGGTCGTTTTCTATCAAGACAGTTAAATAGAGGCAGTTGAACAAGCAGAAAGCAATTCTGGTATTTTACTGACCTCTACTGTCGTTTTCTATCAAGACAGTTAAATAGAGGCAGTTGAACAAGCAGAAAGCAATTCTGGTATTTTACTGACCTCTACTGTCGTTTTCTATCAAGACAGTTAAATAGAGGCAGTTGAACAAGCAGAAAGCAATTCTGGTATTTTACTGACCTCTACTGGTCGTTTTCTATCAAGACGGTTAAATAGAGGCAGTTGAACAGAAAATAAAGTCCCTAAGCGGAAGTAGACAAGTCCTAGGGCTGATCTCCAGAGTCCACAAAGTACATACACATATAAGTATATACTAAAGTATATACAAGAGGTCTCGAATGCTCGACCTAAAAAAGAGAGAGAGGGGTCCTACTCACCAAATCCCATATAAATTTTACACAGCCCATTACAAAATGGCTGACAAAATAGGCTATGTTTTGTGTAAAGCTGAGATTTGAATAGTGAGGATATCTATGGTAATTGATAGATTAAAATGACATCATATTGAAAATATAGTTAAATTACCCTCTATGCACAAGAATACACACATCGATTAGTTGTAATGAACTTAAAAATTAAATAAATTACAACCGATATGGATTTGGTCACAATAACAATAAAAAGATGTTTGCAGTTCATAATGCAGATTGTAGTGGTAAGATATAAATGTAGATGAGTATATGCTCCTAGCTTAAAATGATTTGATAGATATTCTTTACGGGCAGTTAAATGTTGAATATGTGCTGTTCAAAGATGGCTGCCATGGAGTGACTTTATTTAAGGTCCGCCGTTTGCATAGTCCTAACTCCGTGTCGATGTAGATAATTTTGGCGCGCTGTTTCTATAGGGAAAAGCCCTTTAAATAAAACGCATTCGGAAAACAGTAAGTGCGAATCTGATTGAAGCGCTGTATAACTTAGATCTTATTAAACACAGTCTATATAGACGCTGCTTTGTGCACATGGGCGCCGTATAGTTTAGATTTTATGAAACGCAGCATAAATAGACGCTTTCTCTGTGTACATGGGTGCAATAGTTAGTTTGCAGTTTTTTTGGTGGTTTACAATAAAGTTGGTGATAAAGATAAATATATGGTTATAAGAATAGGCAAGGGTCACCACACTAATCGAACATCGTTATGCGGTTTTTGTTTATTTGCCAGCATAACGTTTTCGGTTTGTTTCCGATATAGAAGAAGGTTGGTTACGGAGGACTTTGATTGTGAGGCTATCCCATGTAGCGCAATATATGTGCTTGAAAATGATTATAGAATATATTTAGAAATTGATCAGTGTTTTGATAAGGAAGTTGCAGATTATATTGTTTGTCATTTTTACAGGCATCAAACTACGTAGGAAGCCTGAGGGGCTCCAAATAAAAATTATTTCGAGAGATTCTATAGATTGGCTATATTTAACCTGAGGTGAACCATTTGGAAGCCTGAGTTGTGTTTCCTTGCTAAACCAGGTAACAGAATAATGAACAGCAAGAGACCAATTTAGAAGGCAACTTTATAAATGCTTTGCATACACATATTCGCTTTATGCATTTTAGGACATTAATGCATGGCGATTCTCTGATGTCGGTCCGGATATTTGGAATGACAGAAGTTGGATATTGAAGATCTTGAAGATTTGTGGGAGAAAATACCTAACATATTAACAAGTGTTTGTTTTTTAATCTTGTGGTTTTATGAAAATAAGAATATGTTTTTATGTTTAAAAACTGAAATGAAGTATGGTGAATTGAAGCATAGTGGTATGGTATTACAATCTTCATGGTGGTCTGTTTGTAATATATATTTTTATATATACATTTTTTGTATTAGATAACACTGCTGGGAGACATCATTTATTAAGCCTGAAGAAGGTGGTTGGACCCTGTGATACCACCGAAATGCGTTGCTTTCTGGTCCTTTGTTACGCCACCATTATTTAGGGGTTCCTATGAACAAAAAAATCTATGATTTGGTGAACCTGAAACTAAAAGTGGTTGGAATTGTGATAATCATGTGTTAATGAAGATTGTGTTTGTTCTTTGAATTTATGTATAACATGCAATGAACTTATATGGATTGTTGTTTTTATTAGCCACGATGCGCCGCATTGTAGGTGCAGAATCCCCGCAACACCCCAGCTTCTGCGATGCCATCCCCAATCTCATCGCCCCTCTCGCCATGGACTCCAACCACTACATTGTCCTCAGACCTCAATTTCCATCTCGACCACCCTGACGACACCAACACCCCCAACCCCCTCAAGAGCCTGAACATCCTCGGCCTCACTCATCTAGTTACCAACCCCACACACATCGCTGGACACACACTCAACCCCATCTTCACGGCCACTGACAGAGTCAAGTACAGTCACGTCACCGAACTCACCTGAACAGACCATGCCATTGTCCACTTCACTATAATAGGTCACCCTGGCACCACCACCAAACCGGCCAGCACTTCTCACCGAAACTGGAACAAAGTATCAGAGAGCCAATGGACCAACGCCCTTAACTCCTCACATCCAGACACCTCAACCAACCTAGAACAGGCTGTCAAGAAGTTCTCCACCTGGATCAACGATTATGCTGACCCATTAAGCCCACAAAACATAGGAGACGTTCCAAACAGGCCAGCTGATATACCACGAAACTAAGAACCACTAAACGCACCTGCGAGCAACAGGAAAGAAGGTAGCGTACCAACAAGGACACCACAGACCAAACCTCCTTCAAAACATTGCTCAACGATCACCACCAACTAATGAAAAGGACAAAAAGGAGCACCCTTGCCATCTGCATCAAGGCCAGTTTCAACCACAGTAAAGAATTATTCAACATCGTCAGAAAGTTCTCCAACCCCTCAGCCACCGAAAACACCATCACCACCTCCCTGAAATTTCTGACATATACAAAAACTTCGAGCCCCAACCCATCATTGCAGACATCCACAGCCTCATCACATCCACAGATGCAAACCCCGATCACCTGCTAACCACCTGGGACCAGCTTACCATACAAAATACTACTTCCATCATGAACTCAGTGCACTCAGGTGCACCCATTGGCCCCTTTCCCCACCACTTCTTCAACCTCTGGAGCAAGTCGACCAGTAACAAACTCACCACCATCCTCAATGCATCCATCGCCACGGCCATCTTCTCAGAATGAATAGAAACACACTAAAGTCAAAGCCCTTCTCCAAAAACCGGCTGCCGACCCCATTGAACAAAAGAACTTTCGTCCCATCTCTCTGCTCCCCTTTCCCACCAACGTCCTCAAAAAAGCCATCAACCGCCAACTCAGAGAGCACCTGGAGAACAATAATCTTCTGGACATCTCCCAGTCAGTATTCCGTGCCAACCACAGAACCAAACCCGGCTTCCTATTCAGAAATGATGTAACTTCAAGATGCTGATCCACACATGCAAAGCCCTGTACAACCAAGGACCAGCATACATCAACCACGGCTTGATCTTCCACCAACACTCCAGTCACCTGTTCTCCGCTTTCCTTTACCTCGCTCACATACATCATCGTAACTACTGTGGAGGTAATTTTTTCTCCTACCTTGCAGCCAGGTCCTGGAACGACCTCCCCCTTCACCTTCGGACCTCACCCTCTCTGCTGGAATTCAGGGAAGGATTCAAGACCTGGCTGTTCGACTGAGTCCTACCTCCGTAGCAGGATCCTCAGTGCCTGGATACCCTCACTGGTAATTAGCAGCACTATATAAGTCCTGTTTGATTTGATTTAAGGTAGAAGAGAACATCGTTGGCATATAGAGAAATCCTTCCACTCCTGTTGCAAATTCAAACCTCTAAACTGTGCATCCACCCTCAACCACTCCATCAGCGGTTAAATTCCAAGACCAGGGGTGACAGCGGTTAACCCTAGCGAGTTCCCCTTTCAATCAGAAAAGGCTCTGAAATGGCACCTCCAATACAAACCCTCGCCATAGTAGGTGTATAGAGCTGTACTTTTGGCTAGTAGAGAGCAGGCAGTCTCAGCCCATGAAGTTGAAGGCTTCATAGAAACCAACCATGACTAGGGCATGGTCGCCAAGTGATCTGCACATTGTGAACTCTATGGATATTATGTGTGGCTGCTTGGTGGAGAATAAAGCAAGACTAATTAGGCTGTATCGGCAAACTCACCACTTTCAGGAGTTGAAGTTCTAGGGCTGTAGCCCAGATGTTTATCGCTGTCTATTGAAGAGCGATGGGACGAAAGAACCACAATCGGATTGTGACAGAACCAATTTCGGTATAACAATAATGTCATCCGAGTGGAGATTTCATGGAAGAAAGACCCCCTCTAGAGCCTCTTGAAAGAGGCAAAAAGCCAGGGTCCAAGACATGACCAGGAGGCCTGGCAAAAAGCCACTGGAAATCTGTTTAAGCTGAGTGTTTTAAAGGCTGAAACTGATTCTATTCCTCATTCAGATCCATGACTGTGATTTCTGCTTCTAGGAGATGCTTCTTCTCAGCGTCTAACTTACAAGTGGGGAGGTATGCCATGAAGGAGTCCAGGACTGTTTGTTTGGGAGCACGTTGTTTAGCATATAGCTGACTATAGCAGGTTGCAAAACTACAGGCTATTGTATAGGCCTCTGCATGTGGCCTCACTGGTACTGTCCAGGATGTGAGTAATGAGCTCTATTGCATGAAAGGGGGAGCTGAGCCTGTTCAGTGATTTGTTTGCTTTGTGCCCCCCCATTGCTATATGCGACTCTGGGTGGCTAGTCATGATGTATGTGCATTGTTCAACAGTCTGGCGAAGGAGTGTGTGGCTGTGGTGCACATCATTAAGGGCAAACCTGTCTTTAGAGGCAATGTATCATGGTTCCAAGCTACAAATCTGAGCTCTCAGGTCCATGAGAACTTGCTGGGCTTTATGTTTTTGTCCCGTACAGTAATTGATTACCCCCCTCCACAAATCATGGCTTTTACACCTTTTCACAGCTTTCCTGCAGATCTTACCAAGCCTTCATTTGCCTCCACATAGGTGTCTATGGCCATGAGGAGGAAGCTCTGGAATTCTGGAGCTGCCAGTTTCCAAGCACCCAGGCTTCAACCTTTCCCGCTGGTCCATCTATGGTGTAATTTTGACAAGGGGGTGGTCCGAGTTAGGATCCACACCCTCGCTCACTCACAGATGATCTGGTTTGGGTATTAAAAAATAATCCAGATGTGAGAATGAATTGTGCACCCCTGAGAAGGTGTAACATCTCTCAGTGGGGAGACGGAACCGCCATGCATACACCAAACCCATTGATCCCATGGAACCTGCCAAAGGCGTTGAGCTTGTCCCTCTGCCACAAACGTGGGGCGCAGAGCAGTCCAGTGTGGTATCCTCTACTTTATTGAGATTGCCTCCGATCACCCACAGTCTTGTCGGGAGCTGTAGCAGTACATCCCCCAGGAGTTTAAGGAAGTGTGTAGACAGTATAAGGTGCACATATATGCTTATCAGAGAGAGTTGTTGGTCCTAAAGAGTGCCTGCCACCATGGCATAATGTTCTGGTTTCTGATACCAGATTTGTGATACTTTGAAAGGCAACTGGCCAGAAGGAGGATGGCTCCCTGGTAAACCCAGCATGAAAAACTTGAGCAAAGCCCAGGCAGGTGAAGAAGGGGCATTTATTCCCTAGCAGGTGGGTCTCTTGGAGAAAGAACACATCTGGTCCCAGCTGTCAGGCCATTTTCAGGATCGCCCCCATCTTCACTTTGTTGAGGAGACCATTAACATTCCAGTTGATCAAGCACAGTTAGCCCTACATTCAGAGGTGTAGTGTGCAGCCATCTGAGGAAGGGACTAACTGTAGGCTAAGTGACATGGGACAAGACAAGTTGGGCTGCATTATTGAAACTGACTGCCTGAAATATACATAACCCCCCCAGACTTCAAAAATTAGGAGTATCTGTTGTGGTGCAAACTTGGGACCATTGCCAACAGGACAATTGTAAAGAGAAATCTAACGCTTGAACTAGAACGTCCTCAAGTCCTCCGATAATGCAACCCATAATCAGAAGTTAGCATTGGAGCAAAGTTGACCCAGCACAGCCTCTCCACCCAATAGATGAGAAAGATGGCATAGTAGCAGACCGGTGCTTGCTACTAGAACCCTCCTGAGTTGACCCCTGGGTGGCCTGGCAGTCATGTAACCTACGTGTCAGAATGTTCTGGCCTATCGCTCTCTGAAGATGGTCAGCCATCTGTGCAATGTCTCCTGGTGATGTCTGCTGATCAAATCCATTGCCTGCTTCTCTGCCTCCTTCATGGCAACCGCTGCCAGGCACCTGGGCACTCTTGACTGCAGGGCCTTCCCAAAATTGGAGAGATATCTGTTCACTCATGTTTGGTCACTCTTTCACCCAGTCCCAAGAGCTCTCAAGGTTGTCAAATAATAATGTTTTGTCCTGTCCCCAAAAAGAACCTCTAGGTGGACTGGAAAAAGAAACATGTATTTGCCTCAAGTAGGCTTAACAGCTAGGAAAGAGCACTGCTAATGCTGGACATTTTGTGTGATCCAGAAATATAATTTCCTTTGAACAACCATATATCAGGGTGTCCATGCACTGAGACACTCTCAGCACCGCAATGCTATATGCAAGGTTAAATATGCGGGCAATGAGCAGGAGGTTGGAGCCCCTGGCCGTGGCTTGGGCGCCAAGGATCTGTGGGCTTGTTCCACTAGGGAGCACATAGACACATTTTCCACTGGCACCCAAGGTTTCAGCCACTTCATTACAAAATGAGTTAAATTTAAGCCTTCCAGGAACCCCACGATGCGGAGGTTGCTGTGTCTGGATCTTTCCACCGAGTACTCCATGCATGCCTCAATGAGGTGAACAGTCTTTTGCAGGGTTGTGATTTGAGATTGACAGTTGCACAGTGTGTCTTCAGCCTCTGATATTCTACCTTCCATCTCCTCTTGGTGGTATTCTTCAGGTCTTGGTGGAGCAGAGACAAGTCGAGGCTATGTTTGCCGATCTTGCTTTCGGAGGGCCTCAATGGCATGCAGGATAGATGAGGTATGGTCAGCGGTTACTTCAGCCGGGGGTGGTGGGTCCGAGGATGCTGCACCTTGGGCTGATGCTGGTTTGGTATACTTGTCTAGCTTGGGAAGTTGGGGGATGTTTGCCCTTCCACATGTTTAAGGAAATATGCGGCTGGCACGGGGCCCGAGGGCCTATAGTTGCAGCTGACCAACACCTGCCTAACTTGCAAGGTGGAGTCTTCTCTCCCAAATGTGTAGTGTCCCCCTTATCGCCAGGCTTGTGCAGTAGTGCGGCTCCAGGGAATTATATGGTACCATCAGCTGGCTAATGGTTCCCCCGCGTGGAGTTTGCATCAAGGAAGGAGTCCCGCTATTTCTTGGCCACTATATCTCTGCGGCCATGTCTGTTTTGCCAGGCAGTCTGTGGCTGGTTGTTTTAGAGGCTGTTGGTCGGGCCCTGGATCTGTATTATGGGATCCACCTAGGCGTCAACAGTAACAGGCGATGTGCATCTATGGAACATCCCAGGTTGGGGTATGGTTTATAGATGCACCCACAGTCAGTAGCTCTGGCTTTAGAGGTGAGTGGGCACATCCACTGTCCTCACATGCGTTATTCTTGTCCCCACAACAAGGGGAGTTTCCTTACAACCTCTCCTGCCGGTGGGTCACCAGCTCCCCCTACAATTCATGCAGCTGACTGCATCTCTCAGTACTAGGGCAGGACGCTCCTGTTGGCCCACTGAGTATGAACGTGGCCCTTGTACAGTCCTTTTTTCTACCACGACCTGGCTCGGCCGTTGTATGTTCAGGACCAGGCCATACAGGAATGCTGCTGATCTTGGGTCTCGGACAGCAACCAAGACTGGCAATTTTGTTAAGTGCATGCCCCGAGCTTCAGATCCGTCATCTGATGTGTTGCACAACGACGCATATTTGTCCCAGTGGGGTTGTTCTCCTTCTGGGGGCCAAGAAGAGAGGCCGAGCAGCCCTTTAGCCACCAACTGTTGCACAGGTCCAGCACAAGCCTCAGCAGAGGCCCATCCCAAGCCTCTCTGCCCATTCCCATCATAGGCTGCAGTCCGTTGGCACACATGAATGTTGTTTGAGAATACAGATGTGGCTGTCGTTCGCCTCTGACACTGTGGTTCACCACCAGCCTGTTCAGTTTCCTTCGATGTGTATTCTGCCTCGGAGGGTGTCAGATTGTGGCAGGCCATGGAGGAACTCAGCATTGCGCATCTGCCATTGTTTGTGATGAAACCATTCCCCACTGGCAGTTTGTCCTTGAGCAACTGAATTATTTTAGTTAAATGGTACTTTAAGTTGTCTGTTATGGTATTGGAGAGGGGGGTGCACTGTTTTTTTTTTTTTTTACCAGGGAGGTGTGTTGTATATTACATCTGTCACTTGCTCTCCATTAGCAGTGAGGTCACGCTTAAGTTTCACCATTCATACCGAAGAGCAAAGGGATCATTCAAGCAACAATGACCAGGAAGCAAGGGGTGGGTGATAGACAGCTCCTGGTTCCACCCCACAGTGGTTACTATAGATAAATGTTTCACTGCAGTTCATGTATATTAAAATACTTGCACAATATATAATTTGTGGCTGTTACCTCATGTATAACTTCAATTTACATGTCATTATTGTTTTACATTCATACAGCATTGGATATGCACCTGTTTTCTTTTGTAATCTTATATTTATTGCACTTCACACATTAACATGATGATGTATCTCAGTCTTGCATTACTAGGAAGACAACAAACTATGAATAGTTGTGTAATAATGTAATGCCTAATTTTAAAATGTATTTTGTCATTTGTTACAGAAAAGAAAGGAGTCTGTCCAACTTTTAAACCACAATGTAGAAATGATTTCAGCTGCCCAGGATGCCAGAAATGCTGCATTGAATGTGGATATAAGTGCCTGGACCCAGTGGACAGTATGTTATTTTTTCATTTTTACTATTAGGCTTAAGGTCAGCTCTTGCTTAAAACAGTGAGGAATGTGTATGGAGATGTGCAAACTGGTATCAAAGACACAAATGGTAGACTTTGTAGCAGGGCGAAGACCAGAATAGACAGGATACTCCACCATACTTGGGAGTCAGTGAGGAGTCTCTGGTACCAAATCCTTCAGGCATGCCAAGATTCATGCATACTCTTCTTGTATTTCCCCATCGGATGGTTTTATTATTGCCTTATTCTCTGTCCTCTATGAATAGGGACATAGGGGCATATATTTTATGAATAAAAAAGATCAAAGGTAAATGGTTCTACAGGGATCAGTCCATTAGGTTATTGGTAAATACCCATGAACCAGTAACAACTTGTCCCTAATGTTTTACATCAGAATGGTGCAGAGAAAAGCCAGTGAACATGAGTAAGGATTTGTACAGTGAAGATTTAAACTTGTTTATGCCCTTAATTTATGACCTTAAACTGTTGGGGGTACAGAATAGAGCTGTGAAGGCAATGTTCATCTGGCACTGAGAGACCCTGTTTCTCACCACCTGGCACACTGACATTATTTTTCAATGCAGGTACAGTCTTCAGCATTGTGGGAAAAGTGCCTCTCTATTTTAGAAACGTCTTCCCAAAACATCAAGATAGTCTTAACCTTTGATAACCTTTCTTTATCAGCATCAACTATATACATATTTATATAGTTATATGCAGTGTGTGTATATATATATATATATATATGTATATATATATATATATATTCACTGAAAAAAACATAGGTTTCAGGGGCGTTATAGTTAGTTGAACATTTCACTCGTACAAAACCATAGAAATTACCCCGTTATAGTTATTTCAGCTAACTATAACTTGCGCGCCCGCAATGCACTGCTGAAGACGTCACATATTACTTCACTCATGACATGGTCAGTGACATCACTCATGACATCACTGATGACATCTCAAATGACATCACTGATTACATCATCCAGTGAATGTGTGTTTTTCTGAAAATTAAATATGTTTTATATATGTATATCTCAAGGTCGATGGAAGAATAAATGGGTATATAAGTGTCTAAATGGATGATTTTTTTTGTAAAATTGATTGTATAACTGACTAAGTGTATCTTAGTGAATACATGGGTTAGTGAGTAATGTTTAAATATGAAAATATCTGTATCAGTCTCTCACTTTGTGTATAAGTGGCTGCATGGGTTGGTGAGTAGCTACATGAGTGTCTATATGGGTTATTAGTTGGTGTTTGGAGTATCAGTATGAGTGTCTGAGTGTCTGTATGGTTCGGTGGGGGGTATTACTTAGTTCATAGATGCATGAATTAGTGACTCACTGTTTGTATGTGTTGAAGACAGCATGTGTGCAGGACTGTATAGGTGGATGAGTATGTGTATGGGTGTGTTAGTGAGTGAATGACTGTCTCAATAGTGTCTTTATGAGTAACTACATATGTTTTAAACTAGTATATGTGAGTATTGGTGTATATAAGTGAGCATATGTGAGAGTGAGAGATTGGAAGAGTTCCTGTACAAATAAGTAGGTGTTTCTATAAGTGATTGTTTAAGAGAGTATGTGTAAGTTTCTGTAGAAGTAAGTGTGGTAGTGTGTGTATAACTGTATATGCAAGTAAATGGATGTTTGATACTTTGTTTGCATGTGTGACTATGTGTGTGAGTAACTCTATGGATGAGTGGCGGTGTGTAACAGGATGTATAGGTGTATGAGTACATATGATGAGTGAGTACATGTATGAGTGACTGTATAGGGCCTGTTGGTGAATGAGTGAATGTGTGTGTAGATCTTGGAATTACTGAATAGGTGTGTTGTAACTGGTATTGGTATGTCCATTGTTTTGAAAATGTTAGTTTGTATTTTTGAGTGTGTGTATCAAAGGTTATATTAGGGTGAGAGGAGGTCTGCCACTCTATCACAAGGATGATGTCATCAGTGATGTCATCAGTGATGTCATCAGTGATGTCATTTGAGATGTCATCAGTGATGTCATGAGTGATGTCACTGACCATGTCATGAGTGATGTAATATGTGACGTCATCAGCAGTGCATTGCGAGGACGCGCAAGTTATAGTTAGCTGAACTAACTATAACGTGGGAATTTCTATGGTTTTGTACGAGTGAAATGTCCAACTAACTATAACGCCCCTGAAACCTATGGTTTTTTCAGTGAAAATATATATATATATATATATATATATTCACTGAAAAAACCATAGGTTTTAGGGACAGTTATAGTTACAAATTAGCATTTAAAAAACCTTTGAAATTCACTGAAAAAACCATAAGTTTCAGATATGTTATAGTTACAAATTAGCATTTAAAAAACCTTTGAAATTCACTGAAAAAACCATAGGTTTTAGGGACAGTTATAGTTAGTTGGACATTTCACTCGTACAAAACCCGTGAAATTCCCCCGTTATAGTTAGTTCAGCTAACTATAACTCGCGCCCCGCAATGCACTGCTGATGACGTCACATATTACATCACTCATGACATGGTCAGTGACATCACTGATGACATCACTGATGACATCTCAAATGACATCACTGATGACATCATCCAGTGACTGTGTGTTTCTGTAAAGTTTAAATATTTTTTATATATATAGGAAAAGACGTATTGAAGAATGAGTGGGTGTGTAAGTGTCTGTATGGATGATTTAGTAGGTGTGTGACTGACTCTATAAGTGAGTGATTTAACGTATCTTACTGAATGCATGGGTTAGTGACTAAACTGGGTGAATGTCTGTATCCGTCTGTCTGTTGCTGTGTAAGTGGCTGCATGGGTTTGTGAATAGCTACATGAGTGTCTATATGAGTTATTGATTGGTTGTCTGAGTATCTGTATGGGTGCCTGAGTGTTTGTGTGGGTGGGGTGTGTGCGACTCTGTGCATAGATGTGTGAGTGGGTGATTCACTGGGTGGATGGTTTCAAGAGTGCATCAGTGATAGACTGTATGGGTGGGTAAGTGTGTGTAAGAGTGTGTTAGTGAGTGAATGTATGTCCCAGTGGTACATGTGTGAGTAACTACATATGTGAAAGGCAGTATATATGTGTGTTGGAGTATATAAATAGCTATAAGCGAGAGTGAGTGATTGTGATAGTGGCTGTATGGATGAGTGTGTGCTTGTATCAGTGATTGTATAAGAGCGTAACAATGTGCTAGTATTTGTATGATTAAGTGAGCTGGTGTGTGTATAACTGTATAGGTGAGTAAATGGCAGTGTGTTTAATTATTTGCATGACTGACTAGGTGTGTGAGTACCTCTATGGATGAGTGGCGGTGTTTGAGTGTCTATATAGGAGTAAGAGTGCATATGATAGTCCTGTACTGAGTGACCATAAGTATGAGTGACTGTACGGGTGAGTGAGTGGATGTGTGTGTGTAGACCTAAGAATCAGTGAGTGGGTATGTAGTTATTGGTGTTGGAGTGTCTATAGTTTTGCGAATGGCAGTCTGTAATTTAGATTGGGTGTATCAAAGGTTATATTAGGGTGTGAGGAGCTGCATCAGATTATCACGTGGATGATGTCATCAGTGATGTCATCAGTGATGTCATTTGAGATGTCATCAGTGATGTCATGAGTGATGTCACTGACCATGTCATGAGTGATGTAATATGTGACGTCATCAGCAGTGCATTGCGGGGCGCGAGTTATAGTTAGCTGAACTAACTATAACGGGGAATTTCACGGGTTTTGTATGAGTGAAATGTCCAACTAACTATAACTGTCCCTAAAACCTATGGTTTTTTCAGTGAATTTCAAAGGTTTTTTAAATGCTAATTTGTAACTATAACATATCTGAAACCTATGGTTTTTTCAGTGAATTTCAAAGGTTTTTTAAATGCTAATTTGTAACTATAACTGTCCCTAAAACCTATGGTTTTTTCAGTGAATTTCAAAGGTTTTTTAAATGCTAATTTCTAACTATAACGTGTCTGAAACCTATGGTTTTTTCAGTGAATTTCAAAGGTTTTTTAAATGCTAATTTGTAACTATAACGTGCCTGAAACCTACGGTTTTTTCAGTGAATTTCAAAGGTTTTTTAAATGACATTTTTTAAATGTATTAATTTTTATATTAATTTTTTTCATACTGATTTACTACATTTTTAGAAACAATTTCTTTTACATATTTTATTTTTTAAATTACATTGTAATTACATTATACATTACATTACAAAAAATACTTTCTCAGAATGAATTACTTTAGTTTAAATACTTAGCACATAGGCAATAGACTTTTAAGTACAGTAGTTACAGTTGTTGCAATGGGCAACACATTTTCAAACACAATGCAACATTCAGCTCAATGTGAATTTCTAGTTAAATGCAATTAGTTACTTTATGGATTACTTTTCTAACCACAGGACTGGATCCTAGATTCAGTCCTGGGACATCTCCTGTAAACAGTTGAGTAAAAGCGTTTTGGTTACAGTCGTGATTTTTAAGGAATATTATTGTATTTAAAAAGTTGACACTTAGAAACTTTTCCTCATAGAATCACCAATGTTATCCTATGGAAGGAAATTCACTTAGCAGGTAAAAACTGTTATCGTTACTTTTTCTTACTCAGTGTTGGATCCTGGATCCAGCACTGGTGCATCTCCTGTAAACAGTTGAAAAAATGCGTTTAAGTCATACAGGCGATTTTTAAGGAATATTTGTAGTTTGTGAAAATCGACACTTTGAAACTTTTCTGCTGAAAACCAGACAATGGATTCCTATGGAAGAAAAGATAAGTTACTGGTAAGTACGGTTAAAATTACTTTTCAGGGTCAGTGCTGGGCTAAAAGATGCAGCACTGGGTTCTCTCCTGATAACAGGTGAGTAAATCGGAATTCGTTTTTGGCTGATTTTAGAAGAATAATTTAAAGTTCCAAAACTCCACACTTAGAAGAATTTCCAAGTGAAACCAGTCAATGTTAGCCTATGGAAGGAAATTCAAGTTACTGGTAAGTACGGTTAAAATTACTTTTCAGGACCAGTACTGGGCTGAAAGATGCAGCACTGAGGTCTCTCCTGATAACAGGTGAGTAAATCAGAATTCGGATTTCGGCTGATTTTAGAGGAATATTTGTATGTTTAAAAAATCAACACTTAGAAACTTTTTCAGCAAAAAGCAGGCAATGATATCCTATGGAAGGAAATTCAAGTTACTGGTAAGTACGGTTAAAATTACTTTTCAGGATTAGTACTGGGCTGAAAGATGCAGCACTGAGGTCTCTCCTGATAACAGGTGAGTAAATCGGAATTCGTATTTCGGCTGATTTTAGAGGAATATTTTAAAGTTCCAAAACTCCACACTTAGAAGAATTTCCAAGTGAAACCAGTCAATGTTAGCCTATGGAAGGAAATTCAAGTTACTGGTAAGTACGGTTAAAATTACTTTTCAGGACCAGTACTGGGCTGAAAGATACAGCACTTAGGTCTCTCCTTATAACAGGTGAGTAAATCGGAATTTGTATTTCGGCTGATTTTAGAGGAATATTTGTAGGTTTCAAAAATCAACACTTAGAAACTTTTTCAGCAAAAAGCAGGCAATGATATCCTATGGAAGGAAATTCAAGTTACTGGTAAGTACGGTTAAAATTACTTTTCAGGACCAATACTGGACTGAAAGATACAGCACTGAGGTCTCTCCTTATAACAGGTGAGTAAATCGGAATTCGTATTTCGGATGATTTTAGAAGAATATTTGCACAATGGCAAAGGGAGGGGGCGGGGTCTGAGGTGACATCTGTGCAAACGCGCCCCGTTGCGCGTTTTAAGTTGGGGGATTAAGTCCCCTTGAATCCTGAGGGTCCCTAGGGGCCAACTAGCCCACCAGGAACCTCCAATATGCGCCAGGGGGCTGCGTTGCAGAGACGTGTAGAGAGGCCGCACCCCTTTTTACACCTCTCTGCAACGCAGCTCTGTGGCGCCTTGTGGGACCCCCTGAGCAAACGTAGGGGGTCAGGGTGTTTCTACCCTGCCCCCTTTGTGCGCTTTGCGCACTTGTTTCTGTCCCTCGGTTCTACCGAGGGACAAAATGGCTGCCAACATTTCCTGAATCGGAATGTTGACAGCCAGCTGACAGCCAATTAACATGCAGCTCGTGATCGGGACGGTGCGCGCAAGGTGCGCTGAGGGTACGCGGACCCTACTCGGCCATAGATATCACTATCTTTTTTACTTTTCATTTTCTCAGCAACTACTGAACGGATTTACACCATTTAACAAAAAGGGTTCTTTCTGAACCAAGAACTACCTCTTTGCCAAATTTGGTGTAATTCCGTTCAGCAGTTCGGGCTGTAGCCGTGTCTAAAGTTTCCTATGGAAAAATGCATGGGGAAAACGCGTTTTGGGACTCCCCTTTTTTCTCAGCCCCCGTTTGACGAATCTCCCGAGACTTTCAGGGAAGGAGCGGACCGGAGCGGGCCACAAAGTTTGAAAATTTCGCGAAGATACGTCAACCGGCAAGAGAGTTATCTCAAATAGAATGTCGCGGATTTCCTATGGATAATAGGTTGTAACTATAACTATCTACTGGCGACCGCCAGTAGATAATATATATATATATATATATATATATATATATATATATATATATATATATACATATGTATATATTACCTACTGGCGGTCGCCAGTAGGTAGTTATATTTAGGACCTTGTTTCTATTCAAAAGGCATTTTTTCTTTTGCCAATATCTTTGGCGCCGTTTGACAAATCTTCGCAAAATTTTTAAAACGAATGGTTCGCTCAGGTCAGCTCCAGTCTTGAAAGTTTCAGCATGATTCGTCAAGCGGGGGCCGAGAAAAAAGGGGGGTCCCAAAACGCGTTTTCCCCATGTTAATTTCCATAGGAATTTTAGACATGGCTACAGCCCGAACTGCTGAACGGAATTACACCAAATTTGGCAAAAAGGTAGCTCTTGGTTCAGAAAGCAACTTTTTTTTAAATGGTGTAAATCCGGTCAGTAGTTCCTGAGAAATGTAAAAAATAAAAATATCTATCTGAGAGCCGAGGAGGATTCGCGACTTCTCCCGAGCACGAGCTTCATTCTGATTGGCTACCAACACTCTAAACCAAGAAGTGTTGGCAGCCATCTTGTGACCCCCTAGACCTGCTCAGGGGGTCCCTGTGCATTTTTTATAAATATTTTCGGCCGAATTCGCGCTGGGTGCGCGAATCCAGCTGAAAATATTATTTAAAACAAGAAGCGCGGGCTCCCGCGCTTCGTTGCTTTCAATCCCTTGGGTGGACAAGGTCCCGGGGGCAATGATTCATTGTAATTCGGGGACCAGCAGGGGCCCCCGCAGCCCTGGGTACCGCCACCTCCCCAGGGCTTTCTTATTAATGTGCTGGGGCACGCGGCCCCCCTGCAGCCCCGGGGACCGCCACCTCCCCGGCGCTTGAAAAAAAAATGCATGGGGGGTTCCTGCCCCCCCACGCTGCCCCAGGAACCGCCACCTCCCCGTGGCATTGATCATTATTGGTGGGGGGGCCTTGTGGCCCCCCCAAGCACCAGGGACCACCACCTCCCCGGGGCATTGATCGTAATGTGCGGGGGCCGCATGCACCGCAGTCCGGGGACCACCAACTCCCCGGGGCACTGAGTTAATAAATGTGGGGGGCCTCGCAGGCCCCTTCAAGCCCCGGGATCACCACCTCCCTGCGGCTTCAAACTTGCTGGGTGGTGGGCCGTACGGCCCCCTCCTGGAGCCCTAGATGGCCCTGGGGACCACCACCCCCCCAGGGCCAGCTCCGGCAATGTCCCGGGGTGCACACCCCCGGGACATTGCCATTTGCTATGGCAGGACTGGAGCACGGCTCCCGCCCTGCCATAGCAAACACTGCTTTGCTTCATGGAAGCGAGAGCAGGAAACCTGCTCTCGCTTCCAAGAAGCAAAGCAGAATTGCTTTTGGACAAGGGGAGCTGCATGTTAGAAGCTCCCCTTGCCCAAAAGCAATGCCGGCTCCTGCAGGAGGTGGGGAGCCGGCTGGGACAGCGGGGGCATTGGGGCTCCCCCCGCGATCCACAACATAAGGCCAGGCCCCGGGGGATGGGGTCCCCGGGCCAAAAGTGGCCCAGAGAAGAGGGGCCAAGTGGCACCCCTCCTGTTAATTTTTTTTTTTTATCAAAAAAAGAGGCAAAACCCAGGGAGATGGGGTCCCCGGGGCCAAAAAAGGCCTCAGGAGGGGGGCAGCGCCACCCGCCTCCTTTAAAAAAAAAAAAAAAAAAAAATATGGTCATGCCCCGGGGTATTGGGTCCCTGTTTTTTTTTCTGCCGGAGGCCCTTGCCCCTCCCTGCATCAGTCTGCAAACACGCCTCCTGGCATGTTCTGGGTTGGGGGATTAAGTCCCCTTGAATCCTGAGGGTCCCTGGGGGCCAACTAGCCCAACAGGTACCTCCAGTAAGCCCCACACAGTGGGATTGCTGAGAGGTGGTCCGAGGTCACACCCCTTTTTACACCACTTTGCAAACGCGTCTTTTTGGCGCATTGCTGGTGGGGCGAAGAGGTCCTCTTGTGTCCTGAGGATCTCAGGACTAAAGTGGACTTCATCCCCCGAGCAGCAGTGCGGCAGGAGACGCGTTTGCAGAGTGGTGTAAAAAGGGGGCATGGCCTTGGACCACTCTCAGCAATCCAGCTGTGCGGGGCTTACTGGAGGTACCTAGTTGGCTAGGTAGCACCCAGGGTCCCACAAGAGGCAAGGGGACTTCATCCCCCAACAAAGAGCGCGCATGGAGGCGCGTTTGCAGAGTGGTGGAGAAATGGGACGTGGCCTGTGTCCACCTCTCAGCAATCCCACTAGCTAGGGCTTACTGGAGGTATCAGGTAGGCCAGTTGGCTCCTAGGGACCCCCAGCAGCAAAGGGAACTTTAATCCCTATCCAAGAGCACGCCAGGAGGCGCGTTTGCAGAGTGGTGGGCAAAGTGGGCATGGCCTGCTATGAGAACTTTTCTAGAGAACAGTGGTCCCATGGAACTATCTAGTATGAACAGGATGAATATAGACTCAATCAGTTCTATATTGATAACGACTTATCCAGCCGGACAGAGGTCTACTTTAATGTTTATAGTTAACAGAGTAAAAACTTTTTCAAAACCAAGAATAAGAGTAAGCGGGACACAGGCCTGTGCCCTCACTACACATACATAGAACACATACAATGTGACAGCAAAACAAAAGGCTCAGGCACGGCTGTCGATTTGTCATATATGGCAATAACACATAGGGCCAACAAATCGTCTTTTTACACCCTTACACAATAAATAACACATTTAAGGGAGTGTATAGGGTGTGATAGGTGTCGACGGCGTTTCGATCCATACAGTAAGTACAAGGATCATCATCAGGACTTAACATAAGCATGCCTGAAATTTAAAAAGCCTGTAACAACATAAAACAAATAGGGATGAAGGAGGGAAAAGGTTACAGTTAGTTAGGGGAAGCAACATAAGCAGTAAATTAATCTAGTACAAATTAATTTAGAAGGCTATGCAAATGAATATCAGCACCTGTGGGAATTAATAATACATAACAGCATTACGTTATAGTGAATAACAGTATAACAGGTAGAATGCCACTCTGGATTAAGGATACAAGAAGGCTGTTGCACGGTCCTGTGAAGGGAGATCATAGTGCAAGTGAAAAGGAAGAAATAGAGGTGAGTCGTATGAATGATGTGCGTGTGCTCAATAGTGGATGGAACAAGGAACACAAGAAATAATTTAATCTAGTTCGATTAATTCAATTGGGCCATGCAGATGATTATTAGCACCTATAAGGCATAACGTTATAGTGAATACCAGTAGAACAGGAAGAGTGCCACTCTGAATTAAGGATACAAGAAGGCTGTAGCACGGTCCTGTGAGAGAAAAGGAAGGAATAGAGGTGAGCCTATGGAGGTCGCATAAAAGATGTGCGTGTACTTGAAGGAACAAGGATCACCTGACAGGGGGTAGGCAAGAGAAGATGTCCCATCCTGCAATTGCGCGGGACCTGTAAGGGAAAGGGCGGAGATGACGGGTGGGAACCGGAGGAGAGACAACGTAAGCAAAAGGGAATAAGGCTTACCAGTCTCCGTGTCAGAACCACGATGCAGTTCGATTTCCTGCAAAAAGGAAGGAGGGAGTAAGGGGAGGGCAGAAAGGAAGATAAGGCCACGGTGCGGTTCAGAAGGAGCCAGAGAAGGGACCTACCGATGGTAAACGCGTGCAGCGACGGGCGTAATGTAGATAATTCCTCGTGCTGAACCCGCCGATATAGGGCAACCAGTGGTACCTATGGGGGAGGGAAGTCAGGTCAGTGGCCAGAACCGTAGTAAGGCATGGGTGGGCAACCAGGGGCAATAGAGGAGTCTTACCTCAATGGGAATCTCACAGGAGGGTGTGCGCGCCGGAGGCCGGACAGCTAATGAGGGAATGCAGGAGTCGTAGAAGGAAGGGTTTAAGGAGCGTGCGATTGGTGGAGGAGAGGTCAGATGACCAAGGGTAGAAATGAAAGGAGGACAAGGACCAATACGTGGCAGACATATTGGAGTGGTGCAATTGGCATCTGATGAGAACTTAGCAATAGCAATCCTGCTGTGTGTGGGACTTACTGGAAGTACTAGGAGGGGTAGTTGGCCCCCAAAGATGTCCTTGGGGGCCAAGTACTCATACTGTTACCTCCAGTAAGTCCCACACAGTGGGATTGCTAAGAGGTCTTCGGAGGCCCCGCCCCCTTTCTCTACCACTCTGCAAATGCGCCTCTTGGCACACTACAGGTTGGGGGATGAAGTCCAATTTACTCCCGAGGGACTTTGGGGGCCAAGAAGCCCTCCTGGTTCCTCCTGTAAGTCCTACGCAGCATAATTCCCGAGTGCTGGTCGGAGGCCCAGCACCCTCTCTCCACCTCTCTGCAAACACGACTACTAGTTAAAGAAGCATTTGCAATGTAATAGGTTTTGCATTTGCGAGAGTTAGAGCTATTGGCGTTGTAAATGTAAATGTTTTTACTAATTTTTTTTGTGGTGGAGTGGATGTACGTTGTTTTTTGTGGAATTATGTGGTATGTTGCGCAGTGAAATTATGTGGATAGTAAGTACGTGGTATTTAGTGTATAGGAATTATGTAGAGTGGGATTATGTGTTATGGAGAGTAATTATGTGGCATGGCAGTCTATGTTGTGGAGTGGTAACCTCCAGTTTAGTCTTCCTCATTTCCATAGAGGCTAAACTATAAACTTAATGAGACAAAAAAAAGAAGGGACCACTGATTAGCACTTCTGGACCTAGTCAGAGGTATGAGAAGGGCCACTGGAGTTATGCGACTGTTTGGCTGCAGCGACTTTCGCAAAATTATAAATTTTCCGCATTTGCCACATAATCCATCATCTGCTGCATAATCTGCAGATTTGAACAAAAAAAACCTTGTTTCTAGTTCAAACGGCTCAAACGTTACCAAAAATGCAGCGACAAGTGTTACAGCGTGGTGGAAGGCCCTTTGCAAACCTGGAATGGTCACCTGTTACTTATTGCTAAATGTGGGTGTTAAATTGGTACTAATGGTGTGCAAAGCACTCTTGCTTCTTTCTGCGCCTCTCTTGCCTCTTTCTGCATTTCTGTTGCTTCTTTCTGCACCTTTCTTTCTTTTCCTGCACTTCCCTTTCCTCTTTCTGCACATCTCTTCTACTTTCTGCAACTCTCTTTCCTCTTTCTGCACCTCTTTTGACTTTCTGCACCTCACTTGCTTCTTTCTGCACCCATCTTGCCTCTTTCTGCACCCTTCTTCCCTCTTTCTGCACCTCTCTTGCCTCTTTATGCACGCATCTTCCCTCTTTCTCCACCTTTCCTGCCTGTTTCTGCACCGCTCTTGCCTCTTTCTGCACTTCTCTTGCCTCTTTCTGCACCTCTGTTGCTTATTTCTGCACTTCTCTTCCATCTTTCTGCACCCCTCTTGCCTCTTTCTGCACCTCTGTTCTTTCTTTTTGCACTTTTTTGTTTCTTTCTGCACCCCTCTTGCCTCTTTTTGCACCTCTGTTGGTTCTTTCTGCAAAGCTCTTGCTTCTTTCTGCACCTCTTTTGCAAATTTCTGTATCCCTCTTGTCTTTCTGCACCCCTCTTCCCTATTTCTCCACCTCTCTTCCTTCTTTCTGCACTTCTCTTGCTTCTTTCTACACTGCTCTTGCTTCTTTCTGCACCTCTCTTGCACATTTCTGCACCCCTCGTGTCTCTTTCTGCACCCCTCTTCCCACTTTCTGTACCTCTCTTCCCACTTTCTGTACCTCTCTTACCTCTGTCTGCACCCCTGTTCCCTCTTTCTGCACCTCTTTTGCCTGTTTCAGCAACTTTCTTGCCTCTTTCTGCAGTTCTCTTGCCTCCTTTTGCACCTCTGTTGCTTCTTTCTGCACCTCTCTTGCTTCTTTCTGCACCCTTCTTCCCTTTTTTGCATCCCTCTTGCCTCTTTCTGCAGCCCACTTGCCATTTTCTGCACCTCTCTTGCCTCTTTTTGCACCTCTCTTGCCTCTTTCTGCACTTTTCTTGCTTTGTCTATACTTCTCTTGCGTCTTTCTGCACCTCTCTTGCGTCTTTCTGCACCGCTCGTGTAGTTCTGCACCTCTCTTGTGTAGTTCTGCACCTCTGTTGCCTCTTTCTGCATCTCACTTGCTTCTCTCTGCACCCCTCTTGCCTCGTTCTGCACCCCTCTCTCCTCTTTCTGTACCTCTCTTGCCTCTTTCAGCACCTCTCTTGCTTATTTCTGCACTTCTCTTGCTTCTTTCTGCACTTCTCTTGCTTCTTTCTGTACCCCTCTTGCCTCTTTCTGTACCCCTTTTGCCTCTTTGTGTACCTCTCCTGCCTCTTTCTGCACCTCTCTTGCTTTTCTGCAGTTCTCTTGCTTCTTTCTGCACCTCTGTTGCAAATTTCTGCATCCCTCTTGCCTCTTTCTGTACCCCTCTTGCCTCTTTCTGCACCTCTGTTGGTTCTTTCTGCACTGTTTTTGCTTCTTTCTGCACCTCTGTTGCAAATTTCTGTACCCCTCTTGCCTCTTTCTGTACCCCTCTTGCCTCTTTCTGTACCCCTCTTCCCTCTTTCTACACCTCTCTTGCCTCTGTCTGCACACCTGTTCCCTCTTTATGCAACCCTTTTGCCTGTTTCTGCAGCTCTCTTGCCTCCTTCTGCACCTCACTTGCCTCTTTCTGCACTTCTCTTGCTTCTTTCTGCACCCTTCTTCTGTATGTCTCTTGCCTCTTTCTGCAACTCTATTGCCTCTTTCTGCACATCTCTTGGTTCTTTCTGCACCTCTCTTGCCTCTTTCTGCACCCCTATTCCCTCTTTCTGCACCTCTATTGCCTCTTTCTGCACATCTCTTGGTTCTTTCTGCACTGCTCTTGCCTCTTTCTGTACCCTTCTTGCCTCTTTCTGCACCTCTGTTGTTTCTTTTTGCACTGTTCTTGCTTCTTTCTGCACCTCTCTTGCCTCTTTCTGCACCCCTCTTCCCTCTTTCTGCAATTCTCTTGCCTCTGTCTGCACCCCTGTTCCCTCTTTCTGCACCTCTTTTGTCTGTTTCTGCAACTCGCTTGCCTCTTTGTGCAGTTCTCTTGCCTCCTCTGTTGCCTCTTTCCGCACATCTCCTACCTCTTTCTGTACCCCTCTTGCCTCTTTTTGCACCTCTTTTGCAAATTTCTCCATCCCTCTTGCCTCTTTCTGCACCCCTCTTCCCTATTTCTCCACTTCTCTTGCTTCTTTCTGCACTTCTCTTGCTTCTTTCTGCACTGCTCTTGCTTCTTTCTGCACCTCTCATGCAAATTTCTGTATCCCTCTTACCTCTTTCTGCACCCCTGTTCGCTCTTTCTGCACCTTTCCTGCCTGTTTCTACACCTCTCTTGCCTCTTTCGGCACCTCTGTTGCTTCTTTATGAACTTCTCTTGCCTATTTCTGCGCCCCTCTTGCCTCTTTCAGCACCTCTGTTGCTTCTTTCTGCACTTCTCTTGCTTCTTTCTGCACCCCTCTTGCCTCTGTCTGCACACCTGTTCCCTCTTTATGCACCCCTTTTGCCTGTTTCTGCAACTCTCTTGCCTCTTTCTGCACTGCTCTTGCCTCTTTCTGCACCCCTCTTGCCTCTTTCTGCACCTCTGTTGCTTCTTTCTGCACTACTCTTGCTTCTTTCTGCACCTTTCTTGCCTCTTTCTGAACCCGTCTTCCCTCTTTAAGCAATTCTCTTGCCTCTTTCTGAATCCCTCTAGCCTCTTTCTGCATCTCTTTTGCTTGTTTCTGCTCTTCTTTTGCCTCTTTCTGTACCCCTCTTGCCTCCTTCTGCACCTCTGTTGTTTCTTACTGCACTGCTCTTGCTTCTTTCTGCACCTCTCTTGCAAATTTGTGCACCCCTCTTCTCTCTTTCTGCGCCCCTGTTCCCTCTTTCTGCACCTCTTCTGCCTCTTTCTGCACCTCTGCTGCCTCCTTCTGAATTTCTCGTGCCTCTTTCTGCACATCTTTTGCTTCTTTCTGCACTTCTCTTGCCTCTTTCTGCACCCCTCTTCCCTCTTTCTGCACCTCTGTTGCTTCTTTCTGTACTTCTCTTGCTTCTTTCTGCACCTCTTTTGCTTCTTTCTGCACCTTTCTTGCCTCTTTATGTACCCTTCTTCCTTCTTTCTGCACCCTTCTTCCCTCTTTCTGCACCTCTTTTGCCTCTTTCTGCACACACAGGGCTACTTTTAAACTGACCTCAGGCTCAGCAGTGCACACATGCAAGTGCAGAAAAGGGCTGCTGGCCTCTAAATTGCCATGCCCTATTATATGCTAGGGACTTAGAGGTAGTTTTAATCCCCCTGCCCTATTATGTACTAGGGACTTACAGGGGAGGTCATGCCAATCACAGGGGTACCCCAACCCATAGTGTACCCTAGTGTATGTAGGTGTTTTCACTGTATTCTAAGTGTCTTTCAGCATAGCACTGGCTCTGGGCCTGGTTAGCCAGAGCCCAGGGTCAGGCAGAGTCAGTTACCACCAGTACCAGTCAGCAAAAAGTTGGGGGTGCCCAGGGCACAGGATGACTTTGCAACAAGGCCTCTTTCTGCACCTCTGTTGGTTCTTTCTGCATATCTCTTGCTTCTTTCTGCACCTTTCTTCCTCTTTCTGGACTTCTGTTGCTTCTTTCTGCGCCTTCCTTCCTCTTTCTGCACATGTCATACCTCTGTAGGCATAGTTAGAAATTAGCATTTAAAAAACCTATATATATATATATCCTAATGGCGGTCGCCACTAGGTCATTATAGATAGGTCTCCTTTTACATGGAAAGAGCCTTTTTGGTTTGCTAATAACTTTGATCCCGTTTTACGAATCTTCACAAAGCTTTCCAAAAAGAAGTCCATTCACCTCACCTCCTTCCCAGAACGTTTTGGGGTGATCCTTCTAGCAGGGAGCAAATAAAAAGGGGGTTACAGCAAAAATTGATGAACGGAATTACACCAAGTTCGGCAGGAAGCTAAATCTTGGTCCGCAGATCGTGCTTTTTGTGATTTGGTGTAAATCCGTTCAGTAGTTTTTGAGAAATTTAGAGTAAAATATAATTGAATATTTAGACAGTTGGGTCCACAAGAGTCTCCAGTTTAAAAATGATGTGTTCTGATTGGCCCAGGGACCTTTATTTCCCTTAGGCCATACTGCTTCAGCGGGAGTCAGACTCCTGCGGGAGTGAACGTTCTGATTGGCTGCTAGCAAAATGCGAAAGATTTTGCTAACTGCCATTACAGGACTCAGGAACTTAGTCCCCTGTCCTGAAATTTAAAAAAAAACAGTAGGGATACCCTGACCCCTTAGGCCCCATAGAAACCCTCCCCAGGGGCTTGCATGCTATGTCCCAGGGAGCCCACTCCCTGGACATAGTGGTTTCCCTGCCCGCACCGGCTGGGAGGGAAACCTGTGTTTGCTCTTGCTTGGTAGTAGCATTTTCACCAAGACGGCTCCCAGTGTGCAGGAGCTTCAAAAACTCTCACTCCCGCTGGGAGAGAACTTTTGATCTGTTAACCTGCCAGAACTGAAGCAGGTAGGGAAACAGATCAAAAGATTGTTCCCACCTGGAGGAAACAGCATTACGAGCTGCTCCTTTTGAGCGGGAGCAATGCTCCCTCCTGCTGTATGTAGGGATCTGGCTGGAGCCGCGGGGGCCTTGAAGATCCCCCACGCCGCCCTTCAAGATTATGATTGGTGCCGTGGGTGGGCACCAGGGCACCAGCCTTTAAAGAGTCTTGGGCCCAAAAATGGCCTGGGCTGAGAAAATTGAGCTGGGCCCAAAGGATGGGGTCCCTGAGATCGATATCGGCCAGGGGAGGGAGGGCACACACCCCCTCCCCTTTATTTTGAAGAGTGGCCCTGGGGTATGGGGTCCCCATGGTCTCAAGGCTCGTGGAGGGGGACTACAAACCTCCCCACCCCATTAAAAAAATAAGGCCCTGGATGATGGGGTCCCCAGGGCCTAATGAGGCTCGGGAATGGGGGCCACCCTCCCCTTTAAAATAAATATTGACCTGGGGAATGAGGCTTAGGGAGGCGGCCACATGGCCCTCTTCCAAGTAGATGGGGTCCCCGGGGATGATAACTGCATAAGAGGGGCCCCTCTCCCCTTAAATAAATACATGGCACTAGGGGACGGAGCCCCCAGGGCCTAATGAGGCTTGGGGAGGTGGGCCATGTGGCCTCCTTTCCCTTTAAAAACAAAGGCCCTGCTGGATGGGGGCCCCATGGCCAAGCCTCTGTGGCCAACCCCCATGCACATGAGGGATTGGCTGCCTTTGGCCACTGAAATCAACCTAGGGGAGGCTGCGTGCCCCTTCACCTAATAGTGACACCAGGCCATGGGGGATGGTGTTCCTGGGGCCGAAATTGGCCGGGGGAGGGGGCTATGTGCCCCCTCCCCCTGAAAATTATGCTAGGCATCAAAGGATGGGGTCTCTGGCCTGAAATCAGCCCGGGGATGGGGCCACATGCGACCCCTCCCCTTTATTTAAAAGTGTCACCCTGGGGAATGGGGGCTCCAGGTTCAGGCCCTATGGCCAAACCCCCCAAAATGTGGGGTTGGCTGCCTTTGGGTGGCCTTGTAGCCAACCCCCTACCACGCATGCAGGAAGGCCGTGCGCAGCATGGGGTTGGCTTCATGTGGAGGGGTTGGTCACAGGGCCTGGCCACAGGACAGGCCCTGCATCCAATCCTCTGCCGCACATGGCTAAAGGCCAAGCACAGCAGGGGGTTGGATTCACATATCGTAATTAAATATTACTTTATGTTAAAAAAAATAGAAATTCATTGAAAAAAACGAAGGTTAAAGTAATGTTATAGTTAGATGTGATAAAGAAATCTAATTTTTTTTTTTACTTAGAAAGTTTGCTAAAAAACAAAGGTTAAAGTAACGTTATAGTTAGGTGAATTGTCAGTGACAACACTAACATTTTGAACTAAAAAAAACACAGAATTTCACCAGTTCTAGTTAGCAGAGCTAATTGTAACTTGCACCCCTGCCATGACCTGCTTATAACCTCACATATGACATCACTCATGACATGTTCTATGACATCATTGATGACATGACCGTGAGATATCCTCAGTGATGTCATACACAATGTTGTAGAGCATGTCATGAGTGATGTCATACGTGAGGTCATAAGCAGTGCATGGGGTGCAAGTTATAGTTAGCTCTGCTAACTATAACTGGTGAGTTTCTATGTTTTTTAGTTCAAAATGTTAATATTGTCACTGACAAGTTCACCTAACTATAACGTTATTTTAAACTTTTGTTTTTCAGTGAACATATATATTGGTGTATGTATATATATTTTTGAAAGAAAAAAACAAAGGTTAATGCTTTTCCAATGCAAACCAAACGTAAACAACACAAACATTAGAATTTATAAAGTTAAATATAACTTTATTTTACAATTTATCTTCATCTTCAAAGTATTATAAGTAGCATACCTCCATACTCACTCCTTTAAACTAGCTAACAACACAGCACTAACTATAACTCACCACTGTACCAAGTACTCTGTCTAACAATCATTACCCTCTGCTGTACGCCACTCTTTGTCACTCTACTGTACCACATTGCACTCTACATCAGTGATCCGGGGACCCCTCGGGGTCCACAAAACCTACTCAGGGGGTCAACAACTGCTTAGAAAATTGAATATTAACAGATTAATAAAGTGTATGTGAATAAAGAAGCAACATGCAAAAATGAACATTTTTAGAAGTTCTGTAAATGTGAGTGTAATGTCGCTGAGTGGAGTCTCATTATATAGAGTGTCGTAATGTCGTACTGTACAGTGGAGGAGAGTGCCATTCAGTGTAGTGTTGTAGAGTGTAGTGCTGTAGAGTGGAGTAGAGTGAAGTTGAGTACAGTGGAGTGGCGCAGCATATAGTGAAATAAAGTGTCATAGAGTGGAGTGGCGTCTCGTAGAGTAGAGTGGCATGGAGTGCATTAGTGTGTAGTGGTGTAGCATGCAGTCAAGTAAAGTGCCATTTTTGGAATGGCGTCTCATGGAATACAGCAGATTGGTGTTTCGAAAAAGTGTTGGAAAGTGTTGTAGAGTGGAGTAGTGTTCTACAGTGCAGTGTAGCGGGATAGAGTAGAGTACACTGGAGTGGTATACACTGGAGTGGGATAGAGTGAAATAGCATACAATGGAGTGGTTTAGAGTGGAGTGGTGTCCAATGGAATAGCATAGAATGGAGTATGTGAAGAGTGGAGTGGTGTACACTGGAGTGGTGGAAAGTGGAGTAGCATATAGTGGAGTGGTGTACAGCGGAGTTGGTTACAGTGGAGTGGGATAGACTGGAATACCATACAGTGGAGTGGTGAAGAATGAAGTTGCGTTCAGTGTAATGTGAATGAAGTAGTGTACACTGGAGTGGCATACACTAGAATGGCGCAACATGAAGTAGCATAGATTGCAGTGGCATACAGTGGAATAGCATAGAGTGGAGTGGCGCAGAGAGGAATAGTGTACAGTGGAGTGGCGTACAGTGGAGTGACGTAGACTGGAGTTGTGTACAGTGGAGTGGGGTAGAGTGCCATACAATGGAGCGTCATAGAGGGGAGTAGCATAAAGTGGAGTAGCATACACTGGAGTGGCATACACTGGAGTGAGGTAGAGTGAAATTGCATAAAGTGGAGTGGTGTCCAATTGAATAGCGTAGAATGGAGTAGTGCAGAGTTGAGTGGCGTACACTGGAGTGGTATAGAGCATTATGAGAATGGTGAAGAAAATGTATGAAATAGTCACGCAGTGCAGCATGTCACCTTGCTGGTTTGCACTGGGTGACAGGGAAAGGTCAGGAATGCGCTACATTTAGGGCAATACGGCACATTCCATTCTTTTCCTCTGCACTAGCACCCTTTTGGCAGCCTAGAGCCAACTCAGGCACCCTTGCACCATGGTGCAAATGTGTCTCCATTGCATGCAGGATTGGTCACCTTTCTGCACAAAAACAATCCTGAGAGGCACATTCCTCTATTTATATGTACTGCAGAATATACAAAGAAAGAGGAAGTAACAAGGAGAAATAAAGATATTTCTCCTTGTTACGCTTTGTCTCATTCCCAGGTAAATCTGGGAATGCATCAAAAACCATGGCAGTTGCATGGGAACACCCACACAGCGTCCATGAAACGCCTTCCCAGGGCAGAGAAAGGCAATACAGCAATTTGAGCTGCGTTGCCTTACTCCAGATTTCTAGAGCTACTCAAGGCCATGCAAAGTGGTCTCGCATGGCTTCATAAATCTGCATAGGGATTTCTCAGATTTTTGTCCCTTACTAACTTTACATCCGTTTCACGAATCTCTGCAAAACCTTGCAGACCTGTTGCACCCGTTACATTTTTGGAGGATTGAAAGTTATGCGGCATTTGGTCAAGGAGTGCAAAGAAAAAAGGCGGATCCCAAAACACTTGAAATCCAATGCATATTACATAGACCTTCATACTTTAAATAGTGGGAGAACGGACAGGTGGATTTGGATAAAATTCATCAAGCTTAAATATTTTGGTGTGCAGATATTTCTTTTTTAGCTGCTTCTACAAAGGGTAAGTATTTTTAGAGTTATTTGCATTTTAAACTTGGCGATATCTTTTAAGGCTGTAGTTTTGAGGTAGGTTTGATGTACTACCATGGTACATAGTGACGACAAGTCAACTGTAGTCAACTATGTCATTTTAAGGCCATTTTGCCGGTGTTCTAGCTTAAGGCCTTTAATATGGGTTAGTATTAGGATTGGTATGTTTTCCTACCTATTACTACTTAATTTAAATGGTAATAGGCAGGGAAATATAATTATAAGTTACTATGCATTTAAAAAAATATTACAGAGTACTGAGGTACTACCAAGGTATCACATAGGTAGTGCCACAGTACCTTAAAACAAGGTATAACAATTGAAAAACTACAGTGTCTTTGCAAGTGTTTTACATATTTAAGTATGTCAAAAAAGTCTATGCAATACTGCAGTAATACCTAAAAATGTACCACATTACTTAAAAGAAATTACTAAAAACATGTGCATTTGGTAGAAAATATGATACGTGCTAGATACTACCACAGTACCGAGTACACAGGTTCAATAAATATATAGAAAATTATACAAAAATTTCCATACCTATTTCCATTTTCAGAAAATGGTAATAGGTTGAGAACAATAAAACCTACTACTTACCTATGTTTAAGACCTAAGCCACAACAATCCAAAAGTCAACTAAAAGGATTATGCTTCCTTTTAGATTTGTAAAAGCAGACATTAGCCAATTATACACTGGCTTGTTATCACTGTCTACTACAGTATTCCACTAACTAACAGCGGTATACCGTGGCACAATATATCACTACAGGACAAATTTGGGATTCTATTGAGTTACCATTACGTTACGCATAGTGTCGCTAGGGCAAAGCAACACTTACGTAACAGTTACAAAACTACGTAAATCCGCCAACCATCACCTTGCTTTGCTTGGTACATGTGCAAAAACTCAATGCAGCGCAAGTCACTGCCTTGCGTTAATCTGCACATCATAATCTGCAGTTCTCCAAAATGTCAACTACATCCATACCCCACTAAACTGTACGGCACTACACTATACACCACTCAACTTTATGCTATTCCACTGTACACCACTGCACTGTACGCCACTCCACTGTATGTGGCTCCACTTTACACTATTCCACTCTACACCACTCTACTGTACTCTATTCTGCTATACACCACTCCCCTCTATCACACTCTGCTCTATGCTATTTCACTGTACAGCACAGCGCTGATAGCTGTCTCTGAAGAGATTAAGTGGCTCATTAGGATGTTGGGCGGAAAGCCTTCGACTGCAGGTCGGAGGCTTTCCGACAGACATCCCTGATTTGACTTCTGACCACCGTACAAATACAGCGGTCGGAATTCAAACCGGCTGGTCATTCCGGCTGGCTTCTGACACAGTTGGAAACCCTCCATAATCCCTTACAGACGACATTTCCACCGTCGGGATTATGATGTCAGCCTCCAAAGTCACTTTCCAACAGCTTTCTGACATGAAAAGCCATTGGAAAGTGACTTTGGAGGCCCCTTTTAGGGCCCCCATGCCTCCGCGGCCTCCGGTTGGGGGCTGCAAATCCCTGCAGCATGTGGCAGGCACCATGAGGTGCCTGCCACGGGTTCAGGGATTTAAAGGAACTCTCTTTCTCTATGGGAGCTTGTGCTGCGGCCGGTTTCCGACTGCTGCACAAACTCCCATAGGCAAATGGGAGTTTGCAATCGCACCATGTGCGGTCACATTGAATAGGGTGTTTGGAACCACCGACTTGCGGTCGGTCAGTTCCCACACCGAAACGGTGTCACCCGGCATTGAGGGACAATATTTATTGAAGATGCCAGAGGGAGAGCTGCGGTGGTCCTTTTGGACCTTTCTGCAGCTTTTGATATGGTAAGCCACGTCGTGTTACTAGATTGTTTATCCAAAATTGGTATTTCTGGTCTGGCACACAATCTTCTCTCTTCTTTTTGAGGGACAGGGAGCAGATGGTGTCATGTGTGAATTTAATTCTAGATCATTATCTCTTCCCTGTGGCGTCCCTGATGCTAATATCTTTGAGGAAAGTACTGCCTTTCATTCATTTTCAGCTGCAAAAAACAGGTGTCATTGCCTTGGTTTTGTAAAGGATCAACGAATGTAACACCCTCTATATGGGTGCCTTGCAGGGTACATTAAAAAAGCTCCAAATGCCTTGCTGGAGGTTCACTGGCTTCCTGTAAAGAAGAGGGTTGCCTTCCAAGCACTTTTCCTGGCACATAAAACTCTGAATGGAGTACTGCCTGACTACCTTAGGAAAAAAGTTAAGTGGTACCATCCTCATAGGAGACTAAGATCTGCCTCCATATATGGATTCTGTTCCTAGGATAAAGAAGGCTTCCTGGCGTGGCTGCTGCTTTTCTTTTTCATCTGTTAGCTATGGAACACCTTGCCCTTACAAATCTTGGCTGTTTTTTGTTCCATTATAAGCCTTATATGCCTCTGGTCAGTGCTGAAGGTCCTTAGTGCCAAGACACCTTCGGGTATTCGTGTGCTTAAGAAATATTGAATATCAAATATCAATGCACGCTACTCCACTGTATGGCACTACACTGAACACCATTCCCTTCTTTGCTACTCCCTTGGACGACAATTTACTCAGCGAAACTCCAATATATGCTGTTCCACTCCACCCAATTCCACTGTACACCACTGTGGTATTTACGACTCCACTGTAAGCAAATCCACTGTACGCACTGCACTGGACGCAATCCAGTCTACTCCACTGCACTGTACCCAGCTCCACTCTTCGCTACTCGACTGTACGCTATTCCACTGTACAGGGCACTCTACGCTATTCCACTTTATGGCACTTCACTGTACAACACTCTAATGTATGCTAAATCACGCTACAACACTTCATTCTATGCTCTTCCATTGAACGCCACTCCTTTGTATGACACTCCACTAAATAGCATTTCAGTTCACCACACTTCACTGTACACCACTCCACTCTATGCCACGACACTGTACTCCACTCCACTGTACGCTAGTCCACTGTGTGCTAATCCACTGTACACCACTCCACTATACTCTACTGTACGGTACTCTACTTTACGCCACTACAGTGTATGCCACTGCACTCTACGCGGCTCCCCTCTCTAGAACTGTACTCTATAAAACTATATTGCACTTTATGGCACTGTAGATAACTCTACTTCACTCTATCTACATAGATTCCAATGTCTTACTCTATAGTCCAATCTGTGACCGTACACTCCATTCTACAACACTCTATTCCACTAAACAACTCTTTTCAATACTGTACGAGACAGCCCCCCACTCCACTGAATGGGACACCACTCCAATTTATTATAAGAGTTTACTCAACTATACGGTATGCAACTATACTATAATCCACTCCACGCCCTCCACACTACAATACACAACTCCACTGAACTCTACTCCACTATAAGAGAATTTACCTCGCTCTACACCACTGTCCAATCATCCTCTCTGCGCAGCTCCACTTCACAACACACTACTGTACTCTATACAACTCTACTGTACAACACTGTACTACACTGTTTCGCACCCTAACCCACTACATTCTACTACACTGCACTCAATTCCACTACGCAATACTTCACTCTATGACACTCAACTGTACGACACTCACCTTCAATTTACTGTATGACTCGCCAGTGAGCGATACCTTCATAAATAACTCTTAATGCTACAATTTCAAACACATTTTCATTAAAAACATAAAAAACATTGAAATGCCATGAAAAAACAAAGGTTACAGATAAGTTATAGTTAGAAAAACATTATTTATTATTTGCCTACAATCCATACTTGAACTACACAAACATTAGAAATTCAAAAATATAGTTATAACTATAATTTACGATTTACACATCACCTTCACATTACTATAAGTCACCCACCTACGTACAAAGTGTTAATGATAACTTGCATTGTAACTTGACACACTATCTTGAAATTACTTAATAAAAGTCATGTATGTTCGTACACAGTATTCTCACCTCACTGGTCATACTACATTAACCATAACTCACGACTCTACCATGTACTGTGTCCTGAAAAACCATCTCAACTGAGATGTCATAAGTATTGTTATGAAAGCTATGATTTCAGACAATATAGGTAATGTCATCTGCAGCCAGTGCATTGAGAAGGCTTGAGTTATAGTTTATGTAGTATGACAACTCTATGCCACTCCACTCTAAGCCACCCCAGTCCATGTTACTCCACTCTATGGCACTCCACTCTATTTTCCAACATGTTACTCGCCATTCCAGTCTATGTTACTCCACTGTATGCCACTGCAGTCACCCCATTCCACTCTACAATATGCTACACCACTGTACACCAATCCATTCTACACTACTCCAGTGTACGCTATTCAACTGTACGCCACTCCACTCTAAGTCACTCCACTCTATAGTATTCCACTCTACGCCACTCCACTCAATGATATTACAGCCTATGCCACTCCACTCTATGCCGTTCCAGTCTATGCCACTCCAGTCTAGGCTGTTCCATTGTCCTCCACTCCACTGTACCCCTCTCCACTACTATATTCTACATCACACCACTCTATGCTACTCTCTGCCACTCAACTCTGTGACACTCTGTGCCACTGTACTCAACTCCACGCCACTCTACAACACTCTAATGCACTCAACTCGACTCCAGGCTATGACAGTTTCACTCCACTGTACAAGTTTACAGACATTTTACTTGACTCTGCTCTACGCCACTCCACTCTATTGCACTCCTTGCCACTCTACTCTACGACATGCCACTCCGCTCTATGACACTTTACTCCACTGTACGCTATTCCACTCCACTCTACTCCACTCTGCTCTACACCTCTCTATGATACTACTCTGTACGATATTCTCCTCCACTGAACTGTAAGACACTTCACTTAACTGCATTCCACTAAATGACACTGGACACTACGATTTGAAACAATTCTGTTTTCTGAAGTTATAGTTATACATTAAATTTAGAATTTATGCATCACCTTCAAATTATTATTACTCACGCACCTCCACGCACAGTGCAGTGAACTCAGTAGCCACATATTAACTATACCTTGTGACTTCTCAATGCACTGCTTATACCCTTTCATATTACATCTTTTATAGTATCTGAAATCATAACATTCATAACAACACTTATGACATCTCAAATCACATAATTTGTGAGAACACAGGGCATGGTGCAGTGATGAGTTACAGCCACATATCCTACTTTTTAAATACAATTCGCCCTGCCCTATGAGCTTTTAGGGCCTTCCTTAGGGGCGACTTATACATAATAAAAAGGAAAGTACAGTCCTGGCAAAAGGTCGAAATGGCATTTTAAAACTGCACATAGGATGCAATGGCAGGCCTAAGATATGTTTTAGGGGCTACTTAAGTGGGTGACACAATAAAGTGCTGCAGGCCCACTAGTAGCATTCAATTTTCTAGTCCTGGGTAATCAGTATACCGCTTTACTAGGGTCTTATAAGTAAATTAAATAGGCCAATCATGTGTAAGCCAATTTTACCATGTTTTAGGGAGTGAGCACAATCACTTTAGCACTGGTTAGCAGTGGTAAGGTGCAAGGAGTCCGAAAAGTCAACAAACGTGGGTTCAGAAAACAGGAGTGAACCCAAAAGTTTAGGGGTGACCATGCAGGGAGGGCCAAGTTCAATGCGGTCTTTTTAATTTAGAACTTTCTAGCCTCAGTGGCTGCAGTGTTATTCTTATAGTCATTCTGCCTCGGGCTATACCAGGGGGCATATTTATTAGGGCTTGCACCACGCAAAGTGGTACATGCATGACGCAAAGCCCTGTGTCATATTGGTGAAGCCACGCAAAGTCACCTTGGGTGGCTTTGAACGGCTTCACAAATATGGAGTAATGCAACGCAGTGCAAATCGCTGCATTACCTTAGTCTGGCCAAGGAACGCATTCCATGGGCGTTGTGGCGCATGTTCCCACGAAACTCCCACGGTTTTTATCGCATTCCCAGATTTACAAGTAATTGGGAGGGGGGTGGATCGGCCATAGCTGGGTTCCAGGGTACTAGCAATGTTCCCCAGGGGTGGAGAATGTGAGCACCCTCATGGAGCTCTGACAAACTCAGGAGTGGTGCCAGAAAAAGGGAGGATTCCAGTGAAATTCCAAGATATTTAAGCATTGAACAGTGATGCATACGGGTGTGACTTCCAGGATAAGCTAAATTTCATGCTGGAAAAGAGGAATAACTATTCACATCCATACCTAGCTGTATTTCTGTGACCATAAACCTTGCAAATTAGCAGGCTGCTGTGAAAAAACAGGCAGTCGGTGTCTGCAAACGAAAGAAGTGCACCCACCCCAGAAATTAATTTCAGTAAAAGATGTGCTACAAAGTACCTACAAGGAAGCTTAGAGCCACTTTGCCTGCTACTGGGTCATCTCAGTTGGCAGGTGGGGTGCTGTGCACTGGTGGCACCACTGTGTAGGTGATTTTGTGCACAAGCACTGTTCAGGTCACAACCTAGCTGAAGAGGTTAGGGCGGGGACTGACAGGCGACTAATTCAAATGAGCTAGACACTTTTACAACATATGTGGGGACAAGCTCCTGCTCATATAATATTCGACATCCCAGCAACTCCTTCTTTTCCCTGTAGAACAGAGCCAGTACTCTGTCCAGGAAGGAAGTGAGGTGATGGGGAGCAAGCTATGGTGGGCTGAGAACAGAGACCAATGAAAGCAGACCAGCTACCAAGGATAGAATGGGGTGGTGGAGAGAGAGGGAGGTGGGGATGATGGGAGGGTAGTGAGGCGGAGTGAGCCTATGTATGACAACTGGAGCAATAGGACATAACAAGAGGAAGTATTGGCAGCAATATGTAGCACCTCCCACATTTACAAGTAATTGTGCTTGATACCAAAATACCAAAAGCAAACTGGAACAAAAATACATACTGTAACCTTCCCAAAGAGCCATGGTGTTTGGTGGACAGCAATGGACCAATCCAAGCAAAGACAAATGTTGAAAAATACATGGAAGCCAATGGCAGAAAGGGGCTGACCCAAAATCCATCTGCGCTGTATTTGTTATTTTACTGTAGAAATTGGCAACATGAGGTAAAAAAGAGCAGTCTACGATTCAATCCATTTCAGGCAGAGCAAGGAGAATCTGGAGTGCCCTTCAGCTGGTTCTTATCACACTAGCTGTCAGGGAACATCAAAAAGCGGGGGAATTCCTCCTATTCCCAAGGCACTTTTACTGTCGTTAAACATAATTCTTGGTCTTCAACTCTGCTCAGTTGAGCCATGCCTCTGTCCAGGATCTTTTGAATTGAACTGCATTAAGGTAAGGCTCCTGTTGCAGATCCTACCCACAGCCGTTGAGCTGTCCGAGCCTTTATCTCCACCCATTACCATAAAAAGCTCCATTTGTGGATTTTCTTGCTTTTATTGGCCATTTGCCCTCCATTAATTTGTATTATGAGTGTTACTGTTTATTGCTGATGAATGAATCTTCTATATATATCATTGGTTGTGTTAATTTTTTTTGTTTTTGATAAGCTATACTTTGCAACCTGGAACTTTCATCATGCAAAATCTCTGATGACTCGGGGCCAAGTTGACACTCTAGTTAAGCAGGGGGAATAATATGAATGAGTACTTGATTTCAGTATTCCTAATTCAAAGTTCGTAACAATATTTTGTGATTGGGTACCATATGTACCATCTGTCATACTGAAACAGTTTGTAGTTAATTGGTTTGCTGCATTTTTTTGCTGTGGACGGTAATCCTTGTATTTCAATGTATAACGACTTCCTTTATTTTTGGGAGGAGATAGAGTGATTGTCCAATCCTAACAAAGAAAGGAAAATTCAAATTGTTACTTCAGAATTGCTAAAAAGAAAAGCCTGAGAAAGTTGATAAAAATCAAGCATATAATAGGAGCATGAAATGAATTAATTGATCTGAGAAAATCACATAGAATCGATGTGTTTGCAGTTGCAACTTCAAGAACAAATGATGAGCTTGCAAAATCGACGTACAAATGCCCTTCAAGCTCAGCAAGAGATGTAAAAAGCATCCGTTGTAGTTTAATATCAAACAATATTGAAGTCACAGTAACAGAAGACTGATTGTGGTGTCAGCATCACATCCTCTGGTACTGGTTGCGGCTTTCAGTGGGGGCTGGTCATTTCCATGCATACGTGCCACAGAGATAGGTGTGATGCTGCCATCCACCGCATCCCTTCCCACATCTCTTTAGAGACTACCCAGCAGCATCATCATCACTTCCAACTCCAGGGCAAAAGGCATTTCAATTGAGACCGCATTACTAAATACTGTCTTTTGATTTGAGTTTATTGCGCAACATCATCTTTTTTTTCTCTTGTCAAACCTGTGACTTTTCAGATAAACTTAAACCAGGCATGTGCCCATTGGCCGCTGCATTTTGCCCCACGCATGGCCCAGATAAGTGCTGCGTGGACGATGACTGCCCAAAGAAGCAGAAGTGCTGCCTCATCCTATGTGCAAAGAAGTGTGTGGATCCTTTGGAAGGTAACTTCATCGAGGAGTAAGGGGCACCATTGTTAGCTTTGTTGATGGCGTTGTCAGGTGGAGCCTTTGGTACTGACATTAAGTAATTTGGGTACTTACCGAGATGCATGGTGATAGCGTCAGACTTACAATTAGCACCATGGAGAATGCAAGATCAATGGTGCTGGTTTCAGCTGGAGATCTTGGTCGGGAATTATCAGGATCAGGGCATGTGGTAGGACATGCTGGTGAAATATGAGAAAATAAGGTGTTGCTTGTAATGAAAGGACTCAATCAGGTTGTTTGGCATAGTAGGTGATAGTTCCTCTTGACCAGTTAGGGAACATGTGATATCAACTGTGTTTGGTTGAGATTACGAGGGAAACTGATTAGAATTGAATTAAGGGTGGTGCTTTAATTTTATATAAACTAAAACATCAGATTCAAATAATAAGGATGATAACAATATATCACTGGTAAAATAATTATAATTAGAGCATTGGAATGTTGAGAGCTCCATTGAAGACAGTGGAGTAGCTCCGGGCTTATAACAGCTGGAGCTCCAACATTCCAATGATGGTCTTCATGTTTTTCCCTTTTTTAATTTAGAACAGTCTACCCTTAGTGGGAGGAATGTTCTAATAGCATCATAGCCCTTCTGCCTCGGGCTATATAGGTTGTTAAAGGCCCTCTACCTCAGGGCCTTTAACAACTGGCAATAGCCCTCGACAGTGGGCTATAAGGCTATATTAGAACATTGGAATGCTGAGAGCACCATTGAAGACAGTGAAGTGGCTCTGGGCTTATACAAGCTGGTATAACCCTTCTGCTTCAACATTCCAATGATTGTCTTTCTATTTCTCCCTTTTAATTTCGAACATACTACCTTCAGTGGGTGGGTGGGATGTTCTAATAGCCATATAGCCCTTCTGCCTTGGATTATACCGGTCGTCAAAGGCTTTTTCCCTTGTTATTGGCCTTTAACAACAGCTATAGCCCTTGGCAGCGGTCTCTACAGCTATATAAGAAGAAGAATAATTAACATTTATAATGCTAATGCTATCCCCACAATGTACACTATAGTACAACAGTTGGGTTATAAATTAGATTCTGCATAGAAAGGAACTTTTGTAAGAATCATGTAGTTCCCAAAGCTTTATGAAAAGGATCTAATTAACGATTATGTTTCCCATGGAATTAATAGTTCCCATGTAATCTGCATGGTGTCTTGTCTGCAGAAAAACAGTATGGCCATAACTTAAGCTCAATTGCACAATTGGTTACTACATAATTTTCACGCTCCTCCTGCAGTTCATACGCATATCCTGTGCATTGACAATTGGGCAACCGTGCTAAGTGCTTAGAGCTGCAGAGCACCAATTTTAAAAGGAAAATAAGTGTTAAAACTGTACATAAAAGAAAATGATTTTATTTGCTCTGGTATTTGTTGTCAATTCATTGGAAGTCAGAGGTTCGCAGGATGAGGTAGTCAAGAGAGTACAACACTCTTGAGTTTTGAACATTGCGAGAGGCTGTTCATCTACCTTTCTCATTTACAGGCTGCCATCTGTGTTCTGTTACTTAGACAAGTGGCCTAGTGTCAATCCTGGAGAATATATACACACACCAAGCAGGGAGACACTTTGCACTTTCTATCACTCTTTGTGGTTGCTCTCTCAATCGTTGTGCTCGCTGGGCCTGCAGGTCATCTTGGTAGATCTTTCAGCCCTTTTCTACTTGGTCACCACCTATAGATCTTCTTCAAAGGATCCTCCTCACCCCGTACTCCACTGAACACTGATCTGGTGCCCTTGTTGACTCCCTTTGTACAAAAATGAAATGCCTTTTCTTTTTGCTCCCTGTGGCACCTTGTTGTGGCCATTCATTTGGGGTGCTTTGCACAGTACAGTCTGTGTGTTTGTGCACCATCATCTGCGTGAGCTTAGTGTTCCTACTGTTGATGCCACTGTCAATTTGGTCACTAACTGACAACATACTTTTCATCTTTACATATGCATCTGTCAATGCCTTACTGCCCTGAAATCACTTTGTAGGGCTAGATGGTCAGGATCTTCAGTTACTTTTCAGTGGCAGCAACAGAGTGCCCTAAGCACTTCTATCTGCAGTCTCCAAAGTTTTCCTGATGCTTTTCATGGCACTCCTTGGACTCTCCCAGTGATGTGCTGAAGTTCTTGATTCTGAGAGGTGTCCTTCCCCCATGAAGCTGCAACATTGTGAAATTCATATGGGAATTGATGAATTATCTGAGCGCAGCAGAAATACACAAATGTGTACTCTTGGGGTCATTGGAATGGGATCTCCTCTAAATCTGGCGTGGCCTGACCACACCTAGGGTGTTTCAAGCAGTCACTAGGGTCTCACTGTGATATGTCAGATGGGATATCATGCACTTTAATATCCCTCAATTGAGGGCTAAGGCCACAGTATAATTGCAACTTTTGTGATGTGTATATTCTATATAGCAATGAGGTATGATGTTGGTGGTCGGGGCCTGGACTCTAGCTGTGGCATTTGGTATCTGCAAATATTTCCTCTAGATCTTCTCTTCAATTACATCCTAAAAAATTGTAGAGCCCCATGCAAGATATATGTTGGGACTCCCTGTGGATTTTGCTGCGCTGTATTTCACAAGTGGGATAAAGCATTTCAGGGCCATATTTATTATTAATGGCCTGCTGCTGCTCACTATCCCTATGCTGGTGCATAAACAGACTGCCACGTGGAACGTTTGCACCATGGTGCAGAGGTGTGTGCTGCATAGCATTGGATTTGCAGTAGAAGTATATCCTTACTCTGCAAAATCCTATGCCTAGACACATTCTTAAATATTCCAAACAATGTGTGTGTGTTGTACATTACATATGTAGTATGTTTGGAGAAATTAAAACATTTCTCCATGTTAGCACCTGCATCAAGGAAGTGTAATGTTTCTACCACAAAGCCAGATCTGGCTATCTTAGTAGATGAGGCTTTGCGTAAAAGAATGTGTGACTCTTCTAATTAGGTAATGCCCCCTGAGGAAAAGTGGCACAAAGCAGAGCAAAATGATATTGATATTTGTACTGGAAAAAAGGCTCCTTCTCAGTGCAACTTAACTTTTGCACTGGAAAGATAATACCCCTGCAAGGGTTTAAGCAGCTCTGCATCAATTTGCTTGACTTTTCACTGCACTGAGCCTCAGTAAACCTGGCCCTAAGGTTGATGCACTAGTAAATAAGTGTGATATTTTGTTTATCACTGTTCCACATCATGCTCCCTTACTTTTGGAGGTGCATCTTTCTGAGCCCCCAAAGCACGCTCCACTGGTGACTAAACATCACCATGCTCCAACCCAGAGAATTTGTGTGAGCATTATGGGGATTGTTAAACCTGGCCCTTTCTGCAGGGCCACCCCCAAATCTTTTGCCTTTCTCCTCCCCTTTTTCTAACCGTGTTTTTATTTTAGGTTTGTGGGCACTTTGCGATTGCTAAACAGTGTTAAAGTGCATGTGCTTTAAACACGGCAACATTGTCTTATCCACAATTGGCATGTTTAATTTACTTATAAGTTCCTAGCAAAGTGCACTACATGTGCCCAGGGAGTGTAAAATAAATGCTACTAGTGGGCTTGCAGCACTGATTGTGCCACCCATGGCAGTAGCCCTTTAATCATGTCTCACGCCTGCCTTTGCAGAGCCTGTGTTCGCAGTTTTAAGCTGCCATGTCGACCTGGCAAGTTGGCCCTCTTGCCTGATGGGCTATTCGCATCCTGATGGGCTATTCGCATCCTGATGGACCATGCGCATCCTGATGGACCATTAACATCCTGATGGGTCGTTCTGGGCAGGATGGGAGGGAGGAGCTGACACTTGCACCTGAATGGGCTGTACATGGCCCCACACCAAGTGCCTGATTTAGATCTTGATGGAACAGGTCCCACTGTCCCTTTTTTGACAGGCTACCCACCTGCCGACAGGGCGGTCCGTCTGCCCGATTTAGATGTTGGTGGGGCCTTGAGCGAAAGACCCCCACAGTCCTGCCGCCTTCGCCAGGAATCTTCTCCCACATCGACAGCGCCACAGCCAGAAGCGGTTGGCGGCAGGACTCCAGTCAGGAGTGCTGCTGAGCTGATTATGCCGTGGCAACTGTGGTGGGAATCCCTTTTATCTTCAAGTTGGCGGAATCAAAGGGAATGAGGTAAAAACGTACAATGTATTCTGTTTTCCGCATCCATTTCCATCTTGTACCCCATCGTCGGTCCTCCCTTTGCTGCTCTGACACCACCATGACACCAAATGACTCCGTTGTTGCGAGATCTAAGGTAAGGTACTTGTACAATTGTCCCATGTATATGTATTGCTGTACCCTCGTGTATTTCTGCATTGCTCTTACATGCAACATTTTTTATGTGTTATGCAGTAGTGTTCATTGTCCTACTAATCAAGGTAAATTGAAGACACCTATATTGACACTTAAAAAAAATATTTGTTGTTCTAGTGCTTGGGGGTGTTGTGCTAGTGGTGCCTGTGGGTGTGCATTCAATAGCGTGCGTATGTTGTGTGAGTGGCATTCAAAATGTAACACAAAGGAGCATATCGCATTGCCTACATATGCTTTACATGCAAACATAACACATAGGTGTATTAACACATTAATAAGTTGTACTTACCAGTCTCCACACCACCATGAACCTCACTCTGCCAGGACTCAGCCACCAGGACACCGCCAGCACAACGGGAACATCTAAATTGGCTCTGCATAATCCCACTGGACTGATGGCAGTGGAGTACTGTTAGCCAGCAGAGAAGACCGCTGCCACAGCAGTTTTCTGACTTTAGCTGCAACATCTGAATACAGTGGGAGGACTGCCGTCAGCTCGACGGAGTACATGGGCCGCCGCTGCAGCAGGTCGGTGCTACTCTAGCCAAGATCTAAATCAGGGCCAAAGAGTTGTGTCCCCCCTCTGTAGTAGTAGGAAGGACAGGAACTTTGTGTACTTCAAATGCCTCTCTATGAAGTCTCCCTCACTTCACAGACACAACTGGGTATAAGTACTGGACCTCAGACACCACCACTTCAGCACACTTCTGGACCTGTGGATATTCTGCCAAGAAGAAGGAATGGTGTGCTGATGAAAGGACTGTCACTCTGCTGGACTGCTACTCTGCACTCTGTACCTGGAACCCATCTTGAACCCAGGACCCCAGAGTGACTGAAGCTAGTCTGCTGGCTTCCCGATCTGAGCCTCAGAGACATACCAGACTTCCCACAGCTCCTGGACCATTTTTTCTAAGAGTTCTGACCCCCAAGAGGTGCCTCTCAGGTCCCTGGGCCCTTGGGTAGATCTTCAGCTCTTAAAATCAAGCTTTTGGGCTCTTTGTGAATGCAGATGGGCTTGTTCGCTCCAGAACCACATCGCAAGCACAAACGATCAGTGCGAACGGGCGCAAGTTCATCTCTTCGCACAGCAGCTTCACCGTTCACGACTGTGAGGCTCCAGCTCATTTATCTGCGATGCTCGGCGGCTCTTCGCGTCCCACGCGCCTCCGCCAACGATGCTCTTCTTGGTCCCGGCGAACTTCTCCACTGCAAACAGGACTCTTGGCACACATCTTAAGAAGGTAAAACTTCAGCTGGACTTCCCTCGGACTGTGTCTGACCCGCGCTCCATCGCAGTCGGTCTGAACTTTTGTTTTTGCTGCTTTACTGTATCACGTGTTGCACAAGTACTTTACACATTGCCTCTTAAATTAAGCCTGGCTGCTCTGTGCCAAGCTACTGTTGCTCAGATATGAGTTTACCTTAAAGAAATTAAAAGACGAGGCATTTGGAAAAACAGGAAAAAGTTGGTTCAATTAAACTCTGCGGCTGAGAGAGTCACGACAGAATGTGTCTGAGGTGTACAAAGTTTTGGCTGGTTTTATACATTTCTTGCAAGTACCATAAACCGATTGCTGCATTCTTAAAAGGCATTACAGTCATAAATAAACAAGGTTGGGCATCTTGATAAGGACACAGATGTCTCTCGACCTCGGGGAGAGCCAGTGTGGGCCAGTGTGTATGTGTCCAGATGTCCGGCATGAGGGATGCATGATCACTACGTGTGGCATGCATGTCATGTTCTGATTGGCTGAGTGTTTCTATCTACATGTGGCATCTAGCTTACTGATATTTATGGGGAATATGAGCCTTTGGCCGAATGTGTTTTATTGGGGCCCATGGCCACGGACCTGTTTGTGGTGCAACTATCTATCTGTGGGATCGATCAAGGTGTTCCCTGGGCGTGCATTTATCTTTGGGTTTAAGAGAGACCCGTCCTGTGACCTGTTATTCGATGGGTGTGGGTCGTAGGGTCTGTCTGGCCACGTATCTCTGACTCAGGGTTGATGGGAATGTCACCTTGGGTAAATCCGACAGCAATGATATGAGTTCACTGGAACTCCTAAATTTGATATGGCGGTCACTGGTGTCATTTTTATTGACATTCTTAATAGCTTGTGCACAGTTGTCATAGTGTACATTGTCATGTTCTTCACTGATATGGGCATGTTTTTGCATTCCTAGATCATGACATACATTGACATCGCGTTTCCTACTAACAACATTGTTGTCTGCACATGAATTATGGCATACATACATTGACATTGCATTTTGTTAGTGCCATCCCATTGCAGTTTCCCTGTTAAAGAAATGGTGGCATTGTACACATAGTTTCTCAAGTGGAAGAAATAGTAGGATACACTAAAAGAAATTGAGGAAAGATAAAACATTGGGGCACAAGAGTATACCCCTTGATTTTGATATTTGCTTCTCAACCCGAAATTAGAGGTGTTTTTTATTGCTTTCATGTCCTATTCCTCATTACCATTTTTCTCATAACTGTGTAAGGACATGCAGCAGGGTGGGGCATAAGACCCATTTCTACTCCTGAATGCGCATCGAAAGCTTTTTTCCAAATGGTTGGCTTCATGTTTGAAAACAATGCTAAGGATACAAATGACCAGACTATCTTCATTTGGGATTACTACTCATCAGATAGTACGCAGTGGCTCCCACGTAGGCTTCTCAGATGCAGGGCCAGCTGGTGCAGTTCAGCCCCTAGACGCTGAGAGGTATTTTGGTAGGGTCAACAAGGACTTTATGGACTCAATGTATGCACTAGGCCTCACAGGTCCTTTGGATGCGCTGGTCATGCTGCTCTACATATACAAGTGCCCTGGGGTATAGGTTCTCAACGAAGGCCACCTGCTCCCCTTCTTTGGGTGCAACTCTGGGACTAGTGAGGAGTGCCCCCTTATTATTATACGTTGTGTTGATTTAAGCAGTGGTGTTGATGGTGAGAAGACAGATAATATCACTGCAATGTGATTTGGAGATGGGACGCAAAATATCACTTTACAATGATGGTGTCTTACTGTATTTGACTGACCTTAACATCTCAATCCTTTCAGTTTTGTAGTTATTGGAAGAATATGGCCCCTTATCTAGTCATAAAGTCAACTCTGACAAATACAAATTCATGCTACTCAAACATACTGTAGTAGTGAAAATGTATTTTATTAGGAACATAGTCTGTTAAACTATTCGATACATAAAACAATAAGCAAACATCTATATCACAGCATTAAAAAGTACTAAATACACAAATTAATAAACATATTAAAACATGGGTTGTTTAAATCATTAAATATGTTAATCCCCTCATTTCCCTTTCCAATTGCTTGTAAGAATTTTTCAGCTGCAATTATTACATCTAGTAAATGCAAAGCACATAAAATCTTTGAGGCTAAGTAACATGTGTTAATATCATATTTGATAAAAAATAGGCTTTAAGAATCTACGCATTTCCCCAATATAAAATCAACAATCCAATAAAATGTGCACACTAGTACATTTCATATTTGTAACATAGTTACAAAGTCCACCAACCCGAAGAGACGTGGTGGGTAATTTCATACCATACAAAAACAGCTTAAAGCCTGTGAGACCTGGCATCCTTAGGGTGGTTTGCCCTGACTTTTTGCCTTCAGACCTCCTGTTTTTACTGACTTCGTTTTTGCTGGCTTTCAAAGTCTGGGCACTTTATCAGTGCTAACCAGTGTGCAAGTGCATGTGCTCTGAACTAAAAACAGGGTAACATTAGCTTATCCACGTTTGGCATAATTATTTTACTTATAAGTCCCTAGTAATGTGCATTACATGTGCCCAGGTCCTGTAAATTAAATGCTACTAGTGGGCTGCAGCACTGATTGTGCCACAGACGTAAGTAACCCTTTAAACATGTCTCAGGCCTGCCATTGCAGAGTCTGTATGTGCAGTTTAAACTGTGATGTCGACCTGGCAAGCTTATCTACATGCAAAGGCCCAAACCTTCCTTTTTATAATATATAAGACACCCCAAAGATAGGCCCGGACAGCCCATGGACAGGGTGCAGTGTATAAAATACAAAGAATGTAATTGTGCCTTGAATAATTTTGAATGCACTCCGCACAGGATAGGGAGCTATAGTACCATTACCCCCTCATGGGTCATCCTCGTCCCAGTCCTAACATAGTGAGGCAATCCTGCCTCCCGACAGCCAATCAGAACGCTTATAATATTTTCAAAGGATATATAAGCCCCTCCCACCCACCGCCATGCCTGGTGTTTTTTTGCTGTCCGACGTCAGTCGGAACGCTGGTGTGCTCCGTGTTTCCTGCTTGCCGGTTCCCGAGTTTGACGGGCTGGGTTTGCGGTGCCGTGAGTTTTTTCTTTTCTTTACTGTTGAAGTGTTTGTTTTACTTGTTTTGTTGCGCGCGGCCGCACCGGTGTTCCGGTCGGCCGCGTTCCTGCTCCTTGGCCTGAACGCACTCCCTGCGCATGTGCTGGGCTGGGGCGGGGAGCTTTCTCTTGCATTCTGGCCTCGGGTCGTTCCGGTGCTGGAGTCTTCTAGCGGCATCCGGCTCCCGCGGCCATAATGTTTGTTCTGTGGCTGTGGGGGAGACTGCAGGGCTGTCCCTTTTTCTTTCCCAGGTCTCGTGTTGCTATGTCTTGGTTGTTTGGGGACAGATTTTAGGGGAGTTGCTGGGCACTTCCTGGTGTGTGCTGTGGCTTCCTGATACTGCTGCATGTGGCCAGGGGTGTTGAGATTTCCGCTCCAGTGCTGCAGGATCTTTGTTTGTGCATCATCATGTTTCGGGAGCTGCAGGTGGTTGACCTGTTGCAGATTTCTGGGTCTAGCCTGCGGGATTTGGTTAATTCTGCTGTGATGCCTTCCCATGCAGGCTGCGCTGCTTGACCCTTCTACTTCCTCCTCTCTGGAGGGTGGGAGTACGTGGTCATTTTCTCTGCTGAAGGGTATGTCGAGTAAAAGTTTGGGTTTTTTTTTGGTCCTGTTGGTCCATTTTGTGAGGTTCTCGTCTTTACGCCTGCTTCATTTTCTGCGGAGGGGTGACTCCCTGTATTGCTCCTCGGTGGTGCATGGCCTGCCTTTTCATTATGTTGCCTAGGAGGTTCTGGCTGTCGCATGGCTTGAGGTTGCTGTGCGGGGGGATTCCTCGTTTTCTGGGGAAGTGGTATCTCCTGATGGTGTTTGATACTCATTTTCCTCTGGTTCCGGGGGTTTATCTATTTTGACCTCCTTGACTTTTTCCTCATCTTTGTCTTCGGAGGAGTCTGCTCTCATGCGTTCTTCTGCTGCTTCTCGTTTTGGGGTTTGTGCTTGCACTTCCTCAGCCTCTGCTTCGCAGGTCCATTCTTGGGGTTTGGGTACCTGTTTGTCTGTCTTCCGGATCGGGGGGATCTCACTCCTATCTTGGCGCAGATGGAGGTCTTGGCTCAGTTTCTGTCTGCTGTGTTTTGTTGCCCTGAGGGCCCTCTCCTCGACTGCTGGGGCGGCGGTGGCTGGTAGAAGGTCTTTCTGGACTGCGCTTTGGTGCCTTGATGCTGCGCAGACGCCTTGGTCCGTTACCGGCCTTTTGTGGTTCTCTGGCTTTTTGGCTTACTCTACAGGCAGTCTGTGCGGAGGGGCTTGTCTTTTTTCCTTCTTCTGGGGTTTCCGGATTCTCTGTCTTCTTCCTGGCACTTTCATGGTCTGGCCCGTGGCCGGGGGGGCTGCATTCCATTTAGTTCCCGGCCTCTGCAACGCCTGCTGCTGCCCCTGGGTGTTGGTCAGATATTGTTATGTCCAGGAGGAGTCACCGTGGCCTGGTGGTTCCGGTTGCGGTCTCTTCCTCAGAAGGTTATGTGTTCAACTCCTGGTGTTTCACTGATTGTGAGTTCCCTGTCTACATTGTTGGCGATGTTGCAATTTTGGGGACTCGGCTCGGTTGTTCCTGGATCGTTGGTCCGGTCTGATTTCCGCCTGGTGGGTCTTGTCGGTCATCGTTCTTGGTTACAGGTGGCCGTCCCCCTTTTGGACTGTTTTCAAGGTTACCCTGTTGTCCGTTGGCCCCGTGATGCGATCTTGTCTGGCATCGGCCTGGTTTTGTCCTGGGGCACTGTTGTGCTGGTTCTGGTGCCGGAGCGGGCCTGGGTTTCTATTTCTCTCTGTTCCTGGTCCCGGCGCCCGATGGTTCCTTCCGCTCGGTTTCTGATTCCCCGGGCTTTGAACAGTTTGGTGTGGCTGGGTCATTTTTGGATGATCCCCTTTCTGTCCCTTGTTCCCCTCCTCCTGGTGGGCGATTTTTTGGGCTTCCCTGGGTTTGGGAGTCACCTGTTTTCACATTCCCGTCTATCCGGCAGGTCAGCGGTTCCTGCGGTTTGCGGTGGACGGGTTCCATTACCAGTTTCAGTTGTTGCCTTAAGGCAGAGGTCTTCAAACTTTTGTCGGCTGAGCCCCCCCATCTAAACCTTTTTACACGTCGAGCCCCCCACAACCTCCTGACAAAAAAGTTCTGGAAGCTGGTACTCTGCATCGATGGCCATTCCCTCCTGCAGAGCCCAGGTCATATAGGGCAAATAATATTAAATAAAGTAAGAGTGTAGTGCTTGTGCTTAATATAAAGTTCAAATGAAAAGTCTCCAAGAAAGAATTAGCACAACAAATTACATTGGTGCTTTATTTTTCACATAAAACACAAAATTTAGGATAGATTAGTAAAAACACTCTCAAAATACAGGTGAGGGGTGTGCCTGTTTTTCTCCACAGAGACAGTCAATGTGTGGATGGATTCTTGCTTCTGCCATCCTTAGGTTGTGCTCCACTTCCAGTCTTGAGCAGTACCTTTAAATGGGAGTGCTCACAATGTTTTGTAATATATTTTCTGCAGTTTTATATAGAGCGAACATGACCCAAAGGTATTGGAGCGCTTTACAGGAGCATCTTTTACATTACACAGAGACACAATAATTTTTTGTAAGCACAGGGAGATTAAGTGATTTGCCCAGAATCACAGGATGTTGAGCAAGGTTGTTGTGCCACATCCTTGCCCCTAGACAAGATATCAGAAAAAGGGGTTCCACAAAACATGCTTTCAGATACAATTGAAAAATCCGTGATCATGTGGAGTATGGCCAGGTGTTGCCATGCCAGTAGGAGGCCAGCCACAGTTTTCCAAGAAGGCCTAGTGGACATTTACATCATACACATATGATATAGTGATTCAAGAGGATATATACATATTTATTCTCTAGCAGCATCAAGAGTCAATTTGTTAGCATAGTTGGCTTATAAAGAAGATCTTCTTCCAAAGCTTCAGAAATAGCTGCACAAGAAAGCATTTAAATTTGGCCTACGAAAGAAGTGAGGACAGATGGTAGGCATACTTCACAATATTTGTTATATTAGGCTTGTGGACTCAGCTCTAGGGATTGGAACATGTTAAACAAGCACCAGCAACTTTAATCAAGGTCAAATTCATTTTTGTAAGTCACTAGTAAATTAAGTGATTTTGCCCAGGATCACATGATGTTGAGCCAATGCCAGGACTCTAACCCGGGTCCCCAGAACCAAAGTCAGCACCTATGGCAACTGTAAAGTAACTGTGATGTAAATACCAAAAATAATAATAAATGTGGCAGTACTTGTATTAGCAAGACTGGATTTACTGTTTCTAAAAAGTAATATATTTAAGAAGTACAACAATCAGAAACATAGAAGAAGGTCCACGGTGGCACATACAAACAGCAACTTTTAAGAAGGGCCAGAGTGGCACACAGAGCCAGCAACGTAAAAGAGGTAGAATAAAGGGGGATAGCACGAGTGATATAGATGGACCAGCAACATTGAGGAAAGACCACAATGGCACATATTGTCAGTGACATAGAAGAAGCACTATAATGCCACATATAGACTTTGTTTGGGGCATGCCCACAATGAAACAAAGTCACACAATTCAGTTTGAGGAATTCAGTGGGAGCCTAAGAGAAGTAATGACACAGCTGAAGTGTGTGAACGCTAGATAATGTCTCTGATATTTTTTATGTGTGCCTTTTCCACACCAAAAAACATTTTTCTTTTAAAAGAACACATGATCAATAATATTGAGCATTTACATATTTAACATTTGCTCATAATGCAAAACATGTTGCTCTTAGAGAGGAAAGCCTTATTTCCAAGATGGCACCTAGCTACACCAAAGAGTCCTTACCACGTGCTGAAAACAATGCATCTAATGCACTACTATGGATGTGCTGTCTAGTAGGCTAAACGATACACTAAACTGTCAAAAGAATGAGGAGTGGCATGTTTACTCCGCTGGGGAACTGTAATTAAATGTTTTTATAACAGTGGTGAAAAAAGCTCTGCCAGACAGGTGTGCTCAGAAGCCAGAGATAAAAAGATAGAGGTCATAGAGCGTGATCTCTAAATTATAGGTTATGTAGGTAAATAAACGCCTCAACTCAAGTAAACGTGTTTTGTGTGCTAAATGCCACATGCAGCTGGACGCCTATCATAATTCCCTACAAACTGACAGTGTTTCCTCGGGAGTACAAGATTGTGCTAGTTCCCAGATCGAGGGGAACCCGGTGAAATTATTGATGTCTCCTTATATGATTCTCCCTTTTAGAGAATCAAATGGTGCGGATGATAACACCCCAAGAAGGAAAGACAGACAACTGGACTAACAGTTCTTGAATAGTTTGCAAGATCCACTCTAGACAACCAGACCTTTGCGTGTTACAAAACCATCTGCTATTTAGAGGATCGAGCTTGCTATAAAGAGTCACAGTACTCCCTAGTGTTACCAGCGCATATATCAGCCCATGTGTCAGTGGATAACAGGGGATATTTATTATAATCTTTTTCTCTTGCTATCCATTTTTAATCTCACTCTCACTTTCATGCACTGCGCCCATCACTTTTACATAATTTCCTCTTCACATCTGTGAGACCTTAGAGAGCTTTCTCTCTTCTCCTTCTTCACACAAATATAAAAACATCTGTGAGCTCCCATCTCTGACTGAGAAGGTTGTAGCCCTTGGTTACACTAGTGTGTGACTAGGAGGAGACCCAGATGATGAAGTATGTCACTTTGGTGAGTGATGGGAGTCAGTCCTTTTTTAAGGATTTTCTTTTGTAAGGGTCCCTTGTTTTGAGGACTGTCCTCCTTCCGTTGACAGTATTACAGTTTTTTTAGGTCTTTAGCTATAATTAGATTCTTGGTTGACTCAGCAGACACGCAGATTTTTTCATTGTTTTGATAGTTATTATTGGGGAATATATCCGCGCTTGGTCTTTAAACGTTCCCTGAGACCCTCCACTCATTGTTGGTTGTTTTGGTTCTTGTGCAGCTGCGGCTGCGGGTCTTCTCCTTAACTGTACATTTCAGACAGTTGTTATTTTAGAGTTTTCTCTATCCACTCCCTGCTTTTGTGTTTGTGAATCTTGTTGAATTTTTCGAGATGGCAGAATTTAGTGGTATAGCCTATGATGATGCAATGTATCAGGCTATACTCACCACCCCTAGCATTTTGGACACTGTATCTAACACAGTGATGAATAATGAAGACGATTGCGCTAAACTACTGGGCTTTAAAAAATCACAATCTCGGACTCTTATACATGGGGCAATCATGACGGAATATCTTAGGGGTAATTGTGCCCCTACTGGATTGATTGTCACCAACGCTCCCAGGTTATTTCTCCAAGATAAATCCTTCTTGAAGGATTGGTCTCTGATAGCCTGGCGCTGCAGACGCGATTGGTTAATTTTAATTATAAGCACTGCCAAGCGCGTAGCTGACACTATCCTAATTGAAATACAGTTGCTTGAGTCCCAGATCAAAGCTACCATCACGACTACGTTATTCAAAAAGAATTTAGAGGAAACTAACAAAATTAATAAAGACTTCAAAGATTCAATCCTATTTTCTAAAATTGAGAAGTTTAAAAAAGATCTGACGCGTTGCAAACATGAAAAAGTATACCCCTACACGAGCGATAATTACACTCCGCCAGAATTCAACAGAAAAGGACGTAGATATGGCTCTACTTACTCTGCCACTAGCTCAGAAGAAGGATCAAGTGATTCAGACTCATCAACCAGCACTAGACAACAAAACAGAGGCGGTGGCAGAAACAATAGATCCAATTGGCGAAATGGTCCACAAGCACCACAGTTCCAACAATGGTGGCCCCCTACACCGTGGGGTTTTCTGACATATCCATTCCAGCCACAAATGGGTCCATTCCAACCCCACCATCAAGACTTTAACAATCAGTCTTTTATAGGGTTCGGCCGAGGGCGCTCCAGGGGCAGACGGAGCAATCCCCAAACCCAAGTACACTGGAGCCCGCCACCCTCCCCCATAGGCACCCGCAGCAACAAGAAGAAAACCCTTCCACAACCGGGGACCAGTGCGGAGGCAACTTAGTAGTTAATTTAAGCAGCCGGACCTTGACGCCTGATGAACAATTGGTACTAAACAGAGGTTTAGGATTTGTATCCACGTTTAGTGGAGATCCTTTCCAGATTCAGTGCGAATTGGCACAGTATTTTTGAAAAGTACGCTTGCACTACTTTTTAAGGATAAAGAAGAAGCATTGCCAGCAACTGAGGATGTCAACACTGGCCTGAACAAACTTTCCACCTTCAATCCACCCACGCACACAGGGCCATCTCAGGTCTTAACCTTTGAGAAAGCAGTTTTGGAAGATGTGACCACATTATGTGCTACGGAGAAGAAGTCATACAACAATCTCCCAAGGAAAGAACAACAGGCCCTTCGTAATTTGACAATGGATGACAAAATAACAATCAAACCGGCGGACAAAGGCGGGGCCATTGTCATTTTGGACACGGATACGTACCGTACAGAATGCCTACGACAGTTAGAAGACAGGAGGTTCTATCGCCCTCTCAAACAAGATCCCACAGAGAGGATTAAAAGAGCGATCTCTGATATAGTCGAGGAAGCCACTAATGAAGGATGGATCACCACTCAAGAGGCCGCCTTCCTGCAGACGACACTTCCAGTGATGCCATACTTTTATGCACTACCGAAGGTGCACAAACAGAGACCACCACCTGGGAGGCCTATTATATCTGGCCTAGGCTCTATTCTTGAACCCTTGTCCACTTTTGTGGACTATTTCCTTAGGCCTATGGTCAAAGAGATGCCAACGTATCTCCAAGATACGAAGGATATCCTATGCCTGCTTCCGCAAGTGGAATTCCACATGGATACAGATTACTTAGTCTCTTTTGATGTCGAATCACTCTATACTTCCATCCCTCAAGATGAGACTTTAGATACCATTGCCACACTACTGACCAACAGAGATCTAGACTCTATTACCCCTGTACATTTCATCATGGCGTGCGCGCAACTAGCCATGAAAGAAAATTTCTTTAGATTTGAGGAGACCAACTACCTCCAAGTCTTGGGTACCAGCATGGGCAGCGTTTTCGCGCCTAGTCTGGCGAACCTGTATGTATATGCATTTGAACAGGAACACATTCTGACTGCAGACAATCCCTTCCATGATTCCATTCGCTTGTGGAAGCGTTATATCGACAATGTGCTGGTCGTATGGCGAGGTGACCCTGACTCCATCCTTCGGTTTCAAACTTGGTTAAACAATAGAAACAATTTCCTTAGGTTTACAGTAGAGTTTGATAAAAACAGGTTACCGTTTATTGATTTATCAATTTTTTCTACACCTACGGGCCTGGAGAGGGAACTGTACCGGAAGCCGATGGCTAGAAATTCCCTTCTTTGTTACGACAGCCATCACCCTAAGTCACTTCATGATAATTTACCGTATGGTCAATTCCTTCGGTTACAGAGAAATTGCTCTACAAAGGAGAAATATGAGGACCATGCGAAATCACTATCCAAACAACTCCAAGCTAGGAAATATCCTAAGAGACTTGTACAACGCTCCCTAAAACGAGCTACGAATAACAACCGTGAAGCACTGCTAGATCCACCAGCTTTAAAACCTCCAATGAGTAGACTTACTTTCGTCAATACCTTGAGTACACTGTCCAACGGGAACCAACGGAGTGTCCTCAAACATTGGCGCATTTTGAATATTGGTAGAGAAAAGATTCCGTTACCTTTATTCTCCTTCAAGAGAAGTACTAATTTGCGAGACAAACTGGTGCATACTAGGCCAAAAACACAACCGGCTCGACAGTTGGGGACGTTGTGGGATCTCCCAGCGGTCCAAGGACACTTTCCATGCGGGTCGTGTGCAGTTTGCCCACAAACTCAACATTCTAAAATAATAGATATTGGCACAAATAGACCTTGGGTGCAGAAGAGTTTCACAAACTGCAACAGTGACAAACTGATTTATTTGATAACGTGCCCTTGTAAATATCAGTATGTAGGAATGACCACCCGTAAAGTTAAATCGAGAATATTGGAACATAAGAGCACTATTAGGTGCAAGAAGCAGGCTACTAGATTGACGAAACACTTTTTAAACTGTGACCACAAGGCTGAAGAATTTACATGGACAGTTCTTGAGAAACCTTTTATACCGAACCACATTAGTGATGTGTTTAAATTCTTGTTTATCAAAGAGCAGAAATGGGTCTTCAAATTGCAGAGCGATAAACAAGGGCTTAACGATGAGATACCATGGACCACATTATGAACTACAACTGTTTTTTCAGCATTATATTTTGTTCACTCGTCCAAATGACAGAATGGATCTGATCCAGACACTTGTCTGCATGACTTCATCAGCTTAGTTGAGCTATACACTTTAAAATACTATTGACGCGAGTGTCTCTTGCGTCATTTGTCATTGGGTTCCTTTTTAATTCCCTCCTTGTCAATCCAATCGTCTTTGGAATATTCCATTTCTTTTACATTCTATTATATTTCTGAACATGAAATTATAATCTTTGCAATTCCAATAAGATTACAATTTTCAAATGTTTCTGTGCGGGCATAAAATTGTATTTAGTCCCATGGTTGAGATTTATATCAACACTGGAGGATTATTAAGTTAGTTGGTGGTTCACTTTTGAGAACAAGACACAAGACACTGCGATTCAAGAAGGATAACATTACAGATAACTAAAATCCCCATTATACTCGTTGTCAGTTTATAGCTCTCAGACAGCGGATGTCATCTCTATTGTCCATTTCTAAGAGTCACTTATAATAATGAGGGATATTCTGCTAGTTTTTGGTCCACATCATAGATCGAAAACATAGAAGCGCTGAATAGATATCATTCGCGCTAAGTTTAACTGCAGAGCAGACAATATTACCGAAAACTACAATTCCCATTGCGTGTGACGTCAGTTTGTAGTTCTTAGAGAACGGACGTCATCTTCGAGCGCGATTAATGGCAGAATGCGCTACACCTGTGCTAGACTCCACCTTAAAATACGGACTCGCCATGTAGTCGGTACCTCCACACACGGCTCAGTTGGAGCCCGGGGTCCCGATGGACAGGTAAGGGTTTCCGTTTGTGGCTAAGGCGTTTTTGGCTAAGGCGTTTTTGGCTAAGGCGTAGCTTCATGCCGAGCACAGCGTGCGTTAATTTACAATCTAGGTGTCCGGTTAAATTATTTCTCTCTTTCTAAAGCATGCTGACACATCTGCTGATATATGCGCTGGTAACACTAGGGAGTGCTGTGACTCTTTATAGCAAGCTCGATCCTCTAAATAGCAGATGGTTTTGTAACATGCAAAGGTCTGGTTGTCTAGAGTGGCTACCAGTGATTCCATCACATAACTGTCTTTATAACAGTGGCAGAACATGATCATGGGCGCTAAATGTTACTCTTTCTTTATTCTTCCATTTGTATTATAAGTACATTATTGAAATATCAATATACATTATTTTAATAAGAAAGGTTGCACCCCCTCCTTTCCCTTTTTACATGCACTATTTCGAAACTGGTCTCTGCCTTCCCGAATTTTTAACAGAGTTCATCACAATGCAGGTCTTGGTAAATAAGAGTGATTGATTTGTCAGACTGGAGGTAAAGCTCGCTGTCTGCATATCAGTGTTAGTTCTCTCTTTTTTCCATAGAGCGGGCCTCTTTTCCTGAGCTGTTGCCAGGTGAGGTGGGGTCCACTCCTCGTAAGATACGGGTGAGCATAAGCACCTAAATGATATTTGTATACTTCTGATACACATTTGAACTGATGTTGGCTTTTTGCACCACAGTATATAAAATATCTGTATTAGCATAAGACTTATTTTTCTGTGTTTTGCTGGTTGCATAAAAGTATTTTTTTCTACAGGTGCCATCAGCATCTCGTGGACTACGGAGGATTTGAACACCTGAAAGCCAGGTTACATGGTTGTATTCATTCCAACCTTGCATATTATAGTTTTATTATTGTTTTTCACGACGCAGTAGCAATATAGTTTTTTTGTGGTCCTGAAGAAAGCCGAGGATTAACAATCCATTTGGCTGAAACATGTAGACCTAGTTATCACATCATTGCAGTTATTTTGTCAAAACTGCTTTTGCACTGTTTTTAATGTGGATAACAGGGGATATTTATTAAAATCTTTTTCTCTTGCTATCCATTTTTAATCTCACTCTCACTTTCATGCACTGCGCCCATCACTTTTACATAATTTCCTCTTCACATCTGTGAGACCTTAGAGAGCTTTCTCTCTTCTCCTTCTTCACACAAATATAAAAACATCCGTGAGCTCCCATCTCTGACTGAGAAGGTTGTAGCCCTTGGTTACACTAGTGTGTGACTAGGAGGAGACCCAGATGATGAAGCATGTCACTTCGGTGAGTGATGGGAATCCGTCCTTTTTTAAGGATTTTCTCGTGTAAGGGTCCCTTGTTTTGAGGACTGTCCTCCTTCCGTTGACAGCATTACAGTTGTTTAGGTCTTTAGCTATAATTAGAGTCTTGGTTGACTCAGCAGACCCGCGGATTTTTTCATTGTTTTGATAGTTATTATTGGGGAATATATCTGCGCTTGGTCTTTAAACGTTCCCTGAGACCCTCCACTCCTTGTTGGTTGTTTTTGGCCTAATGTGAATACTCTTATTGTGTGCGATTCTTACTAGTGTGTTCAATCTTTTAATGACAACTTATTTTTTTGGACTCAAAATGACTATCGCGACTCTAAAGGCAGCGCAAATAAGCATAAAATGCTTTGGGTTCGAGTGGCAGAGCTTAAACAGCGTCTGCCCCTCACACAGGTTATCCATAATCTTGGCCATCAGCATGTGGGAGCACATGCTCTTGGTAATTCTTTGGCTGACAAAGCGGCCAAATCAGCAGTAGCCACGTGTTCCGTAGCAGCAGTTACAAGGTCCATGACTAAAATAGATAATGATATTCTGGCAGCGGTGGCTGCTACGAGGGAGGGGACCGCTTATCCTCAGGGTTTCCCTTCGAAATACTCTTATCGTGTATCTCCTGAACAGGTTCCTTACGCTTCTATTCCATCTGTTGGGGATCGGCTGATTCCCAACATGGACCGCAGACTTGCTTTGATCAGAGCCGCACACAAGGGCATGGCTTCTGCACATGCCGGGGTGTCTGCCACAGTCTTCATTTTACAGCAGCGTTATTGGTGGCGTGTTTTATATAAACATACCCATACTTATGTGCTTTCTTGTGACATTTGTCAACAAATCAAACCATCTACGGTGACACACCCACCACAAACACAGCTATGTATTTCTAATAAACCGTTTGGCTGTGTATATCTTGATCACTGCGGTCTGTTCTCTTCTGATACTGCATATAAATATATTTTAGTTGCAGTTGATTTGTGCACACGATTCCTTTGGGTTTGGCCACAACGCAGTGCTGACGCTCGAAATGTCATCAGGGATTTGCGTGTCTTTGTCGGGATGTTTGCCTGAGGCACCTTCCATTCGGACCAAGGTCCAGCGTTCGCCTCTAAGGCTTACAAGGACGCGATGAAGTCCATGGGGGTGCTGGTGCAGTTTTCGTCTCCATATAGGCCTGAGAGCAATTCAATTGTGGAGCGAATGAACCATGACTTAAAGCAATCCTTGACAGCTAGAGTCTTAGGTACTGGCAGGAACTGGCTGGCCCATTTGTATGGTGTTCAACGTGCACTCAATATTCTCCCTAGAAGATCTCTGGGTGGGCGGACCCCATACGAAATGCTCTTTGGCATCTAAATGTTTGTGCCAGACCTTGATGGTCTAGACGTTGTGGCGGCTGCTGCAACCTTTGACGTAGATAATCATTCTACTGTGTTACAGGATCTACAAAAGACCCGTGACAGCTATGCAACTGAACATTTACCCTCTTCCAGTGATGCAGCACTGCTGATTCCGGTTGCTGGATGGCTTCCAAAAGTTGGAGATCTGGTACGAGAAAAGTTAGAGAACAAGAAAGAATTTGGTCCCTCTTATCGTGGACCGGTTCCGGTACTTGGATTGAAGGGTACTCGAACAGTCATTTACTACCTTTACCTGGTCGCACAGACAACAGGTACATCTCAGTAGACATTGTCAAGCTACAACGTCTGGCCGATTCTGAATAGTGTCACACCTGCAGTTTCTTGCAACTTGTATTTCTTTGAATCCAGTCCCCTCAACCGCCATGAATACGAACAATGTCCGTGAGGCTGAGATGGAAACTGCTGTTGACCTTTCTCCTGTTTCACCTCCTACCTCTTCCACCACAGATGTCGAATATACGTATCCCACTGATGAGTCTAAGAGGGGAGTGTCGAACAATCCTCACCAACATCATGCTGATACTTCACACCCGCCTTTAATACCGAGAAGTGAAAATCGGTATTTTGGGGACCATGCTAGCTTCTCTTATGACTCATCCTCCATGTCTTCTACTTTGGCCGTATCACCATCTCAATTAAGTGTTTTCATCTCTTGGTTCAAGAAGACGTACTTGGTCCCTTCATGGACCTACATCTGGTTGGTGCTTATCCTCATTTTCCGCTTCATGTCGATTGGATTTGTGACAGTGTTCTTTTTACTCATCAATGGTCATTATTTGCCAGAACGCTCTGCTGTGAACTTGGTCGATGGTACTCTGGCCCCACACATATTATCCCATATCATGAAACGTGATCAGACTCATGTGAACATTTCAGCATTCCCGGTTACAGATGGCATCGTTTGGGATAAAGTAGCCTTCGAAGTCCACGGCCCGACGGAGGTGCTTAGGGTGCCATACGTTTTTCGCGTTTCATTAGGAGATGTGGTAACACGGGACATACATTCTGATGATTGAGATGTGCAAGCAGTACATTCATTATTTTCTGATTTGAAGTATTATGCTGCTTTTGATGCTGAAGATTTGTACTTAAACTCTGCCAATTATGCTGTTCTCTTTTGTTATCAACACTATGGGCATAATTTTTTGCATAAAACAAATACTTTGAGGCCGGTTCATAATTACACTCAATGGGAACACTGTCCTACTCCCGTAAAAGGGAGTTAGAAAATTCTTAGAAATAAGTTTACTTATTTTACAGATTATAACACGTCCAATCCGGAATCATATTTCTTTAAATTACAATTGTCTTCTCATCCAAATTTATACTGACCCACACTAAATTGATTTATTCCAGCTCATTCAGGACTAAATTAGCCACACAGGGTTATGATCACTGGAAAGAGACCATTGATTTGAAATCAATTTGGGATACGAAACACTGGCAGGTTCAAGGAACTGAGGCACTACATCGTGCCTGTCTAATCCCGGTTCAAATATTATTTTTAAATTCTACTGTTTATCAAACAATGTGCTTTGGTATGGCTACGGTAAAAAATGTTAATATCCTTTCCATTCCGTCTTTAGCGGAATATGACAATTGGCGAGCTCGCACGAATTATACCAATGATGCATTGCAGGCTTTGTTCCAAAATGACACTTTTAATATCTCATGAATTGATTCATCCTGTTGGTTGGTGTGGCAAACCAATTCAAATGCATGTCAATTGCGTTTTTATAATGTAACACCTGGTTTCACCCAGACTAGACCGGACCCACGTTATCCAAGTTCACATTCAGTTACCACATACTCGGTGGGTAAATTATGCCAACAATGGTTGGAACATTCCACCCTATCGTCAGTAAAGCAACACATGTCACTCTTGTCGAGTGACATTAACTTGGCTGATTTTCTCTTAGGACCCAGGGTTCCCAAAGCTAAAAGATTTATATATGCAGCTTACAATGAAATTTGGAAACTTTCGCAGATGGAAGCAGCCTTTCGTCTACGTCAAATTGATCAGGATAATTTAGAAAAGGTTCTAGCTGTGGTCGACAATGGCATCAATACGCTTTCATCACGCATTTATACATTGGATAACATTGTTTCTGCTGTTATTGATATTGTTGAGAATGATGGGTCTGTATTGTATCATGGTCAAAATCAATTGTGAACTGTTATGCAGTTTGCATGGACGTTACAGACCCTTAAAATGGGAAACGTCCCCTGGGATTATTTGAATGATTCTGCTCTGTTTTTACCATTTAATCTGACTGATAAACAGCATTTTATGTTAATGAAAGATGCTACTTACACTCTATTACACATTGAGCAATTGGAACCCTTGCCATTCTCTGTGGCAGAAACAGATTCTGCTGTTTGGTAAATTCATGGGGTTATCTCCTTCCCATTCTCACTGTTTCAATTTAAATCATGCATGCAACATTTTCCAATTAGCCGCTTCGAACCCCTGGGTAGTGCCTTTTTGCATGAATTATGGTCCCTACATTTTACTTACAGATGTCAACGGGAAGATAAGGAGGTCTTCCTAACAGGGGAGGACTGCGATTCCACAGTAGGACATTCCCTAGTTTGTAAACACGTTAAATTGCACGGCGCGTGTAATGTATCAGCGCCTAATCTTGCATGTTTTTTGAAAGGGACACCAGTGGCATCAATAATTCCCGCTTTTACCCTGCTTACTAACGGTAGCTATCTTATTTTGAACAACCAGGATTGCTGTGGTTTACGGGCAGGCGTCCCGTATTTGGTAACTGTTTCACAACGCGTTACTTGTTGTAGCAATGTGCTTTTTCCACCCCCGCATGGGAGTGTAGATAGTTCTATTTGGCCTTCCATTCCTACTTTGAAAACAGATTTCAACAAATTAAGCAGGCTAAAGGCCCTTTTGTTCCAACAAGAAGTGGCTCTCACTTCGACTCGAGAGACCTTCGAGTTACAGGTGGCTAGAACATCTAGTGAGATTCAGTCGCTTCTGAATACTAACCTCCCACTACACTTTGGGGAGCTTATGCATCAAATATTTAATGCGTCTGACACTAAAGGCCTTGCACAAATTTTTAAACAAGTGGGAGCCGGCCTTGTGACTTCTTTTCAGGTGATATTTGGAGTAATACCGGCTTTTATTCATTCTATTTTTTCCAGCGTCTTCGTGGACTCCCATTAATACTAGTGTTAACTGGTGGTATCCTGCTTCTACTGCTCCTACTGCACAATGGTTGCTCAGCTTGTGGTCCTGCACATACCAGGCCAATTGCAACTGTACCGTGATCGGATGCAACAAGTTTTTGGATGCCTGCCGTTAGCGACGCTTAGCGTGAGTTATGGATTAACTTTTCGCTTTGCCTACTTTACTTGCATGCAACCAGTCTTCTACTGCCGACGATGCCCCTTCTATTGGGCTATGGAGTTATGTCTCCAATACGTCATGTCCAGTCCCGGATTTTGTCCAGATGATGGGTCCCTTAGAGGCTCATGGCCAGGCTTGTTCTGGGGATGGCTGCATGGCGCGTTCAGCAGCACTTGGAGTGTTGGCTGAATGGGATATCTGTGCGGCTGCGCAGAACCTCTTGCATCAGAGTTTCATCGAATAGCACGCAAGTTGTCCGATGATGCTTTTGGAAGCATCGGATTATGAGGAGCACGTTTGTTCCTTCGATCTACTTGATTGGATGGCATCCCTTTTTTGTACTAACGATAGAGATGCTCTTCTGGAGGGAATTGCATTCTTCAGTTCACGTACGTTGATGAACTTACCACCTTCTTCATCATAACATTTTCACGAAAGGTTGTGCAATTGAGGACAAAACTTTTTTTGTATTTTTTTCCATTTTGTTTTTTTTCTCATACGTTTTTGGTCTGCTTGGTTTTTTGAACTCTGTTTCCGTCCTTTCTCTGGTCCTATGTCTTTACCAGGGGGAGGGTGTTATATGGCCCTTATGGTCATTGTCGACAATTCTAAGTTAGCATGAGCTTTGCTGCCATGATGCCGCTTTTGCACACGTTACTACATGACTTTATTTTTGCAAGACGCTGTTTGTTCCTTTCATATGAGAACTGTCTGCTTTTCGCGTTCTTTGCTGAAGTTCCTGGAGCTTAGTCTGAACACGATGTGCAAGGTCGATAAACAATGCCCCTTGTTATTCTGTTCTGGTCAGTCCCTAGCACCTAGACATAACATGCTAAACACAGCTGCAATGCTGGAGACTCGTGCTTTGATATTTCCGGTCCAGGGAAGACATGGCTTGGCAGTTCGGGCTGGACTGTTCCCATGAGGCACAGGGTCAGACTGATTTGCATATGGCCATGTCTGAACTGGGGTGGTGGAGTGAGCTAAAGAATGATGATGGATTAAACCCAGATCAGTTGACTGGGGGTGAGTGTTTGATTGGCTCAAACGTTCCGTCCATCATCCCCTTTTGTATCGCTTTGTTCGCCCTAAGTTGGCGGGGGTATGCCCAGACGTGGGTCCCTTGCTCACTTTGCCACTGGATTCAAGCAAGCCTGGCTGATGACGGCTGGAATGCCAGAAACTGGTCCTAGGATGCTTGTTTCCGGTCCAGGGAAGACATGGCTTGGCAGTTCGGGCTGGACTGTTCCCATGAGGCACAGGGTCAGACTGATTTGCATATGGCCATGTCTGAACTGGGGTGGTGGAGTGAGCTAAAGAATGATGATGGATTAAACCCAGATCAGTTGACTGGGGGTGAGTGTTTGATTGGCTCAAACGTTCCGTCCATCATCCCCTTTTGTATCACTTTGATATTACGGGGATGCATGTTGTTTAAACACACACTTGGAGAGAGACCTTTCCATGGAGAAGAGCTACGCTGTTCCTATGATGTAAACCTTGCATCTAGGCTTTAAGGTATGGGGTCTGCTGTCAAAGCCCAGAGATCTTCCTTTTTCTAATAAACATCTTACAGTCAAGGGGAGGGTGGTTAGGTCTTTTTCCACTGTCTTTATAAAATGACAACCCATCTTTGTGCTATTTGGAATTGTAACAATGCTAATTGTTTTGAGTTTATGCATTTTGCTGCTGGTAGTGGCTCGTATACTGTATTGTAGCGCACGATAGTTAAAATAAACATTTTGAACTATTATAGTGACTCTGCCTAATCTTGTTGTGGACAGGTATGAGTGAGCGAGAGAAAGAGTGTCTTGCTACCGCAATCACTGAGAGAGTCGGGAGTGTTGTGTTCTGGGTTGTCTAATCATTTGTAGCTCTGTGATTTTTGGAGGAGAACGAATGAGACACTATAGCTAGTCGGTTTTGGGATTTTTGGCACTAAGGTGGTAGGTTGGTACACCTCTATATACCGAGGTCCTGTTTTCCTGCCCATAGTTCTGTGTAGGTGCAGAATCCCCGCAACACACCAGCTTCTGCGATGCCATCCCCGATCTCATCGCCCTCTTGCCATGGACTCCAACCACTACATTGTCCTCAGACCTCAATTTCCATCTCGACCACCCTGACGACACCAACACCCCCAACCCCCTCAAGAGCCTGAACATCCTCGGCCTCACTCATCTAGTTACCAACCCCACACACATCGCTGGACACACACTCAACCCCATCTTCACGGCCAGTGACAGTCAAGTACAGTCACGTCACCGAACTCACCTGAACAGACCATGCCATCGTCCACTTCACTATAATAGGTCACCCTGGCACCACCACCAAACCGGCCAGCACTTCCCACCGAAGCTGGAGCAAAGTATCAGAGAGCCAATGGACCAACGCCCTTAACTCCTCACATCCAGACACCTCAACCAACCTAGAACAGGCTGTCAAGAAGTTCTCCACCTGGATCAACGATTACGCTGACCCATTAAGACCACCAAACATAGGAGACCCTCCAAACAGGCCAGCTGATATACCACGAAACTAAGAACCACTAAACGCACCTGCGAGCAACAGGAAAGAAGGTAGCGTACCAACAAGGACACCACAGACCAAACCTCCTTCAAAACATTGCTCAACGATCACCACCAACTAATGAAAAGGACAAAAAGGAACACCCTTGCCATCTGCATCAAGGCCAATTTCAACCACAGTAAAGAATTATTCAACATCGTCAGAAAGTTCTCCATCCCCTCAGCCACCGAAAACACCATCACCACCTCCCAGAAATTTCTGACATATACAAAAACTTCGAGCCCCAACCCACCATTGCAGACATCCACAGCCTCATCACACCCACAGATGCAAACCCCGATCACCTGCTAACCACCTGGGACCAGCTTACTATACAAAATACTACTTCCATCATTAACTCAGTGCACTCAGGTGCACCCATTGGACCCTTTCCCCACCACTTCTTCAACCTCTTGAGCAAGTCGACCAGTAACAAACTCACCACCATCCTCAATGCATCCATCGCCACGGCCATCTTCTGCGATGAATAGAAACACACTAAAGTCAAAGCCCTTCTCCAAAAAACCGGTGCCGACCCCCCCATTGAACGAAAGAACTTTCGTCCCATCTCTCTGCTCCCCTTTCCCACCAACGTCCTCAAAAAAGCCATCAACCGCCAACTCGCAGAGCACCTGGAGAACAATAATCTTCTGGACATCTCCCAGTCAGTATTCCGTGCCAACCACAGTACGAAACCCGGCTCCCTATTCAGAAGTGATGTAACTTCAAGATGCTGATCCACACATGCAAAGCCCTGCACAACCAAGGACCAGCATACATCAACCACGGCTTGATCTTCCACCAACACTCCAGTCACCTGTTCTCCGCTTTCCTTTACCTCGCTCACATACATCATCGTAACTACTGTGGAGGTAATTTTTTCTCCTACCTTGCAGCCAGGTCCTGGAACGACCTCCACCTTCACCTTCGGACCTCACCCTCTCTGCTGGAATTCAGGGAAGGATTCAAGACCTGGCTGTTCGACTGAGTCCTTCCTCCGCAGCAGGATCCTCAGTGCCTGGATACCCTCACTGGTAATTAGCAGAACTATATAAGTCCTGTTTGATTTGATTTAAGGTAGAAGAGAACATCGTTGGCATATAGAGAAATCCTTCCACTCCTGTTGCAAATTCAAACCTCTAAACTGTGCATCCACCCTCAACCACTCCGTCAGCGGTTCAATTCCAAGACCAGGGGTGACAGCGGTTAACCCTAGCGAGTTCCCCTTTCAATCAGAAAAGGCTCTGAAATGGCACCTCCAATACAAACCCTCGCCATAGTAGGTGTATGGAGCAGTACTTTTGGGTAGTAGAGAGCAGGCAGTCTCAGCCCATGAAGTTGAAGGCTTCATAGAAACCAACCATGACTAGGGCATGGTCGCCAAGTGATCTGCACATTGTGAACTCTATGGATATTATGTGTGGTTGCTTGGTGGAGAATAAAGCAAGACTAATTAGGATGTATCGGCAAACTCACCACTTTCAGGAGTTGAAGTGCTAGGGCTGAAGTCCAGATGTTTATCGCTGTCTATTGAAGAGAGATGGGACGAAAGAACCACAATCGGATTGTGACAGAACCAATTTCGGTATAACAATAATGTCTGCCGAGTGGAGATTTCTTGGAAGAAAGACCCCCTCTAGAGCCTCTTGAAAGAGGCAAAAAGCCAGGGTCCAAGACATGACCAGGAGGCCTGGCAAAAAGCCACTGGAAATCTGTTCAAGCCGAGTGTTTTACCGGGCTGAAACTGATTCTATTCCTCATTCAGATCCATGACTGTGATTTCTGCTTCTAGGAGATGCTTCTTCTCAGCGTCTAACTTACAAGTGGGGAGGTCTGCTTTGAAGGAGTCCAGGACTGTTTGTTTGGGAGCACGTTGTTTAGCATATAGCTGACTATAGTAGGTTGCAAAACTACAGGCTATGGCATAGGCCTCCGCATGTGGCCTCACTGGTACTGTCCAGGATGTGAGTAATGAGCTCTATTGCATGATAGGGGGAGCTGAGCCTGTTCAGTGATTTGTTTGCTTTGTGCCCCCCATTGCTATATGCGACTCTGGGTGGCTAGTCATGCGGTATGTGCATTGTTCAACATTCTGGCGAAGGAGTGTGTGGCTGTGGAGCACATCATTAAGGGCAAACCTGTCTTTAGAGGCAATGTATCATGGTTCCAAGCTACAAATCTGAGCTCTCAGGTCCATGAGAACTTGCTGGGCTTTATGTTTTTGTCCCGTACAGTAATTGATTACCCCCTCCACAAATCATGGCTTTTACAGCTTTTCACAGCTTTCCTGCAGATCTTACCAAGCCTTCATTTGCCTCCACATAGGTGTCTATGGCCATGAGGAGGAAGCTCTGGAATTCTGGAGCTGCCAGGTTCCAACCTCCCAGGCTTCAACCTTTCCCGCTGGTCCGTCTATGGTGTAATTTTGACAAGGGGGTGGTCCGAGTTAGGATCCACACTCTCGCTCACTTAAAGATGATCTGGTTTGGGTATTAAATAATAATCCAGATGTGAGAATGAATTGTGCACCCCTGAGAAGAAGGTGTAACATCTCTCAGTGGGGAGACGGAACCGCCATGCTTACACCAAACCCATTGATCCCATGGAACCTGCCAAAGGCGTTGGGCTTGTCCCTCTGCCACAAACGCGGGGCGCAGAGCAGTCCAGTGTGGTATCCTCTACTTTATTGAGATTGCCCCCGATCCCCCACAGTCTTGTCAGGAGCTGTAGCAGTACGCCCCCCAGGAGTTTAAGGAAGTGTGTAGACAGTATAGGGTGCACATATATGCTTATCAGAGAGAGTTGTTGATCCTAAAGAGTGCCTGCCACCATGGCATAATGTTCTGGTTTCTGATACCAGATTTGTGATACTTTGAAAGGCAACTGGCCAGAAAGAGGATGGCTCCCTGGTGAACCCAGCATGAAAAACTTGAGCAAAGCCCAGGCAGGCGAAGAAGGGGCATTTATTCCCTAGCAGGTGGGTCTCTTGGAGAAAGAACACATCTGGTCCCGGCTGTCAGGCCATTTTCAGGATCGCCCCCATCTTCACTTTGTTGAGGAGACCATTAACATTCCAGTTAATCAAGCACAGTTGGCCCTACATTCAGAGGTGCAGTGTGCAGCCATCTGAGGAAGGGACTAACTGTAGGCTAAGTGACATGGGACAAGACAAGATGGGCTGCATGATTGAAACTGACTGCCTGAAATATGCATAACCCCCGCAGACTTCAAAAATTAGGAGTATCTGTTGTGGTGCAAACTTGGGACCATTGCTAACAGGACAATTGTAAAGAGAAATCTAACCCTTGAACTAGAACGTCCTCAAGTCCTCCCATAATGCAACCCATAATCAGAAGTTAGCATTGGAGCAAAGTTGACCCAGCACAGCCTCTCCGCCCAATAGATGAGAAAGATGCCATAGTAGCAGACTGGTGCTTGCTACTAGAACCCTCCTGAGTTGACCCCTGAGTGGCCCGGCAGTCATGTAACCTACGTGTCAGAATGTTCTGGCCTATCTCTCTCTGAGGATGGTCAGCCATCTGTGCAATGTCTCATGGTGATGTCTGCTGATCAAATCCATTGCCTGTTTCTCTGCCTCCTTCATGGCAACCGCTGCCAGGCACCTGGGCACTCTTGACTGCAGGGCCTTCCCAAAATTGGAGAGATATCTGTTCACTCATGTTTGGTCACTCTTTCACCCAGTCCCAAGAGCTCTCAAGGTTGTCAAAAAGAATGTTTTGTCCTGTCCCCAAAAAGAACCTCTAGGTGGACTGGAAAAAGAAACATGTATTTGCCTCAAGTAGGCTTAACAGCTAGAAAAGAGCACTGCTAATGCTGGACATGTTGGGTGATCCAGAAATATAATTTCCTTTGAACAACCACATATCAGGGTGTCCATGCATTGAGACACTCTCAGCACCGCAATGCTATATGCAAGGTTAAAGATGCGGGCAATGAGCAGGAGGTTGGAGCCCCTGGCCCTGGCTTGGACGCCAAGGATCTGTGGGCTTGTTCCACTAGGGAGCACATAGACACATTTTCCACTGGCACCCAAGATTTCAGCCACTTCATTACAAAATGAGTTAAATTTAAGCCTTCCGTGATCCCCACGATGTGGAGGTTGCTGCGTCTGGATCTTTCCACCGAGTACTCCATGCATGCCTCAATGAGGTGAACAGTCTTTTCCAGGGTTGTGATTTGAGAATGACAGTTGCAGTGTGTCTTCAGCCTCTGATATTCTACCTTCCATCTCCTCTTGGTGGTATTCTTCAGGTCTTGGTGGAGCAGAGACAAGTCGAGGCTATGTTTGCCGATCTTGCTTTCGGAGGGCCTCAATGGCATGCAGGATAGATGAGGTATGGTCAGCGGTTACTTCAGCCGGGGGTGGTGGGTCCGAGGATGCTGCACCTTGGGCTGATGCTGGTTTGGTATACTTGTCTATCTTGGGAAGGTGGGGGATGTTTGTCCTTCCACATGTTTAAGGAAATATGCGGCTGGCACGGGGCCCGAGGGTCTATAGTTGCAGCTGACCAACACCTGCCTAACTTGCAAGGTGGAGTCTTCTCTCCCAAATGTGTAGTGTCCCCCTTATCGCCAGGCTTGTGCAGTAGTGCGGCTCCAGGGAATGATATGGTACCATCAGCTGGCTAATGGTTCCCCCGCGTGGAGTTTGCATCAAGGAAGGAGTCCCGCTATTTCTTGACCACTATATCTCTGCGGCCATGTCTGTTTTGCCAGGCAGTCTGTGGCTGGTTGTTTTAGAGGCTGTTGGTCGGGCCTGGATCTGTATTATGGGATCCACCTAGGCGTCGACAGTAACAGGCTATGTGCATCTATGAAACATCCCAGGTTGGGGTATGTTTTATAGATGCACCCATGGTCAGTAGCTCTGGCTTTAGAGGTGAGTGGGCACATCCACTGTCCTCACACGCGTTATTCTTGTCCCCACAACAAGGGGAGTTTCCTTACAACCTCTCCTGCCGGTGGGTCACCAGCTCCCCCTACAATTCATGCAGCTGACTGCAGCTCTCAGTACTAGGGCAGGACGCTCCTGGTGGCCCACTGAGTATGAACGTGGCCCTTGTACAGTCCTTTTCTCTACCACGACCTGGCTCGGCCGTTGTATGTTCAGGACCAGGCCATACAGGAATGCTGCTGGTCTTGGTGGGTCTCGGACAGCAACCAAGACTGGCAATTTTGTTAAGTGCATGGCCCGGGCTTCTGATCTGCCATCTGATGTGTTGCGCAATGACGCATAGTTGTCCCAGTGGGGTCATTCTCCTTCTGGGGGCCAAGAAGAGAGGCCGAGAAGCCCTTTAGCCACCAACTGTTGCGCAGGTCCAGCACAAGCCTCAGCAGAGGCCCATCCCAAGCCTCTTTGCCCATTCCCATCATAGGCCGCAGTCCGTTGGCACACATGAATGTTGTTTGAGAATACGGATGTCGTTCGCCTCTGACACTGTGGTTCACCACCAGCTTGTTGGGGTTCCTTCAATGTGTATTCTGCCTCGGAGGGTGTCAGATTGTGGCAGGCCATGGAGGAGCTCAGTATTGCGCATCTGCCATTGTTTGTGATGAAACCATTCCCCACTGGCAGTTTGTTCTTGAGCAGCTGAATTATTTTAGTTAAATGGTACTTTAAGTTGTTGTCTGTTATGGTATTGGAGAGGGGGGTGCACTGTTTTTTTTTTACCAGGCAGGTGTGTTGTATATTACATCTGTCACTTGCTCTCCATTAGCAGTGAGGTCATGCTTAAGTTTCACCATTCATACCGAAGAGCAAAGGGATCATTCAAGCAACAATGACCAGGGAGCAAGGGGTGGGTGATAGACAGCTCCTGGTTCCACACCACACTGGTTACTATAGATAAATGTTTCACTGCAGTTCATATATATTAACATACTTGCACAATATATAATTTTTGGCTGTTACCTCATGTATTACTTCAATTTAAATGTCATTATTGTTTTACATTCATACAGCATTGGATGTGCACCTGTTTTCTTTTGTAATCTTATATTCATTGCACTTCACACATTAACATGATGATGTATCTCAGTCTTGCATTACTAGGAAGACAACAAACTATGAATAGTTGTGTAATAATGTAATGCCTAATTTTAAAATGTATTTTGTCATTTGTTACAGAAAAAAAAGGAGTCTGTCCAACTTTTAAACCACAGTGTAGAAATGATTTCAGCTGCCCAGGCTGCCAGAAATGCTGCATTGAATGTGGACATAAGTGCCTGGACCCAGTGGACAGTACGCTATTTTTTCATTTTTACTATTAGGCTTAAGGTCAGCTCTTGCTTAAAACAGTGAGGAATGTGTATGTAGATGTGCAAACTGGTATCAAAGACACAAATGGTAGACTTTGTAGCAGGGCGAAGACCAGAATAGTCAGGATACTCCACCATACTTGGGAGTCAGTGAGGAGTCTCTGGTACCAAATCTTTCAGGCATGCCAAGATTCATGCATACTCTTCTTGTATTTCCCCATTGGATGGTTTTATTATTGCCTTATTCTCTGTCCTCTATGAATAGGGACATAGGGGCATATATTTTATGAATAAAAAAGATCAAAGGTAAATGGTTCTACAGGGATCAGTCCATTAGGTTATTGGTAAATACCCATGAACCAGTACCAACTTGTCCCTAGTGTTTTACATCAGAATGGTGCAGCGAAAAAGCCAGTGAACATGAGTAAGGATGTGTACAGTGAAGATTTAAACTTATTTATGCCCTTAATTTATGACCTTAAACTGTTGGGGGTACAGAATAGAGCTGTGAAGGCAATGTTCATCTGGCACTGAGAGACCCTGTTTCTCACCACCTGGCACACTGACATTATTTTTCAATGCAGGTACAGTCTTCAGCATTGTGGGAAAAGTGCCTCTCTATTTTAGAAACGTCTTCCCAAAACATCAAGATAGTCTTAACCTTTGATAACCTTTCTTTATCAGCATCAACTATATACATATTTATATAGTTATATGCAGTATATATATTATCTACTGGCGGTCGCCAGTAGATAGTTATAGTTACAACCTATTATCCATAGGAAATCCGAGACATTCTATTTGAAATAACTCTCTTGCCGGTTGACGTATCTTCGCAAAATTTTCAAACTTTGTGGGGCGCTCCGGTCTGCTCCTACCCTGAAAGTCTCGGGGGATTCGTCAAGCGGGGGCCGAGAAAAAAGGGGGGTCCCAAAACGTGTTTTCCCCATGCAATTTTCCATAGGAAACTTTAGACACGGCTACAGCCCGAACTGCTGAACGGAATTACACCAAATTTGGCAAAGAAGTAGTTCTTGGTTCAGAAAGAACCCTTTTTGTTAAATGGTGTAAATCCGTTCAGTAGTTGCTGAGAAAATCAAAAGTAAAAAGATAGATATATCTATGGCCGCGTCGGATTCGCGCACCCTCCCGATCACGAGCTGCATGCTAATTGGCTGTCAACACTCCAAATCAGGAAGTGTTGGCAGCCATTTTGTCCCTCGGTAGAACCGAGGGACAGAAACAAGTGCGCAAAGCGCACAAAGGGGGCAGGGGGCAGGGTAGAAACACCCTGACCCCCTAGGTCTGCTCAAATTGTGTTTTTTTTTAAAAATAGGCAGGATGCGCTCAGGGTGCGCGAATCCTGCCGAAAAAAAAAAAATCGAAGCGCGGTCTCCCGCGCTTCGATGTTAATTGGCCCCGGGTGGGCCAAGTCCCGGGGTCATGCTGGGGGGGGTTAATTTTATGTGTGGGGGCCTCTAAGGGCCCCCAAGCCCCGGGGACCACCACCCCCGGGGCTTTATGTATAATGGTGCGGGAGGGCTCTGAGCCCTCCCGCAGCCCCGAGGACCGCCACCTCCCGGGGCTTCTTTTTTATTTTTGAAAAACCTGTGTGGGGGCTCCAGCCCCCACACGCCCGGGGACCACCACCTCCCGGGGCACTAAGAAAAATTACAATGGGGGTCCGTTTTGGACCCCCAAGCCCCGGGGACCACCACCTCCCCGGGCTTTCAAATGTAAGGAGGGGGCCGCGCGGCCCCCCTCCTGGAGCCTGTGGTGGCCCTGGGGACCGCCACCCCCCAGGGCCGGCTCCTGCAGTGTCCCGGGTGCCTACCCCGGGACACTGCTGTTTGCAATGACAGGACGGGAGCCTCGCGGCTCCCGTCCTGTCATTGCAAACTGCTTTGGATATTGGAAGAGAGAGCAGGAAACCTGCTCTCTCTTCCAATATCCAAAGCTGATTGCTTTCCACATGGGGAGCAGCATGTTAGCTGCTCCCCATGTGTAGCTAATGCCGGCTCCCGTAGGACACGGGGAGCCGGCGGGACTGTGGGGGTTTGGGGACCCCCCACAGTCCCCAACGAGAGGCCAGGCCCCGGGGGATGGGGTCCCCGGGGCCATAAGTGGCCATGGAGGGGGCCACGCAGCCCCCTCCCCAAAGGTAAAAAAGTAAAAGAAAAAAAAAAGTGCAAAGCCGGCCCCGGGGATGGGGTCCCCGGGGCCTTAAATGGCCTGAGGAGGGGGCCACGCAGCCCCCTCCAAATAAAAAAAAGAGGCCATGCCCCGGGGGATGGGGTCCCCGGGGCAATACAGGCCCAGGGAAGGGGGCCACGCGGCCCCCTTCCTGTTTTTTTTTTTTATTTTAATTTTAAAAAAGGGGTAAGGCCCTGGGGGATGGGGTCCCCAGGGCCTAAAAATAGGAAAAAGGAAGGGGGGCTACACAGCTCCCCTTCAGGGGGAAAAAACAACAACAAAAAAAAACGATCGGGCCCACAGGCCCCGCCCCTTCCTTCACCACTCTGCAAACGCGCCCCCTGGCACGTTTGCAGAGGGGAAACAATCCCCTTCAATACTGGGGGTCCCTGGGGCCAACTAGCCCACCAGGAACCTCCAGTATGCGTCAGGGGCTGCCTTGCAGAGAGGTGTACAGAGGCCACGCCCCTTTTACACCTCTCTGCAACGCAGCTCTGTGGCGCTTTGGAGGTATATGGTGGGCTAGTTGCACCCCAGGGACCCTCAGGATTCAAGGGGAGTTAATCCCCCGACTTAAAACGCGCCACGGGGCGCGTTTGCACAGTGGTGAAGGGAGGGGGCGGGGCTTCAGGTGACATGTGTGCAAACAGGCCCCGTGGCGCGTTTTAAGATGGGGAATTAAATCCCTTCAATCCTGAGGGTCCCTGGGGGCCAACTAGCCCAACAGGTACGTCCAGAAAGCGCCACAGAGCTGCGTTGCAGAGAGGTGTAAAAGGGTGTGGCCTCTGAACATGTCTCTGCAACGCAGCCCCTGGCGCATACTGGAGGTTCCTGGTGGGCTAGTTGGCCCGTAGGGACCCTCATGATTCAAGGGGACTTAATCCCCCAACTTAAAACGCGCCACGGGGCGCGTTTGCACAGATGTCACCTCAGGCCCCGCCCTCCCTTCACCATTGTACAAATATTCCTCTAAAATCTGCCGAAATACGAATTCTGATTTACTCACCTGTTATCAGGAGAGACCTCAGTGCTGTATCTTTCAGCCCAGTACTGGTCCTGAAAAGTAATTTTAACCGTACTTACCAGTAACTTGAATTTCCTTCCATAGGCTAACATTGACTGGTTTCACTTGGAAATTCTCCTAAGTGTGGATTTTTGGAACTTTAAAATATTCCTCTAAAATCAGCCGAAATACGAATTCCGATTTACTCACCTGTTATCAGGAGAGACCTCAGTGCTGCATCTTTCAGCCCAGTACTGATCCTCAAAAGTAATTTTAACCGTACTTACCAGTAACTTGAATTTCCTTCCATAGGATATAATTGCCTGCTTTTTGCTGAAAAAGTTTCAAAGTGTCGATTTTCACAAACTACAAATATTCCTTAAAAATCGCCTGTATGACTTAAACGCATTCTTTCAACTGTTTACAGGAGTAAGAAAAAGTAACGATAACAGTTTTTACCTGCTAAGTGAATTTCCTTCCATAGGATAACATTGGTGATTCTATGAGAAAAAGTTTCTAAGTGTCAACTTTTAAAATACAATAATATTCCTTAAAAATCACGACTGTAACCAAAACGCTTTTACTCAACTGTTTACAGGAGATGTACCAGGACTGAATCTAGGATCCAGTCCTGTGGTTAGAAAAGTAATCCATAAAGTAACTAATTGCATTTAACTAGAAATTCACATTGAGCTGAATGTTGCATTGTGTTTGAAAATGTGGTGCCCATTGCAACAACTGTAACTACTGTACTTAAAAGTCTATTGCCTATGTGCAAAGTATTTAAACTAAAGTAATTCATTCTGAGAAAGTATTTTTTGTAATGTAATGTATAATGTAATTACAATGTAATTTAAAAAATAAAATATGTAAAAAAAAATTCAAAAATGTAATAAATCAGTATGAAAAAAATTAATATAACAATTAATACATTTAAAAATTGTCATTTACAAAACCTTTGAAATTCACTGAAAAAACCGTAGGTTTCAGACATGTTATAGTTAGGAATTAGCATTTAAAAAACCTTTGAAATTCACTGAAAAAACCATAGGTTTCAGATAAGTTATAGTTAGAAATTAGCATTTAAAAAACCTTTGAAATTCACTGAAAAAACCATAGGTTTTAGGGACAGTTATAGTTAGTTGGACATTGCACTCGGACAAAACCCGTGAAATTCCACCGTTATAGTTAGTTCAGCAAACTATAACTCGCGCCCCCGCAATGCACTGCTGATGACGTCACATATTACATCACTCATGACATGGTCAGTGACATCACTGATGACATCACTGATGACATCTCAAATGACATCACTGATGACATCATCCACATGATAATCTGATGCACCTCCTCACACCCTAATATAACCTTTGATACACCCAATCTAAATTACAGACTGCCATTCGCAAAACCATAGACACTCCAACACCAATAACTACATACCCACTCACTGATTCTTAGGTCTACACACACACATCCACTCACTCACCCGTACAGTCACTCATACTTATGGTCACTCAGTACAGGACAATCATATGCACTCTTACTCCTATATAGACACTCAAACACCGCCACTCATCCATAGAGGTACTCACACACCTAGTCAGTCATGCAAATAATTAAACACACTGCCATTTACTCACCTATACAGTTATACACACACCAGCTCACTTAATCATACAAATACTAGCACATTGTTACGCTCTTATACAATCACTGATACAAGCACACACTCATCCATACAGCCACTATCACAATCACTCACTCTCGCTTATAGCTATTTATATACTCCAATACACATATATACTGCCTTTCACATATGTAGTTACTCACACATGTACCACTGGGACATACATTCACTCACTAACACACTCTTACACACACTTACCCACCCATACAGTCTATCACAGATGCACTCTTGAAACCATCCACCCAGTGAATCACCCACTCACACATCTATGCACAGTCGCACACACCCCATCCACACAAACACTCAGGCACCCATACAGATACTCAGACAACAAATCAATAACTCTTATAGACACTCATGTAGCTATTCACAAACCCATGCAGCCACTTACACAGCAACAGACAGATACAGACATTAACCCAGTTTAGTCACTAACCCATGCATTCAGTAAGATACGTTTAATCACTCACTTATAGAATTAGTCACGCACCTACTAAATCATCCATACACACACTTATACACCCACTCATTCTTCAATACGCCTTTCCCTATATATATTAAAAATATTTAAACTTTACAGAAACACACAGTCACTGGATGATGTCATCAGTGATGTCATTTGAGATGTCATCAGTGATGTCATCAGTGATGTCACTGACCATGTCATGAGTGATGTAATATGTGACGTCATCAGCAGTGCATTGCGGGGCGCGAGTTATAGTTAGCTGAACTAACTATAACGGGGGAATTTCACGGGTATTGTACGAGTGCAATGTCCAACTAACTATAACTGTCCCTAAAACCTATGGTTTTTTCAGTGAATATATATATATATGTATATATTACCTACTGGCGGTCGCCAGTAGGTAGTTATAGTTAGGACCTTGTTTCTATTCAAAAAGCATTTTTTTTTGCCAATATCTTTGGCACCGTTTGACAAATCTTTCCAAAATTTTCAAAACGAATGGGTCGCTCAGGTCAGCTCCAGTCTTGAAAGTTTCGGCATGATTCGTCAAGCGGGGGCCGAGAAAAAAGGGGGTCCCAAAACGCATTTTCCCCATGTTAATTTCCATAGGAACTTTAGACACGGCTACAGCCCGAACTGCTGAACGGAATTACACCAAATTTGGCAAAAAAGGTAGCTCTTGGTTCAGAAAGCAACCTTTTTTTTTTTAAATGGTGTAAATCCGGTCAGTAGTTCCTGAGAAATGAAAAAAATAAAAATATCGATATCTGAGAGCCGAGGAGGATTCACGACTTCTCCCGAGCACGAGCTTCATTCTGATTGGCTGCCAACACTCCAAACCAAGAAGTGTTGACAGCCATCTTGTGACTCGGTAACAAGAAAACAGTAGAAAAATGATAAAAACCAAGAAAAGAGGGCAGGGTAGAAACACCCTGACCCCCTAGACCTGCTCAGGGGGTCCCTGTGCATTTTTTAAAATATTTTCGGCCGAATTCACACTGGGTGCGCAAATCCAGCTGAAAATATTATTTAAAAATGAAGCGCGGGCTCCCGCACTTCGTTGCTTTTAATCCCCCGGGTAATGATTCATTATAATGCGGGGGCCAGAAGGGGCCCCCGCAGCCCTGGGTACCGCCACCTCCCCAGGGCTTTCTTATTAATGTGCGGGGGCACGCGCCCCCCCTGCAGCCCCGGGGACCGCCAACTCCCCGGCGCTTGAAAAAAAAATGCGTGGGGGGTGCCTGCCCCCCCACGCTGCCCCAGGAACCGCCACCTCCCCGGGGCATTGATCGTAATGTGCGGGGGGCCGCATGCCCCACACCTCGCAGTCCCGGGGACCACCAACTCCCTGGGGCACTGAGTTAATAAATGTGGGGGTCTCGCAGGCCCCTCCAAGCCCCGGGGATCACCACCTCCCTGCGGCTTCAAACTTGCTGGGTGGGGGGCCGTACGGCCCCCCTCCTGGAGCCCTAGATGGCCCTTGGGGCCACCACCCCCAGGGCCAGCTCCGGCAATGTCCCGGGGTGCACACCCCCGGGACATTGCCATTTGCTATGGCAGGATGGGAGCACCGCTCCCGGCCTGGCATAGCAAACACTACTTTGCTTCATGGAAGCAAGAGCAGGAAACCTGCTCTTGCCTCCAAGAAGCAAAGCAGAATTGCTTTTGGACAAGGGGAGCTGCATGTTAGAAGCTCCCCTTGCCCAAAAGCAATGCCAGCTCCCGCAGGAGGTGGGGAGCCGGCTGGGACCACGGGGGCATTGGGGCTCCCCCCGTGGTCCCCAACATAAGGCCAGGCCCCGGGGACAAAAGTGGCCCAGAGAAGAGGGCCATGTGGCCCCCTCCTGTTAATTTTTTTTTTTTTTAAACAAAAAAAGAGGCAAAGCCCAGGGAGATGGGGTTTCTGGGGCCAAAAAAGGCCTCAGGAGGGGGGCTGCGCCACCCCCCTCCTTTTAAAAAAAAAAGAAAAAAAAATATATGGCCATGCCCCGGGGGATTGGGTCCCTGTTTTTTTTTTCTGCCGGAGGCACTGCCCCCTCCCTGCATCAGTCTGCAAACACGCCTCCTGGCGTGTTCTGGGTTGGGGGATTAAGTCCCCTTGAATCCTGAGGGTCCCTGGGGGCCAACTAGCCCACCAGGTACCGCCAGTAAGCCTCACACAGTGGGGTTGCTGAGAGGTGGTCTGAGGCCACACCTTTTTTACACCACTCTGCAAACGCGTCTTTTTGGTGCATTGCTGGTGGGGCGAAGAGGTCCTCTTGTGTCCTGAGGACCTCAGGACTAAAGTGGACTTCATCCCCCGAGCAGCAGTGCGGCAGGAGGCGGGTTTGCAGAGTGGTGTAAAAAGGGGGCGTGGCCTTGGACCACTCTCAGCAATCCAGCTGTGCGGGGCTTACTGGAGGTACCTGGTTGGCTAGCTGGCCCCCAGGGTCCCACAAGAGGCAAGGGGACTTCATCCCCCAACCAAGAGCGCGCATGGAGGTACGTTTGCAGAGTGGTGGAGAAAGGGGGCGTGGCCTGTGTCCACCTCTCAGCAATCCCACTAGCTAGGGCTTACTGGAGGTATCAGGTAGGCCAGTTGTCTCCTAGGGACCCCCAGCAGTGAAGGGAACTTTAATCCCTATCCAAGAGCGCGCCATGAGGCACGTTTACAGAGTGGTTGGCAAAGGGGGCATGGCCTGCTATGAGAACTTAGCAATAGCAATCCTGCTGTGTGTGGGACTTACTGGAAGTAATAGGAGGGGTAGTTGGCCCCCAAAGATGTCCTTGGGGGCCAACTACTCATCCTGTTACCTCAAGTAAGTCCCACACAGTGGGATTGCTAAGAGGTCTTCGGAGGCCACGCCCCCTTTCTATACCACTCTGCAAATGCGCCTCTTGGCACACTACGGGTTGGGGGATGAAGTCCAATTTACTCCCGAGGGACTTTGGGGGCCAAGAAGCCCTCCTGGTACCTCCTGTAAGTCCTACGCAGCAGAATTCCTGAGTGCTGGTCGGAGGCCCAGCCCCCTTTCTCCACCTCTCTACAAACGCGACTACTAGTTAAAGAAGCATTTTCAATGTTATAGGTTTCACATTTGCGAGAGTTAGAGCTATTAGCGTTGTAAATGTAAATGTTTTTACTAATTTTTTTGTGGTGGAGTGGATGTACGTTGCGTTTAGTGGAATTATGTGGTATGTTGCACAGTGAAATTATGTGGATAGTAAGTACGTGGTATTTAGTGTATAGGAATTATGTAGAGTGGGATTATGTGTTATGGAGAGTAATTATGTGGTATGGTAGCCTATATTGTGGAGTGGTAACCTCAGGTTTAGTCTTCCTCGTTTCCATAGAGGCTAAACTATAAACTCAATGAGACAAAAAAAAGAAGGGACCACTGAGGAGCACTTCTGGACCTAGGCAGAGGTATGAGCAGGGCCACTGGAGTTATGCGACTGTTTGGCTGCAGCGACTTTCACACAATTATACATTTTCCGCATTTGCCACATAATCCATCATCTGCTGCATAATCTGCAGATTTGAACAAAAAAAACCTTGTTTCTAGTTCAAACAGCTCAAACGTTACCAAAAATGCAGCGACAAGTGTTACAGTGTGGTGGAAGGCCCTTTGCAAACCTGGAATGGTCACCTGTTACTTATTGCTAAATGTGGGTGTTAAATTGGTACTAATGGTGTGCAAAGCACTCTTGCTTCTTTCTGCACCTTTCTTTCTTTTTCTGCACTTCCCTTTCCTCTTTCTGCACATCTCTTCTACTTTCTGCACCATTTTTCCCTTTTTCTGCACCTCTTTTGCCTCTTTCTGCACCCATCTTCCCTCTTTCTCCACCTTTCCTGCCTGTTTCTGCACCGCTCTTGCCTCTTTCTGCACTTCTCTTGCCTCTTTCTGCACCTCTGTTGCTTATTTCTGCAGTTCTCTTGACTCTTTCTGCACCCCTCTTGCGTCTTTCTGCACCTCTGTTGCTTCTTTCTGCACTTCTCTTCCGTCTTTCTGCACCGCTCTTGCCTCTTTGTGCACCTCTGTTCTTTCTTTTTGCACTTTTTTGTTTCTTTCTGCACCCCTCTTGCCTCTTTTTGCACCTCTGTTGGTTCTTTCTGCACTGCTCTTGCTTCTTTCTGCACCTCTTTTGCAAATTTCTGCATCCCTCTTGTCTCTTTCTGCACCACTCTTCCCTATTTCTCCACCTCTCTTCCTTCTTTCTGTACTTCTCTTGCTTCTTTCTGCACTGCTCTTGCTTCTTTCTGCACCTCTCTTGCAAATGTCTGCACCCCTCGTCTCTTTCTGCACCCCTCTTTCCACTTTCTGTACCTCTCTTGCCTCTGTCTGCACCCCTGTTCCCTCTTTCTGCACCTCTTTTGCCTGTTTCAGCAACTTTCTTGCCTCTTTCTGCAGTTCTCTTGCCTCCTTTTGCACCTCTGTTGCTTCTTTCTGCACCTCTCTTGCTTCTTTCTGCACCCCTGTTGTCTCTTTCTGCACTCGCCTTCCCTCTTTCTGCACCTCTCTTGCTTCTTTCTGCACCCTTCTTCCCTTTTTTGCATCCCTCTTGCCTCTTTCTGCAGCCCTCTTGCCTCTTTCTGCAGCCCTCTTGCCATTTCCTGCACCTCTCTTGCCTCTTTTTGCACCTCACTTGCCTCTTTCTGCACTTCTCTTGCTTCTTCTACACCTCTGTTGCTTCTTTCATCAATTCTTTTGCCTCTTTCTGCACTTCTCTTGCGGCTTTCTGCACCTCTCTTGCGTCTTTCTGCACCTCTCTTGCGTCTTTCTGCACCTCTCTTGTATCGTTCTGCACCTCTGTTGCCTCTTTCTGCATCTCACTTGCTTCTTTCTGCACCCCTCTTGCCTCGTTCTGCACCCCTCTCTCCTCTTTCTGTACCTCTCTTGCCTCTTTCTGCACCCCTGTTCCCTCTTTCTGCACCTTTTCTGCCTGTTTCTCTTACCTCTGTTGCTTCTTTCTGCACTTCTCTTGCCTCTTTATGCACATTTTACGCCTCTTTCAGCACCTCTGTTGCTTCTTTCTGTACCCCTACTGCCTCTTTCTGTACCCCTATTGCCTCTTTGTGCACCCCTCTTGCCTCTTTGTGTACCTATCCTACCTCTTTCTGTACCTCTCTTGCCTCTTTTTGCACCTCTGTTGGTTCTTTGTGCACTGCTCTTGCTTCTTTCTGCACCTGTCTTCCCTATTTCCCCACCTCTCTTGCTTCTTTCTGCACTTCTCTTGCTTCTTTCTGCACCTCTCTTGAAAATGTATGCATCCCTCTTACCTCTTTCTGCACCCCTGTTCCCTCTTTCTGCACCTTTCTTGCCTATTCTGCACCTCTCATGCCTCTGTCAGCACATCTGTTGCTTCTTTCTGCACTTCTCTTGCCTTTCTGCTCCCCTCTTGCCTCTTTTAGCACCTCTCTTGCCTCTTTCAGCACCTCTCTTGCCTCTTTCAGCACCTCTCTTGCTTCTTTCTGCACTTCTCTTGCTTCTTTCTGCACCCCTCTTGCCTCTTTCTGTACCCCTTTTGCCTCTTTGTGCACCTCTCCTGCCTGTCTGCACCTCTCTTGCTTTTATGCAGTTCTCTTGCATCTTTCTGCACTTCTCTTGCTTCTTTCTGCAATTTTCTTGCCTCTTGCTGTATCCCTCTTGCCTCTTTCTGCACCTCTGTTGGTTCTTTCTGCACTGCTCTTGCCTCTTTCTGCACCTCTGTTGCAAATTTCTGCATCCCTCTTGCCTCTTTCTGTACCCCTCTTGCCTCTTTCTGTACCCCTCTTGCATCTTTCTACACCTCTCTTGCCTCTGCCTGCACACCTGTTCCCTCTTTATGCAACCCTTTTGCCTGTTTCTGCAGCTCTTGCCTCCTTCTGCACCTTACGTGCCTCTTTCTGCACTTCTCTTGCTTCTTTCTGCACCCTTCTTCCCTTTTTCTGCATGTCTCTTGCCTCTTTCTGCACCTCTATTGCCTCTGTCAGCATATCTGTTGCTTCTTTCTGCACTTCTCTTGCCTTTCTGTACCCCTCTTGCCTCTTTCAGCACCTCTCTTGCCTCTTTCTGAACTTCTCTTGCCTATTTCTGCGCCCCTCTTGCCTCTTTCAGCACCTCTGTTGCTTCTTTCTGCACTTCTCTTGCTTCTTTCTGCACCCCTCTTGCCTCTTTCTGTACCCCTTTTGCCTCTTTGTGCACCTCTCCTGCCTGTCTGCACCTCTCTTGCTTTTATGCAGTTATCTTGCCTCTTTCTTCACTTCTCTTGCTTCTTTCTGCAATTTTCTTGCCTCTTGCTGTATCCCTCTTGCCTCTTTCTGCACCTCTGTTGGTTCTTTCTGCACTGCTCTTGCTTCTTTCTGAACCTCTGTTGCAAATTTCTGCATCCCTCTTGCCTCTTTCTGTACCCCTCTTGCCTCTTTCTACACCTCTCTTGCCTCTGCCTGCACACCTGTTCCCTCTTTATGCAACCCTTTTGCCTGTTTCTGCAGCTCTCTTGCCTCCTTCTGCACCTCACTTGCCTCTTTCTGCACTTCTCTTGCTTCTTTCTGCACGCTTCTTCCCTTTTTCTGCATGTCTCTTGCCTCTTTCTGCACCTCTATTGCCTCTTTCTGCACATCTCTTGGTTCTTTCTGCACTGCTCTTGCCTCTTTCTGCACCTATCTTGACTCTTTCTGCACCTCTTTTGTTTCTTTCTATACTTCTCTCTCTTTCTGTACCCTTCTTGCCTCTTTCTGCACCTCTGTTGCTTCTTTTTTCACTGTTCTTGCTTCTTTCTGCACCTCTCTTGCCTCTTTCTGCACCCCTCTTCCCTCTTTCTGCAATTCTCTTGCCTCTGTCTGCACCCCTGTTCCCTCTTTCTGCACCTCTTTTGTCTGTTTCTGCAACTCGCTTGCCTTTGTGCAGTTCTCTTGCCTCCTTCTGCACCTCTGTTGCCTCTTTCTGCACCTCTCCTACCTCTTTCTGCACCCCTCTTGCCTCTTTTTGCACCTCTTTTGCAAATTTCTCCATCCCTCTTGCCTCTTTCTGCACCCCTCTTCTCTATTTCTCCACTTCTCTTGCTTCTTTCTGCACTGCTCTTGCTTCTTTCTGCACTGCTCTTGCTTCTTTCTGCACCTCTCATGCAAATTTCTGTATCCCTCTTCCCTCTTTCTGCACCCCTGTTGCTCTTTCTGCACCTTTCTTGCCTGTTTCTGCACCTCTTTTGCCTCTTTCGGCACCTCTGTTGCTTCTTTCTGAACTTCTCTTGCCTATTTCTGCGCCCCTCTTGCCTCTTTCAGCACCTCTGTTGCTTCTTTCTGCACTTCTCTTGCTTCTTTCTGCACCCCTCTTGCCTCTGTCTGCACACCTGTTCGCTCTTTCTGCACCCCTCTTGCCTCTTTTGGCACCCCTCTTCTCTCTTTCTGCACCCCTGTTCCCTCTTTCTGCACGTATTCTGCCTGTTTCTGCACCTCTGCTGCCTCTTTCTGAATTTCTCTTGTCTCTTTCTGCACCTCTGTTGCTTCTTTCTGCACTTCTCTTGCCTCTTTCTGCATCCCTCTTCCCTCTTTCTGCATCCCTGTTGCTTCTTTCTGTACTTTTCTTGCTTCTTTCTGCACCTCTAGTCTTCTTTCTGCACCTTTCTTGCCTCTTTATGTACCCTTCTTCCTTCTTTTCTGCACCCTTCTTCCCTCTTTCTGCACCTCTCCTGCCTCTTTCTGCACACACACAGGGCTACTTTTAAACTGACCTCAGGCTCAGCAGTACACACATGCAAGTGCAGAAAAGGGCTGCTGGCCTCTAAATTGCCATGCCCTATTATATGCTAGGGACTTAGAGGTAGTTTTAATCCCCCTGCCCTACTATGTACTAGGGACTTACAGGGGAGGTCATGCCAATCACAGGGGTACCCCAACCCATAGTGTACCCTAGTGTATGTAGGTGTTTTCACTGTATTCTAAGTGTCTTTCAGCATAGCACTGGCTCTGGGCCTGGTTAGCCAGAACCCAGGGTCAGGCAGAGTCAGTTACCACCAGTACCAGTCAGCAAAAAGTTGGGGGGTACCCAGGGCACAGGATGACTTTGCAACAAGGCCTCTTTCTGCACCTCTGTTGGTTCTTTCTGCATATCTCTTGCTTCTTTCTGTACCTTTCTTCCTCTTTCTGGACTTCTGTTGCTTCTTTCTGCACCTTTCTTCCTCTTTCTGCACATGTCATACCTCTGTAGGCATAGTTAGAAATTAGCATTTAAAAAACCTATATATATATATATCCTAATGGCGGTCACCACTAGGTCGTTATAGATAGGTCTCCTTTTATATGGTTTGCTAATAACTTTGATCCCGTTTTACGAATCTTCACAAATCTTTCCAAAAAGAAGTCCATTCACCTCACCTCCTTCCCGGAACGTTTTGGGGTGATCCTTCTAGCAGGGAGCAAATAAAAAAGGGGGGTTACAGCAAAAATTGCTGAACGGAATTACACCAAGTTCGGCAGGAAGCTACATCTTAGTCCGCAGATCGTGCTTTTTGTGATTTGGTGTAAATCCGTTCAGTAGTTTTTGAGAAATTTAGAGTAAAATATCATTGAATATTTAGACAGTTGGGTCCACAAGAGTCTCCAGTTTAAAAATGATGTGTTCTGATTAGCCCAGGGACCTTTATTTCCCTTAGGCCATACTGCTTCAGCGGGAGTCAGACTCCTGCGGGAGTGAACGTTCTGATTGGCTGCTAGCAAAAAATGCGAACGATTTTGCTGACTGCCATTACAGGACTCAGGAACTTAGTCCCCTGTCCTGAAATAAAAAAAACAGTAGGGATACCCTGACCCCTTAGGACCCATAGAAACCCTCCCCAGGGGCTTGCATGCTATGTCCCAGGGAGCCCACTCCCTGGACATAGTGGTTTCCCTGCCCGCACCGGCTGGCAGGGAAACCTGTGTTTGCTCTTGCTTGGTGGGAGCATTTTCACCAAGACGGCTCCCAGCGTGCAGGAGCTTCAAAAACTCTCACTCCCACTGGGAGCGGACTTTTGATCTGTTAACCTGCCAGAACTGAAGCAGGTAGGGAAACAGATCAAAAGATTGTTCCCACCTGGAGGAAGCAGCATTACGAGCTGCTCCTTGTGAGCGGGAGCAATGCTCCCTCCCGCTTTATGTAGGGATCTGGCTGGAGCCGCGGGGGCCTTGAAGATCCCCCCACACCGCCCTACAAGATTATGATTGGTGCCCTGGGTGGGCACCAACCTTTAAAGAGTCTTGGGCCCAAAAATGGCCTGGGCTGAGAAAATTGAGCTGGGCCCAAAGGATGGGGTCCCTGAGATCGATATCGGCCAGGGGAGGGAGGGCACACACCCCCCTCCCCTTTATTTTGAAGAGTGTCCCTGGGGTATGGGGTCCCCATGGCCTAACAAGGCTCGTGGAGGGGGACTACAAACCTCCCCACCCCGTTAAAAAAATAAGGCCCTGGATGATGGGGTCCCCAGGGCCTAATGAGGCTCGGGAATTCGGGCCACCCTCCCCTTTAAAATAAATATTGACCTGTGGAATGAGGCTTAGGGAGACGGCCACACAGCCCTCTTCCAAGTAGATGGGGTCCCCGGGATGATAACTGCATGGGAGGGGTCCCTCTCCCCTTAAATAAATACATGGCTCTGGGGGACGGAGCCCCCAGGGCCTAATGAGGCTTGGGGAGGGGGGCCAAGTGGCCTCCTTCCCCTTTAAAAAACAAAGGCCCTGCTGGATGGGGGCCCCAGGGCCAAGCCTTGTGGCCAACCCCCCATGCACATGAGGGATTGGCTGCCTTTGGCCACTGAAATCAACCTAGGGGAGGCTGCGTGCCCCTTCAACTAATAATGACACCAGGCCCTGGGGGATGGTGTTCCTGGGGCTGAAATTGGCCTGGGGAGGGGGGCTATGTGCCCCCTCCCCCTGAAAATTATGCTAGGCATCAAAGGATGGGGTCTCTGGGGCTGAAATCAGCCCGGGGATGGGGCAACATGCGACCCCTCCCCTTCATTTAAAAGTGTCACCCTGGGGGATGGGGGCTCCAGGTTCAGGCCCTATGGCCAAACCCCCCAAAATGTGGGGTTGGCTGCCTTTGGGTGGCCTTGTAGCGAACCCCCTACCACGCATGCAGGAAGGCCGTGCGCAGCATGGGGTTGGCTTCATGTGGAGGGTTTGGCCACAGGCCAGGCCCTGCATCCAATCCTCTGCCGCACATGGCTAAAGGCCAAGCACAGCAGGGGGTTGGATTCACATATCGTAATTAAATAAAAAACCTAGAAATTCATTAAAAAAACGAAGGTTAAAGTAATGTTATAGTTAGATGTGATAAAGAGATCTCATTTTTTTTTTTAACTTAGAAAGTTCACTAAAAAAAACAAAGGTTAAAGTAACGTTATAGTTAGGTGAATTGTCAGTGACAACACTAACATTTTGAACTAAAAAAAACACAGAATTTCACCAGTTCTAGTTAGCAGAGCTAATTGTAACTTGAACCCCTGCCATGAACTGCTTATAACCTCACGTATGACATCACTCATGACATGTTCTATGACATCTTGATGACATGACCGTGAGATATCCTCAGTGATGTCATACACGATGTTGTGAGCATGTCATGAGTGATGTCAGACGTGAGGTCATAAGCAGTGCATGGGGTGCAAGTTATAGTTAGCTCTGCTAACTATAACTGGTGAATTTCTGTGTTTTTTTAGTTCAAAATGTTAATATTGTCACTGACAAGTTCACCTAACTATAACGTTATTTTAAAATTTTGTTTTTCAGTGAACATATATATTGGTGTTGAGAATGAATGAGCAACGGCGGATCTGAGTAACCGCACCTCCCTGCTTTATTCCTTTTCTTGTTTAAGAAATTGTAATGGATAGTATGATTGGGTGTGCACATAAAGCTCCTGCACCTGTTTGTTGGATGCCAGCTGCCAAGCAGAGAGAAAACTGTGAAAATAGTGGAGCGGTGCACTACCAAAGAGTTTTCTTCAATAAATCCAAATGTTCATTTTGTATAGTGGTTTATCAATCCTTTATTTTCAATATCAAAATGTGCAAATTCCAGCCAACGCGTTTCGTTCATACATAAAACCAAAGAGTTTTCTTCAATAAATCCAAATGTTCATTTTGTATAGTGGTTTATCAATCCTTTATTTTCAATATCAAAATGTGCAAATTCCAGCCAACGCGTTTCGTTCATACATAAAATGAACTTCTTCAGGGCAAATGGTGATTGAACACTGACTGCCGACCGGACGATAATAACAGGACTGTGTCCCCAGAGATACAACCATCAGGCACTTATCATGGTAGCCTTTAAAATTTAAATACTTGTGCGTCGACAGCAGGAATTTGAAATATCTCAGATCAAGGGCTCTTCATTGCCTCTGTGTTCCTGCGTCTTCTTCACATCACCATTTGCCCTGAAGAAGTTCATTTTATGTATGAACGAAACGCGTTGGCTGGAAATTGCACATTTTGATATTGAAAATAAAGGATTGATAAACCACTATACAAAATGAACATTTGGATTTATTGAAGAAAACTCTTTGGTAGTGCACCGCTCCACTATTTTCACATATATATTGGTGTATGTATATATATTTTTGAAAGCAAAAACAAAGGTTAATGCTTTTCCAATACAAACCAAACGTAAACGACACAAACATTAGAATTTATAAAGTTAAATATAACTTTCTTTTACAATTTAGCTTCATCTTCAAAGTATTATAAGTAGCATACCTCCATACTCACTCCTTTAAACTAGCTAACAACACAGCACTAACTATAACTCACTACTGTACCATGTACTCTGTCTAACAATCATTACCCTCTGCTGTACGCCACTCTTTGTCACTCTACTGTACGACATTGCACTCTGCATCAGTGATCCGGGGACCCCTCGGGGTCCACAAAGCCTACTCAGGGGGTCAACAACTGCTTAGAAATTGAATATTAACAGATTAATAAAGTGTATGTGAATAAAGAAGCAAAATGCAAAAATGAAAATTTTTAGAAGTTCTGTAAATGTGAGTGTAATGTCGCTGAGTGGAGTCTCATTATATAGAGTGTCGTAATGTCATACTGTACAGTGGAGGAGAGTGCCATTCAGTGTAGTGTTGTAGAGTGGAGTAGAGTAAAAGTTGAGTACAGTGGAGTGGCGTAGCATGTAGTGAAATAAAGTGTCATAGAGTGGAGTGGCGTCTCGTAGAGTGGCATGGAGTGCATTAGTGTGTAGTGGTGTAGCATGCAGTCAAGTAAAGTGTCATTTTTGGAGTGGCGTCTCATGGAATACAGCAGATTGGTGTTTCGAAAAGTGTTGGAAAGTGTTGTAGAGTGGAGTAGTGTGTTCTACAGTGCAGTGTAGCGGGATAGTGTGTAGTACAGATTTGTAAAGTGGAGTGCATGCGGATAGAGGGGAATACAGTTTCGTAGAGTATACTGGAGTGGTATACACTGGAGTGGGGTAGAGTGAAATAGCATACAATGGAGTGGTTTAGAGTGGAGTGGTGTCCAATATAATAGCATAGAATGGAGTATGTGAAGAGTGGAGTGGTGTAAAGTGGAGTAGCATATAGTGGAGTGGCGTACAGTGGAGTTGGTTACAGTGGAGTGGGATAGACTGGAATACCATACAGTGGAGTGGTGAAGAATGAAGTTGCGTTCAGTGTAATGCGAATGAAGTAGTGTAGAGTGGAGTGGCATACACTGGAGTGGTTTAGAGTGGAGTAGTGTACACTGGAGTGGCATACACTAGAATGGCGCAACATGAAATAGCATAGATTGCAGTGGCATACAGTGGAATAGCATAGAGTGGAGTGGCGCAGAGAGGAATAGTGTACAGTGGAGTGGTGTACAGTGGAGTGACGTAGACTGGAGTTGTGTACAGTGGAGTGGGGTAGAGTGCCATACAATGGAGCAGCATAGAGGGGAGTAGCATAAAGTGGAGTAGCATACACTGGAGTGGCATACACTGGAGTGAGGTAGAGTGAAATTGGATAAAGTGGAGTGGTGTCCAATTGAATAGCGTAGAATGGAGTAGTGCAGAGTTGAGTGGCGTACACTGGAGTGGTATAGAGCATTATGAGAATGGTGAAGAAAATGTATGAAATAGTCACGCAGTGCAGCATGTCACCTTGCTGGTTTGCACTGGGTGACAGGGAAAGGTCAGGAATGCGCTACATTTAGGGCAATACGGCACATTCCTTTCTTTTCCTCTGCACTAGCACCCTTTTGGCAGCCTAGGGCCAACTCAGGCACCCTTGCACCATGGTGCAAATGTGTCTCCATTGCATGCAGGATTGGTCACCTTTCTGCACAAAAACAATCCTGAGAGGCACATTCCTCTATTTATATGTACTGCAGAATATACAAAGAAAGAGGAAGTAACAAGGAGAAATAAAGATATTTCTCCTTGTTACGCTTTTGACTCATTCCCAGGTAAATCTGGGAATGCATCAAAAACCATGGCAGTTGCATGGGAACACCCACACAGCGTCCATGAAACGCCTTCCCAGGGCAGAGAAAGGCAATACAGCAATTTGAGCTGCGTTGCCTTACTCCAGATTTCTAGAGCTACTCAAGGCCATGCAAAGTGGTCTCGCATGGCTTCATAAATATGGATAGGGATTTCTCAGATTTTTGTCCGTTAATAACTTTACATCCGTTTCGCGAATCTCTGCAAAACCTTGCAGACCTGTTGCACCCGTTACATTTTTGGAGGATTGAAAGTTATGCAGCATTTGGTCAAGGAGTGCAAAGAAAAAAGGCGGATCCCAAAACACTTGAAATCCAATGCATATTACATAGACCTTCATACTTTAAATAGTGGGAGAACGGACAGATGGATTTGGATAAAATTCATCAGGCTTAAATATTTTGGTGTGCAGATATTTCTGTTTTAGCTGCTTCTACAAAGGGTAAGTATTTTTAGAGTTATTTACATTTTAAACTTAGCGATATCTTTTAAGGCTGTAGTTTTGAGGTAGGTTTGATGTACTACCATGGTACATAGTGACGACAAGTCAACTGTAGTCAACTATGTCATTTTAAGGCCATTTTGCCGGTGTTCTAGCTTAAGGCCTTTAATATGGGTTAGTATTAGGTTTGGTATGTTTTCCCTACCTATTACTACTTAATTTAAATGGTAATAGGTAGGGAAATATAATTATAAGTTACTATGCATTTAAAAAAAATATTACAGAGTACTGAGGTACTACCAAGGTATCACATAGGTTGTGCCACAGTACCTTAAAACAAGGTATAACAATTGAAAAACTACAGTGTCTTTGCAAGTGTTTTATATATTTAAGTATGTCAAAAAAAGGCTATGTAATACTGCAGTAATACCTAAAAATGTACCACATTACTTAAAAAAATTTACTAAAAACGTGCATTTGGTAGAAAATATGATACGTGCTAGATACTGCCACAGTACCGAGTACACAGGTTCAATAAATATATAGAAAAGTATACAAAAATTTCCATACCTATTTCCACTTTCAGAAAATGGTAATAGGTTGAGAACAACAATAAAACCTACTACTTACCTATGTTTAAGACCTAAGCCACAACAATCCAAAAGTCAACTAAAAGGATTATGCTTCCTTTTAGATTTGTAAAAGCAGACATTAGCCAATTATACACTGGCTTGTTATCACTGTCTACTACAGTATTCCACTAACTAACAGCGGTATACCGTGGCACAATATATCACTACAGGATACATTTGGGATTCTATTGAGTTACCATTACGTTACGCATAGTGTCGCTAGGGCAAAGCAACACTTACGTAACAGTTACAAAACTACGTAAATCCGCCAACCATCGCCTTGCTCTGCTTGGTACATGTGCAAAAACTGCCTTGCTTTAATCTGCACATCATAATCTGCAGTTCTCCAAAATGTCAACTACATCCATACCCCACTAAACTGTACGGCACTACACTATACACCACTCAACTTTATGCTATTCCACTGTACACCACTGCACTGTACGCCACTGCACTGTACGCCACTGCACTGTACGCCACTCCACTGTACGTGGCTCCACTTTACACTATTCCACTCTACACCACTCCACTGTACGCTATTCTGCTATACACCACTCCCCTCTATGACACTCTGCTCTATGCTATTTCACTGTACAGCACAACGCTGATAGCTGTCTCTGAAGAGATTAAGTGGCTCATTAGGATTTTGGGCGGAAAGCCTTCGACTGCAGGTCGGAGGCTTTCCGACCAACATCCCTGATTTGACTTCTGACCACCGTACAAATACAGCAGTCGGAATTCAAACCGGCCGGTCATTCCGGCTGGCTTCTGACACAGTCGGAAACCCTCCATAATCCCGTACGGACGACGTTTCCACCGTCGGGATTATGATGTCAGCCTCCAAAGTCACTTTCCAACAGCTTTCTGACATGAAAAACCATTGGAAAGTGACTTTGGAGGCCCCTTTTAGGGCCCCCATGGCTATGCGGCTTCCGGTTGGGGGCTGCAAATCCCTTCAGCATGTGGCAGGCACCATGAGGTGCCTGCCACGGGTGCAGGGGTTTAAAGGAACTCTCTTTCTCTATGGGAGCTTGTGCTGCGGCCGGTTTCCGACTGCTGCACAAACTCCCAGAGGAAAATGGAAGTTTGCAATCGCACCATGTGCGGTCACATTGAATAGGGTGTTTGGAACCACCGACTTACGGTCGGTTAGTTCCCACACCGAAATGGTGTCACCCGGCATTGTAATTAGGGACAATATTTATTGAAGATGCCAGAGGGAGAGCTGCGGTGGTCCTTTTGGACCTTTATGCAGCTTTTGATATGGTAAGCCACGTCATGTTACTAGATTGTTTATCCAAAATTGGTATTTCTGGTCTGGCACACAATCTTCTCTCTTCTTTTTGAGGGACAAGGAGCAGATGGTGTCATGTGTGAATTTAATTCTAGATCATTATCTCTTCCCTGTGGCGTCCCTGATGCTAATATCCTTGAGTAAAGTACTGCCTTTCATTCATTTTCAGCTGCAAAAAACAGGTGTCATTGCCTTGGTTTTGTAAAGGATCAACGAATGTAACACCCTCTATATAGGTGCATTGCAGGGTACATTAAAAAAGCTCCAAATGCCTTGCTGGAGGTTCACTGGCTTCCTGTAAAGAAGAGGGTTGCCTTCCAAGCACTTTTTCTGGCACATAAAACTCTGTATGGAGTACTGCCTGACTACCTTAGGAAAAAAGTTAAGTGGTACCATCCTCATAGGAGACTAAGATCTGCCTCCATATATGGATTCTGTTCCTAGGATAAAGAAGGCTTCCTGGCGTGGCCGCTGCTTTTCTTTTTCATCTGTTAGCTATGGAACACCTTGCCCTTGCATATTAAAAGCCAGTCCAATTTGCTTAGTTTTTGTAAACAGCTGAAATCTTGGCTGTTTTTTGTTCCATTATAAGCCTTATATGCCTCTGGTCAGTGCTGAAGGTCCTTAGTGCCAAGACACCTTCGGGTATTCGTGTGCTTAAGAAATATTGAATATCAAATATCAATGCACGCTACTCCACTGTATGGCACTACACTGAACACCATCCCTTCTTTGCTACTCCCTTGGATGACAATTTACTCAGCGAAACTCCAATATATGCTGTTCCACTCCACCCAATTCCACTGTATACCACTGTGGTATTTACGACTCCACTGTAAGCAAATCCACTGTACGCACTGCAATGGACGCAATCCAGTCTACTCCACTGCACTGTACCCAGCTCCACTCTTCGCTACTCGACTGTACGCTATTCCACTGTACAGGGCACTCTACGCTATTCCACTTTATGGCACTTCACTGTACAACACTCTAATGTATGCTAAATCACGCTACAACACTTCATTCTATGCTCTTCCATTGAACGCCACTCCTTTGTATGACACTCCACTAAATGGCATTTCAGTTCACCACACTTCACTGTACACCACTCCACTCTATGCCACAACACTGTACTCCACTCCACTGTACGCTACTCCACTGTGTGCTAATCCACTGTACGCCACTCCACTATACTCTACTGTACGGTACTCTACTTTACGCCACTACAGTGTATGCCACTGCACTCTACGCGGCTCCCCTTTCTAGAATTGCACTCTATAAAACTATATTGCACTTTATGGCACTGTAGACAACTCTACTTCACTCTATCTACATAGATTCCAATGTCTTACTCTATAGTCCAATCTGTGCCCGTACACTCCATTCTACAACACTCTATTCCACTAAACAACTCTTTTCAATACTGTACGATACAGCCCCCCACTCTACTGAATGGGACACCACTCCAATTTATTATAAGAGTGTACTCAACTATACGGTATGCAACTACACTATAATCCACTCCACGCCCTCCACACTACATTACACAACTCCACTGAACTCTACTCCACTATAAGAGAATTTACCTCGCTCTACACCACTGTCCAATCATCCTCTCTATGCAGCTCCACTTCACAACACACTACTGTACTCTATACAACTCTACTGTACAACACTGTACTACACTGTTTCATACCCTAACCCACTACATTCTACTACACTGCACTCAATTCCACTACGCAATACTTCACTCTGACACTCGACTGTATGACACTCACCTTCAATTTACTGTATGACTCGCCAGTGAGCGATACCTTCTTAAATAACTCTTAATACTACAATTTCAAACACATTTTAATTAAAAACATAAAAAACATTGAAATGCCATGAAAAAACAAAGGTTACAGATAAGTTATAGTTAGAAAAACATTATTTATTATTTGTCTACAATCCATACTTGAACTACACAAACATTAGAAATTCAAAAATATAGTTATAACTATAATTTACGATTTACACATCACCTTCACATTACTATAAGTCACCCACCTACGTACAAAGTGTTACTGATAACTTGCATTGTAACTTGACACACTATCTTGAAATTACTTAATAAAAGTCCTGTATGTTCGTACACAGTATGCTCACCTCACTGGTCATACTACATTAACCATAAGTCACAACTCTATCATGCACTGTGTCCTGAAAAACCATCTCAACTGAGATGTCATAAGTATTGTTATGAAAGCTATGATTTCAGACAATATAGGTAATGTCATCTGCAGCCAGTGCATTGAGAAGGCTTGAGTTATAATTTATGTAGTATGACAACTCTATGCCACTCCACTCTAAGCCACCCCAGTCCATGTTACTCCACTCTATGGCACTCCACTCTATTTTACAACATGTTACTCGCCATTCCAGTCTATGTTACTCCACTGTATGCCACTGCAGTCACCCCATTCCACTCTACAATATACTACACCATTGTACACCAATCCATTCTACACTACTCCAGTGTACGCTATTCAACTGAACGCCACTCCACTCTAAGTCACTCCACTCTACAGTATTCCACTGTACGCCACTCCACTCAATGATATTACAGCCTATGCCACTCCACTCTATGCCGTTCCAGTCTATGCCACTCCAGTCTAGGCTGTTCCATTGTCCTCCACTCCACTGTACCCCTCTCCACTACTATAGTCTACATCACACCACTCTATGCTACTCTCTGCCACTCAACTCTGTGACACTTTGTGCCACTGTACTCAAATCCACGCCACTCTACAACACTCTAATGCACTCAACTCGACTCCAGGCTATGACAGTTTCACTCCACTGTACAAGTTTACAGACATTTTACTTGACTCTGCTCTACGCCACTCCACTCTATTGCACTCCTTGCCACTCTACTCTACGACATGCCACTCCGCTCTATGACACTTTACTCCACTGTACGCTATTCCACTCCACTCTACTCCACTCTGCTCTACATCTCTCTATGATACTACTCTGTACGATATTCTCCTCCACTGAACTGTACGACACTTCACTGCATTCCACTAAATGACACTGGACACTACGATTTGAAACAATTCTGTTTTCTGAAGTTATAGTTATACATTAAATTTAGAATTTATGCATCACCTTCAAATTATTATTACTCACGCACCTCCACGCACAGTGCAGTGAACTCAGTAGCCACATATTAACTATACCTTGTGACTCCTCAATGCACTGCTTATACCATTTCATATTACATCTTTTATAGTATCTGAAATCATAACATTCATAACAACACTTATGACATCTCAAATCACATAATTTGTGAGAACACAGGGCATGGTACAGTGATGAGTTACAGCCACATATCCTACTTTTTAAATACAATTCGCCCTGCCCTATGAGCTTTTAGGGGCGTCTTATACATAATAAAAAAGGAAAGTACAGTCCTGGCAAAAGGTCGAAATGGCATTTTAAAACTGCACATAGGGTGCAATGGCAGGCCTAAGATATGTTTTAGGGGCTACTTAAGTGGGTGACACAATAAAGTGCTGCAGGCCCACCAGTAGCATTCAATTTTCTAGTCCTGGGTAATCAGTATACCGCTTTACTAGGGTCTTATAAGTAAATTAAATAGGCCAATCATGTGTAAGCCAATTTTACCATGTTTTAGGGAGCGAGCACAAGCACTTTAGCACTGGTTAGCAGTGGTAAGGTGCAAGGAGTCCTAAAAGTCAACAAATGTGGGTTCAGAAAACAGGAGGAGTTAACCCAAAGCTTTAGGGGTGACCATGCAGGGAGGGCAAAGTTCAATGCTGTCTTTTTAATTTAGAACTTTCTAGCCTCAGCGGGTGCAGTGTTATTCTTATAGTCACGCAAGGTGGTACATGCATGACGCAAAGCCCTGTGTCATATTTGTGAAGTCATGCAAAGTCACCTTGGGTGGCTTTGAACGGCTTCACAAATATGGAGTAATGCAACGCAGCGCAAATCGCTGCATTGCCTTAGTCTGGCCAAGGGACGCATTCCATGGGCGTTGTGGCGCGTGTTCCCACTAAACTCCCACAGTTTTTATCGCATTCCCAGATTTACAAGTAATTGGGAGGGGGGTGGATCAGCCATAGCTGGGTTCCAGGGTACTAGCAATGTTCCCCAGGGGTGGAGAATGTGAGCACCCTCATGGAGCTCTGACTGAAACTCAGGAGTGGTGCCAGAAAAGGGGAGGCTTCCAGGGAAATTCCAAGATATTTAAGCATTGAACAGTGATGCATATGGGTGTGAATTCCAGGATAAGCTAAATGTCATGCTGGAAAAGAGGAATAGCTATTCACATCCATACCTAGCTGTATTTCTGTGACCATAAACCTTGCAAATTAGCAGGCTGCTGTGAAAAAACAGGCAGTCAGTGTCTGCAAACGAAAGAAGTGCACCCACCCCAGAAATTAATTTTAGTAAAAGATGTGCTACAAAGTACCTACAAGGAAGCTTAGAGCCACTTTGCCTGCTACTGGGTCATCTCAGTTGGCAGGTGGGGTGCTGTGCACTGGTGGCACCACTGTGTAGGTGATTTTGTGCACAAGCACTGTTCAGGTCACAAGCTAGCTGAAGAGGTTAGGGCGGGGACTGACAGGCGACAAATTCAAATGAGCTAGACACTTTTACAACATATGTGGGGACAAACTCCTGCTCATATAATATTCGACATCCCAGCAACTCCTTCTTTTCCCTGTAGAACAGAGCAAGTACTCTGTCCAGGAAGGAAGTGAGGTGATGGGGAGCAAGCTATGGTGGGCTGAGAACAGAGACCAATGAAAGCAGACCAGCTACCAAGGATAGAATGGGGGGTTGGAGAGAGAGGGAGGTGGGGATGATGGGAGGATAGTGAGGCGGAGTGAGCCTATGTATGACAACTTGAGCAATAGGACATAACGAGAGGAAGGATTGGCAGCTATATGTAGCACCTCCCACATTTACAAGTAATTGTGCTTGATACCAAAATACCAAAACCAAATGAACAAAAATACATACTGTAACCTTCCCAAAGAGCCATGGTGTTTGGTGGAAAGCAATGGACCAATCCAAGCAAAGACAAATGTTGAAAAATAGATGAAAGCCAATGGCAGAAAGGGACTGACCCAAAATCCATCTGCTCTGTATTATTTGTTATTTTACTGTAGAAATTGGCAACATGAGGTAAAAAAGAGCAGTCTACGATTCAATCCATTTCAGGCAGAGCAAGGAGAATCTGGAGTGCCCTTCAGCTGGTTCTTAGCACACTAGCTCTCAGGGAACATCAAAAAGCGGGGGAATTCCTCCTATTCCCAAGGCACTTTTACTGTCGTTAAACATAATTCTTGGTCTTCAACTCTGCTCAGTTGAGCCATGCCTCTGTCCAGGATCTTTTGAATTGAACGGCATTAAGGTAAGGCTCCTGTTGCAGATCCTACCCACAGCCGTTGAGCTGTCCGAGCCTTTATCTCCACCCATTACCCTAAAAAGCTCCATTTGTGGATTTTCTTGCTTTTATTGGCCATTTGCCCTCCATTAATTTGAATTATGAGTGTTACTGTTTATTGCTGATGAATGAATCTTCTATATATATCATTGGTTGTGTTAATTTTTTTTGTTTTTGATAAGCTATACTTTGCAACCTGGAACTTTCATCATGCAAAATCTCTGATGACTCAGGGCCAAGTTGACACTCTAGTTAAGCGGGGGGAATAATATGAATGAGTACTTGATTTCAGTATTCCTAATTCAAACTTCGTAACAATATTTTGTGATTGGGTACCATATGTACCATCTGTCATACTGAAACAGTTTGTAGTTAATTAGTTTGCTGCATTTTTTTGCTGTGGACGGTAATCCTTGTATTTCAATGTATAACGACTTCCTTTATTTTTGGGAGGAGATAGAGTGATTGTCCAATCCTAACAAAGAAAGGAACATTCAAATTGTTACTTCAGAATTGCTAAAAGAAAAGCCTGAGAAAGTTGATAAAAATCAAGCATATAATAGGAGCGTGAAATGAATTAATTGATCTGAGAAAATCACATAGAATCGATGTGTTTGCAGTTGCAACTTCAAGAACAAATGATGAGCTTGCAAAATCGACGTACAAATGCCCTTCAAGCTCAGCAAGAGATGTAAAAAGCATCCGTTGTAGTTTAATATCAAACAATATTGAAGTCACAGTAACAGAAGACTGATTGTGGTGCCAGCATCACATCCTTTGGTACTGCTCGTGGCTTTCAGTGGGGGCTGGCCATTTCCACACATGTGCCACAGAGACAGGTGTGATGCTGCCATCCACCGCATCCCTTCCCACGTCTCTTTAGAGACTACCCAGCAGCATCTTCATCACTTCCAACTCCAGGGCAAAAGGCATTTCAATTGAGACCGCATTGCTAAATACTGTCTTTTGATTTGAGTTTATTGCGCAACATCATCTTTTTTTCTCTTGTCAAACCTGTGACTTTTCAGATAAACTTAAACCAGGCATGTGCCCATTGGCCGCTGCATTTTGCCCCACGCACGACCCAGATAAGTGCTGCGTGGACGATGACTGCCCAAAGAAGCAGAAGTGCTGTCTCATCAGATGTGGAAAGAAGTGTGCGGATCCTTTGGAAGGTAACTTCACCAGGGAGCAAGGGGCACCATTGACAGCTTTGTTGATGGCGTTGTCAGGTGGAGCCTTTGGTACTGACATTAAGTAATTTGGGTACTTACCGAGATGCATGGTGATAGCGTCAGACTTACAATTAGCACCATGGAGAATGCAAGATCAATGGTTCTGGTTTCAGCTGGAGATCTTGGTCGGGAATTATCAGGATCAGGGCATGTGGTAGGACATGCTGGTGAAATATGAGAAAATAAGGTGTTGCTTGTAATGAAAGGACTCAATCAGGTTGTTTGGCATAGTAGGTGATAGTTCCTCTTGACCAGATAGGGAACATGTGATATCAACTGTGTTTGGTTGAGATTACGAGGGAAACTGATTAGAATTGAATTAAGGGTGGTGCTTTAATTTTATATAAACTAACTCATCAGATTCAAATAATAAGGATGATAAAATATATCACTGGTAAAATAATTATAATTAGAACATTGGAATGTTGAGAGCTCCATTGAAGACAGTGGAGTAGCTCCGGGCTTATAACAGCTGGAGCTCCAACATTCCAATGATGGTCTTCATGTTTTTCCCTTTTTTAATTTAGAACAGTCTACCCTTAGTGGGAGGAATGTTCTAATAGCATCATAGCCCTTCTGCCTCAGGCTGTATAGGTTGTTAAAGGCCCTCTACCTCAGGGCCTTTAACAACTGGCAATAGCCCTCAGCAGTGGGCTATAAGGCTATATTAGAACATTGGAATGCTGAGAGCACCATTGAAGACAGTGAAGTGGCTCTGGGCATATACAAGCTGGTATAACCCTTCTACTTCAACATTCCAATGATTGTCTTTCTATTTCTCCCTTTTTAATTTCGAACATACTACCTTCAGTGGGTGGGTGGGATGTTCTAATACCCATATAGCCCTTCTGCCTTAGATTATACCAGTCGTCAAAGGTTTTTCCCTTGTTATTGGCCTTTAACAACAGCTATAGCCCTTGGCAGCGGTCTATACAGCTATATAAGAAGAAGAATAATTAACATTTATAATGCTAATGCTATCCCCACAATGTACACTATAGTACAACAGTTGGGTTATAAATTATATCCTGCATAGAAAGGAACTTTTGTAAGAATCATGTAGTTCCCAAAGCTTTATGAAAAGGATCTAATTAACGATTATGTTTCCCATGGAATTAATAGTTCCCATGTAATCTGCATGGTGTCTTGTCTGCAGAAAAACAGTATGGCCATAACTTAAGCTCAATTGCACAATTGTTACTACATAATTTTCACGCTCCTCCTGCAGTTCATATGCATATCCTGTGCATTGACAATTGGGGAACCGTGCTAAGTGCTTAGAGCTGCAGAGCACCAATTTTAAAAGGAAAAGAAGTGTTAAAACTGTACATAAAAGAAAAGGATTTTATTTGCTCTGGTATTTGTTGTCATTTCATTGGAAGTCAGAGGTTCGCAGGATGAGGTAGTCAAGAGAGTACAACACACTTGAGTTTTGAACATTGCGAGAGGCTGTTCTATCTACCTTTCTCATTTACATCTGTGTTCTGTTACTTAGACAAGTGGCCTAGTGTCAATCCTGGAGAATATATACACACACCAAGCAGGGAGACACTTTGCACTTCCTATCACTGTTTGTGGTTGCTCTCTCAATCGTTGTGCTCGCTGGGCCTGCAGGTCATCTTGGTAGATCTTTCAGCCCTTTTCTACTTGGTCACCACCTATAGCTCTTCTTCAAAGGATCCTCCTCGCCCCGTACTCCACTGAACACTGATCTGATGCCCCTATTGACTCCCTTTGTACAAAAATGAAATGCCTTTTCTTTTTGCTCCCTGTGGCACCTTGTTGTGGCCATTCATTTGGGGTGCTTTGCACAGTACAGTATGTGTGTTTGTGCACCATCATCTGCGTGAGCTTAGTGTTCCTACTGTTGATGCCACTGTCAATTTGGTCACTAACTGACAACATACTTTTCATCTTTACATATGCATCTGTCAATGCCTTACTGCCCTGAAATCACTTTGTAGGGCTAGATGGTCAGGATCTTCAGTGACCTTTCAGTGGCAGCAACAGAGTGCCCTAAGCACTTCTATCTGCAGTCTCCAAAGTTTTCCTGATACTTTTCATGGCACTCCTTGGACTCTCCCAGTGATGTGCTGAAGTTCTTGATTCTGAGAGGTGTCCTTCCCCCATGAAGCTGCAACATTGTGAAATTCATATGGGAATTGATTAATTATCTGAGCGCAGCAGAAATGCACAAATGTGTACTCTTGGGGTCATTGGAATGGGATCTCCTCTAAATCTGGCGTGGCCTGACCACACCTAGGGTGTTTCGAGCAGTCACTAGGGTCTCACTGTGATATGTCAGATGGGATATCATGCACTTTAATATCCCTCAATTGAGGGCTAAGGCCACAGTATAATTGCAACTTTTGTGATGTGTATATTCTATATAGCAATGAGGTATGATGTTGGTGTTCGAGGCCTGGACTCTAGCTGTGGCATTTGGTATCTGCAAATATTTCCTCTAGATCTTCTCTTCAATTACATCCTAAAAAATTGTAGAGCCCCATGCAAGATATATGTTGGGACTCCCTGTGGAATTTGCTGCGCTGTATTTCACAAGTGGGATAAAGCATTTCAGGGCCATATTTATTATTAATGGCCTGCTGCTGCTCACTATCCATATGCTGGTGCATAAACAGACTGCCACGTGGAACGTTTGCACCATGGTGCAGAGGTGTGTGCTGCATAGCATTGGATTTGCAGTAGAAGTATATCCTTACTCTGCAAAATCCTATGCCTAGACACATTCTTAAATATTCCAAACATTGTGTGTGTGTTGTACATTACATATGTAGTATGTTTGGAGAAATTAAAACATTTCTCCATGTTAGCACCTGCATCAAGGAAGTGTAATGTTTCTACCGCAAAGCCAGATCTGGCTATCTTACTAGATGAGGCTTTGCGTAAAAGAATGTGTGACTCTTCTAATTAGGTAATGCCCCCCTGAGGAAAAGTGGCACAAAGCGGAGCAAAATGATATTGATATTTGTACTGGAAAAAGGGCTCCTTCTCAGTGCAACTTAACTTTTGCACTGGAAAGATAATACCCCTGCAAGGGTTTAAGCAGCTCTGCATCAATTTGCTTGACTTTTCACTGCACTGAGCCTCAGTAAACCTGGCCCTAAGGTTGATGCACTAGTAAATAAGTGTGATATTTTGTTTATCACTGTTCCACATCATGCTCCCTTACTTTTGGAGGTGCATCTTTCTGAGTCCCCAAAGCACGCCCCACTGGTGACTAAACATCACCATGCTCCAACCCAGAGAATTTGTGTGAGCATTATGGGGATTGTTAAACCTGGCCCTTTCTGCAGGGCCACCCCCAAATCTTTTGCCTTTCTCCTCCCCTTTTTCTAACCGTTTTTTTATTTTAGGTTTGTGGGCACTTTGCGATTGCTAACCAGTGTTAAAGTGCATGTGCTTTAAACACGGCAACATTGTCTTATCCACAATTGGCATGTTTAATTTACTTATAAGTTCCTAGCAAAGTGCACTACATGTGCCCAGGGAGTGTAAAATAAATGCTACTAGTGGGCTTGCAGCACTGATTGTGCCACCCACGTCAGTAGCCCTTTAATCATGTCTCACGCCTGCCATTGCAGAGCCTGTGTTCGCAGTTTTAAGCTGCCATGTCGACCTGGCAAGTTAGCCCTCTTGCCTGATGGGCTATTCGCATTCTGATGGAAAATTCGCATCCTGATGGACCATTAACATCCTGATGGGTCATTCTGGGCAGGATGGGAGGGAGGAGCTGACACTTGCACCTGAATGGGCTATACATGGCCCCACACCAAGTGCCTGATTTAGATCTTGATGGACCAGGTCCCACCATCCCTTTTTTGACAGGCTACCCACCTGCCGACATGGCGGTCCGTCTGCCCGATTTAGATGTTGGTGGGGCCTTGAGCGAAAGACCCCCATAGTCCTGCCGCCTCCGCCAGGAATCTTCTCCCACATCGACAGCACCACAGCCAGAAGCGGCTGGCGGCAGGACTCCAGTCAGGGGTGCCGCTGAGCTGATTACGCCGTGGTAACTGTGGTGGGAATCCCTTTAACTTCAAGTTGGCGGAATCAAAGGGAATGAGGTAAAAACTTACATTTTTTCCTGTTTTCCGCGTCCATTTCCATCTTGTACCCCATCGTCGAGGTTCTCCCTTTGCTGCTCTGACACCAAATGACTCTGTTGTTGCGAGATCTAAGGTAAGGTACTTGTACAATTGTCCCATGTTTATGTATTGCTGTACCCTCGTGTATTTCTGCATTGCTCTTACATGCAACATTTTTTATGTGTTATGCAGTAGTGTTCATTGGCCTACTAATCAAGGTAAATTGAAGACACCTATATTGACACTTAAAAAGAATATTTGTTGTTTTAGTGCTTGGGGGTGTTGTACTAGTGGTGCCTCTGGGTGTGCATTCAATAGCGTACGTATGTTGTGTGAGTGGCATTCAAAATGTAACACAAAGGAGCATATCACATTGCCTACATATGCTTTACATGCAAACATAACACATATGTGTATTATACACATTAATAAGTTGTACTTACCAGTCTCCACACCACCATGAACCTCACTCTGCCAGGACTCAGCCACCAGGACACCGCCAGCACAACGGGAACATCTAAATTGGCTCTGCACAATCCCACTGGACTGATGGCAGTGGAGTACTGTTAGCCAGCAGAGAAGACCGCTGCCACAGCAGTTTTCTGTCTATAGCTGCAACATCTGAATACAGTGGGAGTACCGCCGTCAGCTCGACGGAGTACATGGGCCGCTGCTGCAGCAGGTCGGTGCTACTCTAGCCAAGATCTAAATCAGGGCCAAAGAGCTGTGTCCCCCCTCTGTAGTAGTAGGAAGGACTGGAACTTTGTGTACTTAAAATGCCTCACTATGAAGTCTCCCTCACGTCACAGACACAACTGGGTATAAGTACTGGATCTCAGACACCACCACTTCAGCACACTTCTGGACCTGTGGATATTCTGCCAAGAAGAAGGAATGCTGTGCTGATGAAAGGACTGCCACTCTGCTGGACTGCTACTCTGCACTCTGTACCTGGAACCCATCTTGAACCCAGGACCCCAGAGTGACTGAAGCTAGTCTGCTGGCTTCCCGATCTGAGCCTCAGAGACATAACAGACTTCCCACAGCTCCTGGACCGTTTTTTCTAAGAGTTCTGACCCCCAAGAGGTGCCTCTCAGGTCCCTGGGCCCTTGGGTAGATCTTCAGCTCTTAAAATTAAGCTTTTGGGCTCTTTGTGAATGCAGATGGGCTTGTTCGCTCCAGAACCACATCGCAAGCACAAACGATCAGTGTGAGCGGGCGCAAGTTCATCTCTTCGCACAGCAGCTTCACCGTTCACGACTGTGAGGCTCCAGCTCATTTATCTGCGATGCTCGGCGGCTCTTTGCATCCCACGGGCCACCACCAGCGATGCTCTTCTTGCTCCCGGCGAACTTCTCCACTGCAAACAGGACTCTTGGCACACATCTTAAGAAGATAAAACTTCAGCTGGACTTCCCTCGGACTGTGTCTGACCCGCTCTCCATCGCAGTCGGTCTGAACTTTTGTTTTTGCTGCTTTACTGTATCACGTGTTGCACAAGTACTTTACACATTGCCTCTTAAATTAAGCCTGGCTGCTCTGGGCCAAGCGACTGTTGCTCAGATATGAATTTACCTTAAAGAAATGAAAAGACAAGAGGCATTTGGAAAAACAGGAAAAAGTTGGTTCAATTAAACGCTGCGGCTGAGAGAGTCACGACAGAATGTGTCTGAGGAAAGTCTCTCGGTGTACAAAGTTTTGGCTGGTTTTCTACATTTCTTGCAAGTACCATAAACCGATTGCTGCATTCTTAAAAGGCATTACAATCTTATATAAACAAGGTTGGGCATCTTGATAAGGACACAGATGTCTCTCGACCTCGGGGAGAGCCAGTGTGGGCCAGTGTGTATGTGTCCAGATGTCCGGCATGAGGGATGCATGATCACTACGTGTGGTATGCATGTCGTGTTCTGATTGGCTGAGTGTTTCTATCTACATGTGGCATCTAGCTTACTGATATTTTTGGGGAATATGAGCCTTTGGCCAAATGTGTTTTATTGGGGCCCATGGCCACGGACCTGTTTGTGGTGCAACTATCTATCTGTAGGATCGATCAAGGTGTTCCCTGGGCGTGCATTTATCTTTGGGTTTAAGAGAGACCCGTCCTGTGACCTGTTATTCAATAGTCATATGGTCTGTCTGACCACGTATCTCTGACTCGGGGTTGATGGGAATGTCACCTTGGGTAAATCCGACAGCAATGATATGAGTTCACTGGAACTCCTAAATTTGATATGGCGGTCACTGGTGTCATTTTTATTGACATTCTCAATAGATTGTGCACAGTTGTCATAGTGTACATTGTCATGTTCTTCACCGATATGGGCATGTTTTTGCATTCCTAGATCATGACATACATTGACATCGCGTTTCCTACTAACAACATTGTTGTCTGCACATGAATTATGGCATACATACATTGACCTTGCATTTTGTTAGTGCCATCCCATTGCAGTTTCCCTGTTAAAGAAATGGTGGCATTGTACACATAGTTTCTCAAGTGGAAGAAATAGTAGGATACACTAAAAAAATTTGAGGAAAGATAAAACATTGGGGCACAAGAGTATACCCCTTCATTTTGATATTTGCTTCTCAACCCGAAATTAGAGGTATTTTTTATTGCTTTCATGTCCTATTCCTCTTTACCATTTTTCTCATAACTGTGTAAGGACATGCAGCAGGGTGGGGTATATGACCCATTTCTATTCCTGAATGCTCATCGAAAGCTTTTTTCCAAATGGTTGGCTTCATGTTTGAAAACAATGCTAAGGGTACAAATGACCAGACTATCTTCATTTGGGATTACTACTCATCAGATAGTACGCAGTGGCTCCCACGTAGGCTCCTCAGATGCAGGGCCAGCTGGTGCAGTTCAGCCCCTAGACGCTGAGAGGTATTTTGGTAGAGTCAACAAGGACTTTATGGACTCAATGTATGCACTAGGCCTCACAGGTCCTTTGGATGCGCTGGTCATGCTGCTCTACAAATACAAGTGCCCTTGGGTATAGGTTCTCATGATAGGCCACCTGCTCCCCTTCTTTGGGTGCAACTCTGGGACTAGTCAGGAGTGCCCCCTTATTATTATACGTTGTGTTGAGTTAAGCAGTGGTGTTGATGGTGAGAAGACAGATAATATCACTGCAATGTGATTTGGAGATGGGACGCAAAATATCACTTTACAATGATGGTGTCTTACTGTATTTGACTGACCTTAACATCTCAATCCTTTCAGTTTTGTAGTTATTGGAAGAATATGGCCCCTTATCTAGTCATAAAGTCAACTCTGACAAATACAAATTCATGCTACTCAAACATACTGTAGTAGTAAAAATGTATTTTATTAGGAACATAGTCTGTTAAACTATTCGATACATAAAACAATAAGCAAACATCTATATCACAGCATTAAAAAGTACTAAATACACAAATTAATAAACATATTAAAACATGGGTTGTTTAAATCATTAAATATGTTAATCCCCTCATTTCCCTTTCCAATTGCTTGTAAGAATTTTTCAGCTGCAATTATTACATCTAGTAAATGCAAAGCACATAAAAACTTTGAGGCTAAGTAATATGTGTTAATATCATATTTGATAAAAAATAGGCTTTAAAAATCTACGCATTTCCCCAATATATAACCAACAATCCAATAAAATGTGCACACTAGTATTTGTAACATAGTTACAAAGTCCACCAACCCGAAGAGACGTGGTGGGTAATTTCATACCATACAAAAACAGGTTAAAGCCTGTGAGAACTGGCATCCTTAGGCTGACTTTTTGCCTTCAGACCTCCTGTTTTTACTGACTTCGTTTTTGCTGGCTTTCAGAGTCTGGGCACTTTATCGGTGCTAACCAGTGTGCAAGTGCATGTGCTCTGAACTAAAAACAGGGTAACATTAGCTTTTCCACGTTTGGCATAATTATTTTACTTATAAGTCCCTAGTACAAAAACACTCCACAGTACCTTTCCAAGAAACTCCTCATTGCGGGCACCACACGTCCCCTGAGAAGCACTAACTCCCTCCTCCTTATACCACCACTGCATAAAAAGAAAGCCACACAATCATGCTCCTTATCTGGGAATGCCCCTATCATCTGGAATGCCCTCCCAAAAAACCTGCGCTGCAACCCCGCCTATTTCAGCTTCAAAAAAGACCTCAAAATCCACCTCCTCAATTATTATTGGGGATCCTAACCTGCGACCTGCACTCGACCTCCAATCTCACCATGTTATATTAATCCAGTAATATTTGTCCATTCCATGAATAGCTCCTGCCCCTGTTTATCTATTTACTTGATTTGTATATCTCACATGTTGTTGTCATTATCTTTCATCTACTTATACGCCATGTTTGGCCCAATTATCATTGGAGGTCCTAACCTGTGACCTGCACCTGATCTCCAATCACCATGTTACATTTTGTCCAGTATTATCTGTCCTTCCCCCGAACATCATATACCTAGTTACTTGAAGTGTATAGCTCGTGCTCCTGTATATTTATTTTGTTTTTGTATATTTCACACGTTGTTTCTTTATCTTTTTATCTATTCGTATGTCATGTTTGCGTTATATTATCTGCTCATGTAAAGCGCTCTGATACCTCTGGGTCTAGCCAGCGCTATATAAAACTCTCAAAATAAAAAAATAAAAAAATAAATAAGTAATGTGCATTACATGTGCCCAGGGCCTGTAAATTAAATGCTACTAGTGGGCTGCAGCACTGATTGTGCCACCCACTTAAGTAACCCTTTAAACATGTCTCAGGCCTGCCATTGCAGAGTCTGTATGTGCAGTTTAAACTGTGATGTCGACCTGGCAAGCTTATCTACATGCAAAGGCCCAAACCTTCCTTTTTATAATATATAAGACACCCCAAAGGTAGGCCCGGACAGCCCACGGACAGGGTGCAGTGCATAAAATACAAAGAATGTAATTGTGCCTTGAATAATTTTGAATGCACTCCGCACAGGATAGGGAGCTATAGTACCATTACCCCCTCATGGGTCCTCCTCGTCCCAGTCCTAACATAGTGAGGCAATCCTGCCTCCCGACAGCCAATCAGAACGCTTATAATATTTTCAAAGGATATATAAGCCCCTCCCACCCACCGCCGTGCCTGTTTTTTTTGCTGTCCGACATCAGTCGGAACACTGGTGTGCTCCGTGTTTCCTGCTTGCCGGTTCCCGAGTTTGACGGGCTGGGTTTGCGGTGCCGTGAGTTTTTTCTTTTCTTTACTGTTGAAGTGTTTCTTTTACTAGTTTTGTTGCGCTCGGCCACACCGGTGTTCCGGTCGGCCGCGTTCCTGCTCCTTGGCCTGAACGCACTCCCTGTGCATGTGCTGGGCTGGGGCGGGGAGCTTTCTCTTGCGTTCTGGCCTCGGGTCGTTCCAGTGCTGGGGTCTTCTAGCGGCATCCGGCTCCCGCGGCCATAATGTTTGTTCTGTGGTTGTGGGGGAGACTGCAGGGCTGTCCCTTTTTCTTTCCCAGGTCTCGTGTTGCTATGTCTTGGTTGTTTGGGGACAGATTTTAGGGTAGTTGCTGGGCACTTCCTGGTGTGTGCTGTGGCTTCCTGATACTGCTGCATGTGGCCAGGGGTGTTGAGGATTCCGCTCCAGTGCTTGCAGGATCTTTGTTTGTGCATCATCATGTTTCGGGAGCTGCAGGTGGTTGACCTGTAGCAGATTTCCGGGTCTAGCCTGCGGGATTTGGTTCATTCTGCTGTGATGCCTTCCCATGCGGGCTGCCATGCTTGAACCTTCTGCTTCCTCCTCTCTGCTTCCTCCTCTCTGGAGGGTGGGAGTACATGGTCATTTTCTCTGCTGAAGGGTATGTCCAGTAAAAGATTTTTTTTTTTCGGTCCTGTTGGTCCATTTCGTGAGGTTCTCAGCTTTGTGCCTGCTTCATTTTCTGCGGAGGGGTGACTCCCTGTATTGCTCCTCGGTGGTGCATGGCCTGCCTTTCCATTATGTTGTCTAGGAGGTTCTGGCTGTCGCATGGCTTGAGGTTGCTGTGCGGGGGATTCCTCGTTTTCTGGGGAAGCGGTATCTCCTGATGGTGTTTGATACTCATTTTCCTCTGGTTCCTGGGGGCTATCTATTTTGACCTCCTTGACTTTTTCCTCATCTTTGTCTTCGGAGGAGTCTGCTCTCATGCGTTCTTCTGCTGCTTCTCGTTTTGGGGTTTGTGCTTGCACTTCCTCAGCCTCTGCTTCGCAGGTCCATTCTTGGGGTTTGGGTACCTGTTTGTCTGTGTTCCGGATCGGGGGGATATCACTCCTATCTTCGCGCAGATGGAGGTCTTGGCTCAGTTTCTGTCTGCTGTGTTTTGTTGCCCTGAGGGCCCTCTCCTCGACTGCTGGGGCGGTGGTGGCTGGTAGGAGGTCTTTCTGGACTGCGCTTTGGTGCCTTGACGCTGCGCAGACGCCTTGGTCCGTTAGCGGCCTTTTGTGGTTCTCTGGCTTTTTGGCTTACTCCACAGGCAGTCTGTGCGGAGGGGCTTGTCTTTTTTCCTTCTTCTGGGGTTTCCGGATTCTCTGTCTTCTTCTCGGCACTTTCGTGGTCAGGCCCGTGGCCGGGGGGGCTGCATTCCATTTAGTTCCCGGCCTCTGCAGCGCCTGCTACTGCCCCTGGGTGTTGGTCAGATATTGTTATGTCCAGGAGGAGTCACCGTGGCCTGGTGGTTCCGGTTGCGGTCTCTTCCTCAGAAGGTTATGTGTTCAACTCCTGGTGTTTCACTGGTTGTGAGTTCCCTGTCTACATTGTTGGCGATGTTGCAATTTTGGGGACTCGGCTCGGTTGTTCCTGGATCGTTGGTCCGGTCTGATTTCCGCCTGGTGGGTCTTGTCGGTCATCGTTCTTGGTTACTGGTGGCCGTCCCCCTATTGGACTGTTTTCACAGTTACCCCATTGTCCGTTGGCCCCGTGATGCGCTCTGCCATCTTATCTGGCATCGGCCTATTTTTGTCCTGGGGCACTTTTGTGCTGGTTCTGGTGCCGGAGCGGGCCTGGGTTTCTATTTCTCTCTGTTCCTGGTCCCGGCGCCCAATGGTTCCTTCCGCTCGGTTTCTGATTCCCCAGGCTTTGTACAGTTTGGTGTGGCTGGGTCATTTTTGGATGATCCCCTTGCTGTCCATTGTTCCCCTCCTCCTGGTGGGTGATTTTTTGGCTTCCCTGGGTTTGGGAGTCGCCTGTTTTCACATTCCCGTCTATCCGGCAGGTCAGCGGTTCCTGTGGTTTGCGGTGGACGGGTTTCATTACCAGTTTCAGGTGTTGCCTTAAGGCCTCTCTACTGCTCCCCGGGTTTTTCCGTGGTGTTGGCTCCTGCTGTGGGGGTTTTGCTGAGTCTGGGTTTCTCTGTGTTTCCCTGTGTTGCTTTTGTCTGGTTTCTACTTCCACCCTCCTTGTGGCTCTTCTGGCGGTGGTGGAGTTGATGCCCTTGTTCCAGGATCTGGGGTTCATGTTGGATCTGGCCTTTTCTCGTCTGGTTCCTGTTCTGGGACTTCAGTTTCTGAGAGGCCTGTTCGCCGCTTTGCAGGGGGCTGTTTTCTCCCTCCAGCTCGGTTCTCTGCCCTTTTGACTGTTCTGCGGTTCCTGCTAGGCTGCCCTTCTGCCCCGGCTCGGGGTTGGTTGCAGGTCCGGGCGTTGGTGGCTAGCTCCGCGGCTGTGGTTCCTTGAGCTCGTCTGCGCCTCAGGTCCTTGGTGATTCTTCTGTTGGCTCGTTGGGACCCTTCCCATACCGGTTGCGTGGCTCTGGTTCCTCTCTCCCCTGTTCTGGTTCCTAATTTGGTATGGTGGCTTTGCTCTCCCACCCTGGTGTGGGGGTGCATTTTCTGCTTCCTTCTCTCCTCTTGTTGACCTCATACACCTGTCCTTGGGGTTGGTGGGCCATGTTGGGGTCCTTGGTGGCTGTGGGGTCTGTTGGTTCGTCCCGACAATCAGGTGGCTTGTTGTTACTTGCGCCTTCTTGGGGGGTCCAGGTGCACGTCTCTGTACCTGCTGCCTTCCGTGATTTGTATCTGGGTGAAATCTCATCTGCTGGCATTGAGGGCTGTTTACGTTCAGAGGCATCTGAATTTCGTAGGGATGGCTTGGGCCTCTTCCTCCCGTCCTCTGTTTTGTGCCGTCTGTCTGTTCCTCTGTTCCGGGACCTTTGCCTTTGGATCGGGACTCTCTGGATTGGTCTTTTTTCTTCCCCTCGCGTCGCTCTTCTCCCCCAGTTTTGTTCCGGGGTGGTCTGTCCTCAGGCTTGGGGGTTGCTATCTCATTTCCTTGGCCTTCGGGCTTTCTGTATGCCTTCCCTCCTATTTCCCTCTTCCCGGGGGTGCTGCACAGGTTTCGGGGGGTGAAGGTGTCTGTGCTGTTGGTTGCCCCTTTTTTACCTCGCTGCCTTTGATTTCCGCTACTGCTGCTGCTGGAGGGGGGCAGGTTTGGCCGGCTTCCCTTGTCTCTGGCTCTGCTTCTGTGTCTGCACCTGTCTTTGCCCTATCTTTGTCACCTGCATCTGTCGGCCTAGCTCTTGAGCGGCTGTCGTTGGCGTCTTTGGGCTGTTCTTCTGTGGTGGCCTGTGGCATTCCGTTGTCGCGTTCGCCTTCACAATTTAAGGTCTGTGGTGCGCGTTGAGGCTCTTTTATCTCTTGATGCTCTTCTCTTGGTTTGGATCCATGGTTGGTGGTCCGGCTTCTATTCTTGTTTTTCTCCGAGATGGGTTTTTGATGGACCTTTCCCCTTCCGCCTTGTCTGCTCGTTGGGCTGTGGTTCAGGAGTGTCGGGGTCTCGGGGCCTCTTTGGAGGTTGTTGCTCCTTGGGTGAGTCGGATTCTGTGTTGTTTTCGGCTTCCACATCCGATCTCTCCTGTGCTTGTGCCTTCTTGGGTTTGCCTACTGTTTTGCGGGGTCTGAAGTTGCACCCTTTTGTGCCTTTTTTGGAGGCTGTTTGTTGTGGTTGTCCGCCACTGTGGCTTTTTTGTTGCCCGTCTCCTCCGCGCGGCAGTTGGGTGAGTTGGGTGCTTTGCTTCTCTCCTTCCCTTATTTGCAGTTTCTGAAATTGGGTTGTTTTGCGGCTGGGCCCAGTTTTTTGCCCTGAGCTTCCTCCGGGTTCCATTTGCTGCTGGAGGTGATCCCTTCCTCTTTTGCCTGGGGATGGGGATTCCTTAGTTCCTTCATCCTTGGTTTTTCGCACCCTTCGTTTTTTTCTTCCTCCGTACCTTGGGGTTTCGTCTTTCACCTGCCCTGTTTTTCTCATGTGGGGGTGTGGCTCAGGGTTGGTTGGTTTCTTCTTCCACCTTCAACCGCTATGTGCGTTTGGAGGTCTGCCTATCCTGTGGGTCTGCCTCCTCCATCTCTGGTGCCGGGTCGTTCGACACGTTCTGTGTCCACTTCCTGAGCTGTGGAGGCGGGGTCTCTGTCCAGGTGTTTTGTGGAGCGGCCACTTGGCTGTCCCTTCACTCGTTTGTTCGGCATTCTCGCATTGCTGTTTTCCTTGCCTCTGTGGCCCGTTTTGCTGTTGGCGTTTGCACGCTGGTGTTCCTTAATCCTTTGTTTGATTAAGTTTTTAAATTTTGCAAGGATCCCTGGTGTCCTGCGTTTTTCTTCTTGGGTCTCTGCTTGTGAGTTCCTCACTATGTTAGGACTGGGACGAGGAGGACCCACGAGGTAATGTCTTGTTACTTACTCGTAATCTTCATTACCCCGATTAGGGTCCTCCTCGTCCAAGTTCTGTTCCCTCCCTCCCTCTCGCTGTGTTTGTGTCAGGACTTGTTGATAACAGGCCTGGGGGTGGGTGGGAGGGGCTTATATATCCTTTGAAAATATTATAAGCGTTCTGATTGGCTGTCCGGAGACAGGATTGCCTCACTATGTTAGGACTGGGACGAGGAGGACCCTAATCGGGGTAATAAAGATTACCTGTAAGTAACAAGACATTAACCTGTTCTTGATGTGCCTTCTTGTACTATTGTTATAGCGCTGTATGATGTTCCATGCACTAGGAGCTAGGATCTTGGCCTAAAAGAACTAAAAGTTTGATGAAAAGCTAAAATGTGTCAACTAATATCTGTTTTCAAGGCCAAACAGGAAATAAAAACTTCACAACCAAACAACATTCTACCCTTCTTCAAACATACTGGTTAGTTGACAATATCGCAAATGGGACGATTAGGAGAAACCCAATAGGAAGATATTAAATCCAACAACACACTTAATTTCAAGCTGCAAACCCCCTCAGAGTAGATAGCAGAGAACATTGTAGCTACCCCTAAGCTACGGCTGATAGCTATTTGACTACATGAGTCATTAAGCCCACTCAGGCACTAAAACTATTAAAAGCAAAGTCACACTAACAGCAAAGGGCTTAAAGTTATGACACAGGTCACCCTGTGTGACAGTGTAAAAAGCACTCCCAGGGAGTTGTGGTCCGAACACGACAAATGTTCCTGGCTACCGGCAGCGTGGGGCCATATAATGAGCATGTGACGTCTCGTCAGGGCAACGATAATGGTTATGATGTAAACAAACGATAAAACACTCGAATAATATAAATTCAGGAATCCGGGGCACACCCAACAGTATCTCCTCTATATTCGACCACACTGGCAAGCGTTTGCTTGGGCCAAAGAGTGACAGAGAGAGTGTGAGTCCCATATGAAAACAAATAGGGAACTTCCAAGCTTCAGGAATGGGCTTACCAGGATAAACATAATGGCCGATGTAGGAGATGAGGGGGGTAGCTCTGCCCTGGCTCTTCCTGGTGCAGACAGTCACAGGGCTGGGGCGGGCCCTCTCCAGCCTTGGTCCGGGCGCAGCCCGCTCACCCCCGCGCTGCAGGAATAATAACTGCCCTATATAGAGCTCAGGTGCAGCAGATTACTGCTGTTCCAAGGGCCTCCTCCTGGGACACCTAGCAATCTGGGACAGTAGTCCCTGTGAGCTGCTGCAGGCAGTGTCAGGAATTTTGTATGTTTTAAACAATATTAGTGTACAAACAAAGGAACATTTAAATTGTTGCTTGAGAATTGTTGAAACAAAATCCTGAGAATTTTGATGAAACTCAAGCATATAACAGGAGGCTGGAATTAATTAATTGATCCGAGAATATCACATATAATCGATGTGTTGCAGTTGCAACTTTGAGAACGAATGATGAGCTTGCAAAATCTGTGTAAATGCCCTGGTAATTGAGGAAGAGAAGTAAAAACCATCCATTGTAATTTGATATCCAACAAGTTACAAAATGTTGAATTCGCAGTAACAGGAGACAGATTGTGGAGCCAGCAGCACATCCTCTGGTGCTGCTTGCGGCTTTCAGTGGGGGCTGGTCATTTCCACGCATACGTGCCACAGAGATAGGTGTGATGCTGCCATCCACCGCATCCCTTCCCAAGTCTCTTTAGAGGCTACCCAGCAGCATCTTCATCACTCCCAACTCCAGGGCAAAAGGCATTTCAATGAGACCGCATTGCTAAATACTGTCTTTTGATTTGAGTTTATTGCGCAACATCTTTTTTTCTCTTGTCAAACCTGTGACTTTTCAGAAATAGAAAAACCAGGCATGTGCCCATTGGCCGCCACATTTTGCCACACGCCTGGCCCAGATATGTGCTCCATGGACTCCGACTGCCCGGAGAAGCAGAAGTGCTGTCTCATCAGATGTGGAAAGAAGTGTGCGGATCCTTTGGAAGGTAACTTCACCAGGGAGCAAGGGGCACCATTGACAGCTTTGTTGATGGCGTTGTCAGGTGGAGCCTTTGGTACTGACATTAAGTAAGTTGGGTACTTACCGAGATGCATGGTGATAGCGTCAGACTTACAATTAGCACCATCGAGAATGCCAAGATCAATAGTGCTGGTTTCGGCTGGAGATCTTGGTCGGGAATTATCGGGATCAGGGCATGTGGTAGGACATGCTGGTGAACAATGAGAAAATAAGGTGTTGCTTGTAATGAAAGGACTCAATCAGGTTGTTTGGCCTAGTAGGTGATAGTTCCTCTTGACCAGTTAGGGAACATGTGATATCAACTGTGTGTGGCTGAGATTACAAGGGAAACTGATTGGAATGGAAATAAGGGTAGTGCTTTAACTTTTATGTATGTGAAAATATCTTTTTCGTATATTACCATTGCTAACAATCGCTCTGGTAAAATAAGTAGAACTTTGGAATGTTGGCTAGACCGTATGTGATAGGCCCTCGAACTCGTTATAGGCCCTAGAATGTGGCTCAGGCCTATAACTCGTGTTCAGGGCTTTCAAAAACTGGTATAGCCCTCAGCAGCAATGTATATAAGAAGATTTACAATTAACATTTATATTGATAATACCATCCCCACAATGTACACTGTAGTACACTATTTGGGTTGGTAATTTGATTCTGCATAAAAAAGGACTTCTGTTGGTATCTTGCAGTTTGAAAAGCTCCATGAAAAAAAATCTAATTGACAGTCATGCTTCCCATGGAATTAATCTGCCTGGTGCCTGATCTTCAGAAAAACAGTATGGCCATAACGTTAACTCAATTGCACACTTGGTTGCTGCTTCATTCTCAAGCCCCTCTAGCGGCTCATACGCAATATCCTGTGCATGGGTGATTGGAAAATGTTTTTAACTTAGAGCTGCAGAGCGCCAGTTTTAAAATGAAAAGCAGTGTTTAAGCAGTAAATAAAGAAAAAAATTGAATTTGCTCTGGTATTTGTTGTCATTTCATTGGAACTCAGAGGTTCGCAGGATGTGGTATTAAACAGAGTACAGCACGCTTGAGTCTTGAACATTGTGAAAGGCCGTTCTATCCACCTTTCTCATTTACAAGCTGCCATCTGTGTTCTGTTACTTAGGCAAGTTACCTAGTGTTAGTCCAGAGTGATGGTTGGACACACTAAGCAGGGAGACACTTTGCACTTTCTATCACTCTTTGTGGTTGCTCTTTCAATCGTTGTACTTGCTGGGCCTGCAGGTCATCTTGGTAGATCTTTCAGCCCTTTTCTACTTAGTCGCCACCTATAGCTCTTCTTCTGAGGATCCTACTTGCCCCATACTCCACTGAACACTGATCTGGTGCCCCTATTGACTCCCTTTGTCCAGAAACAAAATGCCTTTGCTTTTTGCTTTCTGTGACACTTGCTTTTGCCCATTCATTCAGGGCGTTTGTTCCAGTGTAGTCTGTATGGTGTACCATCATCTGCATGAGCTTAGTGTTCCTACTGTTGATGCCACTGTCAATTTGGTCACTAACTGACAACATACTTTTCATCTTTACATATGCATCTGTCAATGCCTTACTGCCCTGAAATCAATTTGTAGGGCTAGATGGTCAGGATCTTCAGTGACCTTTCAGTGGCAGCAACAGAGTGCCCTAAGCACTTCTATCTGCAGTCTCCAAAGTTTTCCTGATACTTTTCATGGCACTCCTTGGACTCTCCCAATGATGTGCTGAAGTTCTTGATTCTGAAAGGTGTCCTTCCCCCATGAAGCTGCAACATTGTGAAATTCATATGGGAATTGATGAATTATCTGAGCGCAGCAGAAATGCACAAATGTGTACTCTTGGGTTCATTGGAATGGGATCTCCTTTGAGCCCACATGATGTAGAGTGGCTTGACCACACCCAGGGTGTTTTGAGTAGCTCACTCGGGTCTGTCTATGATAAGTCAGATGGGATATCATGCATTTAAATATCCCTCCATTGAGTAGTAGGGCCACTGGATAATTGTAACACTTGTGATGTGTATATTCTGTATGGCAATGAGGCAAGATAATTTTTGATGGTGGGAGCATGTAATCTAACTCTGGATTTTGGTGTCTGCTAATATTTCCTCTAGATCTTCTCATCATTGACATCTCAAATTTTTTTGGGCCCCGGGCATGGTATATTTTTGAGGCTACCTGTTTGGAACAACTTTGAATTTGCTGTGCTCCATTGCTCAAGTGGGAAAAGGCATTGCAGAGCCATATTTATTAACAATTGCCTGTTGCTGCTCATTACCCCTGCGCTGGTGCACACACAGACTGCCTAGAGCCACGTGCAACCTTTGCACCGTGGTGCAGAGGTGTGTGTGTGCTGTCTAGCATAGGATTTGTAATGGAAATATACCCTTCCATTGCAAAATCCTATGCTTAGACACATACTTAAATATTGCAAACATTGTGTGTGTGCTGTACAGTGCATGTGTGGAATGTTTGGAGAAGTTAAAACATTTCTCCATCTTAGCACCTGCATCAAGGAAGTGTAATGTTTCTGACACATAGTAGATGGGCTTTGCATAACAAATGTGTGTGACTCTATTAATTAGCTAATGTCCCTTTGATGTGATGTGGCACAAAGCAAAGCAAAATGATATTTCCGCTGGAAAAAAGGCTCCTTCCCAGTGCAACATACCTGGTATGTAAATGCCCCTGCAAGGGTTCTTGCTGCGCTGCATCAATTTGCTTGACTTTTCACTGTGCAAAGCTATGGGAAACCTGGCCCTAAGTTTCTGCTAAACATGCTCAGCTCTCAAATTAGAAAATGTAGCTTCATTTTATGGGCAAAGGTATTATGGTATGAATTTTGACGGTCCCACTCAATTTACCTGGGGGCCTTAGAAGGTGGGGCCCATAGCAATTGCCCACTTTGCCCATGCCTTACAATGTCTCTGCCCCTCATACATAGTACTTTACGTGGCATGTTAGTACCCATTCTGCCGTATCTGCAGTGCCTTTGGAGAACCAACAGAATTTGGTAGCTTAGCATAGAGATGTTTGCTTTTGTTGTTAAAGCCAGGGTCATACTAGGTGCCACGTTGATTATTAATATTAGCCCCTCTTGCAATGTATCACGTTGTTGGGTCTGAAGTCCAATCCACGTGAGATTCCACAGGAGCAAAGAAATTAGTTCCCCCCCACCTTTAGACAACAACTCCTGGAGGAGGTATAGTAACTCACTCACAAGACGCTGCTAACCAAAAGTAAGGGGAATAACGCATAGAGTGACCACCACTCTTTCCCCAGAGATGACACCAGGTAGCGTGGTAGTGGGGAGCTGGTTCCACAGAGAAGCTAAACAAAAGAGATAACAAATAAGACTGGCTTTACTCCTCAAGAACTAAACAGTAGTCAAGAACATTAATGCATGTCACTTCCCAACATATGCAGTTCACTTACCAGTGATAGAGTCCCAGGATATTCTGATATTTCTCAGCGTCCTATGAGCGCATAACCCAGGCCCAATCGATGAAAGACCAGGAAGTGCAGGTAAGGGAATACTGAGAAGATGAACTACTAAGGGACGACAAACACAACCACTCACTTCCACAACCACTCAAGGTCACGTTGGGTGATTCAAAGAGGGAGAGTCCCCTAGCTTGTTAAGGGGAGCGGGGATTCCAAGAATTACTGACCGGCTCCGTAGGGAAAGGAGCGGATCAGCGGCACTCACGCTTTCACGAAAGCGGGAGAGGAAAAGACGGCGTGGCGCGCTGGCCGGCTCCGTAGGGAGAGGAGCGGATCAGCGGCGCACACGCTTTCAAGAAAGCGGGACTGGAAAAGATGGCGTGGCGCGCTGGCCGGCTACGTAGAGAGAGGAGCGGATCAGCGGTGCACACGCTTTCAAGAAAGCGGGACAGGACAAGATGGCGTGGCGCGCTGGCCGGCTCCGTAGGGAGAGGAGCGGATCAGAGGCGCACACGCTTTCTCGAAGGTGGGTCGGCAATAGATGGCGTGACGCGCTGGCCGGCTCCGTGGGGAAAGGAGCGGATCAGCGGCACACACGCTTTCACGAAGGCAGGTCAGCAAAGGAAGGCGTGGCACGCTGGCCGGCTCCGTGGGGAGAGGAGCGGATCAGCGAGACACACGCTCGTCAGGGAAGGAACAGAACTTCTGATGGGTAGCAGAAGTAGACAAGGCAACTCGGGATAGAAGAGTTCAAGCCGGATACCAGGAATCAATCCAAAGAGCAGGTACTCAACTCCGAGCTCGAAGGGGGCGTGGTCACTAGTTAGGGATAGTAAGTCAAGCATTGGCAATTGGGTGAGACGGCCTCTTATAGCAGGTAGGGGTCGTCACAAAAGAACTCACTCTGTGAACTAACGAGGGAAGTACACATGCATCAAGGTACCGACATTTCTCCTACAAGGGCATCTGCTGCCGAAATCCTAACACACGTTTCATTGATTTGATAATCCACAGTCTTATTAATAATGGCCTCACTACATTCATAATAAGCCCATTCATTCTAGTTTGCAATGTCCATTATGGACACTCCTCTCCTGCTCTTTGGCATGCTGGACAAAACTGACTGCTGCTGACCTTTTATTGCCTTTCCTCTGTCACACTTAGACCTGATCCTATGCTTCTATGCACTACTAGCATGCAGTGCATAAATAAATATTTCTGATCCTTTCTCAATTAGGAATTTTCTATAGTTGCTAACACCTACAGTGTAATGGAAGGTTTGCTCGATCATTTGGCGTAGGACGTGAAGCGGTGTGCAAACTGCGACAGGGATGAGTAGGTCTGGGTTATGGCTCTTCCTTTAACTCCAAGGAAAGATGTGTGACCTTTCTGATTGTGAAACACTTCCCCTTGAGTAGTCTTAGCACCTATGATGATTTATGGTAAATTGACATCTATTTCCGGGACCCTCTTCATGTGTGCTAACAACCTCAGTGGTGGTGTGCCTGGTAGTGGAAATAACTAATGTTTTCACTTTTGCTCCACCTTTTTATCTCTCTATCCTTCTTGGTTGGTGTCTTGAATGTCATAGTGGAACCGTGTACAGATAGGAAACTGCTGGCCATGGGCTGAGACCCAACGTTGCAAGGACTCTAACTGCCTTGACTAGTTGCCTCATGCTAACAAGGAAGAATTTCACATTTTACACACACCCTTGAGCCTCAGCTGGACACATGGCGTCTTCCCTACCGGTTGAAGTACTAGTAACTAAGTGTGATGTTTTGTTTACCATTGTTCCGCATCATGCTCCCTTACTTTTGGAGGTGCACCTTTCTGAGTCCACTAATAGCCCACCCCTCTCTCCTGTGCGTGTGCCTTATTGGGTTTGCCTACTGTTTTGCGGGGTCTGAAGTTGCGCCCTTTTGTGCCTTTTTTGGAGGCTGTTTGTTGTGGTTGTCCGCCACTGTGGCTTTTTTGTTGCCCTTCTCCTCCGCGCTGCGGTTGGGTGAGTTGGGTGCTTTGCTTCTCTCCTTCCCTTATTTGCAGTTTCTGAAATGGGGTTGTTTTACGGCTGGGCCCGTTTGTTTTCCCTGAGCTTCTTCCGGGTTTCCATTTGATCCCTTCCTCTTTTGCCTGGGGATGGGGATTCCTTTGTTCCTTCATCCTTTGTTGTTCGCACCCTTCGTTTTTTTCTTCCTCCGTACCTTGGGGTTTCGTCTTTCACCTGCCCTGTTTTTCTCATGTGGGGGTGTGGCAGCGCCTCCAGGCACTGATGCCGATCTTTCTGGGACTTGGAGTCCTTCAGTCCACAGCAACCCCGGCGATGCGGGTCCCGCGAAGCGGGTGCCGCGAGGCGTTATGTAGGCAGGGACAGGGGCAGGTCAAAGGTGAAGTCCGCGCCTCCAGGCACTGATGCCGATCTTTCTGGGACTTGGAGTCCTTCAGTCCACAGCAACCCCGGCGATGCGGCTCCCGCGAAGCGGGTGCCGCGAGGCGTTATGTAGGCAGGGACAGGGGCAGGTCAAAGGTGAAGTCAGCGCTTCCAGGCACTGATGCCGATCTTTCTGGGACTTGGAGTCCTTCAGTCCACAGCAACCCCGGCGATGCGGCTCCCGCGAAGCGGGTGCCGCGAGGCGTTATGTAGGCAGGGACAGGGGCAGGTCAAAGGTGAAGTCAGCGCCTCCAGGCACTGATGCCGATCTTTCTGGGACTTGGAGTCCTTCAGTCCACAGCAACCCCGGCGATGCGGCTCTAATCAAATCAGTGGAAGAAAAAATAAGATCAAGTCTATGGCCAGCAGAATGAGAGGAATGATCCTCCTTAAATACCATGGACCACCAGTACATCCCTTTACTCACGTGTTTTTAAGGGAGGAGAATGTCAAAACAAGCCCGCGGTTGCTCAGGATTACAACCGCCCGAAGGACTAGTGGGGTGCTGTCGTATTCCTCCAGGGTCCTGCCGTAAAGACTCCTGGGGTTTGGCATAGGCACCCTTATTGTGTTCCTGAAGAGGGTACCCCTATGTACCATTCACCCTCCGGATCGCCCTGTAACTCCGCCACTGCTCTGAATGTGGCAGCCATCACATCCAGCCCCCCCCCACCAATGCAGGAAACCTGCTGTCTCCTAGGCTTCGCCCAGGTCCAACAAGTCCAAGCCCACCTTTGACAGGTGAAGCCAAAACCCCTCTGCTCCGTGAACCTCAGGGTTGGTTGGTTTCTCCTTCCACCTTCACTCGCTATGTGCGTTTGGCGGTCTGCCTATCCTGTGGGTCTGTGGGTCTGCCTCCTCCGTCTCTGGTGCTGGGTCGTTCGACACGTTCTGTGTCCACTTCCAGAGCTGTGGAGGCGGGGTCTCTGTCCAGGTGTTTTGTGGAGCGGCCACTTGGCTGTCCCTTCACTCGTTTGTTCGGCATTCTCGCATTGCTGTTTTCCTTGGCTCTGTGGCCCGTTTTGCTGTTGGCATTTTGCACGCTGCTGTTCCTTAATCCTTTGTTTGATTAAGTTTTTTAATTTTGCAAGGATCCCTGGTGTCCTGCAGTTTATTCTTCTTGGGTCTCTGCTTGTGAGTTCCTCACTATGTTAGGACTGGGACGAGGAGGACCCATGAGGGGGTAACGTCTTGTTACTTACTGGTAATCTTTGATCCAGCGCAATATTAGCCAACAACATTCGTACACCATATACTCACTTGGGCCCATACATTCACACTACACTAATACTTACGCTGGGTGTCAGATGTACTCTTTTATCAAAGTCCCTGCTACCAATTACCTTCTGATTGAAGAGTAATAACTTACCAATGGATCCTTTGCTAATTGGGAAGTTTAAAATGAGTGACATTCACTATAATACACACTCCTGAAATAATCACTGAGTCAGGAAGTTTTAAAATGTTTATCTAAAGATTCTGCAGAGTAAAATACAGAAAAACACGGGATTTGATCAGAATACCCAAGAGGAAGCATAGGAACGAATTTTCTAATAAATGACAATGTTTAAGGAAATAAGAGAGGATAGAAACAGCAGCGCAACTAAAGGTTGCAGTATAGTTACCTAAATACGAGAACCAAGCCCCTTAGGCAAGGAGTTGAAAAAGATAGAACCCTGGAAGGATGAAGAGCAAAGACCTCCTTCAGGATCAGGACAGGATGGGTGACCTCTCTATAACGACGCCTGCGCCGTTCCCCTCTCTGGCACTCGATTTCTCCTCGATTCTCCCGTCTAATGGACTCCGCCGCCCCCTCCTCAGGACCTCTTCCGGATAGGGATTCAGTCAGCAACCGATCAGCATGGCAGCTTGGAGCTCTTCTGTATGTTCTGTCTTCTGTGGAATCTAGCTCTGACTAATTAACTAATGCTATATTCTATTATACCCTTCTACGCCCATGTACCTCCCCTTAATGTTGCTAAAATATGGGACCACTACTTCTGATTGGGCAGGGACAGGGGGTGGATTCTCGTACCATGTCAATTTTGGCCTAAATTGTAAAGCCTTTTGTATTTACGTTCCCGCCCCTTCAAATTAATACATTCACTTTATTTCCCACCCGTTCTCACGACAAATGTTATACATTTTACAGGAGAAGAGTAACATTTTATCCGCCGGAAACATTGGGTACATCATCTTCGACCAATAGGTCGTGGCCTTGGGAGACGTCCAAGTTGACTTCACTTGGCAGGCAGACAGGACACATGCGCAGAACCCTCAGTTTCTCGAGTTTCAAGACACCAACCCAGGCCCAAGTTTACAAATTACTAAAAGTGCAAGAGGAAAATATTAAAATCACAAATAAAACGTTTCACTGTATACCCACTTTCCCTAACTCTATTCCCATTTAATCATAATACTACCCTCCATTAGTAGCGTTAAGAAAACGACAATTTAATAATGACATGAGAGCAAGCTTAAGCATGTGAAAACATTAAGCGGCCATTTTAATACACACTGCGCAGAAGCAGAAGTTTCCCACCAAGCAAAGAAAGACGTTACACCATGTGATCAGGTTGTGACATGCGCAGAGAAGTTCCCGCGCTTTAGCTGCCATTTTGAGTTATGGACAAGCGTTATTCATTAGTAAAACACATAGGCAAGCTTCTGTCCCTTTTGTATTCGTGAATGCAAGTATTAGTATTTGACAGTACAAGTTTAATAAATTAATACTATGAAGAGGATTGCATACAAGCAAGTTTCACTTTTGAAACCTTGCTCCATCACTTCATTACCCCGATTAGGGTCCTCCTCATCCCAGTCCTGTTCCCTCCCTCCCTCCTGCTGTGTTTGTGTCAGGACTTGTTGATAACAGGCCTGGCGGTGGGTGGGAGGGGCTTATATATCCTTTGAAAATATTACAAGCGTTCTGATTGGCTTTCCGGAGGCAGGATTGCCTCACTATGTTAGGACTGGGACGAGGAGGACCCTAATCGGGGTAATAAAGATTACCGGTAAGTAACAAGACATTAACCTGTTCTTGATGTGCCTTCTTGTACTATTGTTATAGCGCTGTATGACGTTCCATGCACTAGGAGCTAGGATCTCAGCCTAAAAGAACTAAAAAGTTTGATGAAAAGCTAAAATGTGTCAACTAATATCTGTTTTCAAGGCCAAAAGGAAATAAAAACTTCACAACCAAACAACATTCTACCCTTCTTCAAACATACTGGTTAGTTGACAATATCGCAAATGGGAAGATTAGGAGAAACCCAATAGGAAGATATTAAATCCAACAACACACTTAATTTCAAGCTGCAAACCTCCCTCAGAGTACATAGCAGAGAACATTGTAGCTACCCCTAAGCTACGGCTGATAGCTATTTGACTACATGAGTCATTAAGCCCACTCTGGCACTAAAACTATTAAAAGCTAAGTCACACTAGCAGCAAAGGGCTTAAAGTTATGACACAGGTCACCCTGTGTGACAGTGTAAAAAGCACTCCCAGGGAGTTGTGGTCCGAACACGACAAATGTTCCTGGCTACCGGCAGCGTGGGGCCATATAATGAGCATGTGACGTCTTGTCAGGGCAACGATAATGGTTATGATGTAAACAAATGATAAAACACTTGAATAATATAAGTTCAGGAATCCGGGGCACACCCAACAGTATCTCCTCTATATTCGACCACACGGGCAAGCGTTTGCTTAGGCCAAAGAGTGACAGAGAGTGTGAGTCCCATATGAAAACAAATAGGGAACTTCCAAGCATCAGGAATGGGCTTACCAGGATAAACATAATGGCCGATGTAGGAGATGAGGGGTTAGCCCTGCCCTGGCTCTTCCTGGTGCAGACAGTCACAGGGCTGGGGCGGGCCCTCTCCAGCCTTGGCCCGGGTGCAGCCTGCTCGCCCCCGCACTGCAGGAGCAATAACTGCCCTATATAGAGCTCAGGTGCAGCAGATTACTGCTGTTCCAAGGGCCTCCTCCTGGGACACCTAGCAATCTGGGACAGTAGTCCCTGTGAGCTGCTGCAGGCAGTGTCAGGAATGTTGTATGTTTTTTAACAATATTAGTGTACAACAATATTTTTTTGATATTTTTGTACTTACCTTTATACGTGTAGGAAAATTATATTTTGTCATCGATATTTTTGACACAATATTTCTGTATCACGGTATTGTTGTAATCTGTCAGTGATCCGTCCTATGCTCACAAACAAAGGAACATTCAAATTGTTGCTTGAGAATTGTTGAAACAAAATCCTGAGAATTTTGATGAAACTCAAGCATATAACAGGAGGCTGGAATTAATTAATTGATCCGAGAATATCACATATAATCGATGTGTTGCAGTTGCAACTTTGAGAACGAATGATGAGCTTGCAAAATCTGTGTAAATGCCCTGATAATTGAGGAAGAGAAGTAAAAACCATCCATTGTAATTTGATATCCAACAAGTTACAAAATGTTGAATTCGCAGTAACAGGAGACAGATTGTGGAGCCAGCAGCACATCCTCTGGTGCTGCTTGCGGCTTTCAGTGGGGGCTGGTCATTTCCACGCATACGTGCCACAGAGATAGGTGTGATGCTGCCATCCACTGCATCCCTTCCCAAGTCTCTTTAGAGGCTACCCAGCAGCATCTTCATCACTCCCAACTCCAGGGCAAAAGGCATTTCGATGAGACCGCATTGCTAAATACTGTCTTTTGATTTGAGTTTATTGCGCAACATCATCTTTTTTTCTCTTGTCAAACCTGTGACTTTTCAGAAATAGAAAAACCAGGCATGTGCCCATTGGCCGCCACATTTTGCCCCACGCCTGGCCCAGATATGTGCTCCATGGACTCCGACTGCCCGGAGAAGCAGAAGTGCTGTCTCATCAGATGTGGAAAGAAGTGTGCGGATCCTTTGGAAGGTAACTTCACCAGGGAGCAAGGGGCACCATTGGACAGCTTTGTTGATGGCGTTGTCAGGTGGAGCCTTTGGTACTGACATTAAGTAAGTTGGGTACTTACCGAGATGCATGGTGATAGCGTCAGACTTACAATTAGCACCATCGAGAATGCCAAGATCAATAGTGCTGGTTTCGGCTGGAGATCTTGGTCGGGAATTATCGGGATCAGGGCATGTGGTAGGACATGCTGGTGAACAATGAGAAAATAAGGTATTGCTTGTAATGAAAGGACTCAATCAGGTTGTTTGGCCTAGTAGGTGAGAGTTCCTCTTGACCAGTTAGGGAACATGTGATATCAACTATGTGTGGCTGAGATCACAAGGGAAACTGATTGGAATGGAAATAAGGGTAGTGCTTTAACTTTTATGTATGTGAAAATATCATTTTCGTATATTACCATTGCTAACAATCGCTCTGGTAAAATAAGTAGAACTTTGGAATGTTGGCTAGACCGTATGTGATAGGCCCTCAAACTCGTTATAGGCCCTCGCCTGTGGCTCAGGCCTATAACTCGTGTGCAGGGCTTTCAAAAACTGGTATAGCCCTCAGCAGCAATGTATATAAGAAGATTTACAATTAACATTTATATTGATAATACCATCCCCACAATGTACACTGTAGTACACTATTTGGGTTGGTAATTTGATTCTGCATAAAAAAGGACTTCTGTTGGTATCTGGCAGTTTGCAAAGCTCCATGAAAAAAATCTAATTGACAGTCATGCTTCCCATGGAATTAATCTGCCTGGTGCCTGATCTTCAGAAAAACAGTATGGCCATAACGTTAACTCAATTGCACACTTGGTTGCTGCATCATTCTCAAGCCCCTCTAGCGGCTCATACGCAATATCCTGTGCATGGGTAATTGGAAAATAATGTTTTTAACTTAGAGCTGCAGAGCGCCTGTTTTAAAATGAAAAGCAGTGTTTAAGCAGTAAATAAAGAAAAAAATTGAATTTGCTCTGGTATTTGTTGTAATTTCATTGGAACTCAGAGGTTCGCAGGATGAGATATTCAACAGAGTACAGCACGCTTGAGTTTTGAACATTATGAGAGGCCGTTCTATCCACCTTTCTCATTTACAAGCTACCATCTGTGTTCTGTTACTTGGGCAAGTTACCTAGTTTTAGTCCAGAGTGATGGTTGGACACACTAAGCAGGGAGACACTTTGCACTTTCTATCACTCTTTGTGGTTGCTCTCTCAATCGTTGTACTTGCTGGGGCTGCAGGTCATCTTGGTAGATCTTTCAGCCCTTTTCTACTTAGTCGCCACCTATAGCTCTTCTTCTGAGGATCCTACTTGCCCCATACTCCACTGAACACTGATCTGGTGCCCCTATTGACTCTCTTGGTCCAGAAACAAAATGCCTTTGCTTTTTGCTTTCTGTGGCAACTGGTTTTGCCCATTCATTCAGGGCGTTTGTTCCAGTGTAGTCTGTATGGTGTACCATCATCTGCATGAGCTTAGTGTTCCTACTGTTGATGCCACTGTCAATTTGGTCACTAACTGACAACATACTTTTCATCTTTACATATGCATCTGTCAATGCCTTACTGCCCTGAAATCACTTTGTAGGGCTAGATGGTCAGGATCTTCAGTGACCTTTCAGTGGCAGCAACAGAGTGCCCTAAGCACTTCTATCTGCAGTCTCCAAAGTTTTCCTGATACTTTTCATGGCACTCCTTGGACTCTCCCAGTGATGTGCTGAAGTTCTTGATTCTGAAAGGTGTCCTTCCCCCATGAAGCTGCAACATTGTGAAATTCATATGGGAATTGATGAATTATCTGAGCGCAGCAGAAATGCACAAATGTGTACTCTTGCGTTCATTGGAATGGGATCTCCTTTGAGCCCACATGATGTAGAGTGGCTTGACCACACGCAGGGTGTTTTGAGTAGCTCACTCGGGTCTGTCTATGATAAGTCAGATGGGATATCATGCATTTAAATATCCCTCCATTGAGTAGTAGGGCCACTGGATAATTGTAACACTTGTGATGTGTATATTCTGTATGGCAATGAGGCAAGATAATGTTTGGTGGTGGGAGCATGTAATCTAACTCTGGCTTTTGGTTTCTGCTAATATTTCCTCTAGATCTTCTCATCATTGACATCTCAATTGTTTTTGGGCCCGGGCATGGTATATTTTTGAAGCTACCTGTTTGGAACAACTTTGAATTTGCTGCGCTCCATTGCTGAAGTGGGAAAAGGCATTGCAGAGCCCTATTTATTAACAATTGCCTGTTGCTGCTCATTACCCCTGCGCTGGTGCACACACAGACTGCCTAGAGCCACGTGCAACCTTTGCACCGTGGTGCAGAGGTGTGTGTGTGCTGTCTAGCATAGGATTTGTAATGGAAGTATACCCTTCCATTGCAAAATCCTATGCTTAGACACATACTTAAATATTGCAAACATTGTGTGTGTGCTGTACAGTGCATGTGTGGAATGTTTGGAGAAGTTAAAACATTTCTCCATCTTAGCACCTGCATCAAGGAAGTGTAATGTTTCTGACACATAGTAGATGGGCTTTGCATAACAAATGTGTGTGACTCTATTAATTAGCTAATGTCCCTTTGATGCAATGTGGCACAAAGCAAAGCAAAATGATATTTCCGATGGAAAAAGGCTCCTTCCCAGTGCAACATACCTGGTATGTAAATGCCCCTGCAAGGGTTCTTGCTGCGCTGCATCAATTTGCTTGACTTTTCACTGTGCAAAGCTATGGGAAACCTGGCCCTAAGTTTCTGCTAAACATGCTCAGCTCTCAAATTAGAAAATGTAGCTTCATTTTATGGGCAAAGGTATTATGGTATGAATTTTGACGGTCCCACTCAATTTACCTGGGGGCCTTAGAAGGTGGGGCCCATAGCAATTGCCCACTTTGCCCATGCCTTACAATGTCTCTGCCCCTCATACATAGTACTTTACGTGGCATGTTATCTGCAGTGCCTTTGGAGAACCAACAGAATTTGGTAGCTTAGCATAGAGATGTTTGCTTTTGTTGTTAAAGCCAGGGTCATACTAGGTGCCACGTGGATTATTAATATTAGCCCCTCTTGCAATGTATCACGTTTGATTGATTTGATAATCCACAGTCTTATTAATAATGGCCTCACTACATTCATAATAAGCCCATTCATTCTAGTTTGCAATGTCCATTATGGACACTCCTCTCCTGCTCTTTGGCATGCTGGACCAAACTGACTGCTGCTGACCTTTTATTGCCTTTCCTCTGTCACACTTAGACCTGATCCTATGCTTCTATGCACTACTAGCATGCAGTGCATCAATAAATATTTCTGATCCTTTCTCAATTATGAATTTTCTATAGTTGCTAACACCTACAGTGTAATGGAAGGTTTGCTCGATCATTTGGCGTAGGACGTGAAGCGGTGTGCAAACTGCGACAGGGATGAGTAGGTCTGGGTTATGGCTCTTCCTTTAACTCCAAGGAAAGATGTGTGACCTTTCTGATTGTGAAACACTTCCCCTTGAGTAGTCTTAGCACCTATGATGATTTATGGTAAATTGACATCTATTTCCGGGACCCTCTTCATGTGTGCTAACAACCTCAGTGGTGGTGTGCCTGGTAGTGGAAATAACTAATGTTTTCACTTTTGCTCCACCTTTTTATCTCTCTATCCTTCTTGGTTGGTGTCTTGAATGTCATAGTGGAACCGTGTACAGATAGGAAACTGCTAGCCATGGGCTGAGACCCAACGTTGCAAGGACTCTAACTGCCTTGACTAGTTGCCTCATGCTAACAAGGAAGAATTTCACATTTTACACACACCCTTGAGCCTCAGCTGGACACATGGCGTCTTCCCTACCGGTTGAAGTACTAGTAACTAAGTGTGATGTTTTGTTTACCATTGTTCCGCATCATGCTCCCTTACTTTTGGAGGTGCACCTTTCTGAGTCCACTAATAGCCCACCCCTCTGGTGACTCAACATCACCATGCTCCAACAAAGGGAATTTGTAGCAAGCATTATGGGGGATAAAATGGAGTGCTGACTATCCCAAGGTCTCCTTACACCCTTTTCAGAAGTTTTGAAGGATGTGGTGCAAAGCCCATGCATGGTATATTGATCAGTGAAACTGATGCAATTCATGGAAAAAGAGGCAGTATTGATTAGTGATATTGATGCGCTAGAGCATAAACATAAACAAACAGGATCTCCAAAAACCACAGGCAAATTAGGAAAGGTCCTGGTTCCTTTTGAAGGAGGTTATCATAATCAGGGCTGAGAAGTGCTGCAATTTTACAAACACCCATCAGTCCTTTTTTGAAGATGGTGAGAAGTCAAGTTACCTGGCCTACTCTATTGAATACAAATCTAACTCCAATCTGATTGTGAGCAAACACCGCAGGATCGATCCTGATTACCAACCCTACAGGTAACTAATGGTTTGAATATTGTATGAATCTTTAAGCTCAAAAGCAGACCAAACCTATTTTCATGCAGCAATAGTTTTGTTTGTGCCAATCCATTGCACAGTTTCCCTATTAAAGAAATGGTGGCAATACACACATTGTTTCGCCAAATGGAAGAAAAAATAGGTTTCACTAAAAATATTTTATGAAAGATAAAACATTGGGGCATAAGAGTATACCCCTTGATTTTGATCATTGCATCTCAACCCGAAATTGGAGGTGGTTTTTATTGCTATCATGTCCTATTCCTCTATACCACTATTAATAAAACTGTGTAAGGATATGCATCAGGGTGGGACCTATGACTCAATTATACTCCTGAATGCTCATCTAAAACTTTTTGACAAATGGTTGGCTTCATATTTGGAAACAATGCTAAGGATAGTGACCAGACTGTCTTCATTTGGGATTACTACTCATCATATAGTACGCAGTGGCTCCCACGTTGGCTCCTCAGATGCAGGCCCAGCTGATGCAGTTCAGCCCCTGTACGCTGAGAGGTATTTTGGTAGAGTCAGCAAGGACTTTATGGACTCAATGTATGCACTAGACCTCACAGGACCTTTGGAGGTGATGGCCATGCTGCTCTACAATTACAAGAACCTTAGGGTATTGATTTTCAGTAAAGGCCACATGCTCCCCTTCTTTGGGTAGACTAGACAGGCGTGCCCCCACTCACCGTTATTATACATTCTATTGATTTAACCAGTGGTGTTGATGGTGAGAAGACAGATAATATCACTGCAAGGTGATGTGGAGATGGGACACAAAATATCACTATACAATGATGAGGTCTTATTGTATTTGTAGGAAGGTGGCTCTGTATATACTATACTAAAAAGAGGTATAGTGTGCACAGAGTCCAGGGAGTCCCCAAAGGTATGGCAGAGGTTATATTTAAATCTGTTTTTATTGTTGCATAATAAAGCAAAACAAGAGCAAACCATCCGAGAGAACCTCTCTCTACTGTTCAATATGAGGGTAAAGTAGATAATACCTTAATCTTAATTTAGTGGTAGCTGGGTTGAGCAGTTTGGCTTAACAGAGGGTAGTGTGAATGCATTTGGTGTACATACTCATACAAGGCAGGAACACACACTCAAGATTGACACCAGGCCAATGTTTGTAAATAAGTAAAAAAACATTACTTTAGTTACTTTTATGTCTAGGAACCAAGTTGAACTCAGTTACAAGAAAGTACTTTTCAATTGCAATACTTTCAGATTACTAGCAATAGGTATAGGTATTTTATTTATTTAGCACAGTTACTTAAAACCATTGCTACAAAATAACTCATTACATTTCAACAATTTTTAAAGTAATAAATCAGTTTGTTAAAAATCAGTTAAAATCAGTGCAAGCTAATTGATCTTTGCAGTACATTGATAAAATAAGCATTTATTTAGCAGCGTCCAACTTTTACTTTTTAGCTATATTGATGTTCTAGCCGGAGATCAGCATCTCGATATTGTGGCATTTTCTTCTCCACTTGTCTCAAAAATTTTACAAGGCAGCAGTTAAGCTGCGTGTCCTCTGTGTGCGGATACCTCTCTGATTAAAAAGTGGTTTTAAAAGCTGTTTTCTTTCCTGTATTAGTTCTTTGCATATACAGAGAAGGTGCAGCATGTCTTCTTGCGCTGCACCACACAGGCGACAGATGGAATCGGATTAGTTTTTCAGCCAGTGCGGAAAGTGCTTTGTGCATAGTAGCAGGCCAAATCGGTATTTTAAGAATTTGATTTTAGTAGATTTGGCAAACCCCAGGGCTAGATATTTTTGAGCAGCGAGGGAGGAATAGGAGCTCAAGATCATCCAGCCGTGCGACCTTCTGGATAGGGCTGCCTTGTCTTCGATCCAGGATTGACTCTTTACTGTTTTCTTTGTTACTTTTTTGAGAAGGCAATGACTTGTAGGAGTTTCCCAAAGTTCGATGAGACCTAAAGTGGTCAGGCTAGCTACTAAGTATTTTGCCGCTGGTGATGTTTTTTTCTGTTGCAGTTCTGACCACAAGTGCCAATTTAGGGTTCCTGGTTTTGATTTTCTTACTTTGTCCCAAAAGATGCCTGCCGCGCCTTTTCTTACAAGGGTCTGTTTTTGAACAACAAACTCGAGCCTAATCTGTGCTGGAGACTCTTGTTGGTAGACCAAAAATTATTCTATATACTTTTGCGACCACACCATCCAGGAGCTTAAAGTCCCTTCCCCTCTGTGCCTCGCTCCCGTAAGTTATTGTAGGTAGGAGTTGTGCCCGTATTACTTCAACCAATGGGGCAAGTGAGGGGCGATTCAGTTTGGAGTTAAGATTTCTCATTGAGGCTGCTAGGGCTGTTCCCTTCCTTCTGATTGTGTCCCTCTGGGCTACAAAGTGCCCACCTTTATCGATGATCACCCCCATGTATTTATACACTGTTGCTGAGTCTATGCGGGTCTTGCCCCAAAACCAGACGTGTGTTTTCTTAGGGTTCTTTTTAATTGTCATGGTTTTGTTTTTCTCCAAGTTAATATTTAAATTATTTGCCTCGGAGTACTCAAATGTAATGTTAAGAAGATGCTGTAAACCCACCTTCGTTTGGCTAATCAAAACTAAATCGTCAGCATAAAGTAAACATGGTAATACCAGGTTCCCGATCTTTGGAGAATGAGAATTGCTGGCATTTAGTAGCGGGATAAGGTCTGCAAGAAACAGGTTGAATAAGGTTGGGGCCAGCACGCAGCCTTGCTTGAGGCCTTTCGTTGTTGGTATCTTCCTTGAAACAGGTTGAATAAGGTCGGGGCCAGCACGCAGCCTTGCTTGAGGCCTTTCGTTGTAGGTATCTTCCTTTTATGTCTAGGAACCAAGTTGAAATCAGTTACAAGAAAGTACTTTTCAATTGCAATACTTTCAGATTACTGGCAATAGGTTGTTATAGTATCAATCAATACTTTGCATGTGCAAGAAATACTTTCGGGCTTGGCAATCAGCAACAGTAACAATAGGTGCTTGAAACAGGTAGACAGTCGGATTCAACAGTTAGAAGGCAATGCAATCCTAAGGAAGGAAAAGCAGGGTTATGCATCAGCAGGCAAAGTACATGACTTACTTTTCCAGTCTCCTGGGTTTTAGACTGGGCAAGGGTCAGTTTTAAGGAAGGTTCTGCACCACCAGTGGTACTGGAGCGGACGGGTACTGCATTCATCGTGCCCAAGACTAGTCAATGGAGACTGGAGGCACCTGAAGAGGTACAGGGTGCAGTATCTATGTCGTGGCGGTCAATATCGGTAATGGTGGTCGCTCTCGCGGTCGATGGGGAGCAATGGAGGTGAATGGGTTCAGTAGACAGCCAACCCTGGTATCATTGCTGCTGTCATCAGCTTGTCACTGGAGATTGAAGGAAGGCACTACCAGCTCAGCAGTCGTGGTCGTGGAGATGGAGATGGAGATGCGTAGAAGATGGATGAGTTCTGCCGACGTTGGACCAGCATGGAGAGGCCGAGGTCATGCAGGCGGGGCAGGAGGAGGCCGACAGGGCCACTTGCAGGAGGGTACAGGCTCTCAGAAATGGAGCAGTGAACAGCTGGGATTGGGCGGAGAGGATCCCTCTAGGTCATGGAAGCCGTCCAGCTGCGGTGCTTTCTTCTGGTAGGGCAGATTTGCATCAATTTGCATCAACACAAGTGTTAATCCTTTTCCACTGCGGTCTTGGAGTTCCTTTGCAGTAGTGAGTCATGTTAACACAAGTGTCGGTCCTCAGCTACTGCGGTTTGTATGCCGGCCAGCACCGGGGACTAAAGCCTCTAGCCCAAAGGGAGGTTCTTGGTGATTTGGTGAAGGCTGAAAGGTCTCCGTGGGTTCCTGCAGGTCTTGCAGGGTCTCTGGAAGGACATCAGGTCCAGTTGTCATACCGGTTACAGGTGGCAAGTTCTGGGTGTAGCGGTTCAGTTCTTGGTCCGGCAGCGGTTTTCATCTGTCTCCTTTTTCGGTCTATCAAATCTAAGGAACAAGATCCAAGGGAGCCCTTAAATACTAAATTGAAGGGCGTTACTGGGGTCGGGGGGCAGTAGCCAATGGCTTCTGTCCCCTAAGGTGACTACACCCTTTGGGTGCCCCCTCCCTTTGGAGAGAGGGGCACATCCCTGTTCCTATTGTGCCTAATTCTCTAACTCAAGATGAAGAATTTCTAATAGAGTGGTTCACCTCAACTCCTGGCCACACTAGGGGTGTGCCAGGCTAAGGTGGACACTCCTAGTCTGCTTACTACTTTTCCCATCTGTCCTGCCACCAAGAGTGGGGTCTGGACAGGGGGGCGGGCATCTCCACTAAGGAGCTGCCCAAATCAGCACATCACAAGGTGAGAGCATTTGAGCCTCACGGCCAAGTGTTACTGTTCCTGCCAGGGGGAGGAGTGAAGCACCTCCACCCAGAGCAGGCTTTGTTTCTGACCTCCGAGAGCACAAAGGGTCTCACCCTATGAGGTCAGAAACCCGCCTGGTGGTGGCTGGCTGGCAGGGACCAGTCAGCCAATACACTAGAGGCCGGTCCTTTTCCAGGGGGCATCTCTAAGGTGACCTCTGAGAGCATTTTATAATAAAGCCATCAATGGCATCACTGTGGGTTTATTAGGCTGAGAAGTTTGATACCAAACTTCTTTGTCTTTAGTAAAGCCACCGTGGAGCTGTGGAGTTCGTGTTGACAAACTCCCAGCCAATGTACTCAAAAAGGTGTCACTGCACTTACAATGTCTCTGAATGGCACAGACACTGTAGGGGCATAGTGCTCAGGCAGCTATGCCCCCACCCGTGGTATGGTGCACCCTGCCTTAGGACTATGAGGCCTGCTAGAGGGGTGACTTATCCGTGTCATGGGGCATGTGTGCCATGTCAGCTCTTCACTTTGGTCTGCACCAAAACATGCAACCTGCAATGGCAGTATGTGTGTGTGTGTGTTAAGGTAAGGGGTCTCTGAGAGTGGCAAAATACATGCTGCAGCCCTCTGAGGCCTTCTTTGGTTACAAGGCCCTTTGGTACCAGGGGTACCTTTTACAATGGACTTACATGTGGCCCAGAGGTGTGCCAATTGTGGGAACAAAGGTACAGTTTCGGAAAAGAACACAGGCCCTGGGAACCTGATTGGCAGGGACCCCGGGCACACCTAGTCAAGTTAGCATCAGTTATCTGGCAAAAAGTTAGGGGGTAACCATGCAAAAAGGGCACTTTCCTACAGTATTTGACTGACCATCATAAAACCCTAAAGGTGTGTGGGGTACTTTCACCCTAATCTATATCACTTAGAAGGCAATTTGTATCAGCCTCATTTTCAAGGATGCTTAAACGATTATCTGTCTTAGTGCCCATATTCCCAGGCTTATGTACTGTAACTGTAATTTTCCCTTTGCTATCATTCACATGTCTTTTAGTTGAACTTCCTGAACTTTCATAGATTTACCTTGAGGCTAGGTCAGCAGTCCTTAACTTAAACACTCTGGGGCTTATTTACAAGCCCATTGCACTGCCGGTGAGTCACGTTTTTGGATGCACCGGCAGCGCAGTGTGCTTGCCCATATTTTCAAGGCCCCATAAAGCACCCTGCGTGGCTTTTCATGGGCCTTGTAAATATGGTCCCCTTTCTCGCAGTATTCTGTGGGAAAGGGGCGTTCCTTGGGTGTTGCTGTGGGTATTCCCTGCAACATCCATGGAATCTAATGCAATCCCAGATTTACAAGATCTAGTAAACCTGGGAATATGTTAGATTCTAATGCCTCCCCAGGGGAGGCGTAAGGGAGGCGCAATGAGGAGAAATACATTTATTTATTCTCATTTTTCCTTTTTCTATGTGTGCTGCATTCTGCAGCACACATAGCACCTGCCATGATTGTTTTTGTGGAAGAAGGTGTCCATGCCTGCACACAAATATTCATCCCTGCAATGGAGGCACCCTCGCAACATGGGGCTAGGGTGCCTGCGTCGGTGCATGACAGTCCATTTTGCTCCAGCGCAGGGGAAAAGGACAGGAATGCGTCTTATCTCATTGATATGGTGCATTCCTGCCTTCTTCTTTTTATGCAGGGCAGCGCAGCAAGATTCCTTGAGGTGCTGCCCTGTGCCAAAACCTCATAAATGAGGCCCTCTCTCCCTTCCAACTTATCTATTTCTTGAAATTCAACGAGCCTTAATTCATTCTTATTCAAATCCTGTTCTGCTTCCACCACCAATCTTTTCACCAAATGGGAGAAGAGGCAGACCTTTGTAACCTTCCTCCCATAACAATCATTTACAAATCCTACGTGTTTGAGATCTTTGGAGGTAACTAGGTTCAAAGTTGCACATTTTTTAAATTTGCAGGAGGGTGCTTCTATTTAATGGTTTAAATTTGTTCGCTTTCTTACCCCTCTTACTAATATACAGGTAGATGCAATCAATTTCTCTATCAAGATATTCTCCATTAACTTGCCTCTTTACTTCGTTCACTAGTCTTACATGTTTAGTACTTTTCATCTTTACTTTATAGGCATACTCCAACATGTCAAGGGATTTATTGTTGTACCTCATACAATTGTGTGGGACAACTGGGGTTTCATCAGTATTTAATTTCATTGTCTTCCCTTTGGTGTTCTTCCTCTACAACTATGTAAACCCTCTTCTGGGAACTCTTGTAGCTACATACTGCAATTGATTTCTGTAGGAAAATGCCCCTTTTTGCCATGGTCACCCCCTCTTTTTGCCTTGGTACTGATGCTTTTTGACTGCACGTGCACTAGGTCCTTGCTAACCAGGCCCTCAGTGCCAGTGCTCTTTTCCCTTAAATCAAGTTAAATATCTAATTGTTACCCAATTGGCAAGGCCTTTGGCACCCCCGTAAGTCCCTAGTGAATGGTACCCCTGGTACTAAAGAGGGTCCCCAAGGGCTGTAGCATGTATTATGCCGCCCTTAGGGAACCACATGCAAAAAGCACAAAGACTGCCATTGCTGACTGCGTGAAATGGTGCAAACCATTCTGAAAACATGACATGGCACACTCACTGTGTGCCATGCCAAGGTACACTGCATATAATATATTTAAGACACCAAGCAGGACTTTGAGCCCTAAGACAGGTTGCATTATATTATATGTGAGGGCCCATCTGTATGAGAAGATAGGCCCCTGTGATGTCTAGTTCCATTACTAGATATTGCAAGGGATCAGGCAGCCATCTTAAGGACATGTACTGGGCACTGGCCTTCACGAGTTACCCAGCTACATGATGGCTGCACTGAAACCAATGGTGTTTGGTATCAAACAGCTTGTCTAAATAAATCCATACTATTGCCAATATTGGATTTATTGTGACATGCACCCAGAGGGCACCTTAGATTCATCCCCTGAAAATCTACTATCCTCTAGTGTGCAGGCTGGCTGGTATCATCCAACCTGCCATGACAGGTGAGTTTCTGACCCCCTGTAGGTGAGAGCCTGCCCTCTCAGAGGCCAGAAACAATGCCTGGTGCAGAGGAAAAGCGTCAGTGGCGAGCATAGACAGTGGGCGGACAACACAGGCGCAAGCACAATCCAAAAACATACAGTAGGTTGAGAGAGTGGGCAGAGCACACAGGCATGAGCACGATCCAGAAACATACAGTAGGTTGGGAGAGTGGGCGGAGCACACAGGCATGAGCACGATCCAGAAACATACAGTAGGTTGGGAGAGTGGGCGGAGCACACAGGCATGAGCACGATCCATAAACATACAGTAGGCTGGGAGAGTGGGCGGAGCACACAGGCATGAGCCTGATCCAGAAACATACAGTAGGTTGGGAGAGTGGGCGGAGCACACAGGCATGAGCACGATCCAGAAACATACAGTAGGTTGGGAGAGTGGGCGGAGCACACAGGCATGAGCACGATCCAGAAACATACACTAGGTTGGGCATCATCAGAGTGCCAGTCTCTTCCGTCTCTGCAGGTCTTTTAGTGGGTATCTAGGAGTAAATGTCCTCAATAATCTGCACATGTTGTACCATCCTTCCGCACAGATATCAGAATATTAACCTGTGCAAAGTTTTCTGCACTCAGTTTTTAACAAGTGCAATAACATACATATTAGCAGCATTACCGTTCCGATGAACACTAGGACAAAATGTTCAGCAAATAGCATAACATGCTGATTTTATGGTAAACTAGAATGTTATACAGGGGTGTAGCTTCAGTGGGGGAGTTTAGGGTGTTACACCCGCCCATGTATTATTTAATAAATAGTTGGGTACATGAGCTTTCAGTCGGATATAGTAAGATGTCTGTTCGATTTCACCTGGGATTTTTAAACACTTACTCAGACAAAACACATACACACATATTCTTGCCTCTGTTTTGAAGGTCTGAAAACAGGGTTATTTTACAAAATACTTTGTTTTAAGTACCCGTCACATTCCCTTTCCACTGGCCCTTAAGCCCCCCTCATGCGCTGCTTCCTATATAATGATTAACAAGATATGCCAGCGTGATTGTCGGAAAATCTGACGCTCACACCCATGAGTCTTTCTGACCAAGCTTCGCCCCTGATTATATACTCCATTATGAAGGGCACCGCTTGTAATTGGAGGTAATAATCCAGCCCTAGGAATTCAGTACACCACCTTATTGGATTACAGAGTACAGCCATTACTTGCCCCCTTTCTGGGACACTCGCAGTCGGGGACATCATGTGATGTCATAGTCACTCATATGGTCGTACAGTTTAAGGGTATGTGGTCAGCTATGTGCAGGTCACTGTTAGTTAATAATTTCAATTGTTATTCAATAATGTTAGTACATGTTTATATAAGATGGACATTATTGCATGATGTTTCTTCATGCTCTGTCAATTCTGCATATATTTAGACTCTTCAGAAACATTTATGGGGACTATTTCAGTCAATGTTGAAAATGTGGAACATCATGAAATGGTAAACCTATCATGAAAAATCATAAAAAAGAAAGGAAAAGTAAAGTTAAAGGAAAAGAAAAAGAAAGAAGGTCACAATAGTGTTTAGGTGGGCTAAGACAATGTGGAACAGGGTGAAGAAGGACTACGTAGTGTGGAACAAATAGAGAAAGAAGAGGCAGGAGAAATGAAAGTTTATACATAAACATAGGGACAGAAGGCATAAGTGATTAATTAACTTTCCTCTGCGGTCAGCATTTTGCCTACATAAACTGCAGATGCATAGATTTTAAGGGCAAAGAAAGGTTTCAGGTACCCAGCTATTCTGGACAGGAAGAATCGAGCTAAGCAGAATGAATGGAATAAAAAGTGGCCAGGGATAGCCTTTCAAAACAAAATTAGTAAGCTCCCCATACTTCAAGGGTTACAGAGGGTACATGCTTTAGGAATATATCATTAGTGTTGCTAAGTGTAATATAGTCCTGGCAGGAATTACTGGACCATTACAATGTATGTGAAGTGCCTTTTTAAATTTAGTTTGAAGGGGGCATAGCCTGACCGCCAACCGCAATGGACGTGCGGAGCTGAAGCTCCGTCGGAACCCAGCACACTAAAGCTAAATAGAGCTGAACAGCTGCTTTCCCATGCAATGGGCAAATAAATAACCATCCTAGAAGACCCCCCGAAGCCCGCAGAGACATGCAGGGTAGGATTAAACAGTAAACAGTGACTACCATCGCTAGCCGACCAAGGCCCTCGTGAGACGTGGGGCGTGGAGCAGGGAATCAACGCCAGAGCACGGAGGAAGCGGCGCCCGCTCCATTTCCACAGCACCTGGGGCATGGAGTTATGCTGGAGGAACCGGGAACACTAACCTACAATGCATAACTTTTCTGATCCTGCCGCACCCGGAACATGGAAACCAGGGTTGTGAAGGAAAATCTGCGAAGGGACCCGCAACGCGATGAGCATTGCGGCCTGCTGGGAGATGCACCGACTGCGAGGCTAAAAGGACGACGTAAGGGAAGAAGACAGCTGGAGCCACGCTGTGTGGAGAGGTAAGGACGTCCTTGGAGCGCTCCCTAGAGGCCCCGAGGTGACAAGGGCCGTGGATGAGCCTGGGGACTCGGCCTTCGGGCCATGCCGGCCTGCCCCACTGCTTTCTCCATTGCAAGTATGCATTACCCTTCCCCACGCTCTGGCCTAGCTGCAACGGAGATCGGCCTGGGTGTCGGTCCCCTCCCCATTCTCCCGGCAGAGACTGGCAAACCTGACTGGTTAACATAAGAGGTGGGAGGTCGGTAGTGAACGGATAAAGGCAGCAAAAAACTGAGCGCCAGCTACTTGCCATATCTGATGGAAGCTACAAGTCAGATCTAGCCTGCACCCCCGGCCCACCCCAGTGTGAGGCTAGATAACTGCTAAAGAGCCACTCGCTGTGGAAAGAGATACAGTGCCAATCTTGGTGGACTGCTTGGATACTGGTGAGAGAGGGCCCTCCGCCCCCATTTCAAAGACTGAATGCGAGGGCTGCAAGAGGAGTGGGAATCAGCACGCACTGGGGTGAGATGGCCCGTAAAGATCCCAAACAGCACCGACTGCCATTGACACAGTCAAGAACCAGGCACCGGCGCATACTCGGGACATGGCAGAAGGGACAACAATGGGAGCCGTGGGTCGGGGTCCTCCCCAGACACAGAAGCACTGATGATAGAGCTGCGCTCAGGCTTTAAAGCGCTGGACAATCGGTTTGACGCCCTAGATAAAAGGCTTGACGCATTGGGGGAGCGCATAGATCGACATGACACCCAGTTGGACACGGCGGAGGGAAGGATATCTGACCTTGAAGACGGTGCAGCCCAAACAGCTAAGAAACTCGAGCAAATGGAGAAAGTCATGAAATCAATAGCTATGAAGAATGAAGATTTGGAGGTTAGGAGTAGACGAAGCAACATGCACATAGTGGGAATGCCCGAGTCCACAAATACTGGGAGGATGGACCAGTTTGTCGAGCATCTACTGACGGAACAATTCGGAAGGGAACACTTTACATCCACGTTTGTTGTTGTGCAAGCGCATCAGTCGCTTGGGCCGCACCCAAATCCTGGCTGCCCACCCAGGACTATTCTCGATTCTATTCTCACCATTTTATGACTGGCTTGTGTAACTTGCTCACTATCCTGGCAGGGATCCTTGCTATCCATCTTTCCAGACTTCACGATGCTAGTGCAAGAAGCCCGGAGTGAATACACTGGGGTAAAAGCAACGTTTCGAAATCTGAGACTTAGGTATGGAATGTTATATCCAGCACGCCTCAAAGTTGACGTCAATGGCAAACCGCATATTTTTGACAACCCTACGGATGTTCAGAACTTCTGCAGACAATACTCCGAGAAAAGACAAACCTCTGGGGGAGCTGCTCTCCGGGAAGATCGCCGCCGGACATCCACTCCAGCGCAAGCGTGGACCTCTTTCCATCAGGCTGAACTTGGGACTCCATTCATACCACACTCTATTACTCTAGTGGCTTCTCATAACATGGCCACACTGCCCCTCCATTGCTCTCTATTGGTGGCTGGTGGATGCCTCTGAGACGCAGCTAAGTGACACTTACTTTGACTTAATAATTACAGTGAGCTGGGAGCTGACGTGGCATTGCCGCCCCGTGATGTTCACAACTATAACTATATCTTGCTATCAGCCTTAAGGGCTTAGAGAAGTTTTGAAGTTGGGAGATTTTTCTATGGGGATAATACCTGGCAGGAACTGTCAAGTATGGGAGGGGGAAGGGATGAGACCTGTAGGATCTGATGTTTTAAGTTTTTTTTCCCTCTGCCTTTATTCTCGGTGTCACTTGTTATTGCTACCACGGATACACGCCACCATGTTTACAATCACACTCAATGGTGTATCAGGTTGACGTTCGATCATATGTAGATATCACACTTATGACTTGGAATGTGGGTTGACTGAACAACCGGCGAAAGTGCAGGCCAGTGCTGCAATACATCTGGCTACACAAAGCTGACATTGTGTTTTTACAGGAAGCACACTTAGCACCCACAACTCCTTCTACATTTGCATCTACTTGGGGTTCATGTAGCTTCTTCTCTAACTACAGCTCGTACTCACGAGGGGTTTCTATATTGATTTGCAAAAACCTGCCATGTTAGCATGCGTCCACACTTACTGACATTGAGGGGAGGTATCTGTTGGTTACAGGACACCTAGCGGGACGTAATGTCCTTTTTGTCAATGTACACTCCCCGAACATAGATGACTTCACTTTATACCAGCGCTTACAGTCTCAGATTGATCTAATTGACACGGATCACATATTCATGAGGGACACCTTAATATTTTAATGGACTCCAAATTGGATAGTACCGCTACAACTCCTGTCAATAAACCCTGCTCACACAAGATACTGAGGACAATTTGCGAAACATATGTACTGCTGGATACTTGGCGGGAAAAAAAAAAAACAAGATAGTGCATATACACACCACTCACCGCAACATAACACCTGGACATGGCTGGATTATTGGCTTTTGTCCAGCTCCCTTATTCCATGGTTTTAGACAGTGAAGCACTTACCCCGCACACTGTCGGACCACTCACCAGTACTCATGTCTGTACGAGTCCCAGGGGAGGGGGGATTTGAATGACAATGGCACTTTCCCAATATGGCGCTACAGGACATCGTATTCCAGGCAGAATTACGAATTGCAATGATCCACAAGAGCAACATCTCCATTACGGAAACAGACTCCTTCAAACATAACTCATTTGAATATCTAACTTCCACCATTGAGACGACTGACAACAAAACACTATACTGCCATCTTCTTTACCATCCACCAGGCAACACCCCTACTTTTGGAGAACACCTTTCCGACCTGATAACACACTGCTCACACTTGGACTCTAACAACATAATACTAGGCGACCTCAACCTACATTGGAATGATGATAATGACTCTCTGATCCACTCCATGAACAAACTTCTACGCAACAACAATCTTATCCAACACTGCACAGAGCAAACCCATAACAGAGGCTCAATCCTGGATGCCATCATAGCTCACGAAGATACGGTGACTATTGACCACATCCTTCCTGTTGACTGGTCAGACCACCACATCATTCTATTTCACATCAACCAAAAGATCCATTGCCTACCTCGTACACAGGAATCCCCCCACAGGTGAGAAATCTAAGACAGATTCCCTTTGCTGACCTGGAAGAAAGGATAAGTTCAATCCTTCCCACCACCTCATGTGACCTATCTGCAACAGAACTTACCTCACACTACAACGAATCTATGACCTCCATACTTGACCAAATAGCTCCCTTGAAACAAAAAAAGAGTCAGGAACATTCCATCAAGATCCTGGTTCAACACAGACCTAAACTCAGAAAGAAGACAACTAAGAGCTGCTGAAAGACGCTGGCGGAACAACCCGTCAACAATCCACCTTGATCAACTTAAAACTAAACGCAGGAAATACAAAAAACACATCAAAAATGAAAAAAACGTATTGGACGTGTTTGCGGAGGCGTATGAAACTGGAACGCTTCCTCCCACACTCAAAGAGGCACTCCTTGTGATGCTCTTGAAACCGGACAAAGCAGCAAATTTGTGCGGCTCCTACAGGCCCCTTTCCATTATTAACATTGACGCCAAAATGTTGGCAAAAATGATAGCCAGTAGACTCCAGCCCCTAGTTCCTAACCTGGTACTCCCGGACCAGTCTGGATTTGTGCCTACCAGATCGACGACACACTACTTGCGTACTGTCTTTGCCGCTTTGCATTACTTTGAGCCGGATTTTCAAGCGGTGGCTGTGCTGCTTGACGCCGCAAAGGCGTTCTACTCTCTGCAGTGGGAGTATATGTTCGCTGTGCTGCTGCGAATGGGCCTGCCACCTTTCTTCCTCAAATGGATACACCTCCTGTATACTGCGCCAGTGGCGCGGATACGCGTGAACGGCTGGGTGTCTGAAGCTTTCCCTATAAAAAGAGGTACGGGACAGGGATGCCCCCTGTCGCCAATGCTTTTTGCGCTCGCATTGGAGCATTTGGCTTGTAAATTGCGTCAGCGGCATGCTGCGGCGTTGCGATTTCGACAATGGCCACTAGTGGTCTCGTTGTACGCTGACGATATGTTGCTGTATGTTCGCGAGCCGGCTACATATTTACCGGAATTACTCCGCGAATACGTGAAGTTCGAAAGATATTCAGGTCTAGGCATAAATTGGGCAAAGTTGACGGTGTTTCCGCTGACGGCCGGTACCCGTGAAGTGGAATTGGATTTCCCACTGACGTGGTCGACTGACCCGGTGCAGTATTTAGGCATATGGGGGCATATCATCAAGGCCCGGCGATAAATATCGCAAAGCGCGCTTAGCGCTTGCATATTTATCGCCGACTAACTCTGTTATTTATTGCTCGGTTAACGCGTTATCAACAACGCGCATCGCCGAGGCGATACAAATTCCAGAGTTAGCTGCCAAATGTGCGATTATCGCTGGAAATCCAGCGATAATCGCACAACGATTGGCGATACGTTGTTGATAGGGCAGGGCAGACTTAGCCATTATACCCACTTTCCATTGGATATAATGGCTAAGTCAGCCTGAAAGCAGGCGTAAGGAAAGTAACGATAACCACGGTTAGCGCTACTTTTCTTATCGCTCTGCAGGTTAGCGTTCACATTGTTGATAGGAGAAATGTCGGCTAGCGACATTTCTCACGTTGTTTTGGGGAGGAACGCCCACTTTGCATCTCATTAGAGATGCAAAGCTGGGCGTTAAGGGAAGGGGCGCTACGGCAAGGATTCATGCGGTAGCGTGACCTTGTTAATAGTGCGATTAAAATTATCGCCGATTTTGGCCCGAAATCGGACGCTAAAGCGGCGATAATTTTATCTCGGGCCTTGATGATATGCCCCATGGTTGCATAGAGATCCCGATGTGGTGCTCTCTACAAATTATGGCCGTGTCATTACTAAGGTTACTGACTAAGCGGCACGATGGGCCAAGCTACCGCTTTCACTAGCGGATCGAATAGCAGTCACTAAAATGACGATTTTGCCCAAACTTCTCTATTTGTTCGTCAACATCCCGATCCGACTGAATATCGCGTTGTTTAATATGCTTCAGTCAGCCCTGCTGACTTTCCTATGGGGAGGCAAGAAGCCCAGATGTAGCTGGGATGTGCTGGTGCAACCGTTTGAGCGAGGTGGCATTGAAGCACCTGACATGCGGCTCTACTACTTGTGCGCTCAGTCGCAGTTCGCGCACTTCTAGTACTTTCCGCAGTGGTTCCAGCCGTACATTGCAGTTGAGGCAGATTCGGTGCTCCCTGTGCCGCTGGTGGCGGCTGCTTTGTTGGGTGGAGGTGGTGGGCCGCGAGCCGAAATCAACCCTGTTCAATGCACTGCGTGGGCATGGAAAACTCTTGCTAAAAGAGCGCAACTGGACTACCTCTGTGCCCCAGCGCTACCGCTTGCTGCACATCCGTATTTTCCGCGACACAAGAGCAGGCCACCTTGAACACACTGGGAACTGCAGGGATTGCACGGCTGGCTGACCTCTATAAGCATGGCCAGTTCCGACCATTATCAGACGTACAGGAAGGGCGGGATCACGGTATGATGTTGGGGGTTCACATATGTACGTGTGAGGTAGGCGGTCCGAGCTATATATCCTGATTATCCAGCAGAACCAAGAACGCTGCTGGCACTGCAGGCGGTGCTAGCAGGCGAAGAACGTAGGGGTCTGATAAATAAAATGTATAACGCTTCCCTGAGGGAAAGGGATCTTATTGACAATCCCTCCTACAATAAATGGAATACAGTACTAGGGGCCTCATTGTCGCTGGATGTTGTACGCTGACTGGTCACCTGACGGCGAATTGTAATCTCCGCATTATACATTTCAAATACCTGCATCAGTTATATTACACACCTCTTCAATTGCAGAGATTTGGTCTGCGGGTGAGTGCATGCTGTGTGCGGTGTGGGCAGGATGATGCAGATTTTATGCATCTTGCATGGAACTGCGCTGTTATACATGCATTCTGGATTCAGGTCACAAGAGTGCTTTCTGAGGTTGTGCTGGAAACTGTGGTGTGCGCGCCTGATGTCTGCCTACTGGGTTGGGTAAAGAGCCTCAAACCGTGCAATCGGAGACTGGTGGCTGTCTCTATTTTGCTTGCTAAGCGGGTGGTTGCGCAATGCTGGGGTGCTAAAACTATCCCGACAGTGAAAAAGTGGGTCCGAGAATTGCTGTATTGCAGGGAACAATTGGGGACCTATGCGGAGGAACTGCCCGAGGCCTCGCGGCCCAAGGACTTTTGGACTCCACTCACAGGGTATCTACTTGGAAATCCTGATTTGCAGTAGACCGATGTAATGATGATCTGGCTGTTCGCTGTGGTGGGATTGGGACCGTCGCTGAGGATTGTTGTGTGTATAGATTATCTACTGCGCTGGGTTCAAGAATAACACATTCAGTGCCGGGTATTGGGGGTGGGGAGGGTGGAGGGTCTATTCTTTTGGGTACTGTTTCAAATGTAAAATGCTTGTATTGCTCTAATGTTCCAACTGACTTGATTGGTCCCGCCTTTGGGGCTATGTATCCTCTTGCTACAAGCTGATCAATAAAAAAATTAAAAACGAAAAAATGAAAAAACTTCCTTCTTCTGTGGTGCACTAGACAATGCCAAAAACCGTCCCAAAGAACTCTTTAATCTCATTAGACAACAAACTTCCAAGCCCCCCTCAACCTCAGTGCAGGCTTCCAAAGACCTATGTGACCTATGTCACCAAGATTGAGCTCTCCCTGGACGACCACCTTCGTCCACCCAGCGAAAGCCCGCCCCATGGCAAAGAAGAAAACAACCCTCCCAGACACCCCCATACCAACTGGAAGTCATTCAACCCCATCTCTGAAGCAGAAATAATCGAAATGATTACCAGATCCAATCCCTCGTCACACATTGCGGACCCTATCCCTGCCCAACTGGCAAAAAAGCTCAAACACACCCTAGCCCCGCTCTGGACAAAGATTATAAATAGCTCCCTGACAACCGGGATCATGCCAGACTGTCTCAAAATCGGCCAAGTCACGCCACTACTAAAAAAACGGGCTCTGATCCAAATGATCTCAATAACTTCAGGCCCGTATCCAATCTCCCATTCTTAGCCAAAATCCTAGAAAGATGTGTTCTCCTTCAACTTACCCAACACATGGACAGCAACACCCTTCTAGACCCTCACCAATCGGGTTTCAGAAAAGGTTGCAGCACGGAGACAGCGATCCTGAATGTCATAGATGACGTCCACAAATCACTCGATACGGACTGATGCTGTCTGCTCATACTCCTGGACCTATCGGCAGCCCTCGACACGGTAGACCACAAATTGCTCATTAATGTACTCCGAGAAAGAGTTGGAGCGAAAGAGGTGGTCTTACAGTGGTTTACCTCCTTTCTGCAGAACTGCTCCCAAAGAATAAAAATTTAAAACATCACGTCTGACCTACTCCCCGTAAGCAGGGGCGTCTCCCAAGGATCAGTTCTCTCCCCATCACTATTCAACATCTACATGGAGCCCCTCACCACCATACTCAAAAAAGCCAACATCCTCTTCCACCTCTATGCAGACGATACACAGATCTACCTAGAAACGTCCTCCATTGGTGACATTCAGAGACTAAATGGCACTCTAAGAGAAGTCCAACGCTGGCTATCCCTCAACCACCTGAAACTCAACCAAGACAAGACGGAAATCCTTCTCATATCCAACAAAGAGCAGGGACCGGATGGCTCCCGTGTGACGGACACACCGGGCATTACACGAAAATGGCTGACATATTATACTGACTTGTACACCTCCAGATCGACAGATAATCAGGATGCTATTTCCACCTATCTAGATGAAATAGCGATGGTCTGGCTCACAAATGCACAATAGCAGTTCTTGAGTGAACCCTTTACCACTGAAGAAATAATGCAAGCCATTGATGCCATGGATGGACCCAAGTCACCTGGCCTGGGTGGCTTTACTTGTGCCTTGTATAAGGCATATGAACATCTCCTTGTGCCATACCTTCTAGAGGTGTATGCAGAAGCATTAACAGCAGGAGTCCCCCCCACATTCAGGGAAGCGGTCATAATTCTTTTACTGAAGCCAGGGAAGGATCAATTACAGTGTGGCTCCTATAGGCCATTGTCATTATTGAACTTTGACAGCAAAATATTGGCTAAATTATGAGCTACCCGACTGGCGCTACTTATGGAACAGATAATCTCACCTGCACAGGCAGGATTCATACCACATAGGTCCACTGCACTGAATCTACAGACTTTCTTCCCCGTCCTCTATAGAATAGCTTCTAGAGTCCCGGCTGTGGCAGCATTATTAGATGTCAAGAAAGCCTTCTACTCCGCGGAGTGCCCTTTTTGCATGGCGCTATGCGGAAATTGGGAGTTCCAATGGGATTCTTGGCCCTTGTGCTCTTACTATACACACTGCCAATGGCACGCATTTGCTTCAATGGCACGGTGACTGGGCCCTATCCCATCTCTTGGGGCACTAGGCAGGGATGCCCGCTATCACCATTGCTGTTCCTAATAGAGATGGATCCTCTGGTGCGACACCTACAGAAGAGCCACTCACATCGAGGGTTGCAGTTCAAAACCGGCCCATTACTGATAACCCTATATGCGGACGACATAGTGCTGTATGTAAGAAATCCAGCTGAAAATCTCTCACCACTGTTGACAGAGGTGGACAGATTTGGGTCACTCTCTAGATTACATATAAATAGGGGGAAATCGTAGATCTTTCCATTGACAGAGGTATGAGACCAGGGATGTGGGAAATTCCGTGACCTGGTGTGAGGCGGAGGTGAAATATTTGGGTGTATACCTCCACCGGGAAAAAGAACAAATATTACAATTAAGTTATGGCCCAATCGTGGAAAACCTAAGCGCCAAGGTGGAGAGATGGATCCGACTCCCATTGTCCATAGCAGGGCGTATAGCAATTATCAAAATGGTGGTCCTGCCCGAATTGCTCTATCTCTTTCACAACTTCCCCATCCCCCCCTTTTTTTTTTTTTTAAATATCTTTATTGCATTTTTCAAACTTTTTCCAGAGTCACCATGAACAGCATGCATATATATGTTAGGGGACATTTCACTTCACACTACATGATAAGGATTTTCGGCGCTTATACATATTGAATCCGATGTTGGTTCTATATATCAGGAGAAACAGCTGAACAAAGTGTCTTCTGTGCACTATGTCGCACATCAGTGTCCAAAAGATTGCATCTCCGTGCCTTTTAGTGTATCGTGATACTTATCTCGTCTACTTCGGTATTATCCTTTATCCTTGTGTCCTATTAGGAGTATTTGTGAATGTCTATCTCTGAACATGCCATTGGAGCAGAAGGAGAATACAAAACAAGATATAATTTCTAAACAAACAAATTAACTAAAAGCGCCATCATCAACTCACCACGCCTGGGTCAATGTGTGTACAATATGCATGTTTCGTTCCCAGTGTCTCCCTTGCAGATTTGTTATTCCCTCCGTGCCATATGAAGCTCATCTTGACAGATAATGTGGCATCTTTTTTGGCGTCCCTCTCATCCTGTAAATGTGTGTTATGCCCCAGCGTTAGTCCTCGGTCTCATCCTGAGTTCGGAGCATTATGTATCTGTATATCTGTGCCCTCATCTCCCACATCATCTTCCTGTGAGGGATTGTTTCTTTCCTCCCTGTCCGTATGCGTTAATTCCATAAGTATGGTGTCCCAGTACTGTGCAATTGGATATTTGCGTGGCCCGGCTATTTCCTCTCTGTGCAGTGATGTACTTTCTGCTTGTGCCCACACTAAAAGTGACTTTTTCCAACTAACCACAGCAGGGGGTCAGTGTGCTTCCATCTCTTGGTTATTAGCCGCTTTGCTACAATCAATCCTAAATCAATAAATCTGTAGGTGACCTTGTTTTTCTTGGATCTGGGATAAAGGCCTAATATGCAGACTTCCCATGTGTGTGTTAACGACTTGTCAGTACATGTTGCGAGTGTCGTGGTAACTGCTTGCCAATATGTATGTAGGGAGGCGCAAGACCACAGCATATGTAGGAGATCTGCATCTACCTGTAGGCAGCGTGGACATGTCGAAGTGGTAATTTGAAAATATTTATTTATTTTGTCCGGGGAAAGGTTTGCCCTCTTTGTTATATATGTTTGTATAAGTTTAAACTTCGAGCTTCTCGGTATATATGTGGAGCTAGCTAGCAATCTGTCCCACTCTTGGTCCGTCCATTGCTGTCCCCTATCTGCTTCCCACCTTCATCGAAGGGCCGTCGTGGGTTTTATTGTGTGAATAAGCAGTGCCTCAACTAACCAGTGTACAAAGTGTGACCCTTTACCCATAACATGTGGGTATTGCATCAAGAGATGTGTCTCTGCTTCGGTGGTGATGTCTCCCCAGTGCTGACAGTGACCGTGTGATCGAATTGTGTAATAGGAATTGACCTGCAGGCAGGTCGTAGTCCATCGCCAGTGTCTCGAATGGTATCAGGGCACCTTCTGCATAAAGATCACCCAATGTGTCTAATTCCACTTCATGCCAGCATGCGAGTGCCCCATTAGGGGTGCCCGTCCTGCCTCTAGGTGTCCCTACAGTGGCAGTGATGGGGCATAAGGGATCATATTTTTGGTGAGGTATAGACTCCTCCTGTAGCACCGGTGTGCCAGGGCCAGATAGGTCTGCAATGGGTGCGGTGATCGAGCCACAACATCCCCATCCCCTTGACGAATGCTTTCTTTGCCCAAATCCAAACGCTCTTGACAAAGTTGATAGGAGGGGTAAGCAGCCCCGAATTGGCTGGAAAACCTTGGAACTGCCTTATGAAGGGTGGGATTTGGAGTCCCGGACATACATCTCTACTACCTGGTGGCGCAATGCAGCTATTCATGGCACTGGTATCACCCAGATGCCTGTGTCCCTTATGCCAAACCAGAGAGGGGCTTTTCTACCGACTGGAATGCCGCGAGATCCCCATGACACCCAAACATTATCCACCACTTGCTGCGCATGGAAGAGACTACTCCAAAAAATGGGAGGTGTGACTCTGTACTCATGAGCGATTCCGGTATTATCTGATCCTTGGCTACCCCCCACGCTGGCCCCTCTGGTACAGCGTACCCTTCAACGATACAAAGTGCACACGTTCGGGGATCTTTTTTGCCGGCGGCCACGTATTTTCCCGTACAGAAGACCCTTGTTTTCAGAGCGCCTTATACATGGACCACTTCGCCCTGGCTCGTATTCAGGACGCACTCAGGGACAAAATATCAACATATCCCATAGAACCGACCAATTTCACACCACTCACATTACTTATTACAGACACTAGTGGAGATCATCTCATATCCAGACTGTACCATACAAGTTTAGCGCTCACACCAGCACAAGACACTAAAGTGAGGACTGCATGGGAAACTGACCTTGGACATCCCCTCAGAGACAAAGTTTGGACAGAATGCTGTCTTCAGACAAAGTTGGTGTCCTGCAACCACAGGCACAACTACTACACTACAAATTTCTGTGAAGGGCTTACACTACCCCATCATTGATGTCCCGTGTAGACCCTAGCCGATTCTCGCACTGCCCTAAATGCCATACAAATGCAACGAGCTTCACACACATGACCTGGACGTGCAACAAGATTGCTCCCTATTGGAACGGAAAATTCCCGGAACTGCGACAGATGACTAGCTAGAGACTAGAAATAATGCTACGTACATTCACAACTACACACATCCCCTCGAGCTAACATCTGCGCCAGAACAAAACACTAGACTTATACATCTAACACTTTTGGACCCAACTGGGCTACTGTATCAGACAAATATTTAAAATATGATGTCTTGTACGAAACTACTGTATATTTACCATATTTTGTCATTTTTTCCCCTAAATTTATGTTTACACTAAAAGCACTGTGGCAAGCTATAAATGCATGACAACGTGACATTTAAACGTAAATAAAGTTTTTAAAAAATAGTTTGATTTACAGGTTGCAATAAATCAACGCAGATCTGAAACATATAAAATCCTGTAATGAAGAAGCTTAAGTTCATAAGTTAATTAAGTTATGTATTTATGATGTCGGCCAAATTTTTTTATACTTCAGAATAGGAGTTTGGTTGTATTAGGCAACAGGCATTTGCTAGAGATTCAATGTTCTGATATACAAAGGGTTTTACATTCATGTAACATCCTTAATGCTATCTTGGCCAGGAAAAAATTATCTTGAGTGATGCTTATGATATATGTTCAATGACGGTCAGTGCGCAGTATTTGTGCACGTGGCACATGCAGCTATATGCATGTCAAGAAAAATGTGCCCCTTCACCCTCAAAATACAGCTGTTTACTTAACATGCTTTGTGAAACTCAACTACTTGCAGAAATGAAAATGAAATTTGGTCTGCCCTAATCACAGTATAAAATAGAGCGGCTTGACTCGATTTCTTCCTCGGTCTAAATTCTGGTAGAATGTGACTCTGTATAGATTGACTTAGGGGTATAGTCACCAAATATTCATGCAGTGCAGTAAGTCACCTTGCTCCTCTGTGTGATAGAGAAAGGGCAGGAATGCACCATTCACAATATGGCACATTCCTGTCGTTTCTTAGCGCTGGCGCACAATATGCTGCCTAGCGCCAAAGCAGGCACCCTTGCACCATGGCTTAAGGATACCTGTGTTTTGGGGGATTGTTGTTGTGCACGAAGGGACACCTTACTGCACAAAAACAATCCTGAGGCATGTTCCTCATTCTATGCGTGCTGCAGAATGTAGGACACACAGAAAGAGGAAGTAACATGGAGAAATAAAGATATTTCTCCTGTTACGCCTCACCTGGGGAGGCATAGCATTGTGATGCACTCCCAGGCCTACCACTAATGGTAACTCTTTGAATGTGTCAGAATCCATGGGTGGATGCGTGGTAACACCCACTCTCCACCCATGGAATGTCTCCCTGGGGCAGAGTAACACAATACAGTGATTTGTGCTGTGTTGCGTCACTCTAGAATTATCAAGCCGTACAGGGCCACACAAGGTGGCCTTGCGTGGCTTGATAAATCAAACTTAAGAGTTGCGTCACCCTTGCGCCCCTTGCGTGGCTCACGGGCGACTCTCTTTCATTATTATGCCCCTTATTGTTTAGTTACATCTCATTGCAAGGATTTCTAGTGCACTTAGGATTGCTTCTATGTATACCTTTGTATTCACTATTAATTTCTTTACTGCTTTAGACTGATGAAGCATGTCTTGGATCACCCGTCAACGCCCTGCTGAGATCATCCTATCACGCATGGCAGGAGAACCTTGGGCGGATGATGGAGTCTTCTATCTCTATAACTGTGACTTTGCGGGTCCACCTTTGAGTTTAGTGTTGTAGGTTAGGCCAGTGGGGGAGGCATGATTTGTTAGCTTTAAAGTGCAAAGATCATGAATTCTACATTGTGAACATGCAGTGATCCAATCAAAATAAAGGCCTTATGAAATATTGAACAGGGTTTAATTTTTGATTATTTAAGACAATGACAGTGGCAGACAGACATACGAAGGGCATGGCCATTGAGGCAACGAGATTCATTTAAGGCAGCAGTGGGTACCATGGTCTGAGACGTCCCCAGAGTCACAGAGCCAGATTCACAAAGGTAACCTTACACTTTTGTGCAACTTTGCTACTTTTCGGTATTCACAAATATAAACTTAGACTAAAAGGTTAACTTTATTACTTTTCCGTATTCACAAAGGTAAACCGAGACTTAAAGTCTAATTTTACTACTTTTGGTATTCACAAAGGTAAGTTACTACTAGTAAAGTTAGACTTTTGGTCTAACTTTACCTTTGTGAATACCGAAAAGTAGTAAAGTTAGACTTTTAGTCTAAGTTAGACTTTTGGTCTAGGAAGTTTACCTTTGGGAATACTGAAAAGTAGTAAAGCTAGACATTTGGTCTAAGTTTACCTTTGTGAATACTGAAAAGTAGTAAAGCTAGACATTTGGTCTAAGTTTACCTTTGGGAATACCGAAAAGTAGTAAAGTTAGACTTTTAGTCTAAGTTAGACTTTTGGTCGAGGAAGTTTACCTTTGGGAATACTGAAAAGTAGTAAAGCTAGACATTTGGTGTAACTTTTTCTTTGTGAATCGGGCCCATTGAGCGTGAAAGATACTGTGAGCACAGACCCGTATATCTGATAAACAAGCTGCACCTTTACCATCACTGGCTCTAAACACAGAGGTAGAAATTGATAGATATAGATAGTGTGTATAGTGTTCAGTACACGACAGTTTAGCCATTGGTTATTAAGACTGCCATGTCCAGCCAGGTGTGAGAGATTTATTTATCATTATTATGACAACTGTGCAATGAAAGTACCCAAACAATAATTACAATAGCAACTGTGTAGCTATGGTTGTACCAGTTTCCAATAAAACGTTTTTTTGGGGGGTTTGCTCAAAGGTATGGCACAATATGAATCTGCATGAAACTCTCCCCTCAAGTAGCATAAGTGGCTCTGTTTCCGCATGTCAAGGTTCATGCAGATCCGTACCGGAGCAAAAATAATAAAGCAGAGGTAAAAAATGTTCTCAGATACAGTACAGGACGGGGCTCACTCAGGAAACACAACACGGTGCTGGTTTAATCACATTTTGTTAAACAAACAGGCAGGAATATGATCACTTCAAAAATAGGTTTGGCAGACGGTAAGCAATCCACAAAGTAAATGAAAGAGGAATGATCCACTGTGAAACCTTTGCTAGCTGGGAGATCTGAGTTTGTGAAGCCTTCAGACATCTTCACAGTGGATGGTTGACCTGCAGAATGCTGGATTCAAGCTTGCGTATAAGCTCAGTAATGTCAGTAACAAGTAGCCATAAATATCTAAAGTGTGAGTCTTAAGAGACAGGCATATGGCATCTGCAGGTTGCTTCTGCTTGGACGGGTTATGCTAAGCTTTCTCAAAGCATGATTCAGTCCTGTCTCACCATGTTCTACAGCAGACAGATGATCTCCACTAGAATGCTAATAATGTTGCAATGTACCTTCTTATCACTGTGCAGCTAGCAGGCTCCACTGCATTATTGTGGTCACATGTAGTCACCATCCCCTACAAGTTCACTTATGAAATGTTGCTCTCTGCTACAGCAAACATGGCAAGTGGAATTACACTCAATTTTGAATCAAACTAGATATTTATTTTTTATTTTTGTATTTGCATTTCGACAAAATAAAACAGTACAAATATTTTCCCCATTGCTCCTGCTCCGACAGTCATAATAATACAGTATAACTCGCAGATGAACCTAGATACTCAGGGCCTCATCTATGTGCTTTGATGTAGGGCAGTGTCAAAGTGAAAGGGCAGGAATGCACCATATTTATGCAATACGGTGCATTCTTGTCCTTTCCCCCAGCGCCTGTGCTGTTTCGGCAGCCTAGCCCCAAAGCAGGCTCCTTTGCACCAAACAATCCTAAGAGGCGTTGTCCTCTTTCAATGCAGCACACATAGAAAGAAAAAAAAAAGGAGTCCTTGGTACGCCTCACCTCAGGAGGCATAAAGTTTGGGCGCTTTCCTAAGTTTACATGCTCTCGTAAATCTGGGCAAGTGTCAACATTCATGGGTGTTGCGTGGAAAAACCCACTGCAATGCCCATGGGATGCCTACAGAGCACAGAGTAAGGCAACACAGCAATTTGCAGTGGCTTGCCTTACTCCATATCTGTGAGGCCAATCAAAGCTACTAATAGTGGCCTCATAGATATGATTTTGTGATTTCCACCACCGGAGAATCACAAAAAGTGATGCTCTGGCTGCGCAAGGGGCTCGTAAATATGCCCCTCAGTGCAGTGTTCTTTCCTGGTTTGGTCACTAGTTTCTGAGATCTATGCTTTAAAAAAAGGTGCCGGAGGCAGTGGAGTTCCAAAGGATTAATTATTCTACTGTTAGATCGATAATTTAGGCATTGTCTGTGGACCTGGGTTTTGTCTCATTCAAGAATAATACATTTGAAAAACAAAAATCCTATTAGAAGAGGGAGGTGGTGGGTGCAGTTGCAGGATGTCAGTCACTAAATCTTGTGTTTTATAAAAAGCGGCAGAGGGGTTTAAAAGCGACTGATGAAGCATTACCTGAGCACATAGATGATGTGGAAGTAGACATAGAGGCAAAAACTGACTTCTTTTTTGTGGATGTTGGACCTGGCCCTTTTTGCAGGGTTATCCCCAAACTTTTAGCTTTCTTCCTCCTATTTTTCTGACCCTCTTTTTGTTTGTTTTAGGATTCTGAGCACTTTACCACTGCTAATCAGTGCTAAAGTGCATGTACATGGTATGATTGGTTTACACCTGTTTGGCATATTTAATTTACATGTAAGTCCCTTGTAAAGCTGTTTCCCATATACCCAGGGCCTATCATATCATTTAAATGCTACTAGTGGGCCTGCAGTACTGCTTATGCCACACACGGATGTAGCCTCTCAAACCTGTCCCAGGCCTGCTACTGGAGGATCTGCATGTGCGATTTACTGCCACTTTGATTTGGTATTTAAAACTACTTGCCAAGCCTTAAACTCCCCTATTATTACACATAGGTCACCCCTAAGGTAGGCCCTCGATAGCCCTATGGGCAGGGTGCTGTGTAAGTAAAAGGTAGGACATGTGACTTTATTGTGTGGCATGTCCTGGTAGTGACGAACAGCCTATTTTGCTTCTCACTGCTGTGAGGCCTACTCCTCTCAAAGTGATAATTCCTGATCTGAAAGGAGTAACTTTGCCATGTTTGGTATGATTAGATGCTTGGTGATAACTCCTACTTACTGGTGTAGTTGGATTGCACATTATTATTTAAGAAATGCCACTTTTAGAAAGTGGGCATTTCTCTCTGCTTTTGGCTCTTTGTGCTTTGCAACCTGACTCCAATCCATGTTTAGGTCTGGTTGACAGCTGCACGTTTTGCATACTTTCCAGATAACCATCACACAGGAAGGACTGGGTTTGACAGGGATTACATCTGCATTCATCTACATACTGGTGATCTTACTGTGCTGAGAGAGAGAGGGCGTTCAAACTTCACATTTGTATAGGTTGTTTCCTACCCTCACACAAAGGGCTGAATTACCTCTTACTGTTGTCTGGAGCCAGGGCTAGGTTGAAAGGGGTATTGTGAACTTCTAAAGGTTATTGTGAAGTTCCCCTTGAACAAAGACAATTTTGAGTTTCAAGTTTATTTTATTTATAATGACGGAACTCCGAAGAGTTCCACATAAAATCACAAAATTGCATATATATAGATAAGATAAGATTTTAATTTACAATTAAATACACATAGTAAAATATTTCACCCCAACATGAGATCTGACAATCATAGAGGATATCCAAGGTTCTAAAAGCTTTAATTTAGCAAAATTCCAACAAGCAGCAGCATGTTATACAAAACCAAGTATAAAGTGTCTTTCATGCCATCAGTGTAAGAATTTAAGAAATATATATAAAAATAGAAAAAATTAATTTATATACCACAGAATTACAATAAGACAATACAAATGACTAATACATAAAAAGTAAACAATCCCCACATAGGAAACCTTATCCGCTTTTACAATGTACAAACTAGTGCACCTTAATATAATTTTAAAAATCACTTTAAAAAGTTACAAATTCTATTACAAAATATTTCATTTGGAGGAGCATAAAGTGATTGTAGTACTGCTGATGCTGAGAGGATAGATAACTGAAAACATATTGGCCTCAGCCCTATCTGCCGAAATACCAAACAAAGCAGGACAAATAAATAGAACTTGGTTAATATCTTGGAGACCATTTTTAGACCGGTTATAGATTGCTAATGAACCACACTATTTAGCTAGGAGGGATTTAGAGGAAGCGTGCCCTGCCTCAGCAGTATCCAAAAGTGGCAGGCTCCATGCAGCAGATTCCATGAAATATACGCCTGTGCTTTATTTATCAAACAGGGCTCAATTTCTGGTTGGCAATCCCTCTTTAAGATACAGGCCTCCCTGTCCATACGGAAATTTAAGGACCAGGTGGCTTGTTTTACAGTAGCTTTTAATTAGTGCGGCGTGAGATTGAAAATCAAAGACGGGTCTAGTTGCAGTAAATCTGTTGCAATCATAACGTTTCTATAGATTAGTGAATTTTCTTTTAGACCATCTAAAATGTCTTTTCGTAGCCAGAATCTAAGTGTATCATGGTCGCACTTTACTAGGCCCACAGCACAACTCACTGCCCCTGCGAGGCCCTGCACCCAAGTGCTTCTCAACCCAAATTCTAGCCTTAAAGTGGCCACGGAAATCGCTGGGTTTGCTGAGGCCAGGCTTCCCAGAATTTGACCTTCCATTGTGTTTAAAAAGCCCCATTTCGATATGTTAATGAATTCTGTGCCATATAATAAGGAGGCATGAAAGACCTCCAATAGAGGTGCAAAATGACTTCTCCTGGTGGCCCTATAAAGGGAGCCCAGACATTCAGCTTGGGATGTGGCTTTGGACATATTATTTTCTATATGAGCTATGTCACTTAAGTTTCCGCACACTATGTTCCCCAAAAAGGTTACGATTTTACAATTTCAAAATTTTGACCACCCAAAGACCATACAAAATTTCCATATTTCAGCTTCTTCTTCCCATGCACACACATACTTTAACTTTTAGAATCATTGATCTTTAAGTAATAAGCCTCAGCAAATTTTTGAAGTGCCTGCAGATGGCTATTTAGACCCTCAGGGTTAGATCAAAAATGTATATGTCGTCTGCATACAGTAGGCACACAATAGGGTTTCCCCCAACTATTGGGGCAGACAATTTTGAGTATAAGTACAGGGGTTCTGACCCCATGATTTTAGACACTGTGTGGACTTGTAACCAGACAATGCTGGCTCTACATGCTGCACATTGCCAGAGGACTGCTGTGCCACCAGGAGGAACCGCCATTTGGATTGCCTGCTTTGTTGTGCTGGCCTGCTGCCTACTGATTGCTGGGCTGTGAAAGGGACTGCAACTTTGCTACTTACCTTATGAGCTGGCCTGCTGCCTTTCTACCTCTGTGTAACAAGAACTACTACGTGGTGAGCGCTTCATCTTTCATTGTATCTGTTGTCAAAAGTACTGCATGGTGAGCGATTCATTTTCGCTTCTTCGGTACGTGACGATTGGGCTGTCCATCGCCTGCCTCACTGCAAGAACCCCTCCACGGCGTCCCATCAGCTGGATAGGCGTACCAAATTCTGCATCGCATGTCGAGACCCCCTCAGCGTGGCTCCCTCCCCTCGAACATGCTGGCTGAGTGAAGCTGTGGTTAAGCCTATGTCGTTTGCCAGTCACTCGACATCTCTGAGCCATGTTCCTGCAGCCAGGTATTGCTCTGTGGAAGTTGGGTGGCTTGGGGGCCACAAAAGGAAGCCGCAGGGGAGAGATGGCCATCCTGTGCTTTCTTCGCGGACAGCCCTGCCCTTCATGAGAGGCTGCATTTCTTTGTCACACCGATGGCAGGGGGACCGAACGGGGCCTGTCCGTATGGATCCTATAGTTTATGGCTTTTCCATTCTTACCTTGTGTAAAGGACTTTAGGTGACATTGTTGGGTACAACCTCAACGGAGGCCCCCAATTGTCTAAGGAGCTGGCCACATTGTTAAAAATGACTGTAACACAGGTAGTAGGCACACCAGTGTCCCTGGGCCCTATGCTTAGGGTCTGATTACCATACAAAGCGTAATAGGAGCACAGGCATGCTGTGCCCTATGGTTTCCTAAAGATTCAGGTGTTTTAATACTGAATGACTGATACTGATTTGCTTATGGTAATTTATATACTTCTGGTGATTTATGGTGACGTGTGATGATTCATGTGTTTGTATTTTATAATCTATTGCATTTCATGCCCTGATGGTATAATGTATTGTTGATTCTTGCATGGCCAGGATAATGGGTATGGAGTCAGGATTTGCATAGTATGCACAGTATTTGATTCACATTGTTTTGGTCTGTTTTATGTACAATATATACTATATTTTATATAATCCTGTTTGGAGTCTCTTTTTGTGGTGTTTTCATTGTGTTTCTGTGTGAGTGTGTTGCGCAAAGGCTTTTCACATTGACTTTGATGAAAAGCCTGACTGCTCTGCGCCAGACAACCAGAGGATGAGCGCAGGTTATCTTTGGTGTGTAACTTGCTTGCCCTGATTAGAGTGGTAGGTTCTACCTGGCTTAGGTGCATATCCTAGCCAACCATAGACCCCATTTCTGACATTCGGATTTATGGATCCAGATTTGGACCTGCAGATCTGCAAATTTTCAGGTAGATCTGTAAATTTATTTTTAAAATCCCATCTATTTGCAAACCAAAATGTAAACAAAAAAGTTTCACAGTGCAATAACACATGGAGAAATATGTGCAGTGAGCGCAGTGGTCCTTGGGGATGGCATACTATGCCCAGAGGTCTCTGTACAACCAGTAGACATGCACAGCTGAATTGGTAGCATTGAGCCCAACGTGGGCTTTGGACACAGTCCAGGTTACGCTCCTAGACCATGTTAACTACTGCTGAAAACATCTGGTTCAGTGTATGAGGACTGATGCAGGGCTTGTACCCTCAACTTGCTATGCAGGGCTAAATGAATTGGGGTTGGGCACGCAGAAGTTTGGGGATACAATCTAGCTGAAATACAGGTTATGAGTTTCACCCCACTGTATACAGATGATGAGTTGGATGAGCTGTGCATAAAAACACCACCCACTGCATATGACCAAATGCCATGCATGATGTTGGATGCATAAAACGTTGGAGGCACTGGAGGATTGTACTGGGCTTTATCAAAGTTCAGGCCCTGTGACCAGCCCATGCTGCAAACCGTTGAAGGGTATGTGCAGGAGGCTTTGGTTGCAGAGGAAGTGGGGCACAAGCCCTGTGTCCACCTTATGTGCACTGTCTTGAGCACCAGTAATATTGACTTCCAGTCTCAACCCTCCAGCTTGTCTAAACCCAAAACCTCAAGAGAACTAGTAAGGTTGCAGTGCTGTAGCGCAATAACCTCCGGGACAAATGGGAATGAAACAAGGAAAAGTAGGGAAACTGGAGACTCCTCTATAGCCGAACACAACAACCCACTAAAATGGATGAACTGGTATAATTTTTTTTTTTTTTACAACTGCATTACAGAGTACAATTTGAATTACCGATCTTAGGGCTGAAGAAAAATTATCTTATTACAATCTAGTGTCACTTTCTTCATTAGCAGTTCTTCTATCATTTGTTCCGCCCATATGAGTGCTGGGGGGAGAACATATATTGCCCCTGGGTGCATTCCATTTACCTCATATCTTGTCCCACTTCTTGGGTCATCCACTGCCTTCTTAGATGACCTTTTCTGCTACCACTGACCAGTCCTTGTCTTTTTCCACCTCCCCCCAGCGTGGGCGTCTCACTTGCCCCCCACTTTCGGGCAATATTTTGTTTTGCTATCCTCATTCCCAGGGTGACCAGAGTTGCTCTTTGCTGTTCAGGTCTGTCTGGTCCCAGATATTGAGAAGATACAGTTTGGGCGTAATTTGAAGGACCATACCACATACAATCTGCAACTGAGTCGTTACAGACTCCCAGTATCGTTTTATGGCAGGACAGTCCCATAAGATATGATAGAAAGTACCCTCCTGTCTGCAAAGTTTTCTACATGTCGAGACTTCCTTCCTTCCCATTTTTGTTAGGTTATTACAGGAAAGGTAGGACCTATGGAATATTTTGAGTTGGACTAACTTTAATCTCGATGATATGGCTACTTCTCTTGGGGAGGATAGTGCCTCCTGCCAGTCCTCGTCTTCTAGTTCACCTATGTCGTCCTGCCAGGATTCACTAATTTGCAGGAGAGGGTCATGCATGTTATTGAGTAGTTTTTGGTATGTCATTGAGGTCGCCTTATGGTCAATATAATCAGTCAAGAGCCTATCTTCCAGCTGGGATGTTTCCTGGAGGTCTGTGCCTGGAGGGATGGCTGACATAAGGGCATGTTTTATTTGTAGGTATCTATACGTTTCTGTGGCCGCCATGTCGTATTCTCGCTGTAGGTCCAAGAACAGGACCACTCCTCCCTTCGACCACAGGTCTCCAACCCTAGAAATACCTATTATATCCCATTTGTCGAAGCCCGGGCATCTTCTTAATCTGCCAAGTCTTTCCTCCTTCCCACAGGGGCATAGGTACGGTCACTCTATTATGCCATCCCAGCTTCTTGGTCGCTCCATGCCAAAGAGCAATCATTTGCTGTATTGGGCCTGTTAATTGTTGTTGTTTAGGATTTGTGTAGAGAGCTCATCGGCAGCTCCCAGGTCCCATGAGTAAACTCTCCATTTGATATGACGGGTCATTGTGCGGTTGGTAAGCCCACTAGTTAACCACTGTCAGTTGGGCTGCCCAATAATATGCCTGGATATCAGGTAGTGCAATCCCACCATCATACCACCCCTAGTGAGTTTCTTTATTGCTATTTGTGGGGGCTTTCTAACCCAGAGTAGATTCCTTATCTCGCTGTTATGGCATTAAAGTCGGCATCAGGAACCCTGAATGGAGTGTTCTTCAGGGCATATAGGAATCGCTGCAACGCCATCATTTTAAAAAGGGCCGATACATTAATCAATTCAGTGCCATATAATAAGGAGGCATGAAAGACCTCCAATAGAGGTGCAAAATGTCTTCTCCTGGTGGCCCTATAAAGGGAGCCCAGACATTTACCTTGGGAAGTGGCTTTGGACATATTATTTTCTAGCTATGCTATGTCACTTAAGTTTCCGCACACTATGTTCCCCAAAAAAGGATACGATTTTACAATTTCCAATTTTTGACCACCCAAAGACCACACAAAATTTCCATATTTCAGCTTCTTCTTCCCATGCATACACATAATTTTACTTTTAGATACATTGCTCTTTAAGTAATAAGCCTAAGCAAATTTTTGAAGTACCTGCAGATGGCTATTTAGACCCTTAGGGATTAGGTCAAAAATGTATATGTTGTCTGCATAAAGTAGGCACACAATAGGGTTTCCCCCAACTATCGAGGCAGACAATATTGAGTATAAGTACAGGGGCTCTGACCATGATTTTAGACACTGTGTGGACTTGTCACCAGACGATGCTGGCTCTACATGCTGCACATTGCCAGAGGACTGCTGTGCCACCAGGAGGAACCGCCATTTGGACTGCCTGCTTTGTTGTGCTGGCCTGCTGCCTACTGATTGTTGGGCTGTGAAAGCAAGGATAATGGCAACGCTCTCCAGTGTTGCACGTCACTTTGTAGTCAAGTTGGGGGACCTAGTAGGTTGTGCTTGTAGAAGAGTTTTGGGTTCTGCTGTAGCAAAGATCCCCAGATAACAGAAACCGTCTGTTATGACCGTCACTTCGCAGTCCATTGGCAGTCGTGGAGTAGGGCCGTGTAGAATGATAATTATGGATTTGGACCAGTTGATGGTATATCCTGAGTACTTTTAGAAGTTGGTGAATATTTGCAGGCCTCTATTAATGGAGGAGTGTGGCGATGCAACATACAAAAGGATGTCATCTGTACATAGGGATATTTTATCCTCCCACCCATCCGTCCAGCGCAGTACCCAGATCAACGGATCTCCTCTGATCCAAGTCGCCAAAGGTTCCAATATTAGAGCGAAGATTAGTGGCAACAGGGGACAGCCCTTTTGTGTGACTCATATGAGTGGAAATGTACGCGATGTATGGCCATTTACCACCACCTGTGTCAAGGGTTCTGCATATAGCAGTCTTAGCCATGCCAGGTATTTCGATGAACTGGTATAATTAATGTATATAAAATAGTGTGGATATTTCAATATTAGTTAAATGCTTTTCTCAACCAGATCCTGTGGACTGTTGATACTAGAGGAGGCATGAAGATTAGTCCAAAGACAAAGTCCTGCAGCCTTTACAGGAGCCTTTACTGGATATTGAGTGTCCAGGAGTGTTGTCTGTGATGTACTAGTTGGTGTTTGGCTTTTTGTATGTGCTAGCAGATCGCGTAAAGTGATATTCCTTTTGAATGCAAACAGCGGGGCGACCACTGCTTGACAACACCATTTAATATCCTCCAATGGGTGGAACAATTCCGCCTCAATCGTGGGACAGTATCTATGAGTGAGGCGGAATTGTTCCATCCTGGAAACTTTTGAGACACAATCTGCCATGCTAGAAGAGGAACTCCTGGAACGTCATTATCCTCAAAAAACTGTGAGGGAGGCAAGGAAAAGGGTGACGAATAACAACAGAGAGGCATTACTGGAGACCCATCAAAAACCTGACACTAATAGAATTGCGTTTGTCACCACATACCTCATTTCGAATAAAGTTCAAAACATCATCAAGAAGCATTGGAGGATATTAAGAAATGGTGGCAATAAAGGTGCATATAAATGAACATCAAAGAACGATATGCTGTAAGAAGAACAACACCAAGTTGACACGCCACTATCTGGAATTGAATCATAAGGATGTGGATATGACCTGGGTAGTTCTTGAGAAACTGACCACCAATACCCCCGACATTAAGAAGAAATTGTTCACATGTGAACAAAAATGGTTATACCGTCTGAGAACATGGTTAAGGGGGCTGAATGAGGATATACCATCGTTACAACTGGTATGAGTCTCCGACATTTGGTAACCAGCATTGATAAGTGGGAATTGTGGGAGAGCGAGCCGGATAAACAGACGCGGAGGCTGCATATAGTGGGCCAGTGGGCGACTTTTATTTAAACTTTCAGCTCTTTGAGCTGCAAGGGAGCGTGGTGGTTCTTCGTCCTTCTTCGGGATCTCCTGTTTGCCTCGTGGAACTTCGTCTTCAGCTATCGTCCCCTTCATCCGGTCTTCTGGGTCGGGGGATCTCCCACGGAGGCTCATGAAGAGGGAATGGAAAAGGAGCCGTCAGTCACCACTTAAATGATACACCCGTAGGTTGTATAGTGCCCGTCACCACACCCGATTGGTGTTTGGGAATGCAACAAAAAAATAAGTCAGGGGATACTTGTGAGGGTAGGGGCAATTGTGGTAGATGTTAGGTTAGGGGATCAGTGTGTGCTTACAAAGGTGCCTCGGGTATCTCCAAAACTCAAAAGGTCAACAAACGAAGGAACTACACGTGAGGAATGGGTCTACCGCAGCGTGAAATTACGTTCTTTACACTCGGCCCCCCTCTCCTCCCGCTAACCATTAATCACCCACCTCCCGCAACCCTGCTTCCTCTTTCCTCTGCCTGCGGTCACTCACCGGCTCCGCCGCAACTCTCCTGAGTTGCGGCCGCTCTCCAGCCTCCTCCTGAGGGGACCACCACTCTTCACTCCACCTCTCGTCTTCCTCTCTGGCTTCCGCTTCTTCTTCCTCCTCCTCCGACTCCACGTCCTTCTTTTCCACGTATTCTCCGTTTCGCGACTCCTCCTTTCCTCCGGCCCATTCGAGTGCTTCTTCGCTGGGTTCAGTCCTTTTTACTTCCCGATGAGTTGGACTTCCGGGGTTAATCCCTCCCCCTTTCGCCGCGGCGTCTCAAGCGACTTTTTCCTGTATGGACAGAGCACAGGGGTGGGGTTATCCTTCCGGAGGATGTTCGGAAGGAACTCCGATTCCGAGATTCTGTCACAAAAGAAATACAGTCTCTGCCAGTGTGTCGTGACATCTCAGGTAAGAGGCGTGTCCCGATCGGTACACTCTCACAGGGATCCACTAGCTTTCTTAAAGGTTTCTACATGTATGAGCATCACAGACTCCTACATTAGATAGACGTACCAGTATTCCCCTCCACCTCCCCAACATTTATTGAGTAGGGAGACATGGGTTTGGGCACATGTGGCACACTGACCTTGCACCCAGTGTTTGATCTCCTTTAGGTGTGGGCCGCTCTCATTTTGGGGCTGAATTACTGCCTAGGAAAACTAGGCCATAACTGGAGACCTTCACGTGGGATTCACAACAATTTGGAAAATTATCCAATTCCATCAGAACTAAGCCAATTTAATTTATATTGAAGCATTTTGAATCTGTACATCCATTACAAACTATTGTTAGATTGCACCCAAAATCTGGAAGTCACAGCTGCATGAATTAGTATGTCACTCAAAGGTAAAGTTGTTTTTCTTCCATCAGATTTCACAAAAAATATAAACACTCTTTAGATACAACACAAAATATAGTAACCTTTAGTGATTTTGGTCAATGTATTGCCTACAAATAGCAACAACATTTGGCAACAACTAATAAGCATAGACAAAGTTCTGAAAGATATAGCTTGTCGTCAACAAAACAACATACACTACAAAGATTTGGACAACTCTAATTTCATCTCTTTAAACTACTTATCCTTTGAGAAAGAAATAGAAAGTGGACAATTTGAACCAATTTATCACAAATAAATATATAAACATAGCAGTATACACCCACTACACTCAAGAGAAATGATGATTGATGCATTAAATATTGATGAGATGAGAGAAGCTAGAGAAAAAACTTTAAATACCATATGTTATCCACATGTATTCCCCACTGAGAAAGGTGGGTGATATGATGATCATCCAGTTCACATTTCAGCATCAGAGTACAGAGTAACCAGATTATATTCAGAGGATACACATTTTCGTCAAGACATTCATTACATTTTTACATTTGCGGGACTGGAACTGGGTTCAACAAAATAATGGCGCAGGATTTTATTGAAAAGTTGCTTGACAAAGATGAGAAGCTGGACTATAACTTGATCAACATTATGGCATGTCAGCGACCAAGACATGAATATTGGTTTAGAAGAGATGAAGAACTGAAATGTATGCTGAGAAATTAAGGACCACCAACATGGTTTATTACTTTAAGCTGTGCAGAATATGCATGGGACAACTCTTACCAATTGGTAATTGAGGCAAATGGTGATATTCGAGATATTGACACCAAAATTCCTGCAATATTATGTTCTTTAGATCCTGCAATGTTTGCAGACATTTTAACCACAAATCTCACACAATGCTTCAGTACTTAACCAACAAAAAGAAAAATCCTGTTGGAGAGGTATTTAATTTCTTTTGGAGTAAAAAGTAACAAGCAAGAGGTGCACCACATATTTAAATGCTTCAATGGATCAAAGATGCACCTAAGTTTGGATATGACTGAAATGACTGCTCTACATTTTATTGAACATTATGGGTCTGATTATGAGTTTGGCATGCCGGAGCGGACCGCCACATGGCGGCCCACACCACCAAACCCACGTGCGCACCGCTTACCAGATTATAAGTTTCCTCGTGTATGGCGGGCTTTTTTTGGCGGTCCCATGACGGTGCCTCTGAAAATGGGCACCGCAAAGGAAATGCCAAAAACAGTTCCTGCACGGCATGGGCTGTAAAGTGCAGGAACTGGAGTGCATGCACACAGGGTTACACATGTTGTGCTCCCCTGCATACATCCACAATGGCAACAGGGGGCTGTGTAGGGCTTCCTTTGTTTTAGGACCGCCAGCCTTTTCATTCAGTAAATACCTCCATGACACCGCTGGCGGTCATGAAATTTGTAATATGGATGGCGGTGCCGCAGCGGCACATTATGTTACTTCCTACATTACAAAAGGTGAGAAGATGGATATGAAGGAAGTATGGGAAGAAATATCTGCAGAGCAATCTTTAATTAAAAGGTTGTACCAATTTAGCCTTAAAATGTTATCTCCCCAAGAGGTCCACAGCTATGACACATGTGCTTGTTTCAGTTCTTCAAGCTTGTATGGTAAATCCAGGGCAATTATGTTGCTTAGCCTAGGATTGTCATCAATATGTCACAGATTTTTCAAAAGCCTACCTTAAATTGAAAACCTTGCACATTTTGAAACCTTTTTTACATGTTGGACAATTACTTCCAAAAACAGAGGACCTTTGTTAGAAAACCTATTGCTATATGAAGTAGCTCAGTTCTACACATGTTGAAATAATGTAGTGGAAGATCTCAATGTTGGAAAACTTGGAGTTCAAGGGACCAATGGATGTTGAATACGTCATTGTAAACCTATTCTTATTAATTACTGTAAACTGGGTTGTGACACAGGAGAGTAAAACGAATTGTACTATTTATCACTACTACAACTATTTAGACCATGGCAAAAGGAAGAAGATATTATGGGGCTTATTTAGAAGCCCCTTGCGCCACTTTTGCGTCATTTGTAACATGGGAAAAGTGACGTACAGGTGGCACAAGGGGCTTGTAAATAAGCCCCTATATTTTTATAATTGAATAAATAGAAGCCACCCGATCGGACGGACGGGAGCTAAGAAAACAAAACACCATAAGGGTGCTACAATCAAAATAGGAACAACCACTGGTGATTACCCATCAAGTGAGGTTTTAAGGAGCCCTAATTCACCAACTACGACTAGTTCAAATACGTGTTTAAGAATTTAAATAAAAGGCTACATCCTTAGCAGAGCAATCTTGAGAGAACAATTCACTGGTGGCTGAAGATAGATTCATGAGTATTCTTCAGGAGAACCGTAACCTATTGAGAAGCATGACATTTACCATGTGCTAACCCTGGACAATCAGATGAAAGATGATTGCTATCATTTATTAGAGTCCTGAAGAAGGTGGTATTTTGATTTTCTTCCACCGAAACGCCGCATCGACAACTACATGCTGTTTAGCTTTTTTAAATTCTTGTGATATTTGTATACTTTTGATTAATTGTATACTGTGTATGATTTTTTTTAAATTGATTTTTTTTTAAATGTGTTTTATCCTATAATACTTGATGTATATATATACTGATGTAGAAGGGACAATGAGATAGCGTGAAAAGTGAAGACAAATACCTAAGTTTAATAGCAGTATTTTTAAATTGTTCTAATTATCTTGTATATGCACATTCGGATAATATAAGAAATATCATACATTTTTGCACATATCTCGGTTCTGTGTTATGAGTCCAGAGAGTGATTGAGTTATGATGAATGCTTGAATTGATTATTTCAATAAGGTTTAGAAATTGGTATGTGGGGGATATTTTTATGATTATACTATAGTGAACCCTGTCCCCTACATTTGTAAGGGTACCACTCGAACTTTGGAAACACTATTTATCACTACTACAACTATTTAGACCATGGCAAAAGGAAGAAGACATTATAGGCATATTTGAATCCTATGAAGATGCCTTTCATGTATTTAAAAATTGCACTGCAATACCTCAGTTTCAGATTTATTTAGAAATGCTGGAACAAGAAATAAAGAAGAAAAAAACAGTAATACAGAAATACAATGCAATACTGCATCAAGAAATAAAACTTCCACTTCCAGTAATTTTGACAATCTTGAGCAAACAAGAATTGATAATGAACTTATGATAGTCATGGAAGAAGTTGAAGAAACAATACAAGCAAAAAATAAGTAAAAATTGACTTTGACATTTTGAATTACTTGGTATCACAATTACATTCAGAACAACTAGGAATATTAAGAAGTCTGTAGATCAGGGAGTTCAACATGAAAAAAATATATATAATTGTAGTATTTTTTAACCTATATTACAATATGTCAGCGGTCAAGGTGGGACAAGGAACAGCATTCTTATTAAATAAATACCTGCTTCTGTGCATAAGGCTACCATTTCAAATGTATCTTGTGTAGATTCTGCTCCTACTGGATTAGGAGCACATTATATCAAAGGAATAACTTTATATTGCTTACTGTTACTGCCTGTGAAGCATCATAATAAATTAGAACATCTAAAATTGAATACAGATACATGTCAGGAACTTGAGAGAGTTTAAAAAGATACTAAACGAGAAAAAATAAACGTTCTAATCATAGATGAAGCCAGCATGGTCCCAAACTTAGGGGTCGATTACGATGTCGGGCGGATCGCCACCGCCCGCATGGCGGTGGCGATCCGCCCGCCATAATCGCCCGTCCGCCAACAATTCCCCCGCCATATTACCATGGCGGAGGGGAGCCCGGCAGACGGTAAGACCGTCCGCATGTTTTCCGCCCGGCCGAACAGTTGACCGGGCGGAAAGGGTTTAATATGGTGGCGGTGTCTGCAAGACACCGCCATCCATATTATGATGCCGGCGGAGATGAGCCTTTCCATGGTGGCGTCGCCGCCATGGAAAGGCTCGCGGTCTTTGCTGTTGGGGGCCTGTTGCGGGCCCCCAGGGTGTTGGGGGGGTGGGGGCTGCACATGGGGGGTACCTATGGTACCCCCTGCATCTGCATGCACAAGGTGGCAGGCACCGCGCGGTGCCTGTCACGTTGTGCATGCATATGCACAACATGCATTTCCAGCACTGTGGCGGGCGGTGTTGTGAGCACCGCCCGCCACAATGCTGGAAATGGGGATGCCACAACCACCGTGGCGGTGGCATCCTAATCACATGTGCGGGACCGCCGCACACATAGCGGGCGGTCCCATTTACCGGGGCGATGGCGGGCAGACAAAGTCCGCCCGCCATCATAATCTGCCCCTTAGTATTGGGTTTTGTTCTTTTCTGGATGCAAGAAATACTGCAAACATCTTATGAGGTCCTCTTTGCAGGGAAACATGTGACAGTTTTTTTGGAGACTTATTACAACTTATACCTGTTGAAGGTGAACCCATTTTCCAAAAACCTTTGTAGGACCATACTCGTAATTGTTTTTTGTGATAAACAAGTTTTATTGTTTTCCAAGCTCCGACACAACACAATCTGTTCCACAGAGTCACTGAGAATAGCACAGTTCATATACATAATGTACGCAAAGTAATATCCTCATCTTAAAGAGGGCCACTCAGCCAAAGATGTGGACTGCGAAGCGCATCTATTTCTGGAGATCTTTTTCCATACCAGTCCGGTAGTACTCAATCGGGAAGCCATCAGGGCCTGGGATTTTGGCTGGGGCCATTTCCGTGAGCACTTCTTCTATTTCATTGACTGTTGAGTTCTTGCGTAATGGACTGGGGAATTGATGGCAGTGAGATCTCAGGTAGCAGCAGGCATTCCATTACCCGCAAGGACCCGGCCTGGAGCCATATAATTCCTCGTAGTAGTTGGCATTACTTGCACTATTTCAGAAGTGCATACTCATATTCGACCTCTGCATCTACAACTCGGGGGATCACCCTGGAAGCAATCCTGCTGGTGGTCAGCCAGTAGAGGAGCTTTCCAGACTTATCCTCCTGCTCGTATACCCATTGGGTTGATGCTGTCCAACACTGCCGAGCCTCCTCTATCAAGATTTGATTCACTGAGGCTCTGGCTACTGCCAACCTATGGGTCAGTTCGGCCGATGGCTTGAATAGAGCCTGACATTCCAAGAAGAGGATGTCAGTCTCCAGGATGGTGATCTGTGCAAGGTTTTACTTCTCTTTGCCCTGGATATACTCCTTTGCTATACCTCAGAGCGTGGATTGACTGGCTTCTCAGAGGGTACCCAGTGACTCTAATGTACCTTGAGTAGTCTCAAAATAGGAATGAAACTCGGGTGCAAAGTTGTCAGAATATTACTGATCAGTGAGGTACCATGTGCTGAGATGCCACATCGCTCTCCGTACAGGTTCAGGCAATCTCCAGTAATTAAGAGTGGAGCATAGTCAGATATACCCTGAGGAAGGATATTGACTTTGGACATCTGTCGGATGTCTGTGGCTGGGAGTAGTAGGAGGACAATGCGCAACATTGTCTTGTGGGCAGACGAGGTATGGCTATAGGCAAAGTCACAGAGCCTCAGTGATTCAACCCAGACAGAAAGCAGACAGGATCGTGAATGATGCTCCATCCCTAGGGGACCAGTTAAGTCCACCTGTGGACTGTGGACCGCATTAAAATCAACCCCTATGCTGGTGGTGCTCATATGCAAATTCAGAAGCATAGTTGTCAGGGAGTTCAGTATGGAGCAGACATTCTAATTTGATACATAAACTAACAAAACATTGTGTTACTTTCCTTCGAGCAGGTCCTACACCTCAACATATCTACCATCAGGGTCTGTGTATGTATTTGGTCACTGCCAGGGGAAAGCATTTGTGTAGCAAAATAGCTGCACCCCAGGATCCTTGGGCAAAACTGGAGTGACACACCCTGTCATAGCCAAATCTTTTAAGGAAAGAACAGTGTTCGTCCATTAGGTGCGTTTCTTGCAGCATAAAAACTGCAGGTTGGAAACGTCTGCCATACGGGAGAATGGCTGAACTTTTGATGTGGTCCAACAGGCCATTCACATTCCAGGACCTGATCTGGAAGGTCGTCATGGGGGTTGTAGGTACGGCGGGAGAGTAAAGATACAAACTTGTGCTGAAGATCTGATGTTGCAAGGGTTTTGTAGTCTATACGAGATTGTGTTATTGATAAGGTGTCTGTGACGTGGAAGTATTACAATAAAACTATTGAGAGCACAGATTGTTTGCTTAACCTCGACAAAGGATCCCCTCCACGGCTGAAATGACCGAGTGTAGTGAGGAAAGATCATGATACATGAGTTTTGAAATTGGAGGTCAGGTTGTTTCTGAGCCTCTTTATAGTTATGTATCCACGTGATAAGTGAGTGTGCTGTGACCATGGGAGAGGGTCTCTGTGCCAGTGTCCTGTGGGGCCGCTCCACCACAAATCATGTCAATGGTTGGGGGCGTGGCTACGACGCACTGCAAGATGGCCGCCTGTTGAAGGGGCTCTGCAGGCCAGGCTTGTACATCCTACAAATACCATCACCCAAACCTACTCTAATCTGCTTAAATCGCCGGCATCGCTAGCGCATCAGATCGTGAGGGTGTGGAGGGAGTTCTCACTTTCTCTGACGCTGGGAAGTTGTCTAACTGCCGTAGCGGAGCTGAGACCGGGTCAATACAGAAAATGGCCGCCGCCTGCCTTGCGGCTGCTGTGTAGCTTGGACGGCCGAGGCCCTGCGGTGAGCTCCACGGTGGTAGACTGTCTACGTGGCACCACTGGTAATCCTGCCTGCTGGTGCTTGGAGCTGCCTGCCGGGGACTCGCCGGGACACCCGGAGGCCGGGGATGAGTCGGCAGTCCGGGCCTGGTACAAGGGGCCTACTTGGGGCCTACTCGAGACCGAGCCGCTGCTGATGTGGAAAAGACCGCCGCCTGCCCTGCGGCTGATGCGTGGCTCAGACGACCGAGATCTTGCGGCGAGCTCTGCTGCGGGGACCTGCCTAAGGGGGACCACGGGCTAACCTGACAGCCTATCATCGGGGCTGCCTGCACTGGAGGCGCCGTGCCGCCTGGCGAATGGGGATGTGATGGAGACCCGAGCCTGCTGCTATCGGTGTGCGGTGAAGCCTACTGGCGCCTGGCGCTGACCCGACTTGCCCGGTGGCCCCGTTGGGCGAAGACAAAACAGCAGACCACTGCGCTCCTGAGGTAGGTGGGGAGACCTACGTTCCTTGTTAGGTTGAGAGCCAGGCCTGCGATACGGGCCTGCCCCCTGGCTGGCATTGTTTGCCTTCTGGGCGGTGGGGCTGCAGTGCAGACCGGTAGTCACCGACGTGGGCTGGGGTCCCTGCCGGCCTCTTACTTAGGGCAGTGAACAGGCGGGTCCGCGGCGGGGGGTGTGGTGAGGCGACGGCGGGCCGTTAGTGGTGCCGGGCCTCCGGTGTCTCCGACATCTGGGAAGGATCGGGTGCTGGGTGGCTCGGCCGGGATCCTCCCTGCCTCACTCTGTGGCCTGCAGGACCTGCTGCTACCCTCCTGGGGGCTGCTGGCGGTGTTGGGGCGCTGGTCGACTGGGCCATGCGGGAGGCCCGAACTTGAGGGGGTCACGTGGGGATTCTTTCACACCCTTCGGTTTCACCCTCTTGTATTTGAGGCAGGGCTGCGCTATCGGAGGCTGCCTGCCATAGCTGGTGTGTAGCGCGGCCTACCCGCCCTGCGCCCTCCCACCTGAGGCCTGTGTGGGCTGGCATGCGTGAGCACCTCGATAGCTGTGAGCCTCAATCAGTCACCACTCGCCTCAGCTGCTGCAAATAGATCGTCCCCGCCTACAGCCTGCTGAACCACCAGGGTCCTGGGCGTGGAGGATCCCTGGGTGCTGCCGGCTACATCCTTGGCACCCTCTCTGGGCACATCCCATTTTAGCGTACGGATCTCAGCCTGCTCAACTTACCTTTGTCTACCGCCTGAACGCCGTTATGGGCAAGACGGATCCCAAACAACCGAAAATCCCCTTTGAAACTAAGCGCCAGACGCGCGCTGCGGATCCCCCGCCGGAGCATGGTGCGGCCCCGGACCTGCAGGGCGACGCAGATTCCTCGGCGGAAGACGTACGTTCAGTACTGCTCGAAATGCACTCAAGCTTAAAAACTATAGATGGGAAGGTTGACTCTCTGACATCCAGTCTGGATGCAGTAAAAAAAAAAACAGTTGACACTCATGAAACCCGCCTAGACCTCCTTGAAAACAAACTTTTGGATACACAGGAATCACACTCTGAGTCCAAATCGCAGATCTTACATATGGAGAGAGTCCTGGAAGTCATCAGAGCTAAGAACGAGGACTTGGAAGCTCGTTCCCGCCAGAACAACCTTAGACTCCTTGGCTTGCCGGAGTCGACGGCCATCTCAAAAATGGAGCCTTATATCACCAATCTCCTGCAAGAACTGTTTGGTTCGGTCCTTTCGCCCATTATGACCGTCGAGCGCGCTCATCGATCGCTGGGGCCAAGACCGGTGCCTGGTGCCCCACCACGACCAATAATAGCGCGCTTAATCAATTATGCAGACAGAGACGCAATACTCAAGGAGGCTAGAGCGAAGAGTCCCATCACCTATCAGGGTAATACCCTATCCTTTTTCCCAGACTACACCCCCACTGTGCAAGCAGCACGCAAAGAATTCCTTCCGGCGAAACGTATCCTGCAGTCCTCTTCGATCCCATATGCGATGCTATATCCTGCTAAATTAAAGATTACGCACGATGGACAGGCACACTACTTCACAGATGATAAATCAGCACTGAAGTTCGCAAAACACATCTGTTCACGTAAACCTCAGCACAATGCTTCACGAAACAAGGACACGTCGCCGTCTCTAAGTGATAATGATTAAACTTGCATGTTCCCACTATGCTGAACTCACTGCTACGAATACCATCTCTCTGCTGCTTTATGATGGCTAATCGGAATATTTTTACTATCTATACTTATATGCATTAGCAGTCAATTGATGTAGCGTGCTTAGCACTTTGTCTGTGATCTCAATATCAATTAAGCTAACTTTCTTCCTACACCCAAGATGAGTAGGTTTGTTCCTCTTGTTTTATGATACTCTTAGCCTGGCCACCCTGCCAAATGGCGGGGGTTTGCCGTTGTTCCTAGTCCCCACAGGGAGATCTCCCATGAGTTTGCATTTGAAATGGGTTTTTGAGGGGCTTCAAGGGTGGGGGAGGGCACGCATTCTCAACCTAATTGGGAGGTTGTAGTGGGTGGGGGTGGGGGATTGGGGGTTCACAAACTAAGAGATGGCAATCATTGGTTTATTTTATTCTTACAGGACATGAAGGGCACTTGGAGTCGGCACGGTAACAATATTTCTAAGAGAAGCAATTTAACGTTCCTAGCATGTTATCTATTGTGTATTTCTTCATCACCCATGTACACCACTCCCTATGTCGGTTACTAAATTCTTAACTTGGAACATACGTGGGCTCAACGACTTCAAAAAGGCACGGCTAGTACACTCCTACTTACGTAGACACCATGTCGACATTTGTTTCTTACAAGGGACGCACCTACGCTGCAGCAGTGACCCCAAGCTGCAGCACAAATACTGGGGGGAAATCTACTCCGCTACATTTTCCAACTATGCTAGGGGGGTATCTATTTTAATCAGACGAGGGCTGGGCCACCTTCGACACCACCATAGATACAGGGGGGCGGTATGTTCTGGTTACTGGCAGTCTATTGTCCACACGGATTACTCTGGCAGCCATTTATGGTCCTAACACAGACGACCCGCAGTTTTTTCTAGACCTCTGGGTGAACATTGTGACCATGGGATGTGATACGGTGATCTGGGGGGGAGACTACAATGCGGTACTTGATAACACCCTAGATAGAGAGGGTGTCGCCCGCAACCCACACCTTAAGGCCACGCAACTACTGAACACTATAATTCTGGAACACGGGCTTCTAGATGCTTGGCGTACACTTAATCCACTCCTAAGGGAAGGTACTTGCATAACCTCATACCACCACGCTTGGTCTCGTTTGGACAATTGGTTACTTACAGCGAATGTGATGTCATGGACGCTGGAGGTCCGACATATGCCACGTACTCTCTCGGACCACGCACCCGTAATGTTACAGTGGCGCATTCCCCGTACACTGCCTCATGCTTTCAACTGGCGACTTCCCCCACATGCTCTCTTAGACTCTGCGTTTAGGGAAGAAACTGCCCAAGAAATTCAAAACTACTTCAGTACTAACGAAGGCTCTGTAGACTCTGCCTCAACCTTATGGGAGGCCTTTAAGGTCGTTATACGAGGCGCATGCATATCCAAGGGAGCGGGCGTCCTTGGTTCCATACGCACCACTTTGACAAAACTTGAGCAAAACATTAAGGACCTCGAAACCCAATTCTATGCCACTAACGACATGACAATTTTAGCTTCAATTCGAAGCGCCATATCCGAATTTGAGGTAGAGGCCGAAAGAGAAACCAGATTTCTGGGCAAGGAGGCGAGAGCCAGAGGGTACGTGGAGGGCGATAGGCCAGGCAGAACCCTTGCTAATCTTTTGAAACAACACACTGCACCTACTTATATTTACGAATTAGTGGATGCAGATGCCCCGCCTATCCGCAGTCAAACCGAAACACATGCCCACCTCACTACTTTTTACTCAACGCTATACACAGCTACACAGAGATCAGTCCCTCCCGATCTAATTGAATATCTGGACTCCCTGGAGCTATTATAGTTAAGTCCCGCTCATAGGGAATATCTCAATATTCCCTTTACCGTAGAGGATATAACACAAGTTATTCAAAGCCTCCCCTCAGGCAAAGCACCGGGGCTAGACGGACTAACCACACTTTCTTACAAAACTTATGCAGAGGCTCTTGCCCCCCTTCTTCTTGATCTCTATCAGGAATCATTAGAGGCAGAAGTTCTCCCCCCATCGATGCGAGAGGCCGTTATTATAAACTTATTGAAGTCAGACAAATCACCAACGTGTAGTGACTCGTACAGACCCCTTTCACTGATCAATGTAGACACTAAAATACTGGCGAAACTCATCGCCAACAGGTTGCAACCCCTAATGTCCCTTATCGCCAGACCGGACCAATCTGGATTTATTCCAGGACGGTCAACTGCACACAATCTGAGAACATTCTTTTCAGTCCTCCATCAAATTGATCCCAAGCTCCCAACCGTTGCTGTTTTTTTAGACGCAACTAAGGCATTTGATTCCTTGGAAGGGCCATACCTCTTCACCATACTGCCCAGACAAGGATTTAGCCCTAATTTTATTAAATTAATCAAGCTGCTTTACACGAAGCCCACCGCTCGCTTACTTGTGAATGGGCTCATATCAGACGCCTTCCCAATATCCCGCGGTACGCGACAGGGCTGCCCTCTCTCTCCCCTCCTATTTGCTATTGCAATGGAAACACTGGCAGCCAGGATACATCAGCATCATCAAGCACGAGGTTTGGTCTTCACCGACCGTACTCTCACCATATCTATGTATGCTGACGACATCACATTATACGTCAGACGACCTGATGAAAACCTTAATCCGCTGTTGAGGGAGTTGCTCCGCTTTGGAGGCCTATCTGGAACCACCGTCAACTGGAGGAAATCTTCCATTCTGCCATTAACGGACGCACCATTAGATCAAACCCTAGACTTCCCACTGACGTGGGCGGAAAAATCAGTAAAGTATTTGGGTATATGGCTTAGTAGAGATATGCAACTTCTTTGGAACCTCAATTTTGGGAAACTGCACAACTGGTTCACAGATCGAATCAGGTTCTCGTCTGCCCTGCCCCTGTCGCTGGCTGACAGAATAGCCATCCTAAAGATGATTGTCCCCAAATTTTTATATTTATTTGTGAATATTCCTCTGCCCCTTACACAGGCCTTCTTCACACAGTTACGCTCTGCGGCGATCTCCATGGTCCGGGCCGGCGGCCAACCCAGGGTGAGCTGGGACCTACTGACGCAACCACTGAGCAGGGGTGGGTTGGGTGCCCCAGATTTCGAATTGTACGCCCTAAGCGCGCAGGCCCAATTCCTGCACCACTGGGTCTACCCTGTTCCTTTTCAACCCCATGTTTCGACTGAGAGAGATATCGCTAATCCGATCCCACTACACATGGCCGTATACCACCCCTACCACAGGACTCCTAGCAAAATTAATACTGTCAAAACGGTGAGATGGGCCTGGGAGGGCTTAAGAAGATGAGCTCAGGTGCCCCTGCTCCATGCACCCACCATACCGATTGTACTGCACCCACACTTTCCTTTCCTGCAGGATAAGGGCGCCATAGCTAGGGCACAGGATATGGGACTCAAAACAATGGGAGACCTTTATCCAAACGATACTTTCCTGGATAAGACAACCGAACACGTGGAGGGGTCTGCACCATTTTTGGAGCGATTGTTATTCCATCAGCTCAAAGCTGCCTGCAAGTCATTGCATCCCACTTTTCCAGCTCCCCCCTTACACTGCACTCATTAGAGAATCTGCTTACTTCACCGCCCTCGAAGAAACTGGTCACCAGACTTTATACTTACACGCAATCATGCACGCCATGGGAAGATCCGGGGGCGCTCAGACAGTGGCGATTGGACCTCCCAGATCGGCTATCGGACGACCAATGGGCTTTCTGCTGCGCACAAATGAGACACCTTTCCCCAAATTACAAATTGAGGCTAATCCACTTTAAGTTTCTCCACCGCTACTACCGTACTCCCCTACAACTATTTAAATTGAAACTAAGAGCCACCTCAAGTTGCTGGAAATGCAAGCAGGAGGGAGCTGCCTTTCTGCATGTAGCATGGGAATGCCCTGTTATCTCCCAGTATTGGGGGGAGGTGTCAGACACGATTCAGGCTGTTACTGGCCAGCCACTCGAATGCTCTCCAGTGGTTATGTTATTGGGCTATGTGGCGCAGACTAGACCAGAACACCGCCGATTAACTGCAATGCTGTTGGTACTTGCCCGGCGCTGTCTGGCTATTCACTGGGGGTCCACGATGGGTCCGCGGGTGAAGACTTGGATACAGGATGTGGCGTATTGTCAGGAGCAGTTCGCCAACTACTGGGACCTCATGCCCACTGCATCCCGCCCCAAGGACATCTGGGCACCCTTTGCAAACTGGCTTCGCCTCAGAGACGGCTCCCTTGGCGGAGATGATTCCATCAATACAGTGGTCAGTCCCCCCGCTCCCACTCAACAGGTGTAATGGTACATCTGCATTGCATCGACACGGACCCACAATATGTATATCAGCCCTAGACCACACTACCGCACTATCCCAATTATGTTACTGTACATTGTTCGCTCATACGCTTCGCTGGCCAGCGTCCTTTATACCCAATGCTGCTGAAATGTATGTCTTGTTTGTAAAACTGTATTGTAAGCAACATGCGTTTTGTTATCTGACATACAGGCCCAGTACAGGTGACCCTTCTGATTGTCTTAACTATGTTGTATTGACTGTCTCTTACAAATTATAAATAAAGATTTAAAAAAAAAAAAATCATCAGGTCAATGGTTTACTTGCAGAGATCCACAATCTCAGACAGTGTTCCAGGAAGCTCTCCATGTTCGAAGGCTCTGAGCCCTCCACGAACCCCACAAATCCTAGGTTGCTCCCACTGAATCTGTTTTCAGCATCTTTAGCATGTTCCTCGAGCACCGCCGTTGAGGAGAGCAGTTGGGAGACCTCCATTTTGAGGGTAGCCACATCGTCTACCACTGAGGATACATGGTTCTCGGCCTTGCTGACTCGACTGGTGACATTCCTAGTGGGGCCTGGCCTCCGACCTACCTCAGCCGCAGGCTTTTGAATCCTTATGGCAAGTCTGTGCCAGTTCGCCAGGCTCCAGGCCCCTGTCGTCGCTGGTCCCTTCAGCCCGACCAGGCTCAGTCTCCCCAGGGTCAGGCTGCCAAACCACCAGGATCGAGTAGGCCAAGACTCCCAGTCCTGGAGGAAGTCTCAGTACCACCTCTCAGTGAAAGGGCCCAGGGGGGCCAAAATAGCAGAGCCAGTGCCCAGGGCCCAACACATACTGGCCCTCTTGCCACCTACCTTCACCTGCTTGCTGTGACCCTAACTGGCACAGGCCCGCACTCGCTGTCTCCTCAGGCAGTGGCAGGTCTCTCCAGGCTGCACTGCCACCCCCCAGTCTGGACTAGACCAGGCCCCAGGACCTCCACTCTGGTCTTCAAGGCCTCAGATGTCCCCGCTGCTGATTACAGCAGTCAGCGGGCCGCCATCCTCCATCGGCGGACTTCAAAATATGGGCACCAGGCAGCCAGAATCCTTTCAGGGAGGGAGAATGCCCAGTGGGAGAATCTGCAGTCAAAATGGCAGAGGATGATGAAGGATAAATGGAGGAGGTTGAGAGCAGTTCTAAATTGAGCTCTCCAAACTTGTAATTCTATAGGAAGTATAGGGAATGTAAACATTTAGATTAATTTTACACAAAGAGAACTAACACAGAATATGAAGCTAGCTAATGATGAGGAATATGCTAAGATATTACAGGACATTCACCTCGGTATTCTTACAAAAGAAGCAAACATTATGCTAAAGGCACAATGGTTAAGTATATTGTTTCCTTACATTCAATTAGCTGCTAAAGTTATGCATTTTCCTCTTTTACAATGTCATCCTGTGTTTTGCTTAATGCCAACTCATGAAGAATGTGCAAAAATAAATACTGCAATGCTATATCTGGAAAACCAAGATATTGTACATCTCCCTTGCAGAGATAAATATGAGAATCACAGACTCAACATACCTATTACCAAATGTTTAGCTACAAAATTGAAAAATATGGAAAAATCTGTTTCACAAACAGTAGGCTTGGACAAAGATTTGCATTTATGTTAAAATTGCCCCGTTATTTTACATCACAATTTACATGTAGAAGAAGTACTGGTAAATAGAGCCGCTGGATTTGTCCGTAAATTTTTCATGTCTGTAGAAACTGAAGAAATTGATTTTATTGTGGTTAAATTTGACCACATTGAAGGCCTAAAAAAATATCTTGATGTACGGCATGATTCTTACTTATCAAAAGATTTCTTATTTGGAAAGAGCAGTTTCCTCTTTATTTGACTTATTCGGTTACAAAATACAAATCACAAGGACTAAGCTAAGATTACGCAGTTATTAACATTGGATCTACAGTATTCAAAGAGGGATTAGCATACGTTGCTCTGTTTCATGTAAAAAAATTAACAGGGCTGCATATTATCCATTTAGATAACCCAAGAAATAATGCAGACTGTAGTTGTGTGTGCAAATACATACGTTTGGGAAACACATACGCTGCTCATCTCGGTGAATATAAAATTCTTACAAAATCAATAGTGTATTTCAAAAGAAAAGAGTTGGAAGAACCAAAAAAGGATACATGAGGAAATTATAGGATATCAGTCTGAAAATAAAAATGGGATTCATTGTTCTAGCAACATCATTGTCAATTTGCTTTTATGCTTATCATTAGTGAAAGAAGAAATTCAGCAGCGTGTACATCAACCTACTTGCAAATGTTTGACAAATGTTTAATAACAAATTGCATTACACAAACAAATATGCCACTATACTAGTAATTCGAGATATTTGCACAGTTGCTTTTCAGTTTTGAACCAACAGCAAGATGCTCCGGAATTCTGTATGGCTGTTCTCCACATCATAGCTAACGAAACTCAGCTGAATTCTGACCTCTTTATTTTAAGCTACTCGTGGAACAATGAATGCATCAGTGACATTCAAGCCCCACTGTTACACAATGTGAAAGATTTGTGTAAATACCGATATCTAATTGCAAGTGTATTACATTAAAAATGTAATATCAAAGGCTGTGTAACCAATCTTTTGTCCAAACTGTAAGTGAAATGTACTTTCAACATTTCAATAAAGAATGGTAACAATTTATGTCATTTTGATGATTTTAAAATGTAGTCTGAATACCTGAAAAATCAATATTTGCGTTTCTAAATTTACTGTGTATCAAATTTCTATATCAGCACATACTTTTACTACTAATGCTATTTTTTATCATCATGGAGAGACTACTGATTCTGGACACTATACCATCTACTTAAAAAATTACATAGCTAGACTGAATGTGATGAAACCACTCATCCTTTTAAGCACATTGTATAGATGATGTAATGGAAGTAATGACATTAGTATTACGTGCAATGTTGAAGTTAGAATGTGAGAAAAGGCAGTTGGAGAAATCAGTTGCTTGGAAGATGTGAAGCACTTGTGTAGTGTAGTTCCTATTTCCCTAATAGGCTCTGTGCATTGGAATAATATACACTATAGGTTTGACATAGGACTAAGGTCGGTATGTCCCTATCGAGTATATTAAACTTAATTACTTGTGCCAGCTAGCTCAGAGGCCACTAGAAACTCCTTGAGAACAAGAAGGGAGTAGTTTCTGGCAACCTAAAAACATGACTACTTTGTTTCCCTTTAGAAGCGGAACACGTCTCAGAATCGTGGAAACAATAGATAACAGTTTCACTCAGTCAATCGTGCATGCTTAGTTTCTACAGAGTTACACAGAAAGGAAAGACGGGCGTTTCAATAAAAGGGTTTTATTGAACAGTCTTGTTTCTCGTGTAAGAGATATGTGCTGTTATGAACCCAAGACAGTATGTAAGATAAATAATGTACAGCATAAGCAGTAGAAATAAATAATACTGCTCTAGCATTATCTTTTAGCATATATTCAGGTACATAAATAACATGAGCTAAAAATGCGAGTACTCATACGATGCGTCTCTAAGCTAGTTCTACCCCAATGTACCTAACCTAGTCTAGGTGTAGGGAAAGGTAGAAGTAGGTGGAGTATTCTCTAGTCTGGTATACTAAGAGTATGTTAAGTATAGTACGCCAAGTATAGTATGCCAAGTCTAGTATGCCAAGAGTCCCTCTAGGATCTAGTCAGCTCCATACCTTGAGAATGAGAGAGGTGGGAATCTCTTGCCGAATATGGAACTCTAACACCCCGCGAAGGGAGTCAGAACACTGGAAGCTGGATTCGTCTGCGTGCAGGAATGACAGCGTCTTCTCAGTACATCAGGCCGGGATATGGGCTCCTCTGAAGTCGAGGTCTCCTCTAACTTGCTTGGGCAAGGGAAGGTATATTTATACCTGGTAGGTGTCTTGGAATGTTAGCATTGACGTGAAGTCGGACAGAGGAAGACATCAGGAATGAACCCTTAAGGTATAACGGTTCATACATAATAGATGAGTTCTTGGAGAAATCAATAAACCTGTGCTAGGGGAACTCTCGAAGCTTAAGGGTCTGGTTTCTAAGAACTCGTTGTGACGTTAGGGTGGACGGATGTCGGTGACCATGCCTGTATTTGGAGTGCACGGTTAATGCCTAAATAAGGACAGGGATTCTATGCCTATATAAGGGCAATGCGAATTGTGCCTATATAAGGACATGATTCAGGAAAACCTATATACGGACCCCTAAAGCGGAATACAACACCCACTCCATCTTCGATTGAACGATAAGACTAAATGCTAAACATTTTAAATACTAAACATAAAATTGGGTACCACATGTTGCTAAAAACATTTCTAAAAGCATTTTAAAAGAAGCTCAAAAACTGTTGAAATGCAATAGGTACTGTACATTTAAAGCATCGTTTCCATTCTAAGCATATAACAGAAGTAAAATGCAACGTGAATGAAACAGAAATATATACATATGATGAAATGGTCGATAAGTTTGTAAAAATCAAAGCCATTGCATATCATGGAATTAAATGAAATGTTAGACAATTAAGGTGACAATGTGTCCCTAGAAGTATTCAAAGAAGTCCGTTTTATAAGACTAGTTCTACTGTAAGCAGATTGTTCATTTGCCATGTCATTTCAAAAAAAAAAATTAAAAAGAAAAAAGTTCAATTTCTGGGAATAGTTCCAAGTTTTGAAAAATAGGAAGGCCAAATTTCATTGTTGCCCTGGTACACTGTGAGCCGAATCAAAGTCAGTGTATGGGTCTGGCCTAAACATTAGATCATCTATTTCCGTAGCCAAAATATCATCCACAGAAGTTGGTGACATTTGGAACACCTCGTTCAGAAGGTTAATTGCACAGAGATGAGAAACATTGCCTTCAGCAGAAGATGCAATGTTCGCGTCCGTTGTTACCTGTTTGCCCGTTGATCCATCTCGTACCTCAGCAGCAGCTGGAAGCGTCTGTGAGATCTCAATGAATGCCGCCATCAGGATTGGAAGCCTCTGGGGACAACACACAGCATGGGCCGTTATCGGGTCCAGCAGAGTATCGATATCCGTTGGCATGACTGATGGGAGTGTTAGACAGGTGTCTAGCACGCATTCTTCACCGCAAAACAGGCAGCGTAGAACAGGTAAGATGCAATCTTGCCAGATTGGTCTGAATGACAGGAACCACGTTGTATTAAGTTCCCCTAGACGAGGCATGCCCAAAAGCTGTACTATTCGCTCACGGCATTTCCGTTCAAGGAGGGCTCTCTCCACATCGCTCGGAGTGATGTTGGCGAAGAGGCTTGCCATAGCGTAGGAGGAGGACTAGAAACAGAATTCCTGCAACAAGTGCTAGAATTAACAGCACACCACCAAACACCGAATGTGCGAAGTTTGGGATGATTCCGAGGACAGCCTGAAAAGGTGCTAATAGTCTGGAACAGATGGTCTTAAATACATGCACAATTCCGCTTGTATCTGACATGTTGAAGATACGTCCTATCATTTCTACGAAATGTATAGGGCAGTTTGTACGAATTAAAGCCTGTATCTCAGCCGAAGTCCTTGCAACTTGCAGATCATACGTTTCTTTGGCCGAGGTCAAAGGCACTGATTGTTGTATAAGTATGGCTTTCATTCTGCTTAAAGTATCAAATCGTATAAAAGAGACATTCAACGAAGGCCATAAAGGCGACTCCCTGACTGTGTCTATTGGGGGAAACAATACTTGCATACAGCAAGTGACCCTGGAGTTGACCGTTACTAGATATGGGATGCCTGGCAACATGCCACAGCAACTCTGATCATTCAACATGAGGTATCTCCAATTAGAAAGTTGTCCAAACGTTGGATTAATCACAGCAGCTGGTGTACCCTGCTGGTGGCAGGACAAATTTGCCACAGAACCATTACAAGTCCTGTGTAAAGATATGTCCTGACAAATCAGTGAACCGCTCAGTGCACTTTCACAGTGTGTACCGCTTAGAAACACTTCACGATCCCCACTCCAACATCTATAGGTGTAAGGTAAATTCCAGGATGTCTTAATGTATTCTTTACCCAACCTTTCATATTTGCCTGCTTGCATCTGTTTAAGGCAATACTGAAACTGGAAAGTAGTCACAGGTAGACTAATTGTGCCATGAAAAGAAACACGCCTGACAGTGGAGCCCTTCAATCCACAGCACCTGAGCTGCTATCCCTCTTATAATCTAACCCCTCTGTACTTGTTGGGGTCTGTGTGCACACTGAAACGCACCCACCGTCACAGTGCAAGTCCCCATGGGAACATAACAATTTAAAACATAAGCACAGGTGCACCACACGTTAATTTCAAAAGCAGAAAAGAAAAAGAACCCAAAAACAACTGTGTAAACTATATGCAACACAAATGTACTTCAAACACTTTTTCTTTATTCCAATTTCTGTTATTAAAAACGTGGTCATAAACATCAGTTTTCACAGTGATACAGCCAACGCGTTTCGTCCTTTAAAAGGACTTCTTCAGGGCTGTTAATTTAAACAAACAAAAAAAAATTTCACATTACTACACACAAAATAAAAGACAAATCTAATACAACACATACTATACACACATTTAAATTGCTTTTCTTTAGAACCACTTGACTATATTAAAAGTACAATGCAAAACAAAGAGAAAAGAAAACGAACAGAGACAGACCGACTTTTTTACTTATTTACATTATTATTATACATATATACAAACACCATTTATGTAAAGTTTTCTTCTATATAAAACATATCAAAAACTGTATCAAAAGAAGCATACTCCTTTGATGGACTTATATAAACTGCATGAAGGGTTGAACTACTCAGATACTGGGAAATAGACGAGGTAGGGAAAAAAGAGAGAAAAAGATAAAAAGATAATACAAGTGAACAAAGCAAAAGTCAATAACATGATAATTATGCTATAATTGAGAAGAAGAGGGGGAAGGGGGAGACTTTGAATATTCAAAACCACTATCTCAGGTTACTAGTTAAAAAATTGCTTAAAATAAGTGTGTAACCGAACCATTATGCTACTAACTAAAATAGTACAGATAGACATGGTAAAATACCCACCACTGGACGTTTTAGAATAGTTCAGTCTTCGCCAAAGGAAAACCAGTAAATAACTGGATCAGTGGCCTATGTATCTTTCCACATCTAGGTCACGATTATCTAAAATATCAACAGAATATATGTATCGATTATCCACCCAGCACAAATAATAAGCCACTAAGTGCACAAATAACAAAACAATCCCGCTTGAGCAACCATACTTACTCAATATCTGGTGTCTATAAGAGGTTCCTCATGATCATAAAGAACCAATGGGTAAAGCAACAAGGATGCCGGATAGATTCAATGATGACGCACAAACGAATGCACGGAGTGATACATACAAAGGATCACGCCTAAGCTGGTCAGTACTGTATTCTAGAAAATGAAAATGTAAAAACACGAAAATGTAAAAAAACACAGATGACACTATATTAGTTGATGCAAAACGAATTTAAAGAAGCATTCAGATACCATTGCTGAATCCATCATACTCACTAGGTATCAACCAATTTGCAGATTCCTTATGCTAAAGGAATATATCAAAGATCCAGATGGGAACCCAAAGAGAAGGCGCACATATAAGCGTGAATCACGCAAATCCGATTAATTTTTGTCAATTTAAATGCATCCTATATGCTCAAGTTCAATTCCGGCAGCCTATAAATAAAACGAAAAGAATAATAAGCAAACACACTGATTAACCGAGTTTCTGATAGATGAAAACACAGTACCTACTCAAACATCATGATGTCCATCAACCTGACCCCACTGTACTAATCCTCATGTCCCCCTCCATTGGGACAGACACTAAACGATGTCCCAAACAGTAATCTAAAAACATTTACCCTAGACAATAACTGAATACGCTAGTGATTCAGTAAAGAGAGACAAAGCAATCAGACCATTTCCAACATTATAAAACGGAGAGGGAAGAGACCGGAACATCTCACCCATATTAAATCCGAATAAGTTAACTATTCAGTAAGAATACAGGGGAAACAAACTATTTCAATCTTTGTAACCCGGAGAGGGAGGGGACCAATACGACGTGTCCTCCAGAATGGACTTACCGGTATTAAGCTACCATTATGTCTCCAGCAGCCAAGCGTAACGGCGAAGTGGACGGGAAGCGAGTAGTTTCCCAAAGCCGGTTTAAATACTCGCGGCAAACGGCGTACATCGAAAACAGCTGTGTTTCATCAAAAGGAGCACCCGTCAGGCGTTAAGACGCCACTGCATCTCATGGCGGCCATTTTGTAGCTGGTACTGATATAAACAACAAGAGCCTCCTAAGATCGATAAGACTTATATACAAGTCTACCCCGCGGTTCCCCTTATTAAGTCAAGAGAGCAAACATGTCCGACAACAATTAGACAGCATAAAAATGGTCAAATCAAAAAATAAACACACCCCAAAATATACTCTCACCAACTATTGACAATAACTAGCCATGATATAAATGGCATATGCTCGAGTACGGAACGTGTTCCACATTGAATTTCAAAAGGAACAGACATATATGTAAGCCAATACAACACGAGCCAAATTTATCCGATAGGCCTTAGTGGTGGCCATCTTGTAATGGGCTATTCTACTAGAAAAACAACATATCGTGAAGAGAACCTATATCTAAATAGATTGAATCATGAAAGATACCATAAAGGGTAACAAGACCAGTATGACTCCACACTTAAAAGATACAAAAAACATCGCAAAGCAAACAAATCTATATAACTAGGCTCCACTCAATTCCCTCTAGTTTTCCAAATCGAGGCATGGGTTCCAGCAAGAAGATCAATAAAGTGTCTATAGGAAAAATAAAATAAAAAAATAAAAATAAAAAAAAGGGGTGAAATAGAGAGTTTACATAGATAGCGTCATAAGTCCAGTCTAAAGTAGTCCACAAAAAGAAAAACTAATCATGGATAATTTGCTGATGTTTGCACCCGATTGGACAGTGATATACAGAAGACCTTGATGAAAATCAATTCAGCATTGACAAGATCAGAATTATATTTAACATAGGCAGAATGACTAATGTCCAATTCAAAATCAATCATGAGCAGGAGTCCCTGGAGAGGAGAACACGCAACCTCTCAGAAGAAAATCGACAGAACCCCAATCCCTTAGGAAAAGGGGGCAGGAATGTACACAACCTACAATTATTCTACAGGTAAAATCAGTTCATTAACATAACCTGACACTCTTTTTACTTAGCCATGCGAGTAGAAAATATTAAATAATCGCATGTGATTTTTCTATAGAAATAGGACATTCCATGATGTTATCAAGTAATAACTACTAACCAATGTGATTTTTCTATAAAAAATAGTGCATTTCATCGTCACTATTATGTCCCAGTTCTATGCATCGAAGTCTGCAAATCCACCCAGCTTCATTTTTTCTCAGAGATAGTTCCCTATCCCCTCCCCTTGGGTGGACTGGGATGTGGTCAATCCCCATAAACCAGAAATCATCATTGCCTCCATGATTCTCCTGCATATGATATGTGAGCGGGTATCTAAGGTCCCCATTACGAAGAGCACGAAGGTGCTCCTGTATTCTTATTTTTAATGCTCTCTTGGTACTGCCCACGTAGATCTTATTACATGGGCAGCCCAAAATATACGTCACATATTTCGATTTGCAATTGATCAAATGATTGATATTATATCTCCGTTTAGTGTTGAAACTAAAAGTTTTGGTCTTATTTCTCCCTAATCTACAAACACTACATTCACTACATGTGTAAAAACCCGTAGTAGATGATGAGAGCCAGGTCTGAGGTTTGGGTGTGATGACATGACTGGGACATAACACATTCCGTAGATTCTGTCCCTTCTATATGTCACCTTAGGTTTAATGGCCAATGTTCCTCGAAGGCTTGGTATATCTGTCAACAGATGCCAGTGTTTCCGCAGAACATTGTATACCCTACTACTGCGATTATTATACTGGGTATAAAAAGAGATTGGCGCCTTTTTGGTCTTTTTTGCTGAGTTTGATGTCAATGTACTTGCCCTAGGGACATTCATGATTCTCCTGTGTGCTTTATTCAAAGTCTCACGTGGATATCCTCTAACCTGGAAACGCGGCTCCGTCTCCCTGATATTATAAAGGAAGGTGTCCTCCATACTACAATTGCGTCTCATCCTAATCATCTCCCCATAGGGGATATTATCAATCACATGAGGAGGATGGGCACTTTGAAAATGTAATGTACTATTACATGCTGTGCTTTTCCTGTGTGTGCGGCTCTGAATATGATTGTCCTGCACAAAAAAGGTGACATCAAGAAAGTCAATTGATTTACTGCTATGGTTGATAGTAAACCTAACATTATACGGATTGTCATTTAAATAAGCATAATACTCCAGGAGTTCTGGGGCTGGTCCATCCCAGAGCATGATAACATCATCTATGTACCTGCCCCAGAAAATAACATATTCCATCCACCTAGCAGCACGGCGACCCCAGGCATGCTCCCGCTCATACCAGCCCATGAAGAGCCCGGCATAAGCGGGAGCAAACCTGGAGCCCATTGCCGTGCCCTGGACCTGATGAAACCAATGGGAATCATGGAGGAAGTAATTTTTTGACAAAATAATGTCAGTCATTTCCAATAAAACCTCATTATGTGAGTAATGATCTGCTGTCCTTTGTCCAAGGAAGAATTGTAGCGCCTTTACTCCAAATTCTTTTTTAATTCATGTATACAAACTTGTCACGTCCAAGGTGACAAAAATAAGGCGTTCCGACCAAATTAAACCTTCAAACTTTCCCAGAATATCTTTAGTATCCTTAATATAAGCTGGCAAATTTTGTACTAAGGGCTGTATATAGTGATCCACATATTCCGAGAGTTTTTCCGTGGGGGAATTTACCCCGGAGATGATCGGACGGCCTGGTGGAAATGGGCCTCCCTTATGTATTTTCGGTAAAATATAAATACACGGAAACGTGGGTTCCAAAACCATCAGATATCTACACTCTTCCTCACTTAATAAGCCACTCTCCCGCCATTCAACAAGTCTCATATTAATGTGTATACCCAAAGTCTTGATGGGATTCCCCTGGAGCTGGATGTAACAAGATGTGTCCGCCAACTGGCGATCTATCTCCCTCATGTAACTTGTCCTTTCCATAATCACTACATTCCCCCCCTTATCAGCTTCACGAATGACGATCGAGGGGTCAGATTTTAATCCTTTAAGTGCTTTGTTCTCACCTGCTGTAAGGTTGTGATTTTTATAGTTAAGGGGAGTAGAGTGTTCCAAGAGCTTGTAAAAGCCTTGTGTGACCCTGTCCCTGAATAGATCTATATTGGGATGTGTACCAATCTGGATATATTTTGATTTTGGTTTTAAACCACTATCCAATGATATATCCTCAACAATTTCCAATTCATTTCTAACCAAGTCTAGATCAATCGATGTTTCATATTCAACAGACATCAACATTTGGATAACATTTACCTCAGTTACCGTATATGAGGGGTGGACACGTTCCTCCAAAGGTTTGGTACAAACAGACGGATTGCGTAGAAAATGATCCTTCAATTTTATTAGTCTTATGAATTTAAACAAATCCACAAAAATGTCAACATCATTGCCCATCTGATTAGGGCAAAAACCAAGTCCTTTGCTTAACACAGAGACATCATCTTCTGACAGAACTTTTTCAGAAAGATTAACAATCATTGAATCTTGGACATCATTGTCTCCATTCCCATCTAATCCCTCAGGTTCTCTGTTTTTTTGGATCTGGTCATCCTGCCAACAAGTTCTTGTTTTGTTTTTTTGTTGTTTCTGTTTGTACTCCTGCCATCTCCTCCCCCCCTTCTTGTTTTTGATCTTTGGGTATTGATCTTGCCCCCAACCTGAATCTCTCCATTTCTAATAAAAAATTTGACCTGTTTTCAATTTCAGTTGTAACTGTTGATTCTTCTGTAGGAACCGAACTACCCACAGAGGAGAGAGAAGTTATACTACTCACAGAGGTTAATTCTAAAGTATCCTCACGTGGTCATTTACCTTCCCCAGGGAGTTTGACATTGTCATATTTGTGGGAGAAGGTGTAAACTCTCCCATCTTTATAATCCCTATCATCTCTTTTGATTTTTTTGACCTTTTTGTCCCTCAGGTAAATTTGATGGTCCTCAAGAATCTCGTCCAAAATAGCATAATTTTTCCTCACTACTTCCTTCAATTCAGATATCGCAATTTCTTTTTCTAATTCCTCTATATCTTGTTGCAGTTTAATGCCTTTTTTCTCCGCATTTTTGATTAAAATACGCATCATATTAAATGAGGCATTGCGGAGATTTCTTTTCATTTGTGCCATGAATAAGCCATTCTGTAGCTGGTTTTTCTGCCACTGTGAATGGTAATTTTTCAAGTTTTTCAATGCTCAGTACTGTATACTTTGCTCCCCTTTGTGCCAGTTCGATCTGTTTATCAGTTAGATTGTATTCTGCAAACAGAGCTGTTGTGTTGATAAAACGCCAAGGCACATAGCCTGCACGCAAAGATTGCAGCGTCCAGCTTAATAACATAATAGAACATAATTGAGATTGGCCTTGCTGTAACATGGCTAAATCTTGTTCCAGTATGTCGATAGCAGAGGATACAATACTGTCCAATGAATACATTCTGGAGGACAAAGTTGTTAACCCATTGTCGACCACAGAGAGAGTTTTCTCTAAGTTAATACGATCAAGTTCACGTATTCGTTCTGCGGCCTCCATCTGTGACACCTTCCATGCTTCATTATAAGCAGCATAAATGCCGGCATATATGAAACGTTTTTGACGCGGTTTTCTTGGTCCAAGCAAGAATTCCCTATGGTCTGCGTCTTCTTTAAGTAAAGATAAGTGTTGTTTCACATCCTTAAGTGTTGATTTTTGCAGCCAATCGAGGCATAATTTTCCTACACTGTATGTTGTTACTACCCCCGGATGCTGTCTTTGGACGTATCGTGGGTCTGGCCTATGAATAGTAAACCCCTGTGTTTTATTCAGGAATCTCTCTTGACAGTTGTTTGTGTCTGTGGGCCAGATCAACCATTTTCTCCAATCAGGATTTGTTCTGTTGAGTTGTAGTATGGTGTCAACTGTAACCGCTGCCTGTGTATTGTTATTACTAGCAGGTGTTGGTACAGAAGGTGTTTTCATATCTTTAATCTTGACTAACCCAAGGCAAGACATTTGTTGGCCGTGTCATTCAAAAACATTATTTGCTGAGGGACGATACAGGCTCTAAATAAAGCTTCTATCCCCTGCACTTGCCAATCTCTAGTACCCCAGACAGATTTTGTGTCTATTGTCTCTTTCCACAAGTCGAAACCATGTCTAGACAGTTGGGCAATAAATGCTGCAGAGTAAATCTGTTTTGTATTAGTTAACATAATTTTCATTCCTGTTTTGTTTACATTTCTATAGTAAAATGTTTCTGGATCAGATGTAATGTATCCTGAAAAATATGGAAACTTTTTAGCAAATGTTTTTGAACTACCTTTTGGTGGTGTAGGACAATGCTCCCATTGGTTAAACATAAACACATTTCTAGGTGTTGCAGATTTATGCAAAAAATGATGACCATAGTGATTATAGCAATACAGCTGTTCATAGTCTGATGAACCCTCTAAATATTCATTATTAGAAAATGCAGCAGATTTTTCTAGATCAAACATTATGTTATTTACAGTTTCAAAGTCCCAATCATCAGAGTAGGTACTGGATGAAACAAAATCACACTATACCATCCTGTATAGGAACGGCTGTGATGTTCACTGCAGACAAGTCTCTTGTTTCACGATGGGATGATTTGTGAGGTTTTAAAAGTAAGTTCACTTCTTTTCTCTCAGTGTTCACATGGATATATCTGCCATTTATAAGCACGCTCATAGTCATAACCAAAGCTAGCCAAAGCAGGAAGAAAAATATTCCAGAAATAATCCAAAGTTCAATCCATGGTGAAACCAGATAAGTCTTTTTCAAAAAATGTAAAAAGTCTTGTACTTGCTGTTTAAAAGTTTTGATGCTGGCGACGTCTCGGGCTCACTTAGATCCTCAGAAAACGTATCAAAGTTAATGAAATAGCCAGAAGCAGTTCTGTCAATTGTTGGAATTGCATCAGGATTTGTAGAAATCGCTGGAACCAGTTGATCACTTGCTACGTTGGTGTAAACAGGTGTATTTGGACGAACTGTTACTTGAGTTTCAAGAGGGATGAGTTCCATGGCATTGTTGCTGAGTCCTTCATCTGTTACTGCTGAATTCTTGATGCTTATCAGTCTTTCAGTCTGAACGTCTTGGATAGTAGCGAGAGGAGTGTGTCTGCTACTAGGTCGGAGTGCACAAGGCCTACTATTTAGTATTGGCCACACACTGTGGTTTGATGAGGTCGATGGACACAAATCTTTTCTCCTTTTTTCCAGCAAGGGGCGGCAGAAGTACTGTTCTCGTTCCGTGTATGGCTAGGACAGGTACTGGTTGTCTGTAAGAAGGTCCAAATTCCTTCTTGTCCGAAATTTTTTCTCTGACTAGATCCCCAACTTTTGGAATCCAGACAGGCCTTGCTGGGACCACCGGTTTTTCCCCAGTGGTGGTTGGCTGCAGGAATACGTTGCTTTGTTTTGATCATCAGTTCATTTAGACCTTGTAAAACAGCCAAACGATCTTTGATATCAAAGGGTTTATTTTCCACCACTGTGCCACTGCATTCTAGATCTGGCACCCACATTCTTGTCCCAAATAGGACCTCACATCGAGTGACCCCCCCCTAGAGAACTTCTTGGCAAATTGTTTAATGAGCGTTGGACCCCATAAATATGTTTGACCCACCCATCACCGAACCTAATACCCTAGCTGTTATAGACTGCTTTATGTCCCGGTTTTTCCTTTCCATAACAGAATTTCCCTCAGGATGAAACGGAGAGGAGTACCGCAATGCAACGCCCAGATTGGCCATGGCTTCTTTGTAAGCTTGAGAGCTAAACGCAGGGCCCTGGTCAGAATGTAGCGTGCCTATTGCGTATGTGCCGATAAAGACTCGCAAATCTTTTATAACAGTTCGAGCGTCAGCCGAGCGCTGAGGCCATATCCATAGGAACCTTGACTTAGGGGCCGATTCCGATCTCGGTCGGTGGCGCACCCAACACCATTCGGTCGGGAAAAAAGCCATGCGAAAGCCTGTTTCCCGACCGATCCGTACAGCACACCGAACGAGTAAGTACGATGCGCACAACAGCAAAGAATCCGGCCGAGCCGTACTCACCCAAACCAGGTCCTGTTCCCCGACCGAGGCGAATCCGGAAACGCTGAATCGAGTCGCACGGAAGGGAAAATGCAGTTCCGTCCGGCCGAACGAGTACGATGCGCTTTCCGTACGCGCCGAACCCGTCGCTACGCACGGCACGTCAAAGCATCCGGGAGAGGCGCACATAAGCTCCGATTTGCGCCACAACACGATCCACGGCTCCGAGACGAACACGGCAGCGACGAGGACGACGCGAAGCGACGAGGCGAAGCGACGAGGACGACGCGAAGCAACGAGAAGGACGAACGACACAAACCAACCATGAATCCCTTCGTCCCGATCATACCGATATTCTACATTTACTACCGGAACAGGCACGGACGCGTACAGCGCAGAAGGTAAGCCAGACACCAACCACAAAACACATACAACACGTACACGACACATCACACACACACAGAGGGATGCAGAATATACTTACAGCAGCACCATAGGGGCGGGATGCCCATCACCAATGCCACATATGCACACAGGGGCCTGAATGCGCACCACCACCCCTACCCAGGGGGCTGGATGCCTACCACTACTACCACCCTCACCCAGGGGGCTGGATGCCTACCACCACCCTTAGCCAGGGGGGCAGGATGCCTACCACTACTACCACCCTTAGCCAGGGGGCTGGATGCCTACCACTACTACCACCCTTAGCCAGGGGGCTGGATGCCTACCACTACTACCACCCTTAGCCAGGGGGGCTGGATGCCTACCACTACTACCACCCTGAGCCAGGGGGGCTGGATGCCTACCACTACTACCACCCTCACCCAGGGGGCTGGATGCCTACCACTACTACCACCCTCACCCAGGGGGCTGGATGCCTACCACTACTACCACCCTTAGCCAGGGGGCTGGATGCCTACCACTACTACCACCCTTAGCCAGGGGGGCTGGATGCCTACCACTACTACCACCCTGAGCCAGGGGGCTGGATGCCTACCACTACTACCACCCTCACCCAGGGTGGGCAGGATGCCTACCACTACTACCACCCTTACCCAGGGGGCAGGATGCCTACCACTACTACCACCCTTACCCAGGGGGGCAGGATGCCTACCACTACTACCACCCTTAGCCAGGGGGGGCAGGATGCCTACCACTACTACCACCCTCACCCAGGGTGGGCAGGATGCCTACCACTACTACCACCCTTACCCAGGGGCGGCAGGATGCCTACCACTACTACCACCCTTACCCAGGGGGGGCAGTATGCCTACCACTACTACCACCCTTAGCCAGGGGGGCAGGATGCCTACCACTACTACCACCCTCACCCAGGGTGGGCAGGATGCCTACCACTACTACCACCCTTACCCAGGGGGGCAGGATGCCTACCACTACTACCACCCTTACCCAGGGGGCAGGATGCCTACCACTACTACCACCCTTAGCCAGGGGGGCAGGATGCCTACCACTACTACCACCCTCACCCAGGGTGGGCAGGATGCCTACCACTACTACCACCCTTACCCAGGGGGGGCAGGATGCCTACCACTACTACCACCCTTAACCAGGGGGGGCACGATGCCTACCACCACCCTTAGCCAGGGGGGGCTGGATGCCTACCACCACTACCACCCTCACCCAGGGGGGGCAGGATGCCTACCACCACTGCCACCCTCACCCAGGGGGGCTGGATGCCTCACCACCACCCTTAGCCAGGGGGCTGGATGCCTACCACTACTACCACCCTTACCCAGGGGGGCAGGATGCCTACCACCACTACCACCCTTAGGCAGGGGGGGCTGGATGCCTACCACCACCCTTAGCCAGGGGGGGCTGGATGCCTACCACTACTACCACCCTTACCCAGGGGGGGCAGGATGCCTACCACCACTACCACCCTTAGCCAGGGGGGGCAGGATGCCTACCACCACCCTTAGCCAGGGGGGCTGGATGCCTACCACCACCCTTAGCCAGGGGGGCTGGATGCCTACCACCACTACCACCCTCACCCAGGGGGGCTGGATGCCTACCACTACTACCACCCTGAGCCAGGGGGCTGGATGCCTACCACTACTACCACCCTCACCCAGGGTGGGCAGGATGCCTACCACTACTACCACCCTTACCCAGGGGGCAGGATGCCTACCACTACTACCACCCTTACCCAGGGGGGCAGGATGCCTACCACTACTACCACCCTTACCCAGGGGGCAGGATGCCTACCACTACTACCACCCTTAGCCAGGGGGCAGGATGCCTACCACTACTACCACCCTTACCCAGGGGGGCAGGATGCCTCACCACCACCCTCACCCAGGGGGCTGGATGCCTACCACTACTACCACCCTCACCCAGGGGGCTGGATGTCTACCACTACTACCACCCTTAGCCAGGGGGACTGGATGCCTACCACTACTACCACCCTTAGCCAGGGGGGCTGGATGCCTACCACTACTACCACCCTGAGCCAGGGGGGCTGGATGCCTACCACTACTACCACCCTCACCCAGGGTGGGCAGGATGCCTACCACTACTACCACCCTTACCCAGGGGGCAGGATGCCTACCACTACTACCACCCTTACCCAGGGGGCAGGATGCCTACCACTACTCCCACCCTTACCCAGGGGGGCAGGATGCCTACCACTACTACCACCCTTAGCCAGGGGGGCAGGATGCCTACCACTACTACCACCCTCACCCAGGGTGGGCAGGATGCCTACCACTACTACCACCCTTACCCAGGGGGGGGCAGGATGCCTACCACTACTACCACCCTTACCCGGGGGGCAGGATGCCTACCACTACTACCACCCTTAGCCAGGGGGGCAGGATGCCTACCACTACTACCACCCTCACCCAGGGTGGGCAGGATGCCTACCACTACTACCACCCTTACCCAGGGGGCAGGATGCCTACCACTACTACCACCCTTACCCAGGGGGGCAGGATGCCTACCACTACTACCACCCTTAGCCAGGGGGCAGGATGCCTACCACTACTACCACCCTCACCCAGGGTGGGCAGGATGCCTACCACTACTACCACCCTTACCCAGGGGGCAGGATGCCTACCACTACTACCACCCTTACCCAGGGGGCAGGATGCCTACCACTACTACCACCCTTAGCCAGGGGGCAGGATGCCTACCACCACCCTTAGCCAGGGGGGCTGGATGCCTACCACCACTACCACCCTCACCCAGGGGGGGCAGGATGCCTACCACCACTACCACCCACACCCAGGGGGCTGGATGCCTACCACCACCCTTAGCCAGGGGTGGCTGGATGCCTACCACTACTACCACCCTTACCCAGGGGGGGCAGGATGCCTACCACCACTACCACCCTTAGCCAGGGGGGGCTGGATGCCTACCACCACCCTTAGCCAGGGGGGCTGGATGCCTACCACTACTACCACCCTTACCCAGGGGGGCAGGATGCCTACCACCACTACCACCCTTAGCCAGGGGGCAGGATGCCTACCACCACCCTTAGCCAGGGGGGCTGGATGCCTACCACCACCCTTAGCCAGGGGGCTGGATGCCTACCACCACTACCACCCTCACCCAGGGGGGGCTGGATGCCTACCACTACTACCACCCTGAGCCAGGGGGGGCTGGATGCCTACCACCACTACCACCCTCACCCAGGGTGGGCAGGATGCCTACCACTACTACCACCCTTACCCAGGGGGGGCAGGATGCCTACCACTACTACCACCCTTACCCAGGGGGGGCAGGATGCCTACCACTACTACCACCCTTACCCAGGGGGGGCAGGATGCCTACCACTACTACCACCCTTAGCCAGGGGGGGCAGGATGCCTACCACTACTACCACCCTCACCCAGGGTGGGCAGGATGCCTACCACTACTACCACCCTCACCCAGGGTGGGCAGGATGCCTACCACTACTACCACCCTTACCCAGGGGGGCAGGATGCCTACCACTACTACCACCCTTACCCAGGAGGGGCAAGATGCCTACCACTACTACCACTCTTAGCCAGGGGGGGCAGGATGCCTACCACTACTACCACCCTCACCCAGGGTGGGCAGGATGCCTACCACTACTACCACCCTCACCCAGGGTGGGCAGGATGCCTACCACTACTACCACCCTTACCCAGGGGGCAGGATGCCTACCACTACTACCACCCTTACCCAGGGGGGCAGGATGCCTACCACTACTACCACCCTTAGCCAGGGGGCTGGATGCCTACCACCACTACCACCCTCACCCAGGGGGGCAGGATGCCTACCACCACTACCACCCTCACCCAGGGGGGGCTGGATGCCTACCACTACTACCACCCTTAGCCAGGGGGGGGCTGGATGCCTACCACTACTACCACCCCCACTCATAGGATGGACAATGCATGACACAACCAGCACACCACAACCTAGGGAATGCAAGAAGAGGACATCCCCCCAACACCATGACAAGCGTGTGTAGACTGTGTCAAATGCCTACAACACCGAACATGACTTTGAACATACAATGTGACCCCCTAGCACATGTGTCACACATATATGTGTGTGGCACCCACAATGCAAGCAGGCCATGACCATTGTGGCAATGGGGTCCAAACCCCCATCATCACAGTGACCAAAATGTAAGTGTGGGGTCCATAGCTGAAGCACACTTTGAACATTGTGGCAATGGGGTCCAAACCCCCATCATCACAGTGACCAAAAGGTAAGTGTGGGGTCCATAGCTGAAGCACACTTTGAGCATTGTGGCAATGGGTTCCAAACCCCCATCATCACAGTGACCAAAATGTAAGTGTGGGGTCCATAGCTGAAGCACACTTTGAACAATGTGGCAATGGGGTCCAAACCCCCATCATCACAGTGACCAAAAGGTAAGTGTGGGGTCCATAGCTGAAGCACATTTTGAACATTGTGGCAATGGGGTCCAAACCCCCATCATCACAGTGACCAAAATGTAAGTGTGGGGTCCATAGCTGAAGCACAATTCGAACATTGTGGCAATGGGGTCCAAACCCCCATCATCACAGTGACCAAAATGTAAGTGTGGGGTCCATAGCTGAAGCACACTTTGAACATTGTGGCAATGGGTTCCAAACCCCCATCATCACAGTGACCAAAATGTAAGTGTGGGGTCCATAGCTGAAGCACACTTTGAACATTGTGGCAATGGGTTCCAAACCCCAATCATCACAGTGACCAAAATGTAAGTGTGGGGTCCATAGCTGAAGCACATTTCGAACATTGTGGCAATGGGGTCCAAACCCCCATCATCACAGTGACCAAAAGGTAAGTGTTGACAAAGAAAGAGGTGCAACTGCCAAACTGCATGGATGATTCCTGGTCACAGAACAACAAACACATCAGTGGCAAAGTAGTGTATGTGTCCCATTGCAACATAAATTGGGGGAGCCAAATCCTGCAGTGCAAATAAGACATACCTTTGGCCATGTGCAGACAAACAACACCCATGGGGGCTGACACCGTCAACAATCATCAATGACACAATGACAGAAGTGACCATCAGAATGCAGACCCACATATTTGCACCAATGGGCACACACATGCAGATACCCTGTGGAGACTACAGATGTGAGGTGAACAGATACCATACCATGGCAGCAATGGGACACACAAACCATGATCATTGTGCTGACCAATGACCTAGGAGTCCCAGGGACAGCAGGGGAAACCCACCAAACTACATACAGCCAATGGCACACCCAAGATATGCCAATGCAGTGGTGCAGATGCACAAACACAAACAGGCAGACCCACACTGCACATCATACACAACAGGTGAGGGGGGTGCCAGTGTCCCCAGGCAACCACACAACACATGAGGAGACGTGAATACCAATCATACAGATGTGCATACAGTGCCACACAAAGGTAACTCATGGATCCAAATCCCCTATGTGGGCAAGCAGGCATTGTCAGATGAGAGGGAGCACAAATCACACATGTCACACAGGCACGTAGGGACAGCAACTGACACAGCAAGACACAGACACACCACAGCACCACCCCCAGGGCCCCCACAATGTGGTGACCCTGGGCTGCATTACAATCCCACTGTGATGACAAAGCTAAATGTGGTTCACACTGTGAAGCACAGTCATGTGTACTGAGCAACTAACTACCATCACACCTACACAAGCACAAATCAAACAGCATGGCCAGTAAGCCAAGGCCAACATGGAGGCAGGGGCCTAGCCGGGCAACAACTCTCATCTGCACACACTCAACACCACACCCCTCGACCTCCAACAATGTGCAGCAGTGAAGCACACATGCACTGGTGGCATTGCACATGCACCCATGACTATTCCAGGGTGGTGGGTGGGAACCAAGGTGCAGAAACACATCACACATGGACACTCAACAAGACTCCTGAATGTCTGACACACTGCACACTACGCTGTACATGGACATGACAGCAATACCACACCAACCAATGGGATCCCAGCCACAGTCACACACCAATGAAGAAGCCAAGGTCACCCACAAAGAACACACATAGACAACAACCAACATTGCAGCCCGGACCCTGAGGAGTGCCAGCAGTCACACACACAACGTGTCACAATCACTGAAAGATAACACAAACTGGAAATCACATGACAGGGGCAAACAACAAGTGCCAAGGGGAAACCTGACTGTGACCCATCTGCGTCTGCACACAAACTCAGCCCTGACAGCAAACACACCTATGGGTGACACCCTGATGACCAGTAATGTGCCATGCACCCACATCACAGAGAACCCAGGGAGAAGACTTTGGGGGAACATAGCTCAACTCAGCTAGAATCACAAACAGGTACAACACTAGGGATCACAGCATGCACAGCTAAACGGAAGTGAACACACAGACATGCACATACAACACACACCGTGGGCGCAGGCAATGACACAGGAGTACACACTGCCATGAGGGGACTCCACTCCTGTGTGAGGAAAGCTGTGCCATATGTTGCCTCAGTAGGGCCCCATCATGTCAGCTGAGCACTTGGTCACACAATCAACAATTAGCACCAAATGAGGGCTCCCGTCACATCAGCCTGGTCATGGAAGTGCCAACGGAATCATCAGCACAGATCCAACACACTTGTATAGCAATGTTGCACTGACAACACAGATGAGTCCTTCCCCATTGATGCCCAAACCTGCATGTCCACTGGAGATGGCCACACAGTCAGGGAAGTAGACGAATTGAACAATGGCAGGCACAACAGATGTGCAGGGGTGGAAGCCACAGATGTGAAATAGCCAATCTAAGTAGGAAATCCCATTGCCAAGTACTGAACACATGACACCCTCAGATGCTGCTATGGATGACATGGATACACCACAGGATAGGACACATTCCCCCTGGACCACATGGGTTCCTGCACAGTAACACTTCATTATCATGAGACCAAATATCACCATCACTGCAGCAAGGGCATGGTTAGCATCATCAACATCATGTACATCAGAAGCAAAAGCACTAGAGAACAGAAAGTTGCTTTATTCAGCATATGTGGCATTAAAAGTAGAAGTCCGGTAGAACATAAACAAAGGCCAATGGCCAGTCCATCAACAAAGTCACAAGTGGGTGACAGTGGCATATGCCACCCTACACATGCCTGCACAAAACCAGGGACAATCCACTAGGAGGGGCAACCGGGGGTAGGCCAGGCACCGCAGGGACAGGATCAGGGCTCACCAGGAGGAAGCAGGGAAGGGGTGGTGGGTGCTGGAGAGCCACTGACAACTGCAGTGGAGGTGTCTGACATGGTGTGTGCCGGCACAACTGGGGGGCATGGCTCAGATGTTGTGGGTGCCGGCACGACTGCAGTGGACCCTGCAGATGGAGTAGACAGGTCCGCCACTGCAGTGCCCAAGTCAGACAGGGTGGTAGTGGACTCCACTGCAGTGCCTACCACCAGGGGAGGAGAATGGGGAACAGGCAAGGTGGGCTGGACAGAGGGGGAGGACACCCTCACCACATCAGTGGCACAGACAAGCGCAGCGGGGGGTGTGGTGCCGGGAGAGCAAGTGGCAGGGGGAGAAGGCCGGAGCCTCTTGGGGATGGTATATCTGTGGGTGGGGGAACCTGGGGCAGGGTGTGGAGGGGGCACCTGTGGAGTGGGGGCCTGAGGGATGGAGGAAGGAGACCTGGTGCTTGAGCTGCAGGGCGGCGGCGGGGTCTTGCTCTTAACACTCCGGGGGGACTTGCGGGTGGGGGCCTCAGTCTGTCTGCGCCTGGGGGAGGGTGTCCGGGGGCGAGGGGCACTCTGCTCCGTGTGGGGGGGCTTCCTCTTCCCCATGGATGCTGGAGCAGCTGGATCGGAGGGGAAGAGGCCGAGGTCACTGAGGAAGAGGCGCTGGGTCTTTGGGGTTGCAGGTGAGGCAAGGGAGGGTGCTTTGGAGGGAGAGGCAACTGAGGACTGCACAGTGCCCGTGGATGCGTGTGTGTGTACCAGGGCCCCATCCCCTGTGAGTCTGGTTTCAGTCCCCTGACTGTGCGAGCGTGTGCATTTTGTTTGTGGCGTGTGTGTCTGTGTGCTGGACGTGTGTGTGCTGGTGTGTGCCTGTGCCGGTTGTTTGTGCTTGGGACGGGTAAGGTGCTGGGGAGTGTGGATGGAGCAGAGGCAGGAGGGGTGAGGGACTGTCTGAGGAGGGACACTGCTGCTGTCAGGGAGGAGTCCATGGACCTATTGCCCCTCTGTAGGTCAGACATGCCCGATGAGATGCCCTCCATGAACGACACCAGCTGAGTCAACAGTGCGGTGTGCACATGGAGGACACTCAGCATGGCTGTCTGCCCTACATGGAGCTGGCGAAGGAGGTACACAGACTCCTCACTCAGGGCAGCAGGGGACACAGGGGCAGGGGGTGCAGTGCCTGGCCCAAAGGAGACACGCTCCCGAACATGGGAGCCTCCACGGACCTGGGGAATGGGAGCCGATGGGAGGGCGGTGGTGGTGCTGGTGGTGGCGGGGACAGCAACACTAGCTGGGGTGTGGTGGCTGCTGACACCCGCCTCCACAAGGGAGTCATCCTCCGAGTTGCTCTGGTCCTCAGCTGAGGTGGATGGTGCTGAGGACTCCTCGGTGTGGCTCCCCTCGCCCTCCGTGCCACTGGGTCCCTCCGACCACTCCTCGGCTGCTGACCCAGTCTGGCTCTCTGGCTCCTCCTGGTCCGTGGAGCTGTCCCCTTCCGTGGCCGTGGATGTATCTGCAAACAATGGGGAAACAGACAGACATCAGTCACCTGCACCAAACGCACACACCACTGTGAGCACAGCACATTACAGAGCAAGCCCTGGCATCATTAGTTGTACATTGCTAAAAGTGCCCTAACTGAACAGGAGAAGCCAATTGTCAGTCTGATGCCAAGCATGGCACTCACATCCCACATGGCCTTGCACCCATCTGTCTGGTGTCTGTTGGATTGCAACACCCCAGTGTGGACACATGCACCAAGTACACAGTAGTTGGACAGTGCAGAGGACACGGTGTGGCATGTGGACATGCACACATCACAGCTCTTGCCACTGAGTCAGTACAGGTTTCCGGATGAAAGGGATGCCCAGAGTCAAATAGGAAATGCATGTGATGCATACCAGCGACAGACACCATGATGCACCCATGTCCTGATAGCCATCGCCACAATGGTGTGCATGTAGCACATGTCACTCCCCTGCAGGACCACCAATAAGTTGACACATGCCATGGCAGAGGCATGACTGCTAAGTCATACATCACTGTCTCAGTGATGTATGACTTGGCAGCCAGACAACAACACTATGCACTGTGTCACAATAGTAGGTCATGGGGAATGCAAGTCCTGGAGCTGCACAAGTGCACATTTACATCCCCCACACAACACATCATCTTAACCCTCATCTGTCCAGGTCATACCTATTGGACATATGGGAGACCTGTGACACTACCCTCTGAACCTGAGCCCCTCACAATTTGCTGTGAATGGGGAACAGCTGCCTGAACTTCACATTCGCATACCCCAGTCTGCACGGGCAGCTGATCAAACACCTATGTGACACACAAGTATCGTCTCCTAAGGTCACATCTCCAGGGGCATGCTGAGCCCCTACCAAGAAACACCCCAGCAGTCCTGGCAACTAATCCACAGCACACTGACACAGAGGCAGACACCTGAGGGGTCAAATCACTGTGCACAATGTGTCAGCTGATACACGGGAGTGGGAGTACAGAGTGCATTGCATGGCCTGGAGTAGGCATGACTGTCCTGCTCCACATGAATGAGGGATGTGCCCTGGACAGTGGATAGCTGGCTATGTATGTGTGACACACGTAATCTGCACACTCCTGGGGCCCAAACATTGTTCCCACCCGCTGCATGGGCGTGTGCCACATACCCCAGGCACATGTGGTGGCTCAGCAAGTGGACCGCATATCAAAGCAACATGCAGATCACATGTCCAAACACAGGCATTGTGTGAACAATGGACCCACCCATGATGCCCACAACAGAGTTAGGGAAACAGATGCTGTCCCCCACCTTTAGTGAAGCAAACTGCAAGGACACAGTCCCAAGTGACACAATTCCCTGAATGTAAGGGCCACACCTGGGTATCAGATGAGCAGTGGGCAGTGCACAATAGAGGGACATGGCTCCTGGACAACATGACTGCTGCACTGTGGCAGTTGAACCAGGCCAGAGGAGGGCACAAAGCATGTAATACAGAGTTCACAGTGCAGTCTTTGACTCACCCCCTCCTTGCTGCTGTCTGGCCTTCAGCTGCCCATCCAGGTCTGGAAACACCACCGCCAGGATCTGGAGCATGTAGGGGGTCAGGGTCCGTGTTCCGCCCCTCCTGCGAGGAGGCGACAGCTTCAGCTGGACCCGTGCAATCCTCCGGGTCCAGCCCCGAAGGTCCTGCCACCTCTTCTGGCAGTTGCGGATCCGGCGCTTGTAGACCCCCACGGACCGGACAGCCCGGACGATGTCCTTCCAGATCTCCTGCTTCCGATGGGCATTAACCTGTCAGGATGACAAAGTGAAAAGGCCATTACTACACATGCAACATATACGTGCATGACACAGTTGTATATACATGTCTCAATCACAGGGGCACATGATGTACACAGGCAGTGCAAAGCTGCCCATGGACAGTTTGCCAGACGTCACTACATGGTATCATTGCATGGGAAGTAAAACCTTGTTCAAATGCACTGTCACTGCAACATACCTGTCCAGTGCATGTCACTACACACTATGGGCACCGATCGGTCCATTGCAGTACAACGCGTACAGGGGTACAACGCGTACCCACACACATTGAATGCAATGGGCCGGCCGGAGGCACCGATCGGTCCATTGCAGTACAACGCGTACAGGGGTACAACACGTACCCGCACACATTGAATGCAATGGGCCGGCCGGGGGCAACGATCGGTCCATTGCAGTACAACGCGTACAGGGGTACAACGCGTACCCGCACACATTGAATGCAATGGGCCGGCCGGAGGCACCGATCGGTCCATTGCAGTACAACGCGTACAGAGGTACAACGCGTACTCGCACATTGAATGCAATGGGCCGGCCGGTGGCACCGATCGGTCCATTGCAGTACAACGCGTACAGGGGTACAACGCGTACAGGGGTACAACGCGTACCCGCACACATTGAATGCAATGGGCCGGCCGGAGGCACCGATCGGTCCATTGCAGTACAACGCGTACAGGGGTACAACGCGTACAGGGGTACAACACGCACTACGCACACATTGAATGCAATGGGCCGCCGGGGCACCGATCGGTCCATTGCAGTACAACGCGTACAGAGGTACAATGCGTACAGGGGTACAACGCGTACCCGACACATTGAATGCAATGGGCCGGCCGGAGGCACCGATCGGTCCATTGCAGTACAACGCGTACAGGGGTACAACGCGTACTAGGGTACAACGCGTACCCGCACACATTGAATGCAATGGGCCGGCCGGGGGCACCGATCGGTCCATTGCAGTACAACGCGTACAGGGGTACAACGCGTACAGGGGTACAACGCGTACCCGCACACATTGAATGCAATGGGCCGGCCGGGGGCACCGATCGGTCCATTGCAGTACAACGCTGCATACAGGGTACAACGCGTACAGGGTACAACGCGTACCCGCACACATTGAATGCAATGGGCCGGCCGGGGGCACCGATCGGTCCATTGCAGTACAACGCGTACAGGGGTACAACGCATACAGGGGTACAACGCGTACCCGCACACATTGAATGCAATGGGCCGGCCGGAGGCACCGATCGGTCCATTGCAGTACAACGCGTACAGGGGTACAACGCGTACCCGCACACATTGAATGCAATGGGCCGGCCGGAGGCACCGATCGGTCCATTGCAGTACAACCGTACAGGGGTACAATGCGTACAGGGGTACAACGCGTACCCGCACACATTGAATGCAATGGGCCGGCCGGGGGCACCGATCGGTCCATTGCAGTACAACGCATCACTGTACATGTGACTGGCATATGTCAGCATGCCTGTCTCAGATGGACATATGCCAGCCACAGATAGCTCCCAGGGAGTGAGGGGCACACCTACATCACGACAGCCTGTCCAAACTTTATCATAAGGCATGTAAGGCTGCATTTCCTATTGTGTGTATGTTGGTGTACATGTTGTCCTGTGGGTGTCACCTGTGGGCAGCCACCCCCAGGCTGTGCAGGTGTTCATGGGGACAGGATCCTGGGTGTTACGTGTACATGACCACTGTGATGTGCAACTGTTCAGATCTGTGCATGTGCCATGGTCACATTTCACGGTGGTGTATGTGTATGTCATGTCACATACCCCGTGAGTCCCATGTGGGACGGTATGTTTGAGCCAGGGTGTCCCAGTGGCACAATAGTGATGGTCCTCCACAGTCTTTGTGCATGTAGTGTTTACAATGTCTCTGATTTCATGTGCACAATGGGAGACAGTCTCCACATCCAGGTTGTGTGTGCATGGACTTTGATGTTGTGCGTGTGTGTGTCACAGACGTCCATGTCTGTCCTGCCGTGGCAAGTGGGGCCACTACCTGTGGGGGTCATGGTTGTTTTGCTGTGGTGTATACATGATACTCCATGTAATGCCAGTGTCCATGTGGCAATACAGGGTCCCTGGGAATGTACCTGTCGTTGAGCTGTGGTGCCTGGGGCACATCTGTCCTCACATGTCACTGTGGGGGTTATTGTGACACGGCAGCAGGAGATGGGAACTGTGACACGGCCTCATGATATCCAATGGGCCAACCTGGGACTAATTGATGCCACCTGTTGGACCGTGTTGACAGATGTTGGCCATGTATGTACCATACATGTCCTTCCGGAACTGCACACTTCATGTAGTTGTGCCTCATAATGATGTATGTTGGGATCTTGAGTGTGTTCAATGCCGCATATGTGGGGTGACTGACAATCTTGCTTACTTCTCCTCTGCACTGCAGGGCTCCTGCTGTCCATCGACCATTCCCAGACCTGGCAACGATGGTGGAACTGGACAGCATCCGACGGTACCGCTTCACCAGGCAGCTGATTGAGGATTTGGCAGTGCAGTTGTCCCCACATTTGCAGCCTGGCCGGCCGTATCCTACAGCGCTGACCCCCAAGGTGAAGGTGATGGCAGCCCTACACTTCTTTGCCATCGGTACCTTCCAACATACTGTGACGACTGCTGGTGGGATGTCACAGACCATGTTGAGCCGTGTGCTCCGCGATGTTTTGGCGGCAATGTTGCTATTCCTGAACCGGTACATCTATTTCCCTAGACTGCGACGACTCACTGACGTGAAGAGTGACTTTTATGCCCTGGGGAGGATGCCGCATGTCATTGGCTCCATTGATGGGACACATGTGGCTTTGGTACCACCACAGGCCCAGGAGCAGGCCTACAGGAACCGCAAGCACTACCACTCGGTCAATGCACTGGTGGTGTGTCTTGCAGACATGACCATCACACACGTGTGTGCCCGTTTCCCTGGTTCAGCACACAATGCCTTTGTGATGAGGAGTAGTCGCATCCCCAGGATGATGGCACAGATGCAGAACCAGCGTGCCTGGCTTGTCGGTGTGTACTGACTTTGTGCCATTGTGTGTGATATGATCTGTAGTATTCCGCCCACTTTTCCAAGTCAGCTAATGTGCACTTGTCTGTCCGTAGGTGACTCGGGATACCCCAACATGCCGTGGTTGCTGACACCCCTCAGGAACCCTGTGACACCAGCCCACAATGAGGCACATGGTCGGACCAGGAGAGTGATTGAGCGGACATTTGGTCTCCTGAAGAGCCGCTTCCGCTGCCTGGACAAGACCGGAGGGTCCCTCCCATATGCCCCTGCGAAAGTGTGCAAGATTATCATCGTCTGCTGCATGCTCCACAACCTGGCAGTGCGGAAGGAGTTGCCTCTCATCCAGGATGACAATGACCAACATCCGCCACCTGTGGAGGATCCTGGCCTGGACCACGATGCCAGTGACGATGATGATGATGATGATGGTGATGTCCGCACACAGCTCATCACCAACTTCTTTAGCTGAATGTGAGTATCCTGAGGTGTCATGTCAATGATGTGAGTTGGCATGATGTGTGGGTGGTGCTCTGGTGCTGTTGGAGTGTGTCCATGGGCTACTTGACTGGATGTGTGTTGCGATGTGTGCTAACAGGTGGGCTGTACTCCCCAACAGTGTTGACATGCTAACTTGGTTCTGGGTGGGTATCTTGTAACATGTATTGTGCATGAGTTTTGCTGTTCTGTCCTGTACTCCATTGCTTTTGACTGTGTGTCATTTCTGTCCTTCACAGGGTACTTTCAGATTCGTTTGGTCAACTGTGTCCACCGACGACGTGATTGCACTTCCAGGGTGGTAGCTGTTGTGTCCCTACAGGTGATGTGCGCCACACCCATGGACTTCCTTCCGTCTACAGTTGTTGACTGTGTGCCCGCTGCCAGGTGGGATTACCTTGCATCTGTAGTGGTTACGACATGTTGCAACTGTGTAATAAACCTGTGCTTCACTTTGTGATGTACGTTGTCTGTGGTCACACATTTGACTGCCATTTGCTTACTGCACCTGTGGGCTACTTGACTACAACTGGGAATGGGTGTGGTGTCTGTGCATTGCAACGTCTTCCCTGGCAACATCAGTGTATGCAATGAGTCAGATGGCCTAGGTGTGTATGTGTTGTGTAGCCCTGGTGGTGTGTCTCCCTCATATGTGTCACGTTGCCTTTACTCACATGCCTGTGTTGTCCTTGCTGTTGCAGTTCGCATACACAGTGTAATTTTGCAGTTCATCATCCCCATAACAGCACCCACGTTGGAATCACGACAGAGGCAAGTATGGTGTATTAGTGTGTTTATTGTGATACATTTGTGTTAATAGTGCATAGGATGGGTAGTGCTGTACATAAATCTTGCAATGCGAAGTTCCTAGGTGAATTGAAAGTCCTGGTAGACAGGATCCCCAGTATCGGGGCCACAGTTGTCTGACACATTGGTCCAACTTGTACTCCCCATGCAATGTGTGGGAGTAGTGTTGCCGTCAACAGGGTGAACAGTCTGTGCACAAAGGCGAACATCCAGAACAGGTTCAGGCTTCCTGGGAGTTGCGCTTGGCCATCGGCCTCTCACTTTTCCCTCCTCGGACGACCCCTCTTCTTGGCGGGGGGCCCCTCAAGTACAGGCTGCTGCGGTGCAGGGGACTCTCCGCCAGAGTCATCCTCCCTCCCTGTGGCAGTTGCAGTTTGTTCAGCACCAGATGTTGTTGGCACACAGGGAGGTGTGGACTGGTTGCTGTTCATCTGGCGGAGGCATTGTAAAATGTCCCTGTGCACCGCCGTCATCTCATGCAGTGCATCCCACTTGGACTCCACGCGGGACATGTGTGAGTCCACGCGGGACATGTGTGACTCCACGTGGGACATGTGGGAGTCCAAGCGGGCATGATGGGCAGCCTGCTGCTGTTTCATGTCTCTGAGGAGCCCCACTACCTGGCTGAGGTCTCCGGTGCTGGACTGGTACGCATCAGCTATGCGTACCAGTTGTGGGTCATCATGCACACCAGCGACGTCTGCAAGCAGCGACCTCTGTCTCCCACCCCTCCCACCACCCCTGCTGACATGTGCAGTGTGTGCAGTGGCACGCACAGATAACCCTGGTCCACCTTGGGGGTTGGTGGTGGTGGTGGTGTCCATGGCCCCAGGTTGGTCCAGGGTCCCTGTGCTGGTGTTGCTCCTTGTTCTGTCCATGTCGGCAGGGATGGTATTTGTGGTGACAGTCGTTGGAGGGGTGGGTGCAGGGGGTGCAGCTGGTGGTCCTGCTGGTGCTGCAGCTGGTGGTCCTGCTGGTGTTGCATGTTGACTTGCACCGGATGTGCCAGGTTGGTCTTCATCGTCGGAGGAGGACAGAGGCTGCACGACGCCAGTGAGCTCCGCATCCTCTTGAGCCTGGGACTGGGACTCCTCAGCGTCTGCTGCTGTGTCCCCATCATCACCTGTTTTTGGGAGACACAAACAATGTATGTTATGTTTCTGCAGGCATCAATGGTTGACACACATGACAGTTGTGACTGTGCCTCTGGGTGCGGGCCTGTACATTGCATTGTCCTAAGTCGTCACAGTCAGGGGTTGATATTGGTGTGGCACATTGTCCTGCATTATTTGGGCATTTCTATGTATTTTTTGGGGTGTGAACATGGTCTGCATTGGTTGTGTTTGGTTGACAGCCGGCCCTCCTTCCCACCCACCCAGCCAGTCAGTTATCCCACCATGGAACGTGCTTGCGTTGCAGGGAGTGGAAGTTGTCTCTCAGGATGTCAGTCAGTGGTGTCCTGCTGTTTGTTGGTGCACAGTTGGCAGCAGGGCCTTGTGCTCCCCACAGCAGTAGCCAGTGTCAGCCATCTTGTGAGTCCTTCTCCACTCCCTGTGATGTGAGCATGGTTCAGGGTGGTGTTGATGGGACAGTTGTGGGGGTGAGCTATGTCTGTGACTACGACTCCCATCATGCTATTGCCTCCACCCCACTTCCCAGCATTCCCATACTTACTTGCTTTTGTGGGGAGTTCAGTGTGTGTGGGTGTGAGAGCAATGGCAAGATGGCTGACAGTGGTGTCCTGCTGTTGGTTGGTGTGCAGTACCCAGCATGCCCTTGTGCTCCCCACGACACAGCAACAGTGTCAGACATCTTTGATGGGCCTTTCCACTCTCTGTGGGATGTGCATGCATGAGTGTGAGCTTGCTGGGCCATGTGGTGGGGGATGTAGAGCTGTGACTACGACTCCCATCATGCTATTGCCTCCTCCCCCTTCCCAGCATGCCCATGCTTCCTTCCTTTTGACTCTGCTTCCCTGTGGGGTGGGCTGGCTGTGCTGACAGGATGGCTGGGAGTGTTGTCCTGGCAGTTGTTTGGCTAGAAGTCCCAAGAGTGTCCCTGTGCTTCACACAACATAACCCAGGGTGGTGGTTCTTTGTGGGATCTTGTGTTAGGATGGGGGCATTGCATTCTACCAGGTGGGTTCTGTGGAGTTTGTGTTGGGGTGTGTGTGAGGGGAGGTGCTTGTGACTATGGTCAGTGCTGCAAGTCCTCCTTCCCACCCACCCAGCCAGCCAGATATCCCACCATGGAACGTGCTTGCATTGCAGGAAGTGGAAGTTGTCTCTCAGGATGTCAGTCAGTGGTGTCCTGCTGTTTGTTGGTGCACAGTTGGCAGCAGGGCCTTGTGCTCCCCACAGCAGTAGCCAGTGTCAGCCATCTTGTGAGTCCTTCTCCACTTCCTGTGATGTGAGCATGGTTCAGGGTGGTGTTGATGGGACAGTTGTGGGGGTGACCAATATCAGTGACTACGACTCCCATCATGCTATTGCCTCCACCCCCTTCCCAGCATGCCCATTCTTCCTTCCTTTTGACTCTGCTTCCCTGTGGGGTGGGCTGGCTGTGCTGACAGGATGGCTGGGAGTGTTGTCCTGGCAGTTGTTTGGCTAAAAGTCCCAAGAGTGTCCCTGTGCTTCACACAACATAACCCAGGGTGGTGGTTCTTTGTGGGATCTTGTGTTAGGATGGGGGGCATTGCATTCTACCAGGTGGGTTCTGTGGAGTTTGTGTTGGGGTGTGTGTGAGGGGAGGTGCTTGTGACTATGGTCAGTGCTGCAAGTCCTCCTTCCCACCCAGCTAGCCAGATATCCCACCATGGAACGTGCTTGCATTGCAGGGAGTGGAAGTTGTCTCTCAGGATGTCAGTCAGTGGTGTCCTGCTGTTTGTTGGTGCACAGTTGGCAGCAGGGCCTTGTGCTCCCCACAGCAGTAGCCAGTGTCAGCCATCTTGTGAGTCCTTCTCCACTCCCTGTGATGTGAGCATGGTTCAGGGTGGTGTTGATGGGACAGTTGTGGGGGTGAGCTATGTCTGTGACTACGACTCCCATCATGCTATTGCCTCCACCCCACTTCCCAGCATTCCCATACTTACTTGCTTTTGTGGGGAGTTCAGTGTGTGTGGGTGTGAGAGCAATGGCAAGATGGCTGACAGTGGTGTCCTGCTGTTGGTTGGTGTGCAGTACCCAGCATGCCCTTGTGCTCCCCACGACACAGCAACAGTGTCAGACATCTTTGATGGGCCTTTCCACTCTCTGTGGGATGTGCATGCGTGAGTGTGAGCTTGCTGGGCCATGTGGTGGGGGATGTAGAGCTGTGACTACGACTCCCATCATGCTATTGCCTCCTCCCCCTTCCCAGCATGCCCATGCTTCCTTCCTTTTGACTCTGCTTCCCTGTGGGGTGGGCTGGCTGTGCTGACAGGATGGCTGGGTGTGTTGTCCTGGCAGTTGTTTGGCTAGAAGTCCCAAGAGTGGCCCTGTGCTTCACACAACATAACCCAGGGTGGTGGTTCTTTGTGGGATCTTGTGTTAGGATGGGGGCATTGCATTCTACCAGGTGGGTTCTGTGGAGTTTGTGTTGGGGTGTGTGTGAGGGGAGGTGCTTGTGACTATGGTCAGTGCTGCAAGTCCTCCTTCCCACCCAGCTAGCCAGATATCCCACCATGGAACGTGCTTGCATTGCAGGGAGTGTAAGTTGTCTCTCAGGATGTCAGTCAGTGGTGTCCTGCTGTTTGTTGGTGCACAGTTGGCAGCAGGGCCTTGTGCTCCCCACAGCAGTAGCCAGTGTCAGCCATCTTGTGAGTCCTTCTCCACTCCCTGTGATGTGAGCATGGTTCAGGGTGGTGTTGATGGGACAGTTGTGGGGGGCAATATGTGTGACTGCGACTCCCATGATGCTATTGGCTACACTGACTTGGCCAGCATACACAGAATTCCTTCCTTTGAGTGGTCTTCACTGTGTGTTGGTGTTGTTGTGGTGGCTACATGTCTGGATGTGTTTGTTAGTTCTATTTGTGCCACTGCCTAGCTGTAGTTGTAGTTGTGTTTGTACATGTGTTGGCACAGTTGGATGTGACTTTTTTGATGGCATGTGTTGTGTTTATCTGACTGACATACACATTTTGGGATGATTCTGTTCTGGTTGCTGTGTAATTGCTATGAGTGCATGGTTTGACTCTCCCCTTGACAGTGATGTGTGTGTTTTGTGGCAGTATATTGTGTACATTTGTTGTGTACTCACCAGGCTCTGGGATGTCCTCTAGTCCATATACGCTCACTGGCGGAAGGATGGCCCGCACCTTCTCCTCCCAGGGCCTGAGGTATATTGGCTTGGCAGGAGGGCCACTGCCGGTGTATTGGCTGTTGATGTAGTCTTTCTTCAGCAGGTCCCGTACCCTCGTGCGCACGTCATACCACCTGTTCTGGATGTCGCTCTTTGTGCGCCGACATGGTGATTGTGCGTTCACCCTGTTGATGATCCTCTCCCACATCTTGGTTTTCTGGGAGATGGGGGTCTGTTGGACCAGTGTGCCAAACAGCTGTGGCTCTACCCTGAGGATCTCGTCTACCATGACTTCCAATTCACAATCTAGGAACTTGGGATTCTTCTTGGGGGGCATGGTGATGGGTGGTGATGGTGAGTGATGTGTGTGTTGGTGTGCAGGTGAGGGTGTGTAAGTGTGTGTTTTGCTGGGTGTATGTGAGGTAGGTATTTGTTGGTGTGCTGATGGTGTGTGGCTTGTGTGAGGGATGAGCTGTGGGTGTGTGGTTGCTTTCTCTTGGGTGCTGGCAGTGGAATGGCATTTGCAAAGGCTCATGGTTGTGATTTGTGTCCTTTATATAGGTGGAGTTGTGGGTGTGTCTTTGTTCTCTGTCCCCACCCCCCCAGTATTTATTGGCTTGGTAATTGCTTGTTTGGCCTTTTTTTGGGTGATTTTTCCTTTGTGCTGTCTGTGTATGTTGGAAACGTTCTTGTGACCGAGTCGGACCCTGCATTTGTCTCGTACGGTCTTCTCCATTTCGTTCACGCTGTGTTTGTGCAGTTTTCTATGCTGCGTACGCGTCGGTCGCGGTGTTTTGTGTTGCTTCGGCTCGGTTTTGTATGTGTGTCGGTCGTGCGGCTTGGCCTCCGTCCGACTCGCTCGTGGTTTTCGCGCCTTGCATCGTACTTTGCGGTTTGGAGTTCGCGTGTACGTTTCGGTCGGATTTGTTCCGGGTGCGTGTCGGTCGGTTGGATTCGCGTGTTTTTCCGGGCGGATTGCTGTTTCCCTTGCGGCTCGGTCGGTCGACTTGGTTTCGGTACGTGTCGGTCGGATTTTTCACGCCTTGCATCGTACTTGGCGTGTCGGGCGCCACAGGTACGTGTCGGTCGGTATTATTTCCGGATCCGAGTCGGTCGGTGCTTTTTCCGGCCCGAATCGGAATCGACCCCTTAGTATTTGTGGGATTGCAGTTGTCCATAAGGACGCTTGTGCATAGATAGTCTAAGGCTGTCTAACAATGGTGTCTGTCCCTGGCAGGCTACTTCGTAGCATGGTGTCTGGTGGCGTTCTACATCTCACTGTACCTTACAGTCTATTCAGTCATTGATAAAGATGTGAATCTGTGTTTTCATTCCAGGCCACCAGTACATCTCTTTTAATGTCAATATTGTTTTAGAGATCCCTTGATGTGACAGACCCTCCCCCAGATGTGTTTCATAAATCAAAGCTGCTCTACGTTCCATGTTTGGAATTACTCTATCCCCCACTCCAGGGATTCGAGCAAAAGGAACGTTGTTCGCATCAATTACATAAGAGTACTTGAGTGGAAACTTTTTTGGTAACGCTGCACCACTGCCTTTGCTCATAGCATTGACAGCCAACATTATCTCACTGTCTATTCTCGTTTTTGAACGAGTGATCGCAGCTACGGAAGCCGTCTGAACAGCCCCCTTTGCGGCTTCATCAGCCAATTAATTCCCTGCAACATGAACGCCATCACGTTGATGACTCAGTGTATGGATCACGTGAGCCTTTGGTAGTTCGTTTTTTATCTGAACTACTTGTTCCCAAAGCATTTTATGCTTTATTGTGCCACCTTTTGCATCTTTGAACCCGTTTTCAAGCCAAGTTTGTATATATTCATTATACAACTGCACACAGTAGAAAGAATCGCACACGATTAGTGTGGGGAATTCTCGATCTGTACTTTCAAGTGCCAGTTTGAAAGCTTGTAGTTCAGCTCGCTGAGCTGTGCAATCTCCTAGAGATTGGGTTTTTGTGACCATAGGTCTGAAGTTGCCATCGCGCATGCGACCTTTAACGATTGCGCACGCTGCACTGTAAGCTTGCTTACTCCCTGTTGCGGGTTGTGCGGATCTGTCAGTGTAAATTATGAATTCGTACTGATCGAGAGGCAGAATCTCAGTGGGCAGAGGACATTCATGTTCATATTGCAGGAACGCTTGTGTTTTTAGATCAGGATCAAAAACATATTCAACATCTGTTGCAGCAAGAGAATTAACCCATTGTATCCATCTCGGATGTAATGCTTTAGCATTTGGAATGCTCGCTTTAGTTACCGCCTCTAAGGCCGGAACAGGGGTTACGACAATAATGCGTTTCCCTTGGGCTAGAGCTCTTTCTTTTGCTACAGCGGTTTGAACTGCTGTCAGAATTGTTTCTGTTGAAGTGAAGCGCATTTCTGCTTGTGTATACAAATGTGATTTGTATGCAATTGGTACTTTTTCACCGTCGTTAAATGTTAAGTAGGTGAATCCGCATTGACCCAAAATTATTCGGATCACTAAATTGCATCGACTTACGCGTGTTTGTAAGTGATTTGTTGCTAACATGTTAGCTTGGAGTGAACGCAAGATATCTGTGTGTTCATGTGTCCAATTTTTGATTGAAAAATAAGGTTTGATTAATGCGTAGAGAGGTTTAACCCTTTCTGCGTAATTTAGAATGTAAGTTCTTCCAAAATTTAGGAAACCCAGGATGGATTGTAGATTTTTCAGCGTCTTTGGAGGTTGGAGCAGCGCGCACTTTTCTAAAAAGTTGGCTGCCAAGCTCTTGCCTTCACTTGAAAGCTCATATCCTAGAAAGAGGACATTGAGATGGGCAATTCTGGATTTTTTGAAGTTGAATTTGTAGCCCTCAGAGGCGAAGCCCAATATAATGGTACTCACCCTGTTCAAGTGCCTGTCCAGGTCATCGTCAGTCAGATAGATGTCATCGACATATGACAATGCCTCATTGTCATACATTTGTAGTAACTCTATTCCCCTCGCTGAGAATAACCCCGGGCTGTTCTTGAACCCTTGTGGGAGTCGACAAAATTGACGCTGGGTCCCCATTATTGAGAAAGCTGTTAAGTACCTGCTTCCAGGTGCTATGTTTTGACAAAAGAAACCATTTGAGATATCCAATGTGGTTTTATATTTTTTACACACAATGTTATTCATTAATGCTGTACTATGTGCATTTTGTACTGCAAAAGTTTTTGAACAAGTGTTTAAGTGTCTGTAGTCTAAAACTAGACGATAGGTGTTGTCTGGTTTGGAGACAGGAAACAATGGATTGTTCATTGAAGAGGTGCATGTTTCAATCACCCCTTGGTATTCAAGTTGATCTAAGATCTCCCTGACCTTTTTTTTAGCTTCTTGCGTTATTGGATACTGCCTTTGTGCAGTAGGTTCATTTTTTAGATGTATTTTATGGTGAGGTGAATCCTCATCCCATCCTACATGATTTTTGTATAATGCTGGGGCCTGGGCAACTGCCCATTTCCTGGCATAAGTATATTTTAGATGAATTGGAATATGGTTGGAGAAGGCAGGCATAATAATGTCCTCGCCATGTGGGCACTCCCTGACAAATTGTGGTGGCCAGTCTTTTTCTGCTAGAAGTATGTCATAGCCCCTTGAACGTTTTTCCCAAAAGAGTGCTTTCACCTGTCTAGGTATGTCTCCCTCCATCCGGAGTGTTATTTCATATAACTTTTGTGGAGTACTAACCCTGGTGTCTACAGTCTCAACTGTAATGTACTCATTCAAGTCCACTATCTCCAGAAGTTCCTTCAGCTTCTGGCGAGCTATTGTGACTTCTGCAGCACTGTCCAGCATTGTCTGAGCCCATTCTCCGTTCTTGAGTTGTGTTCTCAGTATCCTCGGCATGTCTGATCTTCAGACCTGCTACCTTCTTTTTTGAGAATTGAGGTTTTGATTTGTTTTTCGGAATGTGTTTGTCGTCTTTCGATTTCACGCATTCTTCTCTATGTTCTGACCGTCCTCTTCTTTCCGATGTCTGTGACGAGATCTGAAAGGTACGAGAGGAACGTGTATCAGTATCTTGATACCTAACAGGCTTTTTCAAATTATCCCTATTGCTGAGATTATACCTCCTTTCAGAGGGCTCCTTTTGAGGAGACCCACCTCGGGATTGAGAACATTTCTCATTTGAATTATGTTTATTAGTTTCCCACTTCTTTTTAGAAGATGTAGGAGTTTGTTTGATAGAGTCCTTCTCAGGACTTTCAGATAGTTTTGGCTTCACTGTTCTTCCACCCAAACTATCTCTGCCTAATTCTGTATAAGATTGTTCTATTATTCTGGGTAGTTCTGTTTGATGTTCTGTAACATCGAATTCCCTTAATCGTTGGCAGATCGCCACTGCTGCTGCCTCCCCTTTAATATTAGATAATATTATTATTGAGACCTGGTCAAAATTTTTCAGTAATTTCATACCTAAATTCAGAGCAGGCTCTGCCCCGTATTCGTTTTGAATTTGTTTCAGGACATCAGGTATTACTGCAATGGACGGAATACCATGTGTTTTAGTATAGATGGCAGCAAAGACTGAGCCGCAAGTGGTGCAGTCTTCCAGTTGTGGTGTGATCCCCATTGGTAAACAGATTGTTAGGATTCTGTGTTTCTCATACAGGCTATTATAAGGAAATACTGCTTCGATTTGAGTAATTTTTTGAGCTATCCAGAATGGAATTTGCTCACGTTTTGTGGGCATTTTACCCATGACTGCGTATAGAGTCTGTGGTTTAATTTTTAGTGCATTCCCCTGTTGAGGAGTTTGATTTGGAATGGTTAATGGTGGTTGGACTGTGAAAGTCCGCATGACATATTGGACTAATTGTCTGTAAATTTTTATTAACTCTCTAAGTTGAGTAAGTAGTTCCTCGTCTGACATTATTTCGATGTCAGGATGAGGAGTGTAGCCGGCTAGAATCGGCCATGTTGCTCCTGGTCTACCTAGTGGACCGAGCCTGGTAATGTTTTTGTGATGTTTTAGGGCGCCTTTAAACCAGAGCTGATGCTCCTGGTAGGTTAGTGGAATTTCAATATCCTCGAAAGGAATATATTCCTCTGGTGGATCATCTTCTTTGTAGAAGTGAAACAGTCTTGTTACTGAATTTGATTCAGGAAATATTACCCATGAATAGAATACCTCTGTCTGAAAGGATTTGTGTGCCTCTATCACGAAAACTGCTCTACCGCCTCTTGGTGGTAGGCCATGTTTTATAAGTTTTAGAGTGATGGCTCTTCTTAAGTTTGGATTGATGTCTATAACACCTTCCTCGGTTCCTTCGAAACCTGTAATGTTATAAGCTGTTAAAGCTGGATGACCCGCAACTTCGTCGTTGTCGGAGTCAGGCATTTTGTTTTTTGAAAAATGTAGAACAAGTTTCAAGGAAACAAAAAGATAAGGTGCACAATATTTTGGAACACTGTATCCTTCAACGTTGAGCAAACCAAACAACTAATTTATAGGTTGCTTCCCTATTTAGCTGTGGCGGATATTTAACCCTACCCACTCCAGACGTCTTATGGAGTATGTGAGTAGGGGTCTCTGAGAAAAGCACAACTGAGTTACTCAGTATCTAGCGTTAAATTACTGCCTTACCAAACCGTTGGGCGCCATGTAGTGTAGTTCCTATTTCCCTAATAGGCTCTGCGCATTGGAATAATATACACTATAGGTTTGACATAGGACTAAGGTCGGTATGTCCCTATCGAGTATATTAAACTTAATTACTTGTGCCAGCTAGCTCAGAGGCCACTAGAAACTCCTTGAGAACAAGAAGGGAGTAGTTTCTGGCAACCGAAAAACATGACTACTTTGTTTCCCTTTAGAAGCGGAACACGTCTCAGAATCGTGGAAACAAACGATAACAGTTTCACTCAGTCAATCGTGCATGCTTAGTTTCTACAGAGTTACACAGAAAGGAAAGACGGGCGTTTCAATAAAAGGGTTTTATTGAACAGTCTTGTTTCTCGTGTAAGAGATATGTGCTGTTATGATCACAAGACAGTATGCAAGATAAATAAAATTACAGCGTAAGCAGTAGAAATAAATAATACTGCTCTAGCATTATCTATTAGCATATATTCACGTACATAAATAACATGAGCTAAAAATGCGAGTACTCATACGATGCGTCTCTAAGCTAGTTCTACCCCAATGTACCTAACCTAGTCTAGGTGTAGGGAAAGGTAGAAGTAGGTGGAGTATTCTCTAGTCTGGTATACTAAGAGTATGTTAAGTATAGTACGCCAAGTATAGTATGCCAAGTCTAGTATGCCAAGAGTCCCTCTAGGATCTATTAAGCTCCATACCTTGAGAATGAGAGAGGTGGGAATCTCTTGCCGGATCTGGAACTCTAACACCCAACGAAGGGAGTCAGAACACTGGAAGCTGGATACGTCTGCGTGCAGGAATGACAGTGTCTTCTCAGTGCGTCAGGCCGGGATACGGGCTCCTCTGAAGTCGAGGTCTCCTCTAACTTGCTTGGGCAAGGGAAGGTATATTTATACCTGGTAGGTGTCTTGGAATGTTAGCATTGACGTGAAGTCGGACAGAGGAAGACGTCAGGAATGAACCCTTAAGGTATAACGGTTCATACATAATAGATGAGTTCTTGGAGAAATCAATAGTCCTGTGCTAGGGGAACTCCCAAAGCTTAAGGGTCTGGTTTCTAAGAACTCGTTGTGACGTTAGGGTGGACGGATGTCAGTGACCATGCCTGTATTTGGAGTGCACGGTTAATGCCTAAATAAGGACAGGGATTCTATGCCTATATAAGGTCAATGCGAATTGTGCCTATATAAGGACATGATTCAGGAAAACCTATATACGGACCCCTAAAGCGGAATACAACACTTGGTCACATAATAAAGGAGATTATCTAACTTCCATTTGTATTACGTGTTACTGCACACAGGCTACCTAAACATTTGCAAAACTGTTACCTGTTATTTGTAAAGCTGAAATTCTGACTTGAAATGTTAACATTATAATACAAATACAAAGGTTTTAGAGAGTTAAACTTCCATAATTCAGTAGATATGTCATTATGTGGCCTCAATGGTTGATGACATTTAAAGAAATCTACTGCAGATGATGTTCTATTGTATGTTATTCCATATATCAGATTAGTCAACAATGATGTTACTTATGTCTGAGTGACACACAAAAATAAAATATGTCATTATGAGGCCTTGCATAGTTGATGAAATGTAAAGGAATCTGCTGCAGGTGATGCTCAATTGTATGTTATTCCATATATCAGATTAGTTAACAATGATGTTACTTATGTCTGAGTGACACACAAAAATAAAAAGCCAAATTGAATTAACCTGTATTTCTGATTACCACATAAATTAAGATATGTATATTATCAATTTTGATGACACAAGAATTTATTCAGAGAGCACCTGTGTGAGCGAAAACAGTCATTTGCGAAAGACATACACTCTTTATCTCAGTGAATATCCCCTTTTACAACACCTAAACTAACTTTCAGAAGACAAATAACTACAATTATAAAGAAGATTTGGGACAAACTAAAAATAAAACTCAAAAAGCAAAACACAGAAATTATAGGACATCAGCTTAAAAATCAGAATGGCATTATTCACTACAGCAATGTCATTGTCATTGTCAATCTATTTTCATACTTAAAGTCAGTCAAAGAACTATGACACCAACATGTTGATCAACCTTTCTGCATGACCTTGACAAATCTTCATTAATAAATTGTGTCAGAAAACCACATATGCAAAGTGGCTTGGAGATATGATAGATATGTGTTCAGGTGCTGTTCAGTTCAACAAGATGCTCAGGAATTCTGTATGGCTGCTAACCAGACTCTAATCTCTTTGGTGTAAGCTTCTCCCAGGAACATGAATGCTTCCATTGCTTATATTCAGACTTCACTGGTACAGATTTTGGAAGACATGTATACATACCAATCCCTGACTGCAAATCAATTTGATTACAATTTTTATATGTCAGGCTGTGCAATCAAACCTTTGTCCAAACTCTAAATTAGTTTCAACCTTTTGTTTAACAATGGTAGCAAAACATCTAACGTTAATGATTTAAAGGTGCAATCTGAAGGACACAAAAATCAATACGTGTATATCTAACTTTACTGCTTTATAAATTTCTATTTCAGGATTAACTTTTTCTAGTACTGCTATAATTTTCCACTGTGGAGGGACTGCCGAATCAGGACACTATACAATCTACTTAAAAAACAACACCGGCTGGACAGAACGTGATGATAACATTCTTACTTTTAAGCACAGGCTGCCAATGAATTTACAAAATAGTTACCTATTAATTTTACATCCAAAATTCTAAGACTTAACGTTACCAATCAAATAAAGCTACAAAGGTATTTTAGAGTTGGATTTATATAATTCATTAGGTATGTCATTATGTGGCCTTGCATGGTCGATGACATTTATTGTTGTGTTGCATTATTTCACATATATGGGATTACTTATATAAATATGTCAACAGCTGGACATGTAAAGCATCAATGGATCCAGTTGATTTTTCCCCCAGTTTTTCTTGATGACTACTACAATATGATCATCTTGACCTGTTAAGGTTTTAAATGATGACATACTTGTGTAACAATATTGCTACGTGTCTCTTAGAAACACATAAAACAGAAAGCAAAATTGTATTTACCTCTACTTTGGGGTATCACATACATTCAGCTATTACTATACTCATGTGTTATAAATGACCTTCAAATGTAGCCCACTATACAACATGATATTCAACACATTAGTGAACTCTACCACAAACCACTTTACTGTACAACATCACACTCCACATACACCACTCCACTTTAACTAGCTCCACTATAACAAGGTATACAACACAGGACTGCAGTATGTGGCACTTGACTATACATCTCTGTACTCTCAAACACAGTACTTGCTGTACCACACGTCTTAAGAGTATACCCACAAATACTTGACTGAAGAACACTACAATGGAAGCCCCACAATTGAATATCGCTCAGCTGAAGAACAGTTATCAGTATGAGAGTCAACTGGTCCAGCAAAAAGAAAAAAATGTGGAGAGTACAGGAGAGAAAGAACGAGAGGGGAATGAAAAAAACTAGGATGTTATGGAAGGAATTTGTTAGCGATAACTAACTCGCGATTAATATTTAAGTCCTTCTCTCCCACAACTATTACAGCATGACACAGCTGGCAGTAGGTGGCTGTGCAGCCATACTGGTCAACAATGTTCTGATCATGCCTCAGCATCTAGATAGGCAACATGCTACAAGGAGCAGGTAGAGAGGGGAACATTGAAGGAGTGGGTGGTGGTAGAGCTGACGCTCCAGAGGTAGAAGGTGTTTCAGATTCTGCAACCGGGGCGGCCGATAATGGGGCTGAGGGGCTTTCCTCTAACTCCTACTCCTACCTCATTTCTGTCCACGCCAATCTTTGGAAATGGATGGATGCCAGATGTTTGTGCATTCCAGAGGTCCCAAACATATATTGCTGGTGTTTGCCATGAGACCTTGTGTTAGAGGTTGCAGGGCACCAGTGGAGCATTCAATTTCATCTCCCCAGGTGGCGGGAGAAATATTGCCCACCACTGATTCTTTGAGGCTCTTTCTCCTCTCATTCACTTCTTTCTGCTGCAGCGTGTCTTGCTGTTCCTCTTCCTCATGCTGCCTAGGATGATTTTGGTCAGCCATTCTGCACAGCAATTGCAGCTGCCAGTATGAATATTGCAGCAGAAAAACAAAATCACCTTCCCCTTAAAGTGTCAGTGTTTTAGTTAATCACATTTTGTTCTACAATCACAAAGTACAGCGGAACTACATGTACTGCGAAATACAAAAACAAATATCCACCATAAAATTCACATGCACATATAACAAACACATTATTACACAAGACGTTCTGTGTTTGTACAATTTGTATATACATTACAGAAACAAAATATAAAACTGAAACAATTGTTTCCAATGGGCTACACTCGTGGCCTAAACATAGGCCAAAACACATAACAATAGCCAGCAATCATAGAGACTATGCTTTCTGATACAAAGCAAAAATAAATGGGCTATAAGCACAGCCCAATAGTACAAGATTTGAGCACAAAACATGCATATTTTTGTGAGTGCAGAAAAGTTATATAAGTTTATTTGTAATTTTAAAAAAAAATATACCTATGGATACCTTAACTCATACATTTCAAGTGTTACCTTAAAATTGGTTCCAATATCACTATTTTAAATACAAATGTGCTCTTTATTTCTCTGATCATATTAATTTATCTTTTCAACAAAAAACATTCAAATTCAATGATACAAACAAAGGTTAAATGTTATAGTTAGAGAAACATTTTTTTACTAACCAATATTAAACTACACGAACGTCAGAAATCTTAAAGGTATTGTTATAACTTAAATTCCTAATTTACGCTGCACCTTAAAATTAGTAGCAGATGTGCAGCTCTGTAGACACTGTTGTCTCCTCACTCTCAACATTACATTCACTATAACTTGTGCCTTCTCAATGCTCTAGTTATACCCTTGCATATATCATCACATATCATGTGAATTATAACATTCATAACAACACTTATGACATCTGAAATAACATCATTTGTGACAACAAAGTGTATGGTACAGTGGCAAGTTATAGTTAATGCACTGTGGTGACATTTTAATTTGAAGGTGGTGCGTAAATTATAAATTTAAGTTATAACTATAAGTTTAAAATTTCTAAAGTTTGTGTAGTTTAATGTTGGTTAGTAAACAAATGTTTCCCTAACTATAACCTTTAACCTTTGTTTTTTTCATTGAATATATTACCACTAGGTAGTAGGTAGTTATAGTTTCCATAGGAAAATAATTTTTTGGCATGCCTATATCCTTGGCGCCGTTTGACGAATCTTCACAACATTTTCCCCAAAAAGTGTGCCGTGATTCTTGTTATGCATGGAAAATTTAATGAATGATCTGTCAAGCGGGGGCCAAGAAAAAGGGGGGGTCAAAAAATTGCGTTTTCCCATGTTATTTCCCAAATGTCGTATAGTCCGAACCGCTGCACGGAATTACACCACATTTGACAGAAAGGTAGATTTAGCTACGCAGATTCTGCTTTTTCTTATTTGGTGTAAATCCATTGAGTAGTTGTTGAGAAATTTAAGAAAATACAGTTAGTCTTATCTGTGGCCGCAATGTCTTTGTAAAAAATAACAAGCTTGTGCAGGGAAATGGAGAGCTCTGATTTGCTGGCAACACTTCAACCAGGCAGTGTTGGCAGCCATGTTGGGACTCAGCTTCAGCCGAGTCCCCCAAAAAATGTAAAAAAAAAAAGAAAAGGGGTCAGGGTAGGAATACCCTGATCCCAAAGCCTTGGTCTTGGGGTCCCCCTGAGACCCTGTCATGGCTTAAAAGTATTTTAAAACAAATTGCACAAATTCAGGATATTTGCGAATTCACAGGAAAAATTAAAGAAAAAACAAGGTTCTTTCCCCTGCTTTTAAATAACCCCATGGGTGGGACAGGTCCCGGGGGCATACCAGAAAAATAGGAGGGGGTGCAAGGGGACCCCCCCCCCTAGGGCTTATGAAAGCCCTGGGGACTGCCACCTGCACAGGGCATTGATTTTTATGTATGCAGGGGTGCCCACACTGCACCCCGTGCCTCAGAGACCACCACCTCCTCGGAGCAAATGTTTATGAGTTAATGTGTGGGGGCCCACGTGGCCCCTCTGCTGCCCTGGGGACAGCACCACCCTGGGTCTAAACACCAAATTATTACGGAGGCCCGCAGGACTGGCCCATAGCCCCATGGACTGCCACCTCCCTTGGGCTGAGTAGTGCAATGGAGGGGGATAATGCGGCCCCTCTCCTGGAGCCAAAGATGGCCCTGGGGACCGCCATCCCCCCAGGGCCGGCTCCTCCTATGTCCCAGGGTGCCCACCCGCGGGACTTAGCTGTTTGCTGTGACTTGGCAGGAGCTTTGACAGCTCCCGCCAAGTCACAGCAAACACTTCGCTTTTGGGCAGCGAGAGCTGTAAAAATGCTCTCACTTGCTGTAAGCGGAGCTTTTGTCTATTTCCCTGCATGCTGTCAAGCGAGCAGGAAAACAGATGAATTGCTTTCACAAGCAGGGGGCTGCATGTTTGGCAGCTCCCTGTGTGTTAAAGCAATGCTGGCTCCAGCAGCAGTCGGGAGCTAGCTGGGGCCACGGATGCTTCGATGATCCGCCTGTGGTACCGAGGGAAGAAGAGAAAGAGGCTAAATAAAGGTCAGAAATGAGCAGAAAGAGGCAGAATTAAGGTCAGAAAGAGGCAAGATAAAGGTGAGAAATGAGCAGCAAGAGGCAGAATAAAGGTCAGCAACAATCAGAAAGAGGCAAAATAAATGTGAGAAACAAGTAGCAAGAGGCATAATAGAGGTCAGAAACAAGCAGAAAGAGGCATATTAGAGGTCAGCAACAAGTACGAAGAGGCAGACTAGATATCAGAAATGAGCAGAAAGAGTCAGAATTAAGGTCAGAAACAAGCAGAAAGAGTCAGAATAAAGGTCAGCAATGAGCAGAAAGAAGGATGATAAAGGTAAGAAATGAGCAGAAAGAGGCAGAATAAAGGTCAGAAACGTGCAGAAAGAGGCAGAATAAAGGTCAGAAATGAGCTGAAAGAGGCAGAATAGAGGTCAGAAATGAGCAGAAAGAAGGATGATAAAGGTAGGAAATGAGCAGAAAGAGGCAGAATAAAGGTCAGAAACGTGCAGAAAGAGGCAGAATAAAGGTCAGAAACATGCAGAAAGAGGCAGAATAAAGGTCAACGACGAGCGAGCAGAACAAGGCAAGATAAAGGTGACAAGCAGGAAAAGGCAGATTAAAGGTCAGAAATGAGCAGAAAGAGGCTAAATAAAGGTCAACAACGAGCAAGCAGAAAGAGGCAAGATAAAGGTGACAAGCAGGAAGAGGCAGAATAAAGGTCAGAAATGAGCAGAAAGAGGTAGAATAAAGGTCAGCTACGAGCAGAAAGAGGCTAAATAAAGGTATGCTGGTTTGTGTTAAAACAGTAAGAGATGTCCTTTTCAGTTTCACCAAGTTGTTCTTGCACTTGGATACCCTATGGCCACATAGACTATACCACCCATAATGAAAGTAACATACATGTGCTCAAAACCATAAAGTCACTTTCTCACCAAGTGAGACATCGCAGAGACACTTACAAATTCACTCACATGCTCAGAATCTAGTTATGTATCCAGCACTATCAAAGGCAGTTGCAGACATACTTACATACCTCTGTATTGACCAACACAGGCACTTAGGTATTTGTTCAGCCACTTACATAGAGATCTAGTGAGCCATAGAGTTAGTTAAACAGTCAATCATATAGTGGTATAAGTACTCAAGCATTTGATGGAACTCCTACAGGTGCTCTCCTACATTACTAAGATATGCAGCCAAGTAGTGTCACCCATCCACTCAAATAGACGTTTAAAAATGTGAGGCCTAGTACTGCATAGGGTATCTCTGCATTGATAGGTGAGGCCTACTACTGCTGAGGGTATCTGTGCACTTTTAGTGCCAGTCCAAATTCCTATAAAATAGCTGTTCGCCGGGGGGCGTGGCTTCGAGCTCAGAGAAAATGGGCACCTAAAGTGGGAGCTCCGACTGCCGAGGAGAATCTTATGTCAGCAAGATCGTAATCCACCGGCATCTGCAGAACAACTGACATGATATCACGCCGGACAACCCCCTGAGTACTCAGTCGTACTTGCAACCCCACACAACTGCTCATTCGACCAAGATATTGCCATTTGACATGAGCATTTGATGCGGAGAAAATGGCAGGACCTCAAAGCTTGACTCTGGGAAGACAAGTCTCTGAACCGCTGCAGCTCAATACCAAACACCCTGTGGGACCCAAGCTCCTGTCATTCCATGGCACAAGTGACTTTACTGTGACCTATGGGGAACTGGACACCACCATCCTAACTAGCTTGTCCCTTATCTCTAAACAACGCAATGCGCCCCTGAGCAAGCGATAATCAACAAACTCCAGTTTGAACATTAGGGAGGAGCACTGATTCCCGTTACAACACCAACTTGTGATCATCAAACTGCCCCTGTCTCTCTGCAAGGGCTGATAAGGCCTGTAAGACCTGCTGGTGCCCCGCCATCTTAAATGGGCAGACAGGGCTTTTTTCTACATCTCTTGCAACTCCGCAATCTGAAAAGCATATGCAATAATATCAATAATATCAATGAACCGCCATATCAGTAGTGCCATACTCCTGCCCATAACAGTTGACAATGGCAACGACACCCACCTGGTCTGTGCCCTTCGATATGCGCCTGCCAGTCTGTTGTCTTTCCCTCTGTGCCTCCCCACAGGACCGCAGCCTACTAGCAGGCACGAAGTACGGAGCATATCAAGCACCCATATGTGCCCGCCCTACTCTCCTACTGTCCTCATTACTCCTCTGCAACCCCGCTTTAGCTGCATTCTTCAAGTACCAGCAGAATTCTTCTAGTACCAGTGGCCATAAACCTGGCAGTTCATCAGAAACGTGTAGGGCTGTACACTGCAAGCCCTGACCTGACGACGGCCATGGGAATGCTGGTTCTCCTAATACTGCCTGCTCAATTCAATTAAACCACAGGCTCCCCATCACCCAATAGCTACCCGTCATCGCTCCCCTTGACCTCAACACTCACCTAATCCTATAATCGTGGCAGCTATCCCACCGCAAGGAGCACATGGAACAGAACAAGACCATGAAGGCCGCATTAGGACATGGCTGCATCAGCCCATTGGTGCCGGCCCTAAGAGCAGTGAACTGCCCGTGCAACCCGCCCAACTCCCCATAACACATTAGTGACAACAACAGAGCACAGAGGGGCATAGAGGGCGTTGTGAAGGGCTTTTAAAGGGCAATTAAAATGCCTGCTAATTGTATTCCATCGAGGATGATTGAGGCTAGCAAAGGGAAACGATCGTTGCTGTAGACAACTGAGGCAACGGCTACAGAAGAATTTACAGCATCAGCCTACTATTCCATTACTCTATTGTAATCAGTCTAGTAGTCCATTAGATATTGGGACTATCAGCTGTAAATTGAAAATGAAATATTAGCTCAAGGGTAGACATCAACACAACACAATAATGAGTTTGAGCTGCAGGTGCAATCCGATCTGCAAGATACAGAGTTTGAACGTGCTGACTTTTGAAAAGTTGGGGTCCCAGGCAGGCCAACCCAACCCTATTAGGGCAAGCTGTAACCCGGGGGTGGCACACAATCCTGAAAAAATCTGTCCCAAACGCCACAAATCGATAGACAGGCTGATTGCTACCCACTTTCATCATCATAATCATATCAGTGTTGGTGCAACCTCCAAAAGATCTAAGACCTCAACAAAATAGCAAACAAAAAAGAATCCAGAGATTTGAAAGATCACAAGGATTCAAAGGACCAGAAAGCATTGTTGAAAAGAGCAAAACAAGACCCACCAGTCACTGAGTCACCTATCAAACACAAAAGAAACCTGGACGTCAGCTAAAAATCCTTTTTTCCCTCCACGAACTGGCACAAAGTACAAAAGTGAACACCAATTTCTTACAAACTGAGATCTCTGCCATGCGTAATGACCTCAAATCGATTACACATATGTACTGCTGAGGCTGAATTAAGAATAAGCATGCTGGAAGATGAAAACCATAATGATAAGAAATCTGCCCATGCCACAAATAAACAAATCTACACCCTCTCTAGAACAATCACTGACCTCAAAAACAGGAATAGAAGAGGGAACCTAAGAATATTCAGATTACAAGAGGGGACGGAAGACCAAGCTCCCTCCTGCGACTCTTTTCTAGAAATGGATTCCCCAAACCCTTGACATCACATTCAACAGACCATTTGAAATCGAAAGAGTGCACAGAGTGCCCACCTGGCTGACCACGGGTGCAAAAAATCCAAGACAGCTCACCTTCAGACGGCTCAGATTTCAGGTATCCAAATCTATATTGTCACACATGAGAAAAGCTAGAATGCTAGTATGAAACGATAACAAGATCGTAATGGCCCAAGACTATGCCCAAAAAACGGCTTTCAGGAGAAAAGGATTTTTAAACCTGCAAATCTCACTTATGACCTTTCACCAACTGTTCAAATGTCCTTGTCATCTCTCTCTTCACATGCACAGATAAGACTCAACATTTCTTCTGTTTGTAATTAAGCCTAAAACAATGTGAGAATTATGTTGCTTATCTTGAATAACACGAAAGAATGCCAGAATGTTATTCCTTTTTGGATACCGATTCTTCAGATAGTTAAGAATGTTGGGATATCAGCCTGTTCAAGTTTATTGGTGATGATCCTTTTATTGGTAAAAGGACTGTTGACCTATGTTGCACTTATGTTGATCAACATTGACACTACTGTGACTCGAAGCACAGAGTAGATACGCATACTCTACATTTACCTCAATACTCATCCAACACCAAACGTATCTGAACACAACCAAGCTAAACACATCCACTCAAATGCTAAATACCCCGTCACGTATCGTTCCAACACTTAAACTACATCAGTCATTCAGATATCAGCCATCCACACCACATCCAAAGACAACGCCTTCAACAACACACGAGGGCAATCCTACAATTAGAATTGTCTGCTCCTGCTATTACATTGAGAATTAATCTCATAACTACACAACTTCAATGTCTTGATACGCAGCTCTCCCATAGTCCACTAAAGCACTGTTTTTTATAACTCACTCACCCAGCCCAAACTCGACCTCTCCTCAGGGATAGCTATCTGATTGTTATCTGAACACAAGTGTCGCCTATCATTCTAACACCTAAAGTACATCAGTCAATCCAACATCAGTCACTTCAACCATGCCCAATCACACCTGATCACAATGCCTTACAACATCTTATAGGACAACTCTACAAATCGACATGTCTGCTATTGAGGCTTCACAGGTTATTGACCTCATGGCTGTACCATAATGACGACTCCCTCCACAACTCTCTCAGTTCTACAACAAAGCTTTATTGGTCATGTTTTACTACTTCATTTTACATTATGTTAAGCACGAGCCCAAAAATGCCCTTTGTTCTCTCCACCTGGTCTCGCCTGCCGACTCAGGGATTCCCGACTGCGGACGAGCACAGCTAGGACTGCCGAATTCAAATTGAGTCTAAATTCCTGATATGCAACAATATGCAGAGATAGGCAACAATTTAATCATATCTCATGGAATTCAGAGAATACATGCCTTGATATATGAAGTGGGATATGTAATGCAGGAAAAGTAATAGGGGAGAGGATGTAGCCTTACGGCTAGAGCGGGCGACCTCGAAGCTGGGGAACTGGGTTCGAGTCTCAGCAGGGACGCTCAACATCCTGTGATTCTGGGCAAATCACTAAATCTCCCCACGCCTAACAAAAATGAATGTGTCCATCTGTAACGAAACTGGTGCTCATGTAAAGCGCTCTGATACCTGCTATCTTTGGGTCGAGTTTGCGCTGTATAAAACTCTAAAAAAACAAAAATATACTGTAACATAGTTAGTACATATGTGATAACATAGTTAATACATATGTGATGCACGGAATGAAATGTAATATATGGTTACATAGTTGATACATGTATATGATGCATAATGTAGCTTTGTAGCACATACAAAAATTATCATAATGAGATCTTTATGTTACATACCCGAAAATGTATTGAATTACATGCTTGTATTGAAGCACATGCTCATCACAATCTCCTCAAGTAGGCATAACTCACTGTCCTGCCACCAAAACTATACCACTGGAAAGCTCAAACCTCTCACATGTCAGTTTACATAGCTGCAGTGAACTGCCGCACCATACCTCTGCCTGACACTGCCCCCTTTCCCACGTTCTGCTTACCCGCTCAGAGATAGGCTCCCATCTGGCGGCTTTGTGGCGACCACTGTCTCTACATTACGTGTCTGTATGCTCTCATTGACATTGATACTTTCCTTATTTGCTAAACTCTCTCCTATCTCTCCCTCTATGCCCCCGAGGCACTCTTGCCTCCCCTCTCACCTTCCACTCACCTACCTCCCTCCTTGCCTCCCCCTCCCCACCTCCAGGGATATCCCAGGCTGACAAGACCTGATACAGTAATCCACAGGGCAAACACATCAAAGTGTGTCTCTACACCGCCCCCCTGTCCATCAAGTGACTCGAACCTAGACCGCAGTCCTCACAATAAATTCCATGGCTAGCAACACTCTCAAGATATTATCATTTAATGTTAAAGGCCTCAATCACCTAGTGAAAAGAAGGAAAATAGTAGAATACTGCCATAAACTAAGAGGAGACATCCTCCTGCTTCAAGGAACCATAATAGATAAGGTCATTGCCTGAAAGCTCTTTAACAACTGGTATTTAGAATTAGCCTGGTCACCTCACTCAGACAAAAAGAATGGCATCATCACCATCTTTGCCAGATATGCAGGCTTTAAAGTATAAAAAATACAAATGACACAGAAGATAGGTGGGTCATCTCCCAAATCATGAAAGACAACCAGGAAATGTACATCTTTAACATATATGCATGCACCCACAGCAGATTGCCCCGCATTCTGGGTTGACCTAAATAAAAGGTTACATGAAATCCCAAATAGTTTTAGAATCCTAGCTGGAGGAGGCTTTAACCTTCCATTGGACTTGATACTAGACATGTTGTCACCCTGTAAAATAGACCAGGAAAATCCTGTAAACAAATGAAAAATCTAACCACCTCACAAAATCTCACGGACATCTAGAGGCATTTCAACCTGACAGGCAGTGAATTCACTTTCTACTCAAATCCCTATAACTCTCAATCGAGAATAGCCTATCTTTTCACCAATCAAAAGCTAACTCCCTCCTGCTTGAACCCGAAGATTGAGCCTACCATTATCTCAGACCCTGTCTGTATCTCAGTCGATATCATGATTACTAACTCCCAAAAACCGAACAGAATCTGACGCCTCAATGACACACTTATAAACGATCCCTCCTGCAGGGAAGAAATAAAATCCACAATCATAAACTACATTAAAGACAATGCAAATCCAGATATATCCCCAGAAACACTCTGGGAGGCGATGAAGGACACTTTCAGGGGCAAAATGCTCAGAATCATGACCAACAAAAATAAAACTGCCAACAAAACTTTGGAAGAACTTGAACAGAGGTTTAAACAGCTCGAGCACCTCCTTATTACAAAACTATCCACAGAAAAATTAGGTAAACTCAAAAACATAAAGCACCAGTACAATAAGCTAATAAACGAGAGAACACACACCTGGGTGAACACCTACAAAGTGCCCCTGCCCAGATAAATTGGTTAATGTCCTGCTGCAGCGAGGTAATCACCTCAGGGGGAGGTGTCGCCGGGAGGGTCTGAAATAGGTATAGTGCTTTGGGCAGGAGCGACATCTTGACCGCCGCTATTCTTCCTAACAGTGAGAGATGGTGTTTGCTCCAGGCGCCCAAGTCTTTCTTCGCCTGTCGGGCTAGTTTAGCATAGTTCAGCTGAGTGGTGCGATGCACCGTTGCTGCCAAGTCTAACCCCAGGTAGGGGATGGAGTCCACTATGTAGATTCCAGAGAGCCATTCCTCCCCCGGATTGAGTGTGGGGGATGTTGGGTTTAAATTTAAGATGAGCGATTTGCTCACATTGACTCGGAAGCCTGACATTTTGCCGAATGTATCTAATTCTGCTAAAAAGGCGGGGAGTGAGGTCCTCGGTTCCATCAATGCTGCTATCACATCATCCGCGTAGAGGCTGATCGGATGTGTTTCTCCCCCGAAAGGGATTCCGCGAATGCTAGGATTATCTCTGACCCTCTGCGCCAGGGGCTCAATGTATAGGGCGAACAGCAAGGGTGACAATGGGCAACCCTGGCGCGTGCCACGCTGTATGACAAATGGGCGAGAGGAAATGCCGTTCACTCTAACCGATGCTGTTGGTCTATTATAGCAGCAACCCACCCAGTCTCAGAATTTCTCCCCTATCCCGAACTTGGTCATCGTGTGACCGAGGAAGTGCCAATCCACTCGGTCAAACAGCTTCGACTGTTAGCAGGAGCGCATCCATTTGTGTTTGGTGTGCCTTGTCAATGAGATATAATATTCTCTTGGTGTTGTCCCCACATTGGCGAGATTGAATAAACCCTGTTTGGTCTGGCTCTATCAAGTTCAGCATGTAGGGGCCTAGTCTCATGGCGAGTATTCCGGTAAATATTTTAAAATCTACGTTGAGTAGAGAAATGGGGCGGTATGAGCTACATTGCTGCCTGTCTTTGCCCGGTTTGGGCAGAACCACTATTGCCGCCCCCAGCATTGTCTCCGGTATCGGGTGTTTGCTCACAAAGGAGTTAAACAGTCTTGTCAATATCGGAGCCAGGATGTGGCAGAATTTTTTATAAAAAAGGGCAGGGAACTCATCCGGGCCGGGAGATTTGAGCAGCTTGAGGCGCGCAATCGCCGTAACCACTTCCTCGTCCCTGATGGGGGCATCCAGCGCTGCCGCTTGGTCCGGGGTGAGCGCGGACATATTTATAGACTGAAGGTAGGCTTCAGGGTCCTGACCCAGTGTGGCGTCCACTGCGTACAGTTTTCCATAGAACTCCCGGAATGTGTGAGCTATCTCTTGATCCCCTGTTATCTCCTCCCGACCGCTCTCCTGTAATGAGGACACCTGGGTCCGTTGTCTTTGGGCCTTGAGTCTAAGGGCCAAGAGGCAGCCCATGCGATCGCCTCCCACGTAGTAAGCGTGTTTCAGTCTGACCGTCGCATATTCCGCCCTGTCCAGGTCTATCCCAGCAAGCTGGGCCCTGGCTGCCTTCAATTGCCTCCAAACCCGTGGCGCACCCGTCCGACGATGTACCCTTTCAAGCACCGATACTTGAGCGGACAGGGACGCCCTCAACTCTTTGCGCTCTTTATTATCTGCCGCTGCTATTGCAACTAACTCCCCCCTTACAACTGTTTTCATTGCTTCCCATAGAGTCGTTAGTGCTATGTCCGGGGTGTCATTGAGGGCAACATAGTCCTGAATCCTCTCAGTGAGTTGGTGCTCCACTGCTTTCCGATGGAGCATATTTTCTTTGAGTCTCCAACAGCCAGCCTGGCGAGGGCCCATTGACAGCAATATATTCGCGACCAGTGCGTCATGGTCCGAGAGAGCAGCGGGTTCAATGCTCACGGACGTGACTACCCTGTTGACCTCTCCGGCACCCAGAAAGTAATCTATACGCGCGTAGGATTTATGTGCGTGCGAGAAAAATGTGTATTGTGTGGAAGTTGGGTGAGCCTCCCTCCAAATGTCTACTAGTCCCATTTCTTGTAGCCACTTCTTCCCCTCCCCCGTCATCTCACCCCTGTGGGAGTAGGAGGTTTGTGATCTGTCCCTAATCGAGTCCATGACCATATTCAAGTACCCTCCTATTAGTGTCATACGGGTCTGAGGAGCCAGTTTGTCTGCAAGGGCTGCTCTAAGGAAGCTCTCCTGCCCTGAGTTAGGGGCGTATATGGTGCCTATCACGATTTGTTGGGATCCGAATTGTACAGTGTAAGCCAAAAGTCTCCCTTTCAGCTCCGCTACTTTCTCTTTCACCACCCCCTGGCAGCGCTTGGATAAGAGTATGGCCACCCCTGCCGTTTTCCCTCCTGAGGAAGCAAAATATTGCTGGGGGAGTGCTCTCGAGCACATACGGTGGCAATCCTTGGCAAGTAGGTGTGTCTCTTGTAGGAGACATATGTCAGCCTCCGCATTTTCCAAGTATGATATGATGGCCCATCGTTTGACAGGGTTGTTGAGCCCTTTAACATTGAGTGTGAGTATTTTCACTTCCTTAGTGGCTATGACGAAAGGCAACAACGTGAGCTAGCGCCGAACTCGGGGTAGGCTCCCTTCCCAGGTATAACCACTCCCTCCCTCTGCCAGATGGTGTAGCGGACGCCCCTGGATGAGTGAGTGAAGTGGTGCTTAGTGTACACCCAGAACTTCCTGCAAAAGAAACAAGGTGGATACTGGACGCCCCCCCTCCCGAAACCCAACAGGCCAACAAATAGGGCTCCCTGCAACAGACCAGGGGCCCACCCCAGGAACATCCCAACCCCGTCCACCCGCAACCTCCCTGTCCCACCCTAACCCCAACCATGTACCCCTCGGAGTCCCATATTGTCCCGGGCTCCCCAACCCATTTTGCGAGTCCGGAGTAAAGTCAAAGTCTAGGGACATCATGTGGCCTTGTGTCCCAGTCTCCCCGCTCCCGCCAGGTGTCCCCGCCCCGACCCAGCCCTCCGCATGTCTCCTGATTGACCAACAGGTGTTCCCCAGCCCTGCGAGTGTCACTTATCTGTTCTTCATTTAGTCCATTAGTCTGAATGCGGGGAGGTTTCTCGGGAAACTGTCTCCAGCACCGACTGCTGCTTGTGCGCCATCTCTGTGAGGTCCGGGCGTAGTGCTTGGTCCACTCTCCGGCGTCCGGTGACTTTTTGCCATTTCTCGCTGGGTGTCTTGCCCTAGCTGGATGCCGCATCCTCTGGTTGCCGCGGGCCTTCAATGCCTAGTACCTTGAACGTGTCTTGTAGAGAGCGGAGCTGTTGCAGTTTGCCCTGGTACTTAAAGATGAGCCGGAATGGGTGGCCCCAAGAGTACGGAATGCCCTGATTGCGGAGGTGTGCCGTAGCTATACCAAATTCCTTGCGCTTCTGGAGTGTTGACTGCGCCAGGTCCTGGTACAGAGCGATAGGGTGTTCCTGGTAATGCAGGGGCTGCTTGTCCCGGGCCGCACTCAAGATGCGCTCTTTGAGCTGATAGTCCGGAAGAAAGTCCAGGATGTCCGGTGGGGGCGCAGGCGCCCGTCGTGGAAGGCCCACCCGATGCGCCCTGTCTATTTTGATTTTGAACTCCGCCGGTACCTCCAGTATTCTCCGGAACAGGCCCTGCAGATATTGAGTGATGTCAGTCCCTTCTTCCTTCGATGGCACTCCCCTGACGTGGATGTTATTGCGTCGTGACCTGTTCTCCAGGTCTTCCGCGTGTGTCTGGAGGTCGAGGTGCTGCTCCCGGAGCCTGATCACCTCCTGCTGCAATTGTTCTATTTCTTCTCCCCGGGCCTGTTTCTGGTCCTCTATGGATGCCACCCTTTCGCCCATGGCGTCGATGTCGCGCCGTACCTCCCTGATTTCCCTCGCAATTTCCCCTTTTAGTGTCTGGAAATCATCTCGAAGGGTGCCGAAGAGTGTCTCCAGAAAGGCCCTTGTGACTGGACCGTCCTGGGAGTCCATGTCTTGTGTGGAGCGACGGCCGTCTCCGCCGTTGGATTGCAACATCTTAGTTAGCATATCCTTCAGAGTGCGGTCTATTCTGCCCTTCGCCGTGGCCATGACCCTTGCCTGTAGCCCACACTCCAGAGCCTCGCCCAACAAGCACCTCGCCGCCCCTCTCCGAGACGTGGATGGAAGTACCGGCCCTCTCACCACTGTCGGTGTACTGGGATCGCCTCAGATATCAACCCCTAGGCTCTCCGGCTCTTGCGGTCTTGTGGCCTCTCTTGTGAGTCTATTGCCGATGCAGGGTCTCCTGCCTTTGTGGCCACTGGGCTCCCGCGTCTACGCCGTGTGCTGCTGCTCCGCAAAAATTCCTAGGCCCGGATGTCATCAGGTTGGCTCCCTCCTCCGGCTAGGTGTGTCCCTCGCGCCCCCGCTGCAGGTCCCTCTGCCTTCTTTCAAGTGACCCCTGTTATGGCCGTCCAGTGCCTGCTCCGTGCTAGTAGGGTGATCCACGCGCGCTTTCACTCCTGTCCCGCCGGCCCCCGGGACTCCGGTGCACGGGACTCTATCTGCGCGGCCACACGAAGGCCGCGCCTCAGCCTGGTCGCCCTCGTATCCGTTCGGCATTTCCGCCGTGTCCGCCCCCAGGGCCCAGTTTGCTCACCATCCTGGCGGGGACCCGCTCTGGCCGCCGCTTCTCCTGGCACCCTCGGCCGATATCGGGGCCCTCGCCTCGGTCGATCACCTCGTGGACGCCACAGGGAGCGCTGAACGGCCTCCGGAGCCCCGCTTGGCCCAGAGCTCGCCAGTCGGCCGAAGCCTCAGGTCAATTTCTTTTGGGGGGGCAAGCAGCGGGAGCCGTCTGCCGAGCCTCCAGCTCTGGGTCTGCTGCGCCGGCGATCGTGGTGCAGAGGTCTCGGGGCACCGCTGCCGGGCCCGTAGTATCTCGTCAGTGGTCTCTCCAGAAGGCCTGACAGCCCGGCCCCTCGTCGTGCCCTCCAGTCACCGCTCCGCACGAGCCCCCGCTGTCCTCTGCTCGGGGTCGCTGCTCTCCTGTGCTGTGCCCTGGGCCACCGACTGTCCCAGTGTCTGCTATCTCCGGTAGAGGCCCCAACGGCTCCCACAGCACGGCGCCATTTTCAATCCCGGCCAGGCGCCCGCCTCACGCCTTCTTTACACCGCCCCAGGACTCTCCGGCGCTGATTGTCAGGCTGATATCGAAGCGAGTGGGGAACCGGGATCGACTCCCCCCTCGATGCCAGACGCTCGATGGGGTAATTTGCCGATGCAGGCTAGATCGGGCGGACAGGAGCGGGGAGACTCAGGGAAGCACGTCTTACCCGCTCGCCATCTTGGCCACGCCCCCCAAATGGGCTTCTTGAATGGGAGGTTGGCCTGTGATTACATAAGATTATTTGCATGTGTTAGAAAAATCTCCCCTCCTAAGCTCCCCAGCGATGGCTAGAAATCTGCCATAACCCCGTCATCCTAGACATCCCCCTCGGCTCCACAAATCGCAGAGTAGTAGCCTATGCTGATGATGTCCTCATCTTCTTGGAGGATGCAGAATCAGCAATGCCGGAAATCCTCAAACTAATCAATACCCATTCTTACGCCTCTGGCTACACAATAAACACATAAAAAAAGAGTCTTTCCACTCAAACCCTTATGGTCAACCTCAATTATCAACGGCACTGACCTCAAATGGCAAAACATCCACCTAAAATACTTGGGCCTATGCTTAGGCAAATCACTCCATGAATCTCGAACAAATATTGAAAACATACTACTGAAAAAGATCCAGGACCTGATTGACACTTGGTCCCCCAAACATATGACATGGTGCAGCAGACTAGAGTGCACCAAATGGTAATCGCCCTACAAGTGAACTTTATCATTAGTATGTTCCCCTTTCAACTATCGGACTCTTTCATCAAAAGTCTAAATAAGTCCACCACTCAATTCACCTGGCATAATAAAAAGCATAGCATTGCTTCCAAAATCCTATTACTTAGCAAAAAGAAGGGATGAATGGGCCTACCCAACTTCAGTAAGATGAAAATGGCTTTCCTCCTTAAACAATCCATACACTGGTTCTGTCCAAACCTCCTACTTCTACCTCCCCTATTGACAGAAATTTAGATAGACCTTTTCCAGCCGTTCACCCCGCTGGCATCTATCTCGGTGGACTACTTTAAACCGCAAAACTCCTTACACATTCTGAGATATACAATGCTTGCTATAAAACTCCTGGACAAGAACTGCTCAATCGAAATCAAACACTCTTCATACGCATCTATCTGGCACATCCCATTTATAAATATTTATGGTAAAGCCCTCCACTGGCATGCTTGGTCGTCCTGCAGTATCCTATAGATCGCAGATGTGATCAAAGGAGACAACCCCATCCCTTTACCCCTACTTCAAGCCTCCATAAGCATAAGTAATTCTATAACTTTCTAAAACTCAAAGAAGCGACAAACCACAACCAACAGAAACCCTCAACCCCTAAGTATCTTTAAGAAACTTGCCTCACTATCTGCCCATTCTTACAAAGCCTCAATAACATTCTCCAAGAATTGGCTTATAATCCCATTCAAGAATAGCAAAAGAAATGGTCGGATTCCTGCTGTAGAGAAGGTTATCCCACTTAACTAATAGAAACTGGTCTGTGATTTGAAAACATACCACTAAGCTCAAGATATCTCTGATTATACTCCAATGCAAATATTGGTTACTATACAGAACTTGTCGTGCCCCAGCTAAGCTCTGCAAATTAGGGTTTCTTAATTCAGATAAATGCTGGAACTGCTCCTCAGAAACGGGTGGTCTAGATCATATGGTCTATCACTGTCACCTGCTTCAGTCATACTGGGAAGACATCAATAAAACCATTAATGACATCTTCCACTGTAGGGCATCACTGGATCCTGTGTTATTCTCCTTAGGTCCCTCCCTAAGCCCCTACCACTCAGCACAACAGAACTACTACTATTTGACCTGTTGCTCACACTTGGTGTCAAAATGATTCTTCGTGACTGAAAATATTTGAAATCCACTTCTTACCACACCTGGTGGGCCTGAGTTTGCTTCCTGAGAAGCTCAGGCAATATTATCCTCATCCAAAACTTTGATCATGATAAGTCAAGACTCCTCTGATCCAAATTAGATGCTTATATCCAAACAAAACCCACCTTGTGGCTCACCTTGTCCGAGCTCAGGGATATGACCCCCCACCTACCAACCTTCTATCCAGTTTCCACTGCCCCGTCCTTCTCTCTCTTTGTCTCCCCTCTTTAGTATCCTCTCTTCTTTCCTTCTTCTCTTATTTCCCTTCCTCAACAAGAAGTAAATCATCTCCTTTCCACAGGATTAATAAAGTCAATAGTCTAAATTGCCCTAGCAGGCAATTATACCGATCTTTGGGCTATGCTACTCTATGGCTCTTACCACCTGAACTATAGGAATATTTCTCTCTTATGATGGACAGAAACATGATAACTGAAAGTATTGTGATGTCCTTTACTTCTCGCCTTTTCTATTTATTTTATTTGCTGTATGTATTATTTTATTGAACTGACTAATAAAATGTTTACACACAAAAAAGCTATTCGCCAAGATTAAACTCATCTTTTAGTACAGATAACTGACCTCACAGATAGGCTGTAGGTATGCCATAATGCATGCTGGTTTGTGTTTAAATAGTAAGAGATATCCTTTTAATTTCCGCTAAGTTATTTGTGTACTTGGAGACCCCTATGCCAAGTACTACATACAGTATATAAGCCATAATGCAAGGGACATACATGTGCTCACAACCATACAGTCTCTCTCTCTCTCACATGCTCAGAAAGTAGTTATGTATGCAGCACTATCAAAGGCAGTCACAGACATATTTACATACCTCTGTATTCACCAACACAGGCACTCAGCTATTTCTTTAGCCACTTACATAGACATTTAGTGAGTGATAGAGTTAGTTAAACAGGCGGTCATATACTGGTATAGTTACTTAACCATCTAAATGGCACTCTTACAGGTGCAGCCAGGTAGTGACACACCCTAATCACCCATCCAGACAAATAGTTCTTTAAACATGGGTAGTTAAAGAGGAACACAGTAATGGATATGGTACTATACCCAGTGGGAGACTAATGTATACAGTGCAACAGACAGAAACACACAGAAATTAACATGAAAATTAATAGAGAAATGTTAGCTATATTATAATAAGACAGCTGTTTTTGTTGGTAATTAAATACTTAAAATATGTAATCTGATATTTCATAATGAAAAGGTAAGTGTACTTATTTTTTTTCTTTTCAGGCATCAATTTCTAGTTAAGTACAGACAGCTGCAATGCCTTCCAAAAAGTGAGACATGAAAGAAATAGAGGAAAGAACACAATCTCGTCACAACTGACAAACAAAAGGGGCAAAATGCGTAGAAAGTGGTGACAGAGAAAAAGCTGCTGGTAGAGAACCAAGACGTTTCTTAAAATAGTATCAAAATCAATTAAATAAAAAACGAACTTTGAGATCAACTAAGTAGGGAGAAAAAGTACATCAAATGAACGTACATGATATGAAGAGTAAAAAATCATACAAAAAAGAAGTGTCTAGCCAGAGGACAGAGGCAGGTGAAGGAAATCGGAGTTAGAATGTTCCATAGTAGAGTAATTCAGAATCTAATAAGAACTCTGAAGAAGTATAAAAGAAGAAGAGAAACAGTCAGACAAAAGGAACTCGTTGAGACTGTAGTAGATAAGGCCTTGGTCTCAAGAGAAAGCTATTTATTTTAATTCTAAACAGAATGAGGACACTGGATAAAATAGTGTTGTCTATGAGGAAAAGAAGCCAAATAAAAAGACTTGTCAATAAAAGTAACTTTTGCAAAGTATTCAGTAGTGATTGGAGACATACTTCTAGTACTGAGCCTTTTTATTAAAGAAGAAAGCTACTTCCAAGAAAAAATATTAGTGCATGCGGTTGAAGAATCTGGCCAATGTTATGAGATGAAGGATGGTATTTCCATTCTAAAAGAGGTGATGGTAGCAAGGAATGTTGAAGAAGTGATAGTTGAAGAGGTACAGGGAGGGCTTAGACAGGTCCCCGTATATAGATGGAACTGTAGCAGTGTTTGCAGTGTTAGGTAGGTATCTATTGATATACTGAGAAGTGCCCTACATAACTTTACATGCAAAAGTGTTAAAAAGAAAATAGGGATTTTGCAAGGAATAGATCCATGCAAAGTAAGGAAGTATACTAATTTATAGAGGCATTCACTAGCATGTCTAAAGTGGGCCAAAGCACCTTTCATCATTTCAGAATGTTAGCTTTTCATCACTCGAAAATGTGAACTTTAGTTAAGAGGCTTTACTATGTCAAACCTCCAGCTCTATGTTAAGGAGAAATGAATAGAGCTCTTTTGCTTGGTACAGTAGCGAGGTAGAAAACGTTTGTGAAGATCTCCAGTTTCATTTCTTTGGTCCTGAACAGGAGTGTAGGGAATGTGAAGACTTGGTATCTGCATGTGTAGCAGAACGGGACACAAGTATTACTGTTAATAGCTTTCAAAAAGAGATTACAAAGTTTAACACAGTTTGTTCAGAGAAACCAAACTGTGTTTGTATATGTTGTCTGCGCACTTACTACAAAAGTCTTCAAAATTTGAAGAATAGAACAGAGATAAGTGGGTTGAATTTGCAGCTTATTTATTTGTAGAGGAACGCTTTTATTGTTGCACACGACAAACTATATATGAAAGTACTGTTATGGTAAGTTGGAGGATAATAAAATGCCAGCTAGTGCAGTGAACAACAAGTTAGAATTAGTTCCACTCCCACAAGAAATTGAAGATTTAAATGTTTATGAATCAATTCTAATACAATGTATAAATCCATTCCAATCTTTAATTTGTTTGGAGCCATAGACCGGAAAGTTACATCCAATAGAATTACAGAAAGGTCTTTAAGGTAGAGTTGTGTACTTGCCATTAGATTTCAAGCAGAATATTGAAACCGTAGGGGTGCAGAGAGATTTGGAAGAAGCACTTATTATTATTGTCAATGGTGTCCCTACCAAAGGCAAAAAATATGGCAATAGTGGATCTTAGTAAACTAAAGAAAGCAACATTATATGTGGTACAAGATAATATTTATTATAATAAAATAGATGTTCTTCAAGATATAACATATATGCAGGATGACACATCATCATCAAGAGGTCAGATTGGAAAGGTGGATCCATCCAGATCAGAGGAGATATGTCAACACTACAGTATTCATCCCCTGCATTCTAAAGAGATTATTGGTGATGCTATTGATCTCTTTCAAATGAAAGAAGGGAAAGGAGCTCCCTTGAGTGCTTGGGAGAAAAGTTTAGACACTCGCTGTTTTCCACATCTGTTTCCTACTGGAATAGGTGGTAGATATGATGACCTACCTGTGCAAATACCAGCAGCTGAGTACAGAGCAACTAGACTATATTCAGAGGATCCTAGATTTCGCCTGTGTATTCCCTATATATTTAATCTACTATTTGAGTGTGACTTGTCAGGTCTATCGTATGCAGTAAACCAAATTCTCTAAATCAGATTTACTTGCACACTGTGACTGTTATGAGGGCTCTTTCAATGCTGTGAAAGACAGAATTCAGTGTTCATTCTTCCCAACCTACATGCAAATGTTGAAAGATTAAACAGGAAGAAACCATTGCTGCTGAAATAACCAAGGAGAGTTCAGAAAGCAGACAGAGTTCTGGACCACTGACTCAAGTTCCTCTTGGAGAGCCAATTGTTCAAAGTGAAGAAACTATATCTATGAATGTGAATGAGGTGGAGAGTGCAATGAAGCAAGCAAGAGAGGAAACAGTTCATTTCGAACAGCTAGTAGAATAACTGAACAATGAACAGAAAGACATTTTTAACACAGTTAGAGCATGCATTTCTCCATGAGAAGAAAAAATATGAATGTTCTTCATATAAACCAATTTTATTATATATCAGTAGTGAAGTTGGCACTGGAAAAAGCTTTTTTAATTAATGTTCTCACTGGTTTGATACAGAAAACTACAGAATCAAATTTGTCATGTGTAGTAACAGCAGCAACTGGATTAGCTGCACATAACATTAAAGGAATTACTTTACATCGACTACTAATGCTACCTATTGATCATGACAATACACTGGAATATCAGATGTTATCTGGTGAAGCTTGTCATGAGGCATCAAGAGTATTGATTACAGCTTCTAATCATTCATGAAGTAAGCATGGTATCAAATGTATTGCTTGCCTTCATACACTTAAGAATGCAGCAGATTTTAAAAACAAACTATGATGTACTCTTTGGAGGAAAGCATTTGATTGTATTTGGTGATCTACTGCAATTTACACTCGTAAAAGGACAACCTGTTTTCAAAACACTTGTCCATAATGAAACAAGAAATTCTTTGGGGATTATTGGCAATGTAAATATTTGGTTACACTTTGAATAGCTGGAACTAGTGAAAAATATGTGTCATGCATCTGATTTGGATTATTGAAATATTCTTAAAGACATTAGAATAGGAGTTCAACTAACGTTGCAAAACATGCTTTATAAAGTCAAAACTATTTCCATGTAACATTACAGCAGCAGAACTAATGTACTATTTTTTTGAACAACAGAAATACATAGTTTGTTTAATGCCTACACTTGAAGATTGCTTTAACTTTAACGAACAATTACTGAAGCTGGAGAAAGAAGTTATTTTGGAAATTACAGCTATCGATAAAATGGAACATCAGGGAGTCACAATTCTACTCACAGAAAAATTGCAAGCAAAAATTGGATTGTTTAGAGAAGTCTGTATACAGGACTGCAGAATTCGAAAAGTGTTTAAGAGTATGCAAGAACAGCCGAGTAATTTTATGGTGTAATTTAAATGTTGAAGAAGGGTTAGTAAATGGTGCAATGGGTAAAGTTATTGATTTCATTAATTTTCCGAATAGAGATGAGATTGAATACTTGGCCATAAAATTTGATCAGATTGATGGTGTCAAACAGATTAGCCAATGTGTTGTACATTTTTGCTAGCGAAAGACTTATATGTGCGGCACCAGCAGTGTCCACTTTCTCTAGCATATGCTGTAACTATCCATTTATCACAAGGTTTAAGTGTAGCTGCAGTTTTTGTTAATTTTGGTAGTACTGTCTTTAAAGAAGGAATGTCATATGTAGCATTGTCGCAAGTTAGAACATTGTCCGTTTTGTTTTTGATTGATTATGATGATAAGAAAATTAGTGCTGATGCAAGCTGTGTAAGAGAGTACAATCGGTTAAGAGGTATATATGCTACTTATTTAGGGCAATACCCTATTTATGAAAAATGGATAATCTGTCCAAAGCGGAAGATTACAAAAGAGAATACATATGCTCAATAAAAGAAAGGGCGCAAGGACAATCTAGAAGCTGTTAAGATGAAAAAAATGGAAAATCACAAGATTTTGTAGGTTACCAGTTGGAAAACAGCTCAGGTGTCAACTGCTATGGAAATGTTGTCTCAATGTACTGTTTCCTTTACCACATCTAGTAAACCAAATTCAACAAAAACCAGATAAGAGATTATGTTCTGCACTGTATCATTTGCTCCAGCGTTTACTGACTGATAGAACTGTGATAAATTCTGCTTCAAGTATTTGAGATCTTTTAGATATATGTAGTGGATCACTAATATTTACTCTCAACAAGACAAACAAGAATTTATTATGGTTATGTTTGGAGTTTTAGAACAAGAAGATGTTAATATTGATGATTTATTCAGACTTATTCATCTATCACTCAACTAAATTCTGAGAGTTTTCTCTATTTAACATTATCAGATTAAAAAACTGTGGGGGATATTCTCAAGAACGTGCGATAATCATCGCCAAAAAAGGCTAACGCACGTTTTCATATCGCCGTCTATCGCGGGAAGATAACTCTGTGTAACATGCGATAGTCTCCCGATAACGTGTCAAATGACCGCGATACAACTACCGCGACGGCGATAAAAAAGGAAACCCAAACGTGAAAAAAGTTGCGATGGGCCCAACCGGGATAGAAAAATCTGCGACAAGCAGCGCCAGGCCTGCAATTCACACACGTCAGGCGGGAAAAATCACTACAAAAGCAGAAAAAAACAACAAAAAAAACAAACAACTGCGAAGCACAATGGAGGCAGCCGGAGCAGGAACAGAGGACGAGCAGAACCCCACAAGCCCCCCGGAGGACCAGGCCAGGACCTCGGGGTCAGGGAAGGGCAAGGACAGGAAGAAGAGGAAGACGCGGTTCAGTCCGCAGGAAAACAGGATCACGGAGGTGATGAAATACCATCAACAACTGTTTGTCACCTCCAATGTGTCATTGGCGACAAAAAATGGAATATGGCAGGCCATCGTGGACAAGGTGAATGCAATCGGAGTGCTGAGGAGGACAATGGAAGAGGTCAAGAGGCGCTGGAATGATGTGAAGCGCAAAACCAAGCAGAAACTCACCAACAACCAGAAGGCAGCAATGCAGACTGGAGGTGGGAGTCCAGCGCCACAGGAGGAGCTGGACGAGATGGAGGAAATGGTCTCCACAGTCATCAGTGTGGAGATGGTGGCAGGAGTTGGGGGACCAGACACTGCTCGACAGGAGCCGATACAACAGCAAGAGGGTGAGTGATGACCAGGGACTGGGGGGACGGGGGGAGATGGGCACAATGGCACACATGCACAATTAAGCATAGCACAGTGCACAGTGCACACCCATGATTACTATGGAGCATGTCCCTGATCCCCTTGGTACACTGCAGCACACCTAGAAACTGCAAGTAGGCCCCCATCGACTATGTGCCCAGAGGGGGCCCTCTCCACACATCACTAATCTCACAACAAACCCATGCACAAGTACAAACACACATCCGTGATGTTGTCGAAATGTCCACTGTCCCGCATCAAATAGGCAGCTCCTCCCAAACAGTCACAATGTACATTGTCATGCAGTTTGTATGTAAACCTGTACAATGCGTCAACATACATGTGAAAACAATGTTAAACTGCATCTCCCCTTTACATTGCAGAGGGTGAATCAACACCTCCTGCAGATCAGACGGTACACCTCTTCACTGATGATGAAGAGGACCTCCCCTCCATCGACACCGACGCCCTCCAATGGCTCATGGACAGCTTCGGCACCCCACCTCCAGGAGCAGGGCATCCCAGCTGCATCGAGGAAACCCCACCCCCTGCACAGACCACACAGCAGGAAGCACCCACCACCACGGCTGTCTCCCAGGACCCCCACGAACAACACATGGACTTCCAACGCAGTGTGTTAGGGTACCAGGAGAAGATGGCTGATCAGGTGCGGGTGGGGTTTGACCTCATGGCAGCCAAACTAGATGCCATACGTGGGTGTCTAAGTCCCATTAGGGACCACTTACAGTCCTTGACGGACACCCACAGTCCGCTCCATTCTCTCCAACGAACCATGGATGACATCGCTGGAGTCCTGACTCAGAGACAAGGACAACTGTCTAGTCAGAGTGGCTCCAGCGATGTCAGCCGGGAGTTGGGACACATGCGGAGGATCATGGAGAACAGGGAGCAGATGCAGGCATTAAGAATGGCTGCCACGGCTGCACACCAGCGTGATGTAGCTGTGATCTACCATGCCCTGCAGATCCTTGTCATGGCATTGCTGCCACAAGGCCTGGCGCAGATGAATGCTGCTGCTGCTTCGACATCCACATCTCCGCCCCCTGATGTGTCAGTGCCTCACAGTGCGGCAGCCAATCCAACTCCGGCCCCTGATGTGTCAGTGCCACACAGTGCTGCAGAGAAAACACCACCACCCACATGTGAGGCACATGAGACATCAGAGGACGAAGATGTGGATGAATCTGCCTTACTGGTAGTAAGGAAGCGGTAGCATTCTTCTCCGCCATATGGCCTGTTTCTGCTTGGTTCTACCCTCTGCATCATCACATTCCACTGTCCCCCGATGCACTCTGCGACACTCACCTTGGACCTCGACATGGACTGCCATATTCTGTTTGGACACCAATGACACAGCTATCAGACTGCGGACTGAACTCTTCCTCTTCCGATGTACTTGTCATTCCCTCCACGGGCCAACAATGTAAAGTGGGGTTTGCATGGCCCTGTACTGCTCCAGCTACAACACTCCACTGAATGTGCATTAAACAATTAAATTCACACAGATGTGTCATGTCTATGTACATTCAAGTATGGAAGTATGGATGAATGTCGGGTCAGTGATTCCCCCTTACGTCCATGTTGCACATGTTGTGGGACTTGAGTCACAGGGTGCAACATTACCGATTGTGGACCGGGTGGCGCCGCCACAACATCAGAGACACACGCATTAGTCACCTTCTTGTCAAGCCCAGAACGGAACCACGCCCAGAGCGCCGGTGTCATCGTTCACACCCCTACGCTGGACTGGCATACACCAGGCCAGCCCACTCTGCTTACGCTTACAGGGGGGGGGGACAACGCTACATGTCCCAGGTCTTCCCTGTAGTGATCTGCTGATCACAGGTCTAGTTGTCAGCATGCCACAGCCACTCCCTGAGGGCTGGTTCACACCCACACCACACACATCCAGCACATGCGTCACAGGACATGTGACCTTGCCAATAAAAGGGGCCGGGCGCACGTGCCCGAGGCCATTTCCAATATCTAGCTGAATGTGTCCGTGTGCTCATTATTTACGCATGAGGGCCTAGGGCCCTACCAAATCACATTCCCCACTGCCGGAGGTGACCGGATGGCGTCCGCACGACGAGACTCAATCATAAAGGGCCCATGACTTGAGGTGCATAGAGTTGGTGGCATCCGAGGCACTTAGGCCAGCACGGGCCTACCGCCACGTGGCGATGACTTGAGGTGCACTGAGTTAGTGGCACCTGAAGAGCTGAGCGGGTGTGCAGCCTGCGATGATGCGTAAGCCTCGATACGGCGTCCTGCAAATCAAGATTCGATTTGAATTGTGATCCCAGCTGGACCGCAGTGTACGCCGAGGGCAGCAGGCTGCACAGACATGACTCCGCGGTGCGGTGCTGCAGGGTGTGCTGGGGGCCTGTGGCGCGGAATCCAGCGATCGGCTGAGGAGGTTGCACCTGCACGTGGTGGGCCCTCTTGGAGACACGCTGGTGGCTGCAGGTGAGCATTGAGGCCTGGGTGCGCAGCGGCGGGCACTCATCGCTGGTTGGCGGACTGGTCTGGGGACCAGGGCTGGGGTGCAGCAGGCGCACAGGATCGCGTAGGCACCACCAGTCACGGCGGTGCCCTCGTGGCTGGGTGGGGGAGTGAAGGTGCAGGAGTGTCAAGCTGATACAAACCGTGATGCTTACAGGTATGGGTAAGCCTGCATCATGAGACCGTCACAGAAGTTGGTGTGACCGTAACCTTCCTTTTCTATCCTACGAAGGTTACGACCACACGTACTTCTGTTACGGTCTTTTTGTGCAGGATTTGTCTTTCCTGTGAGTATTCCGGTTTGTCCAAGTGCTATACACTGTACCAGATTAGGTTTGTGACTATACGGACGCTTGACCATTGTCACCATTTGTCCAACATGTTTCTGGATACTGACCTCCGGAGTATGGAATGGTATTACGGAGTTCCCGCGGCTTATGCAGTTACTTGAATCCACACGTTGCCCTGATGAAGTTCCCCGTTGGGCGTTGGCTGTGCTTTTCGTATTGTTTATTGTTGTATTTGTAATAAAGGACTGTTTTTACACTACTGTTGACCACTGGACTTCATGACCGTGCGCACCCCCATTTCAGTTACTACAGTTTTGGATCTGGGGCACAGTGGCATCTGGCAATGGCTGGCGTTGGGGTTGGTTGCGCAGGAACACTACGAATTGGAACTGTCGTGTGGTGCAGTGACTGGGGCCCGCCGTTGCTATTGTGGACATGCATCCATGACATGGGTGAGGACGTATGATAGGGCTGGCCGTGAGACTCCTCCGACTCTGGCAGTTGTTGTTTGGGAGGTACCAGGGGCCAACAGGTTCAGCACAGCCAGCAGCTTCGTCTGCGGAGGGATGGTGGTTGTCCGCCGTGTTGGTACCGTCAGCCTGTGGGCAATGTGGGTCAAGATGCGGAGGATGGTTGTCCTTTTGTGCCTGTAGTGGGCAATGACTTCCTCTGGCGTTGAGTCTCTGAGGCTGGTGGGTTTTGGGAACGTCCACTGTCCTGTTCTGCGCTGCCTCTGTGGTAGTCGGGTGGGGGGTAGTCCGGGGGGGGGGCCTGGGGGTGGTTGCGGTGGGTGTTATGGCCCTCTTGGGTCTCCAGGCTGCACGCTCATTGTCTCCATGGCATCTGTTGGTCTTCAGATGTGGCTCTGGGCTGGGCTCCCTTTCTACTGCAGTTTGTCGTCCTGCTTAACACCAGTAAAAGGCAGGTGTTAAATCCCTGCTGCTAACGCGCCTTATCGCCTGTTTTTGGTTTGCATCACAGATCTGGCTGGAAGTTGAGAATATCGCGAAGTGGTGTTTTCGTATGTTTTTGCATGGGAATGCCTTCCCTGCATATCATTAGCGTTAGTTGTCTCTCTCATCCGTGGCGATGTTTTTTGCGGCAGCTATCGCTGGTAAACTGGCGATGTGGGCAGTTTGCACCAGCTTGGGAATGGGGCGATATTTCTTTCGCCACTTTTGCTGCGCTAAAGTGCCGATAACTCGGCGATAAGTCTTTGAGAATATGCCCCTGTGCCTTTTGACAAATTGTTGAAGAAGACTAACCAAAATATGACCTGCCCAAACTGCAGATCAAATGTTATGTCAGTCTTTGTTGATTCTAGGAACAACTGGTAAATACCTTATAGTAATGCTACAACAATGCAGAGCAGATGGCTCTAAATTGGAAAATCAAATTATAAACTGGCTGGAAAAATATAAATTTTGGGAAGAACTTTTACTACTTTGGCTATCATCTTTCACAAAGAAATTAATGCAACCTCTGTACACCACACTGTCTAGTTAAAAAGTGAAAGTGGATGAGCAGAATCCAATGACATCAACCTAACATTTAAGCCAAAACGTCCTTTCAAACTGCCAAACTCTTATCTTTTCTTTCTTAAACCGAAGTTCTAAGGAGGAATTCTAGATAAAAAAGTGGTGTGCGGTGTTTCGTCTACGTGGTTCATCAGTGTTTTAAGTATTATTCGGCCTACTTGGGGTGATGTTTTTAAAAACTTCATCAAAATTCAAGAGTCCTTTTATCTTGTCGAAAGGGGTTATTATAATATCTACATACTACACTCTAGACACTAAAGTCTGAAACTGGATGGACAGAATTACAGCAACATTAAGTTGAAATCAAAATCTCACAGAAGTAATACATTTAATGTACAGTTAATTAAAACATTACAAATAAAACTAAGAACATATGATTAAAATCATGTATAAAGAAACTTTCCAGCTATGTGCGTTTTGTGCTGTATATAATGCGCCAACAATATTCAATTTGTAAACGAAGAGTTATTGAGTAATAAGTGCTTAGTTCATTCCTACGGCCATGTTCACAGGAGACCTAATCCTAACTCAAGTTCATTGGAAACAGAAGAATTCGCCAAGTTGAAGTGCCAGTGCGTCAAAATGAAAATGTGGGCAGCGCAAATGTGCCAAATAAAGTAGCCCTTTAGAAACTTGGGTTCGAAAAGTGCATAGTGCTTAGACATGACTGGTCCAAATTAGCCAAGTTTGTATGCGTTTTTGAATCTTTCTAACTTAAAGTGCTTTGTGCATAAGAAGATAGCAAGGTGTTATGACAGTGAGGCGGCTTGAGCGTTCCCATCATAGTGGGGTATATTTGTGTTCAATTTCACCAATATTTTGCTTAGGTAGTCTTTCCAGGTTTTTTTTTAGTTGTCTTTTGTTCGCCTGTTTTTCCATCACAGAATGGCAATGGCGCCAGTCTCTTTTCTACTATGTTAAGGAATCTCGTAAAGCTGCAATTTAATTGCTTGGCAGTTGTATCAAAACAGGCCAGTATCTCCTGTCTGCAGGTTCAAATGCCTTTTTGGTTAAAAACGGGTTGGAGCATTGTTCGTCCCTCCTCCAGTAGGTTTGTGCAGTTACCTATTATGTGTAGAAGGTCTTCATGCCCGATTCCACATAGGTGGCAGGTGGTGGTTGATGTGTTATGTTTCCAGGATGGTAGGTGTAGAAGCGAGGGTAGGATACCCAAGCGGTATCTCAAAATTGTCTCCTTCGCTGTCAAGTTGAAACCTGTACCGAGATATGGTTGTGGTTTTGCTGCGACATAGTTAATCAGTACAAACCAGCCATGTGCCCTTTTTGCCAGCAGTGACTTGTCTTCTATTATCAAGGTCGCTTTGATGGCTTTTGTGACTAGTTTTTTAAAGCTGGCGAGGGTTGCTGAAATCTCCCAAAGGGCCTGCAAGCCTAGCTGCATTAAGAAGTCATAAAGATAAGCTCTGGCTGGGGATCTTTCTCGAGATGACAATTCAGCCCAGGTGTGCGAGTTAAGTGTCTTCTGCTCAGCACCCCTGATCTTATGCCAGCATTTTATGTACGCCCCCCCTTCTGGCCCAGGTCTGTCTCTGAAGGCCAAATTCTAATCTTATTTGTGTGGGGCAAGTGTATTTTGGGAGACAGAAGATCATTCTGTACGTCCTGATGATGGTATTATGCAGGGTGGTTGCATCTCTCCCCTTTCAATGGCTCACTCACATATTTTATTGTTGGGAGGAGTTTCACTTGAAGTTCCTGGAGTAAAGGGGTTAAAGTAGGGCCTTCAACTTTGTTCTTCGAGGACCGCAGCACTAATGCTACAGTGGTGCCTTTTCATCTCAGGGCTTCTTTCTGAGCATTGAAAGATCCTTTGTGGTCTATGATGACTCCTAGGTATTTGTATTCTGTCAAAAGGTCCAAATGATGTTTGTCTAAGTGCCAGTATGGTTTTCCCTGTTTTGTATAATTTATTGCCATGGTTTTCGTTTTTTCCAAGTTGATTTGTAAGGCATTTTCCTGTGAGTACTCTGGGGTGGTATTCAGTAAGTGTTGCTATCCAACTGCTGTGCGGTTTATTAATACTAGGTCGTCCAGATAAAGAAGTTTTGAGCTTACCATGTTTCCCAGTTTAGGGGCATGTGACTTGCAGTCGTCCAGTCTCGTGGACAAGTCAGCCTTAAAGAGATGACTTTCATAAAGAGATTGAACTAACCTATGGTCTGGAAATATGGCATGGCAAGGAGATAGTGATCTTAAATCAGCTCCAAACAGAGGTCTATAAGGCAGTCTTCAGTCTTCTCAAAGCGTCCTCCCTAGCCCATATACACTTAGAATTTGGTCCACATAACCAGAAACATCAACAAATCAACACCTTTTTGAAACTGTGCTGGAGACTTTGTGCCGCGGAGAGTGGAACCTTGAATCATCTATGTTGGCTTAAATGGAGAGAAAACAAACCAACTCATGGTGTGCCTATCTTAAGAAAGCTCGTGTAGACCTAGAGTTACAAGAAGCATGGGACAGCAAGATGGGTCAAGCTGCATTTGACAAGATAAGTAATTTCTCATCAAAAAAGCTGTAATTCCTTCAAGATAAAAATATTCTTGCACAGCGGCGGCACATATGGGCAGTGATAAACTGCTATAGTAACTTGAGGCCTCAAGCATATGTCATTGTGCCCTTTGATCCAGCAATCAAACAAAGTTTTATGCTCTTTCGTTTTGCCTCATTTGACTCCAAATACCTTCGCCCTACATGGAAGGGTGGGTACCAAAGCACAAATTGCCGATTATGCGGCTACAAATTTGAAACAATAAGTCATCTCCTGTGCACATACCCAAAACTCATGGTACAAAGGAAGATACTCCTCAAGCTGATCTTCCTGGAGCTGAAAATACGTACCTGCAGGCAAGCGGTCATTAGCTGGTTGGGCGGCTCTTCCATTCCACTGGTATGCTGAGGAGTAAAAATTGTCACCTGGTAAATAATCTTTTTTATCGCTTTGTATAATTTATTGCCATGGTTTTCGTTTTTTCCAAGTTGATTTGTAAGGCATTTTCCTGTGAGTACTCTGGGGTGGTATTCAGTAAGTGTTGCTATCCAACTGCTGTGCGGTTTATTAATACTAGGTCGTCCACATAAAGAAGTTTTGAGCTTACCATGTTTCCCAGTTTAGGGGCATGTGACTTGCAGTCGTCCAGTCTCGTGGACAAGTCAGCCTTAAAGAGATGACTTTCATAAAGAGATTGAACTAACCTATGGTCTGGAAATATGGCATGGCAAGGAGATAGTGATCTTAAATCAGCTCCAAACAGAGGTCTATAAGGCAGTCTTCAGTCTTCTCAAAGCGTCCTCCCTAGCCCATATACACTTAGAATTTGGTCCACATAACCAGAAACATCAACAAATCAACACCTTTTTGAAACTGTGCTGGAGACTTTGTGCCGCGGAGAGTGGAACCTTGAATCATCTATGTTGGCTTAAATGGAGAGAAAACAAACCAACTCATGGTGTGCCTATCTTGAGACAGCTCGTGTAGACCTAGAGTTACAAGAAGCATGGGACAGCAAGATGGGTCAAGCTGCATTTGACAAGATAAGTAATTTCTCATCAAAAAAGCTGTAATTCCTTCAAGATAAAAATATTCTTGCACAGCGGCGGCACATATGGGCAGTGATAAACTGCTATAGTAACTTGAGGCCTCAAGCATATGTCATTGTGCCCTTTGATCCAGCAATCAAACAAAGTTTTATGCTCTTTCGTTTTGCCTCATTTGACTCCAAATACCTTCGCCCTACATGGAAGGGTGGGTACCAAAGCACAAATTGCCGATTATGCGGCTACAAATTTGAAACAATAAGTCATCTCCTGTGCACATACCCAAAACTCATGGTACAAAGGAAGATACTCCTCAAGCTGATCTTCCTGGAGCTGAAAATACGTACCTGCAGGCAAGCGGTCATTAGCTGGTTGGGCGGCTCTTCCATTCCACTGGTATGCTGAGGAGTAAAAATTGTCACCTGGTAAATAATCTACTCAGTACAGCTTACCAACACCAATAAATTTCAGTGCAAAGTCAAGTCAACCCAATGGCAACAAAAAGATAATGAACTTACTGTTTTTAAGCATCCACCTGGCAACATGTATAGTTTTAACCCTGTGTCACACGACAATTTATGCACTGTACTGACAATGTGATTAAAAGGGTCCTTTTGCTTCATTTCACCTTTTCTTTTATAATGTGAGAAAGTCTCCTGTAACACCATTTTGTGCTTGTTACAATTTTATGCAACATGTATTTCTCCCACACCTGCAGTGCTAGGCTCTCAAGGAGATCCAGTGCATGGTGCTTCCAGTTATGCCTGATATGTATGTAAGGAGAGGATGTGGCATAATGCCCTGAGCTGCCGACTTTGGAGCTGGTGGGAACCAGGTTTGAGTCTTGGCAACGGCATAGACATCCTGTGATTCTAGGCAAATCACCTAATCCCCGTGCCAACAATTCAGCTCCTTGGGACCCTCACGGGTGATTTGCCGCACTTTATAAATCCTGGATTTAGTTATTTATATGTGAGATTTCACTCACTGTCTACCTATCCCAATTTAAGTAACACATCAGTACACATTCATAGTTTTGCAAACTAGTTCGGCATTCCACTATGAAAGGTACATTTAGGGGCCGATTCCGATCTCGGCCGGTAGTGCTCCGAATCGGATTCGGATTCACCGGATCCGATTCGGAGCCCTGTTTACCGACCGAATCGTACGCGGGTCCGGCCGAGCAAGCACCCGTGAAATTGCCGACCGACTCGAACGCAGCTTCAACACGCTCCGACCGACTCGCATGGACACGACTCGCACCGCGCTATGGAGATGTTTCCCGGCCGGGTAAGTACGATGCGCGCCGCGAGCAGTCCGATCGACTCGCGCCGTCCGGCTCAAAAAAGCTGTCGGAGCCGGACTTTGGGGGTCCGTGTCGGACCCCCCTGTACGCATAGGCGCGCGAGTCGCACACAGGGGGGACCCATGGGTCCCCCCTACCTGTGCAAGTACGCCGCGATGCGCATGGACGCGTACACGCTGTAGGGGGCGCCTTGACCGCCCGCATCCATTGAGTCAATGGGAGCCCGCGCACGCGTTGTACGACAGGCTCCCATTGACTTCACGGGAGTCCGACCGACTCGAGTCCGATAGCATGCGTGCGCATCGTACTCGTTCGGTCGGACTGCTAGGGTCCGATTCGGTCAGAATTCTCTCCGGGTCCGGCTCGGTCGGGGAGATTTCCGGCCGGAATCGGAATCGGCCCCTTAGTTGGAGTGGTCCCACAATGTACCTTATGGTATTTTCATGGGCAGCCGCAAGCTGTGTAGACTGATTTCTCAGCTGCCACCATGCCCATCCTGGTCCACTCTGCGACAGTTGTGGGCACTGGTTTGATCTATCATCAAGCAATCTTGTGTTTCGCCACCAGTATGCCAATACCCAAAATCGCATACTTAGGATTTGGATTTGGAGTATTATCCACTAGTCCCAGTAAGTGTTTCATGATCCAATAGCAATGAGAGGAAAGCTCCATACCATGTGAAAAAACACTGCATGCTCTGCAAAGCATTTTTGGAAGTGATTATCTTTCATCTGTCCCATATACCATAACTTGTTCAGGTCGCAGTACACATGGTTGAAGAATTTAAATTGGATTAGTCTAAGCCTACTGACATGGCTAAATGTTGAGCAGCCTTCTGGCTTCTTGCCATTTTTTGTCTATCAGTAGGCCAACTTCCAGATGCCAGTGGGCACGATACGTGTTAGGGGTGCCTGGTTCATTCCCCGCCAGTTATCTATAGATACAGGAGATCTTTTTTTCTCCCAAATATTCCATTGTCACCTTGGGCTCAAGTAGGTTGAACTCTGATACAAGTTATAGGAGTGGGCCGTATTGTGTCAGAGTAGGTCGGAGCTATAGGTAACAGAAGAATTTATTTTTGTGTGGTTGGAATTCGGCATACAGTGCGTCAAAGACTTGATGTGATTTCCGGACCAAATATCCCCCATTTTTGAAATGCCAGTTAGGTCCCAAGCCCTGAATCCCTTTAGCCCTGAGACCCGGGGTAGGCAGGACCCTTGCCATTGTATGCTTTCATTGGTAATGGTGGTATGGTCGCATGATATTCGACATATTTTAGGGCTTTGTTCCAGCAGATCAGGGGACCTGAATGGGTTTCAATATTCCCTTGGGGACAGACGAGCCGTAGAGGCTCTCTTCTAGACCATAGGTTTGTAGGTAGTCTCGCTTTAAGGAATAGGATGGGTCGTCCCAGTCGGTAAATATTCAGTTATTGATTATCACATTAATACAAGCATATATCTGGGATCCCCAACCCCCGTCAAAAGGGGCTTTTATACATTTAGTGAGAGAGACTCAAGGTTGTGCGCCAGCCCATAAGAACCTATTTAGTGATGGAATGGTTTCTGAGAAGAGAGGTTGGGGTATGGTTTAGGGTAAGATTTGGAGGCTGTACAAGAATTACAGAAGCACCACCATTTAAAAAAAGCTCAGCGTCAAATGACTGATAAGGGAAGTTTGTCCCAGGCTGTAATCTCCCTGCTCATAATGAGGAGTAAGGGAGAGATGTTAAGATTTCAGGATTGCTGTCAGTTCAAGGCAAAATGTATTCCCAGGTATTTGAAGGGCACATCTGTCTGTCAGTGTAAGGGGCCATTGAGCAGCAGCCGATTTGTCATAATTCACGTGCAGGCCTGAAGCCTTGCCATAGATACACAATATGTCCAACAGTCTAAGAACAGATTGCTCTAATCTCTGCACATGAATCACTGACATAATATCGACAGACACAATATCGACCTACAATTTTATCGACACAAAAATATCGACTGACACTAATATCGATACCCTATACTTAATTAACAAAATACACTAATATCAACCCCAAAATATCGTCAAACATAATTATTGATTACATTAATATCGAACACATAAATATCGTTATTCAAAATATCGAACATCCTTTAAAAAATACATTTCCAAAATATCGATCACAATAATATAGACAACAATATTATCGTTTTTGTAAAAATATCGACAATTTAAAAATAGATAAAACAAACAAAATTAAACACCATAAATATATTCAAATAAATAAACATACACTGCATATAAAATATAATATATATAATAATTTTAGCAAATACTAAAACATATTTTAAAACATTAAATGATAAATACACTATTAATAACAATTTAATTTTATATTTACATTATGTACACACATTATTTAACATCACATATAAGATTATACACATTTAAATAATTTAACATGTGAAGAAAAAAAAATGACTTTAATTAGCGTTTTCCATATATGGAAAACAACTACCAAAAGGATTAAAACAATAAAGATTAACCAATAAAAACACACAATATTAAAATAAACCAATGAGGTTAACCAAACAATTAATACAAACACTATATAAACAAGGAAAACTTATTGTTATTTTACACCTTAAACCAAGAACAATAAATAAGCCGAAACTCTGCCGGATTTCTACCATAAACAAGGACTTGATCAAAGAAAAAGATCTTACATTCTTCAAAAAGTAAGTACATTACCATCTGTAAAATAACTGTAATGCTAATCCTCAAAAACTACTATTTATCATACTCAAATAATTAATATATATCTTTTTTCAATTTATATCTCCTCTACAGATAATTCTCAAACCATCCACAAAATTACAGATCACTTCGAAAATCATCTACCAAATAAAGTAAGTATTCAGCAAACAGCATTGTAAAAAATTATAAAACACCCAACCAAACCCCAAATCCATCCCACTCACCCCACCCCATGTACATATTTTACAAAATAAGTAAAAATATGTTTTACTCTTCCAACAGAAATATCAACTACTTGACCGAATTCAACCAACAAAGAAAAAACATCTCTATTGAAAAGCAGCTCAAAACCAACATTGTAAGTATATTAATAACAAGATATATTTATTAAGAAAATAACATGTACAATATTCGTTTAAATAATTTTGATATACATTTTTTGTAGAATTTAACACATCACAATGACAGAAGGCGCCCAACTTATCACATCCCAAAAAGGAAAATTTGTGCTATGTTACATGGGGTATTTCTATACCCAGGAAAAGCAAAGTGGACTAAAAGTAAATTGGAAATGTAGCAAGTGCTATTCAAATAAGTGTTATGGTCGGGCAACAACTAGAGAAACAACTGTTTTGTATACAAGGGAGCATAACCACGCTCCAAATGTTACTGAAATAGAGGTTAGGAATGCCCTTGAGAACATTAAACAAGCTAGCACTAGCTCACAGACACCTACGACTCAAATACTTAAAGAATTTCTGCCTATAGTACCCAAACATGCTACTGGGCAAATGCCCTCTATTTCTTCATTAAAAAGAACTATAGCTCGCACAAAAAAAGCCACAACAACTACCACACCTGCTCCAAAAACATTTGAAGAGGTGGTAATTCCCCCAGAGCTATCTATAACTCATAATGAAGAACCCTTTGTTCTCTATGACAATAAATGCAAAGAGAAAAGAATAATTATGTTTGCAACTGCAAACAATTTCATAAAGCTACAACAATCAGAAACATGGATGATGGACGGGACTTTTAAAATCTGTCCCAAACCATTCTGTCAATTATACACTGTCCATGCCCTGTATCAGAACACCAACATCCCCTTTATCTATGCCTTGCTACCCAATAAACAGAACTCCACATATATGGAAATACTAAGTAAAATTAAACAGGAAACAAATAATTATTTTCCACAGAAAATAATAATAGATTTTGAGCAGGCTATGATAAGTGCAATTCTAAAGTCCTACCCACACACATCAATTCAGGGATGTTACTATCATTTCAATCAGTGTCTATGGAGACACCTTCAGAAATCAACACTAAGGGGCCGATTCCGATCTCGCTGGGAAAGCCCTACGGCCGACTGGGGCCCGTAGAGCTTTCCGTGCGACTCAGGCTCCTAGGCGACAGAGTACGATGTGCTGCAGCGCTGACGGACTCGGGTCGCTCGGAGCACCATTGAAGTCAATGGGAGCCTGGTGTACGTTACGTACATGGGCTCCAATAGACCAATAACGCACGTCTCGGACAAGGGTTCCCCCTGTCGCGGGGATGCATCGGTCCCGCCTGCATCGTGCAGGCATGTGTAGGGGGGACCCTTGGGGCCCCGCCAGTGATCGAGTTGTAGGGCTGCGGGTGAAGGGGGTCTGCTATGGGCCCCCGGAGCTTTTTCGAGTCGGTGGCTCCGACTCGATCCGGCTGCTTGACGCGCGCATCGTACTTGGTCGCTCGGAAATCGGCTCCATTGCGCGGCACGATTCGTCTACAAACGAGACGTACGGAGCGGTTTGGGTCCGGAAACGATTCGGTCGGCGCTTACGGGATCTTCGCATCGTACTTGGTCGTTCGGACTTGTGTACGATTCGGTCGTGAACAAGGGCTATGGATCGGGTCCGGTAAAGCCAAATCCGATTAGGAGGCCTTCCGAGCGAGATCGGAATCAGCCCCTAAGTGTTGAAAATGCGACAAACAGTTAATTCGCATACCAAATAAAAACGTATTGCACTGGCCTACGTCCCAGTTACTGACGTGGCCGAACATTACAATCTTTTAATAGAATGTCCTTACTACCACCAACACGAACAAAAATTAAGTCCCCTCCTAGACTATTTTGAAGATACCTGGGTGGGAAGACTCCATAGATCAGGACATAGGAGACAACCAAAATACCAAATTCCATGGTGGAATGTTTACCTTAGCACACTAAATCAAGAGGCAAAAACAAACAATGCTGTTGAAGGTTGGCATAATGCCTTCCAAGCAACAACAGGACGAGGTACACCTACTCTACACAAACTCCTACTCTCCCTCCAAAAAGAACAGAGCTACTAACAGCTAAGAATGGAGCAATCTGTCACATAAATAAAGCCTAAACTATCCAAACAAACTAAACAAATATTTGAATACCTACAGCAACATGTCAGACTATACCCTACAACAAGAGGCCTAGAATACTTAGCAATAATTGCCAAAAGCCTACTCTAAACTCTCAAACCAGTGTAAAGTATATAATACTTTTCTGTTAAAATTATTAAAATGCATACAAATTTTAAAAAAATTAAACTAAATAATTTGCTCATATATTTTTATTAATAAATAAATATATATATAGACATATTAATTAGATATTTGAAAAAATAAACCACAATAACAGTAAATATTATAGCATTTCCCTCCCACAATAAATAATTAAATTAACTTACCGTTTCCGTAGCTGTAGCCAGAAAATCCCACATCTTGTAAAACAATGATGGTAGCTCATAATCCAAATAAAATAAAAATTACCCCCAAAAAAATGAAAAAATCCAACTGTTCCAAAAAGTAATCCTCGATCCGTAAATCTACAATCCATAAACCATAAAAACCGAAAAAGTGTTTTAAAAAAGAAACGCTCCATGAAATCTCGAAAAATTAAGGAAGTGTAAAATAATTATTAGTTACTTAAACTAATATACACTTCCTTAATTTAAAAACGCAATCTTCTAGTAACCGCAACTTCGATCGAACAAAACCTGTACAAAACACACAAACATTCCCACCCACACAAATATACACATAATATACAACATAACAGTATTACAAACATTATACACACCATAATAACACATATCCTACCAGACTTTAACATTTATAAACAAGGCCTCAAAAATAACGATACATAAATCGTCAAAACCTAACGAACGCATAAAAAACACCACAGCTCCAAAACCTAACTCTACACACACTAACTACAACTTAACTACATTCAAATTAAATTAAATGTAGTTTAAATAAAGAAAAGTAATCTTACCTTCCTCGACGCGAAGCAGCTCCCAACCGCGACCTTCTCCCCTTCGAAATAACCCAAAACAACCGCGAGCGGTTACAAAATACAAGCCCCAAACAAATATGGCAGCTTCAAACATATAAAATAAATCTAATTTAATTAAATAAATGTCATTACATGATATATAAATTAATTACATGTTTAATTAAAATACTACAATTGTTATCTTATTTGTTTAAATGTATTTTTAATTTTTATATCATTGTAAAATTATAATAATAAATATTATTAAACACATAATATTTAATATTATAATTCCATGTATTACAAGTTACATACAACAATTATAAAAAACTTGTAATAATTGTTTTTATATTTACAAAAATGTCTACCTTATACAAAAATGTTTATAAATTAAACCATGTAATAATTAATAAGATTAATATTTTATATATTATTATTATTATTATTAATTAAAATGTAATTTATTTGGAAAAAGTAACTAAGTTTATACTTAAAAATGCTTTAAAAAATTGTGAAAATTGTTATATAATTAATATGTTACCAATATATGTAACTAAATAAAATAAAATTCACAATACCAAACTGAAATTAACCACTGTTATAAATAAATATATTGTTTTTCAAATGTATGTAAAAAAATGGTAACCTACATTATCTGTTATTACAAAATTTACACAACTGTTTAAAACAATGTACCAATGTTATAATAAATGTTTTCTTTAATTATTAAATGTAAAAATATTCATATTTACAAAACATTTTGTATTAGTAAAATAAATATGATTTCCTATCTCTATGTCTTTATTTATCTTACATATTTTTAATAAAATAAATAGTTCTTTATGATTTTTAAATAATTTACAATAAATAAAGATCATTAAAAAATTAAAATGTCTAAAGTTTTGGCTACCATTTTATTAATGTTATATTCAATGTTAGATATTAATTTATTTTTATTAAATATTGTGTTTAAAATAGTATGTTTAATTAAGTATCTATACAATGTTTATGCTTTTATTTACAACTATCTTATAATTAATATATTATACTACTTTAAACTATAAAAAAAAATAGATTATAAATTAATACACATATAGCTAAATTACTATTCCCACTCCAGTTAGCATAAATACAGGGTAGGTGCTGGACACTAAAGTTAATTAATTTATTATTCCCACACCAGTTAGTATAAATTCAGGGTAGGTGCTTGACACTAAACCTAATTAATTTACTATTCCCACTCCACTTAGGGGCCAAATCCGATTCGGGACGGAAAAAATACCGACCGACTCGGTACGGGATTATAGTCCGACCGACACGTACCGGCGTTGCCCGACCTGGGAAGTACGATGAAATGCATGTGAATCACGACCGACTCGTACGGAACTCAAGGCGAACGACCGACCCGGACGGAAACAAGCTATCCAGCCGGGAAACCACGCGAATCGAACCGACCGACATGCACCAGGAATCAACCCGAACGAAACGTACCCGCGAACTCCGACCCGCGCAGTACGATGCAATGGGTGCAAAATCAGACCGATTCGCACGGAGCCCAAGCCGTACGACCGACACGCATACAAAACCCAGCCGAACAAACACAATACTCCGCGACCGACGCGTACGCCGCATATGAAACTGAGCTGAAACACAGCGGGAACGACTCGGAGAAGCGCGCACGAGATTACTGCAACGTCCTACTCGGTCAGAAGAACGACTCCTACATGCACAATAATCACAAATTAAAAAATACAAAAAAAGAGGGCCAAACAAGCAATGACAAAGCCAATAAATACAGGGGGTGAAAAAAATGGAACAAGGACACACCCCCAACTCCACCTACATAAAGGCCACAAATCCCTACCATGATTCTTTGCAAATTCCACTGACCTGCCAGCACAGAACACCATCAGACAGCAGACACACACACAGCTCATCCAACACAAAAGCCACACACCATTAGCATCTCAACAAATAGCACCCTCACACACACACAGCAAAACCTACACTCACACACCCTCACTTGCACACACACACACATCAATCACCACCACCATGCCCCTAAAGAAGAATCCAAAGTTCCTAGATAGTGAATTGGAAGTCATGGTAGACGAGATCCTGAGGGTAGAGCCACAGTTGTTTGGCACATTGGTCCAACAGACCCCCATGGCACAGAAAACCAAGATGTGGGCGAGGATCGTCGACAGGGTGAACGCACAATCACCATGTTTGCGCACAAAGGAAGGCATCCAGAACAGGTGGTATGATGTGCACAGGAGGGTCAGGGACCTACTGAAGAAGGATTACCTCCTGAGCCAGCACACCGGCCGTGGCCCTCCTGCCAAACCAGTATACCTCAAGCCCTGGGAGGAGAAGGTGCGGGCCATCCTACCACCAGTGAGCGTATATGGACTAACAAACATCCTAGAGCCTGGTGAGTACACAACTAATATACACAATATTGTGTGCCAATACACACACATCACTGTCAAGGGGATAGTCAAACCATGCACCCCTAGCAAATCAACAGCAACCAAAAGATAATCATCCCAAGAAGTGTATGTTAGTCAGATAAACACAATACGTGCCATGTCATAGTGATATGTAACTGTGTCATGACATGTACAAACCCAATACCAAATAGAGCTAGGCAGTGGCACAAATCTAACCAACAAACACTGTCAGATATTTAGCCACCACTAGAACACCACCTCACAGGGAAGCTCACAGAAAGGAAGGAATCCTGTGTATGCTGGTGAAGTCAGTGTAGCCAAGAGCATGATGGGACTCGTAGTAACAGATAATGGGCAGCCTCACATTTGGACCATCAACACCACTCTGAACCATGCTCACAACACAGGGAGTGGAAAAGGACTGACAATATGGCTGACACTGGGTACTGCTGTGGGGAGCACAAGGCCCTGCTGGGAACTGGGCACCAACAAACAACAGGACCACACTGTCAGCCATCTTGCCATTGCTGTCACACTCACACACAGTGAAGTCAACTCAAAAGGAAGGAAGTACGGGCATGCTGGGAAGGGGGGTGTAGGCAATAGCATGATGGGAGTTGTAGTCACAGATAATGCTCACCCACACAATTGGCCCATCAACACCACTCTGAACCATGCTCACATCACAGGGAGTGGATAAGGACTGACAAGATGGCTGACACTGGGTACTGCTGTGGGGAGCACAAGGCCCAGCTGGGAACTGTGCACCAACAAACAGCAGAACACCACTGCCTGACATCCTGAAAGCCAACTTGCACTCCCTGCAATGCAAGCACGTGCATGGTGGGATATCTGGCTGGGTGGGAAGGAGGACTGACAGCACTGACCATAGTTACAAGCAGCTCTCCTCACACACCCCCTCAACACAAACTCCACATAACCCACCTGGGAGAATGCAATGCCTCACACACCAAATGAAGATCCCACAAAGAACCACCACCCTGGGTAATGCTGTGTGAAGCACAGGGACACTCTTGGGACTTGTAGCCAAACAAACGCAAGGACAACACTGTCAGCCTTCCTGTCAGTACAGGCACACTACCCCACAGGGAAGCAGAGTCAAAAGGAAGGAAGTACGGGCATGCTGGGAAGGGGGTGTAGGCAATAGCATGATGGGAGTTGTAGTCACAGATATTGCTCACCCTCACAATTGGCCCATCAACACCACTCTGAACCATGCTCACATCACAGGGAGTGGATAAGGACTGACAAGATGGCTGACACTGGGTACAGCTGTGGGGAGCACAAGGCCCTGCTGGGAACTGTGCACCAACAAACAGCAGAACACCACTGCCTGACATCCTGAAAGCCAACTTGCACTCCCTGCAATGCAAGCACGTTGCATGGTGGGATATCTGGCTGGGTGGGAAGGAGGACTGACAGCACTGACCATAGTTACAAGCAGCTCTCCTCACATACCCCCTCAACACAAACTCCACATAACCCACCTGGGAGAATGCAATGCCTCACACACCAAATGAAGATCCCACAAAGAACCACTACCCTGGGTAATGCTGTGTGAAGCACAGGGACACTCTTGGGACTTGTAGCCAAACAAACGCAAGGACAACACTGTCAGCCTTCCTGTCAGCACAGGCACACTACCCCACAGGGAAGCAGAGTCAAAAGGAAGGAAGTACAGGCATGCTGGGAAGGGGGGTGTAGGCAATAGCATGATGGGAGTTGTAGTCACAGATATTGCTCACCCTCACAATTGGCCCATCAACACCACTCTGAACCATGCTCACATCACAGGGAGTGGATAAGGACTGACAAGATGGCTGACACTGGGTACTGCTGTGGGGAGCACAAGGCCCTGCTGTGAACTGTGCACCAAGAAACAGCAGAACACCACTGCCTGACATCCTGAAAGCCAACTTGCACTCCCTGCAATGCAAGCACGTTGCATGGTGGGATATCTGGCTGGGTGGGAAGGAGGACTGACAGCACTGACCATAGTTACAAGCAGCTCTCCTCACATACCCCCTCAACACAAACTCCACATAACCCACCTGGGAGAATGCAATGCCTCACACACCAAATGAAGATCCCACAAAGAACCACTACCCTGGGTAATGCTGTGTGAAGCACAGGAACACTCTTGGGACTTGTAGCCAAACAGCACAAGGCCCTGCTGGGAACTGTGCACCAACAAACAGCAGAACACCACTGAATGACATCCTGAGAGTCAACCTGAACCCACTGCAAGGGTGGCATGCTTCATGGTGGGATAACTGGGCTAGGTGGAGAAGGATGGCCGGATGTCCACCAAATACAACCAATGCTGGCCATGCACACACCTCAACATTCACATTGCAATGCCCCAGGTATGCAGGACAATGTGCTACACCAATATCAACCTCTTACTGTGACAACTTAGGACAATGCAATGTACATGCCCGCATCCAGAGGTACAGTCACAACTGGCAGGTGTGTGAACCATTGATGCCTGTAGAAACATAACATACAATGTGTGTCTCTTCCAAATACAGGTGATGATGATGGGGACACAGCAGCAGGCGAGGAGGAGTCCCTGTCCCAGGCTCCGGGGGACACTGAGCTCACTGGTGTGGAACAGCCTCTGCCCTCCTCGGATGGCGAAGACCTACCTGGCACCTCCGGTGTGAGTCATCATGCAGCACCAGCAGGACCAACATCTGCACCCCCTGCACCCACCCCTCCAACAACTGCCAACACACAGACCACCCCCGCCGACAAGGACAGACCAAGGACCACCGATGATAACAGCACAGGGCCCCAGGCCCACCGTGGAGCAACGGACAACAACACCACTAACAACCCCCAAGGGGGCCTTGGGTCACTTGTGCGTGCCACCGCAGGTCCTGCACGTGTCGCCAGGGGTGGTGGGAGGGGTGGTAGACATAGGTCGCTGCTTGCAGAGGGGTCTGGACTGCATGATGACCCACAACTGGCACGCATCGCTGATGCGTACCAGGATAGCACCGGAGAGGTCAGACAGGTAGTGGGGATCCTCAAGGACATACAACAGCAGCAGGCTGCCCATCATGCCCGCTTGGACTCCTACATGTCCCGTGTGGAGACACAAATGTCTCGCATGGAGTCCAAGTGGGACACATTGCAAGAACTCACAGTGGTGCATAGGGACATATTGACATGCCTCTGCCAGATTAGCACCAACATGGCCACACCTCCCTGTGTGCCCACAACATCTGGTGCTGCAACAACTGACACCGCCACAGGGAGGGAGGAGGACTCTGGCGGAGACTCCCCTGCACCGCAGCAGCCTGCACGTGAGGGTCCCCCCCAAAGAAGAGGGGTCGTCCAAGGAAGGAAAACTGAGAGGTTGATGGCCACGTACATCCCCCAGGAAGCCAACACCTGTTCCGGAAATTCTCCTTTGTGTGCAAACTTTTCACCCTGTCATGACATGGGGAGTTCAAGTTGGACTAATGTATCATATGACTGTGGACTTCACTCAGGACATTTCTGCTACCAAGACTTCCAACTCATCTGGGAACTTTGGATCACAATCCCAATGTACAGCACCCACCATCCTGTGCACTATACACACACACATTTCTGTAAATAAAATCACTAGTACACCATACTTGCCTCTGTTGTTATTCAAATGTGGATACTGTTATGGTGATGATGATCTGCTAAATTACACTGTGTATGCTAACTGCTACAGCAAGTACAACACCGTCATGTGAGTCATGGTGACGTGACACATATGAGGGAGACACACCACTAGGGCTACACAACACAGAGACACCAGGGCCATCGGACTCATCGCCTACAGTGATGTTGCCAGGAAATACTGTGGAATGCACAGACACCACACCTATTCAGAGTCTGTGTCAACTAGCCCACAGGTGCAGTAAGCAAATGTCAGTCAGATGTGTGACCACAGACAACGCACATCCCAAAGTGAAGCACAGGTTTATTACACATTTGCAACATGTTGTTTCCACTACAAATGCAAGGTAATCCAACGTGGCAGTGGCCACACAGTCAACAAGTGCAGAAGATATGAAGTCCAGGGGTGTGTGGCACATCACCTGTAGGGAAACTACTGCTGCCACCCTGAAAGCTGAATCATGGTGTCGGGGGATCCAAGTTGACCAAAGTACTCAGTAAGCACCCTGTGAAGGACAGACATGACACACAGTTAAAACCACTGAAGAACAGGACAGAACTGCAATACTCATGCCCAATACATGTCACAAGACAAGTACACAAAACCAAGTTAGCATGTCAAAACTGTTGGGGACACATTGCTGCACGCATCCAGAAAAGTAGCACATGGCCACACTCAAACAGCACCAGAGCACCACCCACACATATCATGCAAACTCACATCATTCACATTACATCTCCCTGGATACTCACATTCAGCTGAAGAAGTTGGTGATGAGCTGTGTGCGGACATCACCATCATCATCATCATCATCATCACTGGCATTGTGGTCCAGGCCAGGATCCTCCACAGGTGGCGGACGTTGGTCATCGTCATCCAGGATGAGAGGCAACTCCTTCCGCACTGCCAGGTTGTGTAGCATGCAGCAGACGATGACAATCTTGCACACCTTTGCTGGGGCATATGGGAGGGCCCCTCCTGTCTTGTCCAGGCAGCGGAAGCGGCTCTTCAGGAGACCAAAGGTCCGCTCAATCACTCTCCTGGTCCGACCATGTGCCTCATTGTAGCGCATCTGGGCTGGTGTCACAGGGTTCCTGAGGGGTGTCAGCAACCACGGCATGGTGGGGTATCCGGAGTCACCTACGGACAGACAAGTGCACATTAGCTGATTTGGAAAAGTGGGCAGTATACTACAGAGCAGAACACACACAATGGTACAAAGTCAGTACACACCGACAAGCCAGGCACGCTGGTTCTGCATCTGTGCCATCATCCTCGGGATGCGACTGCTCCTCATGACGTAGGCATCGTGTGCTGAACCAGGGAAACGGGCACACACATGTGTGATGCTCATATCTGCAAGACATACCACCAGAGCATTGATCGAATGGTAATGTTTCCGGTTCCGATATGCCTGCTCATGTGCCTGTGGTGGTACCAAAGCCACATGTGTCCCATCAATGGAGCCAATGACATGTAGCATCCTCCCCAGGCCATAGAAGTCACTCTTGACGTCAGTGAGTTGTTGACGTGTAGGGAAATAGATGTACTGGTTCAGGCATCTCAACATAGCCTCCAAAACATCGCGTAGCACACGGGTGAACATAGTCTGTGACATCCCACCGGCAGTCGCCACAGTGTGTTGAAAGGTACCGGTGGCAAAGAAGTGTAGGGCTGCCATTACCTTCACCTTGGGGGTCAGCGCCGTAGGGTACGGCCGGCCAGGTTGCAAATGTGGTGCCAAGCGCACTGCCAAATCCTCAATCAGCTGCCTGGTGAAGCGGTACCGTCGGATGCTGTCACGTTCCACCATCGTTGCCCGGTCAGGGAATGGTCTATGGACAGCTGGAGCCCTGCAGTGCATAGGTTGAAGAAAGAAAGATTGTCAGTCACCCCACATATGTGCCATTCACCATACTCAATTTCACATGATACATCATTACGAGACACAAGTACTTGATGTGTGTGCCGTTCTGTTTGGACATAACTCGCACCTACATGGCCATCATCTAACTTCTCAGTACAACATGTGTGGACAACAGGTTCCAGGTTGTGCTATGGGAAACCATTAGGCTGTGTCACAGTACCCATTTACTGCTGTCACGTTCCACACACACACCACAGTGACATGTCTGGACAGATGCGCCACAGGCATCACAGCTCATTGACAGGTAGATTCCCAGTGACCCTGTCTTGCCACATGGACACTGGCATGACATGGCGTATCATGTACACGTCAGAAAAACAAGCATGACTCCCACAGGTAGTGGCCCCTGTCGCCTACGCAGGACAGACATGGACGCCAGTGACGCACAACATCAAAGTCCATGCACAAACAACGTTGATGTGGAGACTGTCTCCCATCGTGCACATGGAATCAGAGACATCGGAAACACAACATGCACACAGACTGTGGAGGGACATCACTATTGTGGCAATGGGTCACCCTGTGACGTACATGCCTTCCCCCATGGGACCCTGTGGGTATGTGACATGTCACACACATACACAACCTGGAAATGTGACCATGCCACATGCTCCGAAATGAACTGTTGCACATCACAGTGGTCATGTGCACAACACACAAAGGACCCTGTCCCAATGAACACATGCACAGCCTGGGTGTGGCTGCCCACAAGTGCCACCACAGAAACCACATGTTAACCCCCATACACAGAAAAGGTAATTCAGCCTTACATGCCTTAGGAAACAGTGTGGACTGGGTGTGGTGTTGTAGGTGTGCCCCTGGGTCTCTGGCAGGTATATGTGGCTGGCAAACGTTCACCAGTGACAAGCATGGTGACATATGCGACTGACCTGTACAGGTACGCGTTGTACAGCAATGGACCGATCGGTGTGCCCGTCCGGCCCATTGCATCTGTTGTGAGCGGGTACGCGTTGTACAGCAATGGACCGATCGGTGTGCCCGGCCGGACCATTGCATCTGTTGTGAGCGGGTACGCGTTGTACAGCAATGGACCGATCGGTGTGCCCGGCCGGCCCATTGCATCTGTTGTGAGCGGGTATGCGTTGTACAGCAATGGACCGATCGGTGTGCCTGGCCGGACCATTGCATCTGTTGTGAGCGGGTACGCGTTGTATCCCGAAATACGCGTTGTACAGCAATGGATCGAATGGTGCGCACGCGTTGGCTGGGGCCTGGCATGGCAACGGACGCGTATTCGAGCTTCAACGAGTCTGATGCAGTGAATTCAGTTGGCCAGCCACAACAATGTTGCAAAATCATGGGTGTCATGAACTTGGATTTTTGAAGGAAGCTGTGGGCGTGTATTAGTCCTGCTATTCCATGGATTGGTCAGATTCAGAAGATGCAAACGACTTGGACCTATCACTTTGGACACATGGGACAGTATCTGCCTCTGCAGCACACATATAATGCTGGCTGTTCCCCTGAGAGCTCACTTGCCTGCACTACATGCTCCAGGACGACATCTGCCACCAACACTGCTGCTGTCTCTGCATCCTCTGGCTACTGCAATGGCACGTACTGTGGAGAGAGCCCCAGCCTTCAGCCTTGAGGAGAACCAGGCCCTGCTGGACAGCCTCCTTCCACAGTACAGCAAGCTGTATGGGACACCAGGGGAGCAGGTGAGTGTGCTGTCCACTGCCTTACTAATTTTGCATGTTGTCTGACTAGCAGGACTTACAGTGTGCACACCACTGGCTAGCATGCTCACTGAGTAGTTCTGACCCCCCAAAGTGTGTAGTTACATGCACTGAACAGGTACAGTGCAGTAACAGTGCATTCCAACAAGGTTTACTTCCCATGCAATGATACCATGTAGTAACTGCTGGTAAACTGTTCATAGCCATCGTTGCACTGCCTGTGTACATCATGTGCCCCAGTGATTGAGACATGTATATCCAACAGTGTGATGCACGGATATGTTGCATGTGTGGTAATGGCATTTTCACTTTGTCATCCTCACAGGTTGATGCCCACCGAAAGCAGGAAATCTGGCTGACCATCGCCCGGGCAGTAAGATCCGTGGGGGACTACATGCGCCGGATCCGCAACTGCCAGAAGAGGTGGCAGGACCTTCGAGGCTGGACCCGGAGGATCGCAAGGGTCCAGCTGAAGCTGTCGCCTCCTCGCAGGAGGGGCGGATACCGGACCCTGACCCCCCACATGCTCAGGATCCTGGCGGTGGTCTTCCCTGACCTGGATGGGCAGCTGAAGGCCAGATAGCAGCAAGGAGGGGGTGAGTCCATGACAGCACTGTGCACTTTGTCTGACATGCTATGTGCCCTCCTCTGGCCTGGTTAAACTTCCACAGTACATCAGTCTTGTGGTCCAGGACCCATGTCCCTCTATTGTGACATGCCCACTCCTCATCTGATATGCATATGTGTGGCCCTTACAGTCAGGAAATTGTGTCACTTGGGGACTGTGTCATTGCATTTTGCTTTGCTCAAGGTGGGGGACAGCATTTGTTCCGGTGACTATGTTGTGGGATTCATGGGTGGGTCAATTGCTCACACAATGCCCAAGTCCTGACATGTAATCTGGGTGTAACTTTGATATGTGGTCCACTTGCTGATCTGATTCACCACATGTCCCTGGGGTATTTGGCACACCCCCATGCTGTGGGTAGGAACAATGTTTGGGCCTCAGGAGTATGTATATCAAGTGTGTCACACATGCTTAGACACCTGCCTACTGTCCAGGACTCATCCCTCTTACAGGTGGAGCTGGACAGTCATGCCTACTCCAGGGCATACAATAGACTCTGTACTCCCACTCCCGTGGATCATCTGACATGTTGTGATCAGTGACATGTTCCCTCAGGTGTCTGCCTCTGTGTCAGTGTGCTGTGGCTTCATTGTCAGGACTAGTGGTATGTTTGTCGGTTAGGGTTCAGCATGCCATCTGAGATGTGACCATGTGAGACGATACTTCTGTGACTTATAGATGTTTGATCACTTGACTGTGCACACAGGTGTATGCGACTGTGACTTTCAGGCAGCTGTTATTCATTCACAGCACACTGTGAGGTGCTCAGGTTCTGGGAGTTGTGTTTCATGTCCCCCATATGTCCAATTGGCATGACGTGGACAAATGCTAGTTCAGATGATGTGGTGTGTGGGGGATGGACATGTGCACTTGTCAGTTACATAACTTGCATTCCCCATGTCCTAGGATTGTGACACAGTGCAGACTGTTGTTGGCAGGCTGCCATGGCCATGTGACTGGAGACAGTGATGTATGACTTTGCACGCATGCCTGTGTCATGGCATTAAACTTCCTAAGAGTGATCCTGCAGGGGAGTGACATGTGCAACATGCACCCCATTGTGGCATGGACTATCCGGACATGGGTGCATCATGGTGTCTGGTGCTGGTATGCATCACATGCATTTCTATTTAGACTCTGGCCATCCCTTTCTCCGGACACCTGCACTGACTCAGTGGCAAGAGATGTGATGTGTGCATGTTCACATACTTCACTGTGTTCCCTGCAATGTCCAACAACTGTGTAGGTGGTGCATGTGTCCACACTGGGGTCTTACCATCAGACAGGCACCAGACAGATGGGTGCAAGGGCAGGAGGGGTGTGAGTCCCATGGTTGACCATCAGACTGACAATTGGCTTCTCCAAATCTGTGTGAGGAGTTTTGGCAATGTTCTACTAAGGATGCCAGGGCTGGCTCTGTAAGTGCTGTACTTACTGTGGTGTGTGCGGTCAGTGCAGGTGACTGATGTTTGTCTGTTTCCCTAATTGTTTGCAGATACATCCATGGCCACAGGAGGGGACAGCTCCACGGACCAGGAGGAGCAGCGGAGCCAGACTGGGTCAGCATCCGACGAGTGGTCAGAGGGACCCAGTGTCACGGAGGGCGAGGGGAGCCACACTGAGGAGTCCTCAGCACCATCCACCTCAGCTGAGGACCACAGCAGCTCGGAGTATGACTCCCTTGTGGAGGCGGGTGTCAGCAGCCACCACACCCCCGCTAGTCTGTCTGGCCCCGCCACCACCACCACCAGCACCGCCCTCCCATTGGCTCCAATTCCAGACGTCCGTGGAGGCTCCCGTGTTCGGGAGCGTGTCTCCTTCGTGCCAGGCACTGCACCCCCTGTGCCCCCTGCTGCCCTGAGTGAGGAGTCTGTGTACCTACTTCGGCAGCTCCATGTAGGGCAGACAGCAATGCTGAGTGTCCTCCTTGCACACACCACTCTGTTGACACAGCTGGTGTCGTTCATGGAGGGCATCTCAACGGGTATGTCTGCCCTACAGAGGAGCAATAAGTCCATGGACTCCTCCCTGACGGCAGCAGTGTCCCTCCTCCAGCAGTCCCTCCCACCTCCAACCTCTGCCCCATCCACACTTCCTGGCACCCTACCTGTCCAAAGCACATGCACACCTGCACAATCACCCAAGCACACAGACACGAGCAGCACAGACACACCCAAAAGAAAGGCAAGACGTGCACACAAGCATCCTCAGGGGACAGATACCACACACACAGGGGATGGGGAACAGGCACACACACAGGCATCCACAGTCACTCCGCAGTCCTCCAAATCCTCTCCCTCCAAGACCCCTTCCCTTGCCTCACCTGCAACCCCACCTACACAGCAGATCTTCCTGTGTGACCTCGGCCTCTTCCCCTCCGATCCTGCAGATCCGGCATACCGGGGGAAGAGGAAGTCCACCCACACAGAGGGGAGTGCCCCTCGCCCCCTGACACCCTCCCCCAGGCGCAGGCAAACTGAGGACCCCATTCGGAAGTCCCCCGGACCAGGAAGGGCAAGACCCCACCACCACCACGCAGCTCCACCACCCAGTCTCTCTCCTACATCCCCCAGGCCACCACTCCACAGGTTCCACCGCCACACCCTGCCCCAGGTTCCCCCACACGCCGATACCACATCCCCAAACTGCTTAGGCCCTCCCCTCCTGCCACTTGCTCTTCCACCCCCAACCCAGACGCTCAGCCTGTTTGTGCCACTGGTGTGGAGACCGGGTCCCCCCCTCTGTCCTGCCCACCTCATCTGCCCCCCTTCCACTCCCTTGGAGGCATGCACTGCAGTGGAGTCCACAACCACCCCGTCTGACTCGGGCAGTGCAGTGGTGCCAGCCCCCCCTGAGTCAGACACCTCCACTGCAGTTGCTGGTGACACTCCTGCACCCACCACCCCTTCACTGCCTCACTCTGGCATCCCCTGATCCTGTCCCTGCGGTGCCTGGCCTGCCCCATGTATGCCCCTCCAGGTGCAGAAGGAGGCAAGAGAACTGAAGAAAGAGGCAAGAGAGTTTCAGAAACAGGCAAGAGAGGTCCAGAAAAAAAGCAAGAGCAGTGCAGAAAGAACCAACAGAGGTGCAGAAACAGACAAGAGGGGTGCAGAAAGAGGCAAGAGAAGTGCAGAAAGAAGCAACAGAGGTGCAGAAGGAGGCAAGAAACCTGCAGAAAGAGGCAAGAGAGTTGCAGAAACAGGCAAGAGAGGTGCAGAAAAGGGAATAGAGGTACAGAAAGAGACAAGAGAGGTGCAGAAAGAGGGAAGAAAGGTGCAGAATGAGGCAAGAGGGGTGCAGAAAGAAGCAACAGAAGTGCAGAAAGTAGAAAGAGATATGTAGAAAGAAGAAACAGAGGTGCAGAAGGAGGTAAGAAACCTGCAGAAAGAGGCAAGAGAGTTGCAGAAACAGGCAAGAGAGGTGAAGAAAAAGGGAACAGAGGTCCAGAAAGAGGCAAGAGAGGTGAAGAAAGAGGGAAGAAGGGAGCTGAAAGAGGCAAGAGGGGTGCAGAAAGAAGCAACAGAAGTATGGGGATGTCCCCTGTCCCTACCAGTGCAGGCAAGCAATGGGTGACAAGTTGTCACATATCACCCTGTTGGGACTGTGTATTTGGACTGGCCAGTGGCCTTAGTTTAATTTGGACTTCTGATTTTTTATTGACATTAGCTGAATAAAGCCTATTTTTGTTTACTTGTGGTTTTTCTTTTGATGTACATGGTTATCATCATGCATTTGCAGTTGTAATAGTGTTCAGATCAGGGAAATGAAGTGTTGCAGTGATGGACTCCATGTGGTCCATGGGATGTGTGTCCTGTTGTAGTCTGGATCTATGGCATCCTCTGCTGCAGTCTGAGAGTGTGATGTTCAGCATATGACACAGGGATGTACGTTTTGCATTTGTAAATTAACATCTTTGTCATACAGTGATGCACATCTGGTGGGCTTACCACTGTTCAATGTTTCTATTTCCCTGACTGTGTGCCCATCTCCACTGGACATGCAGTTTAGCACACCAATGTTGAAGGACTCATCAGTGTATACAGTGCACCTTGCTTGACACGTGTTTTGGGTGTATGCAGATGACTGACGTGACACTCCCGTACCCAGGCTGATGTGAGCAGAGCCTTCAGTGTGTTGTAGTTGTTGACTCACTGACCGAGTGTTCTGCCGACATGTTTGAGTCATGCACAGACAAGGCTTGGCACAGCGGACCTTCCACAGCAGTGGAGTGCCCTCATGGCAGTGTGTAATCCCGTGACATTGCCTGGGCCCGTGTTTTGTGTTGTGTAAGCATGTCTGTGCGTGTACCCTTCCCTTTTCCTACACAGGCTGTGTCCCTACGGATGTTCCTGTTTCTGATGCTTGCTGAGTTGTTCTGTGTTCATCCAGCATCTTGGACATGGTTACTCCGGGATGTGGGTGCATGGCTAACAAAGGTTCATCAGGTTGTCATCCCAGGTTTTCTTTGTTGTCAGGGCTGGCGATGTGGGCAAACGCAGATGGGACACATTCAGGATTCCCCTTGGCACTTGTTGGTTACACATGTCATGTAATTTACAGTCTATGGTATCTTTCAGTGATTGTGACACGTTGTGTGTGTGACTGCTGCCACTCCTCAGGGTCAGAGCTGCAATGTTGGAAGTTGTGTACGTGTGTTCTTTGTGTGTCACCTTGTCTTCTTCATTGGTGTGTGACTATGGCCAGGATCCCATTGATTGTGGTGGATTTCACGTCATGCCCATGTACCGCGTAGTGTGCAGTGTGTCAGACATTCACGAGTCTTGTTGACTGGCCATGTGTGATGGGTTTCTGCACCTTAGTTCCCCCACCACCCCTGGGATTGTCATGGGTGCATGTGCAATGTCACCAGTCCATGTGAGCTTCACTGCTGCACATTGGTGGAGATCAAGGTGTGTGGTGTTGAGTGTGTGCAAATGTGAGTTGTTGCACGGCTAGACCCCTACCTCCATATTGGCCATGGCTGGCAGGCCGTGCTGTTTTAATTTGTGCTTGTGTAGGTGTGATGGCAGTTTGTTGCTCAGGACACATGGCTGTGGTTCACAGTGTGAATGACATCTACCTTTGTCATCACAGTGGGGTTATCATGCAGGGTAGTGTCACCACAATGTGGGGTCCCTGGGGGAAGTGCTGTGGTGGGTCTGTCTCTTGCTGTGCTAGTTGCTGTTCCTACTAGCTTGTGTGACATGTGTAATTTGGGCTCCCTCTCATCTAACAATGCCTATTTGCCCACATAGGGGAATCCGATCCATGAGTTACTTTTGTATGGCACTGTATACACATCTGTGTAATTGGAATTCAGGCATCCTCATGTGTTGTGTGGTTGCCTGGGGACACTGGCACACACCCCCATCACCTGTTGTGTTTGATATGCAGTGTGGGTCTGCCTGTTTGTGTTTGTGCATTTGCACCACTGCATTGGCATATATTGAGTGTGCCATTGGCTGTATGTTGTTTGGTGGCTTTCCCCTGCTGTCCCTGGGACTCCTAGGTCATCAGTCAGCACAATAATCATGGTTTGTAATTCCCATTGGTGCCATGGTATGGTATTTGTTCACCTGACATCCACAGTCTCCCTAGGATATCTACATTTGTGTGACCATTGGTGCAGATATGTGGGTCTGCATTATGATGGTCACTTCTGTCATTGTGTTATTTGTGAATGTTGACAATGTGAGCCCCCATGGGTGATGTTTGTATGCACATGGCCAAAGGTATGTTTTATTTGCACTGCACTGTTTGCCTCACCCAATCTATGTTGCTATGGGACACAAGCACTACTATGCCACTGATGTGTTTGTTGTTGTGTGACCAGGAATCATCCATGCAGTTTGGCTTTGGCAGCTTTTACCCTGACTACACTTCCCTTTTGGTCACTGTGGTGATGGGGCTTTGGGCCCCATTGCCACACTGTTCAAAAGGTGCATCAGCTATGGACCCCACACTTCCCTTTTGGTCACTGTGTTGATGGGGCTTTGGGCCCCATTGCCACACTGTTCAAAAGGTGCATCAGCTATGGACTCCACACCTACCTTTTGGTCACTGTGGTAATGGGGCTTTGGGCCCCATTGCCACACTGTTCAAAAGGTGCATCAGCTATGGACACCACACCTACCTTTTGGTCACTGTGGTGATGGGGCTTTGGGCCCCATTGCCACACTGTTCAAAAGGTGCATCAGCTATGGACCCCACACGTCCCTTTTGGTCACTGTGGTGATGGGGCTTTGGGCCCCATTGCCACACTGTTCAAAAGGTGCATCTGCTATGGACACCACACCTACCTTTTGGTCACTGTGGTGATGGGGCTTTGGGCCCCATTGCCACACTGTTCAAAAGGTGCATCAGCTATGGACCCCACACTTCCCTTTTGGTCACTGTGGTGATGGGGCTTTGGGCCCCATTGCCACACTGTTCAAAAGGTGCATCCGCTATGGACACCACACTTCCCTTTTGGTCACTGTGTTGATGGGGCTTTGGGCCCCATTGCCACACTGTTCAAAAGGTGCATCAGCTATGGACCCCACACTTCCCTTTTGGTCACTGTGGTGATGGGGCTTTGGGCCCCATTGCCACACTGTTCAAAAGGTGCATCAGCTATGGACCCCACACCTACCTTTTGGTCACTGTGGTGATGGGGCTTTGGGCCCCATTGCCACACTGTTCAAAAGGTGCATCAGCTATGGACCCCACACTTCCCTTTTGGTCACTGTGGTGATGGGGCTTTGGGCCCCATTGCCACACTGTTCAAAAGGTGCATCAGCTATGGACCCCACACTTCCCTTTTGGTCACTGTGGTGATGGGGCTTTGGGCCGCATTGCCACACTGTTCAAAAGGTGCATCAGCTATGGACCCCACACCTACCTTTTGGTCGCTGTGGTGATGGGGTGTTCAACCCCATTGCCACAGTGGCCATGGTCGGCTTGCATTGTGGAGGCCACACACATTTATGTGTGACACATGTGCTAGGGGGTCACATTGTATGTTCAATGTCATGTTCAGTGTTGTAGGCATTTGTCACAGACTACACACGCTTGTCATGGTGTTGGGGGATGTAATTTTCAGACATTCCTTATGTGGGAGTAAGCTGGTTGTGTCATGCACTACCCGTCCTATGAGTAGGGGTGGAGGTAGTGGCAGGCATCCAGCCCCCCTGAGTAGGGGTAGTGGTAGTGGTAGGCATCCATCCCCTAAGGGTGGGGATGGTAGTAGTGACAGGCATCCAGCCCCCTGAGTGGGGTGGTGGTAGTGGTAGGCATCCATCCCCCTAAGGGTGGGGATGGTAGTAGTGACAGGCATCCAGCCCCCTGAGTGGGGTGGTGGTAGTGGCAGGCATCCAGCCCCCTAAGGGTGGGGATGGTAGTAGTGATGGGCATCCAGCCCCCTATGAGTGGGGATGGTAGTAGTGATGGGCATCCAGCCCCCTATGAGTGGGGATGGTAGTAGTGAAGGGCATCCAGCCCCCTATGAGTAGGGGTGGTGGTAACGGTAGTCATCCAGGCCCCTCTGAGTAGGGGTGGTGGTAGTGGCAGGCATCCAGCCCCCCCTGAGTAGGGGTGGTGGTAGTGGTAGGCATCCAGGCCCCCCTGAGTAGGGGTGGTGGTAGTGGTAGGCATCCATCCCCCTAAGGGTGGGGATGGTAGTAGTGACAGGCATCCAGCCCCCCCCCTGAGTGGGGTGGTGGTAGTGGCAGGCATCCAGCCCCCCCTGAGTAGGGGTGGTGGTAGAGGTAGGCATCCATCCCCCTATGGGTGGCGATGGTAGTAGTAACAGGCATCCAGCCCCCCCTGAGTGGGGTGGTGGTAGTGGCAGGCATCCAGCCCCCTAAGGGTGGGGATGGTAGTAGTGACAGGCATCCAGCCCCCCCTGAGTGGGGTGGTGGTAGTGGTAGGCATCCATCCCCCTAAGGGTGGGGATGGTAGTAGTGACAGGCATCCAGCCCCCCCTGAGTGGGGTGGTGGTAGTGGCAGGCATCCATCCCCCTAAGGGTGGGATGGTAGTAGTGACAGGCATCCAGCCCCCCCTGAGTGGGGTGGTGGTAGTCTAAGGCATCCAGCCCCCCTGAGTAGGGGTGGTGGTAGTGGCAGGCATCCAGACCCCCCTGAGTAGGGGTGGTGGTAGTGGTAGGCATCCAGGCCCCCCTGAGTAGGGGTGGTGGTAGTGGTAGGCATCCAGCCCCCCCTGAGTAGGGGTGGTGGTAGGGTGGTGTTGGTGGTAGGCATCCATCCCCCTATGGGTGTGTATGGCATTGGTGATGGCCATCCCACCCCTATGGTTCTGCTGTTGCTAGTGTACGTCATTTGTGCATCCCTATGTGTGTGTGACATATTTCGTGTATGTGTCGTTTGTTTGTATTGTTGGTGTTTGACTTACCGTCTGCGCCGTACGCGTCCGTGCCGGTCCCGGTAATAGATGTAGAGTATAGGTAGGACCTGCGCAATGTGATTCATGCTTGGATCGTCTCGTTCGGGTTTCTCGTGTCTTCGAGTCGTACTCGTAGCAGGCTTGTTCGTTTCGTAGCCGTGGATCGTCTTGTGGCGCAAAACGGAGCTTATGTACGGCTCGCCCGGATGCTCAAACGTCCCGGACGTAGCGATGGGTTCGGCGCGTACGGAGTGCGCATCGTACTCGTCCGGCCAGAAGTTGCTGTGTATTTGTTTCCGTACGACTCGATTCGGCGTTTACGGATCCGGCTCGGGCGGGGAACAGGAGCTGAATTGGGTAAATACGGCTCGCTCTGAAACTGGGTTGTTATACGCATCGTACTTGTTCGTCCGGACGAATGTTCGAATCGGTCGGGAAACACGCAATCGGCTGGGTTTTTTTCCGGACGAATACTGTTAGGTGCGCTTCCGGCCGGGATCGGAATCGACCCCTGAGTGTTAATTCAGGGTAGGTGCTGCACACTAAACTTAATCAATTTTCTATTCCCACTCCAGTTAGTATTAATTAGGGGTAGGTGCTGGACAGTAAACTTAATTAATGTATTACTCCCACTACAGTTAGTATTAATTCAAGGTAGATGCTGGACACTAAACTTAATTAATTTACTATTCCCACTCCAGTTAGTATTAATTAGGGGTAGGTGCTGGAGACTAAACTTAAATAATTTACTATTCCTACTCCAGTTAGAATTAATTCAGCATAGGTGCTGGACACTAAACTTAATTAATTTACTATTACCACTCCAGTTAGTATTAATTAAGTGTAGATGATGGACACTAAACTTAATTAATTTACTATTCCCACTCAAGTTAGTATTAATTCAGGGTAGGTGCTGGACACTAACCTTAATTAATTTACTATTCCCACTCTAGTTAATATTAATTAGGGGTAGGTGCTGGACACTAAACGTAATTAATTTACTATTCCCACTACAGGTAGTATTAATTAGGGGTAGGTGCTGGACAGTAAACTTAATCAATTTACTATTCCCAATACAGTTAGTATTAATTCGGAATAGTTAATGGACACTAAACTTAATTAATGTACTATTCCTACTCCAGTTAGTATTAATTAGGGGTAGCTGCTGGACACTAAACTTAATTTCCTACTCCCACTCCAGTTGGTATTAATATGGGGTAGGTGCTGCACAGTAAACTTAATTAATTTACTATTCCCAATACAGTTAGTATTAATTCAGATTAGGTGATGGACACTAAACTTAATTAATTTACTATTCCTACTCCAGTTAGTATTAATTAGTGGTAGCTGCTGGACACTAAACTTAATTAATTTACTACTCCCACTCCAGTTAGTATTAATTCAGGGTAGGTGCTGGACACTAAACTTAATTAATTTACTATTCCCACTCCAGTTAGTATTAATTAGGGGTAGGTGCTGGACACTAAACTTAATTAATTTACTATTCCCACTCCAGTTAGTATTAATTAGGGATAGGTGCTGGACAGTAAACTTAATTAATTTACTATTCCCACTCCAGTTAGTATTAATTAGGGATAGGTGCTGGACAGTAAACTTAATTAATTTACTATTCCCACTCCAGTTAGTATTAATTAGGGGTAGGTGCTGGACACTAAACTTAATTAATTTACTATTCCCACTCCAGTTAGTATTAATTCAGGGTAGGTGCTGGACACTAAACTTAATTAATTTACTATTCCCACTCCAGTTAGTATTAATTAGGGGTAGGTGCTGGACACTAAACTTAATTAATTTACTATTCCCACTCCAGTTAGTATTAATTAGGGATAGGTGCTGGACAGTAAACTTAATTAATTTACTATTCCCACTCCAGTTAGTATTAATTAGGGGTAGGTGCTGGACACTAAACTTAATTAATTTACTATTCCCACTCCAGTTAGTATTAATTAGGGGTAGGTGCTGGACACTAAACTTACTTAATTTACTATTCCCAATACAGTTAGTATTAATTCAGATTAGGTGATGGACATTAAACTTAATTAATTTACTATTCCTACTCAAGTTAGTATTAATTAGGGATAGGTGCTGAACACTAAACTTAATTAATGTACTATTCCCACTCCAGTTAGTATTAATTAATGATAGGTGCTGAACAGTAAACTTTATTAATTTACTATTCCCACTGTAATTACAGTAAAATAAAAACAATTGCCAGACCTTTAGCATATATATTTTTCTTTTCCTATTAAAATTAATGTAATATAACTAACTACACTATACATTAAATACAAATTATTTGACAATACCTATCATAAATTAGTACAATATCTAATATAATTGTTGGAACCGGGGTTACCGAGTCCGACACGGTAGCATGGCGTGAAGCGGGAAAGGCACGCGAAGGCAATGTGTAAGGCAGTTGTGCAGCACACTCTCACTTTGACTCACAAATGCGAACGCAATAACATGACACCACACCAGGCTTTTGTATTTAAAATCAAGATCTTTTATAAATAAATTAAGTTGGCATCAGATAAGGCAGGTTAATTCAGATCTACATTCAAATTCATTATATTACTCAACTGGTGCACATTTTAAATAAAGCTGCATAGCTCATCAACATTGTAGGCCACTAAGAGGCCGCAGGAATTATCTCCTACACGTAGCACTTAATAATGATCTCAAGGTACGTTAAATAAAACATAGGCCTAAACATACAGTTCACTTTAGCATATTCAATTATTTAAAAGAAGGCTTTTCACGTTACATTTAAATAGGCCTGTATTAATCTAGGCGCACCCACATTCAGTACAGTGGGCGTCGCAACTCCAGTACACCTGTAACATAAAATACTTCAACTCTTGGCGGTGTACACTTCAGCTCAACTCCATTAAACACTTTCCCCTTGTGGTAAAGACTTAACAGTTAAAACCATGGCCTAGGCAGTAATTATAATAGGCATTGGCATAAATTATTAAATACTGTGGGCATCATCAATACATGAATGAACTATGTGGGGAATCCCTCAACATGTCCTGTATTCTGGGGCTTCTAGGTCCCTCAGGGGTTAACTCAGGCCAGGCCCACTCCTCTCTGGGGCCTCGCCTCGTAGGACTAAAATATTAAGGGTTAATAGTGGCCCCCGGCCCCCAGTGGTTCTTATGGGCCCTAGGGGCCTCCAGGGCTCACCTGCGGTGTGGTCGTTGGTCGCGCTTCAGGGCGACTGGCGATCTTCCGGGCCGGCCCGTGTTCTGTCGGGCGGGGCCCGGTCGGGGGTGCCTCGGCCTTCTGGCCGGTGTTGCGGGTCGTTGCGGGGGCCGGTATTGCCTTCCTCCGGCCCCGGGATCAGGGAGTAAGTATGCGGCACGTTGCGGGGGCCGGGATCACCCTCCTCCGGCCCCGGGATCAGGGTAAGTGCAGGTGGGGGCTCAGGGTTGCTGGGGAAGGGAGCGGGAGCCGGCAGTCCTCTCCGGCCGGCTCCCCGTCTCCCTCTGCACTGCCGGGGCTCTTCCCGGGCTTCCTTCGGCGCTGGGGCGTGACTGGGGGCCGGCGCCCAATCGGTGCGCGGCCTTCCTGGGTAACGCCCGGCGACCCCTGGTTGCTCGGCAACGGCGTCTGCGGGGCCTGGAGGCCTCGCTGAAGCTCGCGCTGGCGATTTCTTGGGCCGCGACGGCGGCGGTGGCAATTCTTTGGCCGCAACGGCGGCGGTGAGGCGATTCTTCGGCCGCGACGGCGGCGGGTGGAATTCTTGGGCCGCTTCGGCGGCGGCGACGATTCTTCAGCCGCTTCGGCGGCGGGGGCAATTCTTGGGCCGCTTCGGCGGCGGAGACTATTTTTGGGCCGCGACGGCGGCGGGGGCAATTCTTTGGCCGCTTCGGCGGCGGCAATGATTCTTTGGCCGCGACAGCGGCGATGAGGGCCCAGGGCCCAGTCTCTGGAGGCTTCGGTGAGGGCGCGGACGGCGCTCCTCACCTCACACACCTGAGGGGCTTCCTTTACCTCAGCGCTTCCCCCGATGAGGGCGCGACGGCGCACCTCACCACACGGTGCCTCTTCTCAGGCGGTGGCGGCCGCGGCGGTGATCTCCATCATAAGGTCAGTGACCTGAGGGACAACAGCACGCAGGGTGTACCAGCAGCCTGTGGGCAGGGCTGACTGGCAAAGTACTTGGGGGCAGCCCAGCAACAGGCAATAATGAATAGGGGGTGAGGGTTTAGCGCTTCAGGGTACGGCGCTTTACCTGGTGATCCCCAGTTGGGCAGTTTTAGGCTTTAGGCCTGGCTGGACGGTCAGGCCTCCTCAAGTTAAGGGGTCTTGCGACTGCTTCAGCTTGGTTGCTTCTTAGGCGCTTCTGGTTGTAAGTTTCTTGTCAAAGTTTCCTATCAGAAGTTTCTTCTTATGAGGGGGGGGATGAGTTGGTGGTCTGGGAGTGCTTGGTGTTCCTCCCCGCACGCTGAAGGTGGTTCCCTGGGTCCCCTCACACTGGGCAAGGTCAGTGGGTGGTGGGCGTTCCTCAGCTATCTTACTACAGCAGGGCCTCAGCCCTGTCAGCAGCAGTAGTGTAGGTCTCCCCTAGGCCCTAAAGCCTATACTCCGGCGGAGGTTCTCCCAGGTTCAGTGGTGCCTCATCAACTGACTAGAAAGTTTTCCCTCCAAGCCTTTTATACTCCTAGGTCAGGTGACTCTCCCAAAGGCGGCAAAACATAACTCCTCCCACAGCCCGGAAGGTTCTGGAACCTTCTACATGCCTGGCTATGTGGCCCAGAGGCGGGGATGGAATGGATACTGTATCCCTATACCCCAGCCTGACCCTGGCTACTAGTGTGTATGCGTGTCAGGCCCCTCTGCAGTAGCAGGGGCCTGTGGCAGCCATCTTGAGTGAGAGAGAGCACCTGCACCTCAGCACTGGCTAGCAGTGGCAAGGTGCCCAGAGACCTAGTCCAGTAAAAATATGGTGGCGAAAAGGAGGCGAAAAGGAAAAAAATAGGGAAAGACCACCCTAGGGCTGACAGGTCTAACACGCGTCCCCCCAGCCGAAAGAGGGAGAGCTTCCCAACCTCTAGGGAGTTCTCTTCGCTAAGGCGGAAAACCGGGAGAGACCGTCAGCGTTGGCGTGGTCTACACCGGGTCGATGTTCCACCCGAAAGTCCATCCCCTGGAGGGAAATGGACCACCTCAACAATTTGGAGTTTTCGCCTCTCATCTGCATGAGCCAGCGAAGGGGTCTGTGGTCGGTCTGGATCAGGAAGTGACAACCAAAAAGGTATGGCCTCAACTTCTTGACAGCCCAAACCACAGCAAAGGCTTCTCGTTCGATGGTACTCCACCGCTGTTCCCGGGGAGTAGTCTTCGGGAAATGAAGGCCACTGGCTGGTCTTGGCCATCGTCATTCAGCTGCGAGAGCACAGCTCCTATGCCATGCTCAGAAGCGTCTGTCTGTACAATAAATTCCCGTCCAAAGTCTGGAGTCCTGAGCACCGGTGCAGTGCACATTGCACGTTTGAGGGTCTCAAAGGCTTCCTGGCAGGCAGCCATCCAGATGACTCTGCGTGGCTGCTTCTTTGAAGTCAATTCCGTCAATGGGCCCACAATGGTTCCATATCCCTTGACGAACCGGCGGTAATACCCCGTGAGGCCGAGAAAAGCTCGGACCTCTGTTTGGGTCTTGGGGGGCTCCCAGGCCAAGATGGTCTCAATCTTGGCTTGGAGGGGCTGCACCTTACCTCCGCCCACCAGATGTCCCAGGTACACGACAGATCCCTGTCCAATCTGGCACTTGCTGGCCTTGATGGTTAGACCAGCCCGTTGCAGAGCCTGTAGCACCTCCTGGAGATGCTCCAGATGGTCCTCCCAGCTGCTACTGAAGACAGCTATGTCATCCAGGTACGCAGCAGAGAAGGCCTCTAGGCCAGACAGCACCTGGTTCACCAACCGCTGGAAAGTGGCTGGAGCATTTTTCAACCCGAAGGGCATCACCCGAAATTGAAAGTGGCCCTCGGGGGTGGAGAACGCAGTCTTCTCCCTTGCTCCTTCCGCCATGCCAATAGCCTGACGTCAAATCAATGGTACTCAAATACCGGGCTGCTCCCAGCCGGTCAATGAGCTCATCCGCCCGCAGGATCGGGTGAGCGTCGGTCTTAGTGACTGAGTTGAGTCCACGGTAATCCACACAGAACCGAAGTTCTGGTGTGGTGCCCGGTGGGGCCGCTTTCGGCACCAACACCACCGGACTATCCCAAGGGCTACTGGAAGGCTCAATCACTCCCAGTTCTAGCATCTTGGTAACCTCACCCTGGATACTAGCCTTGACTTTATCGGACAGCCGGTAAGACTTGGTTTTTACTGGCGGACTGTCCCCTGTGTCCACATCATGGGTACACATGTGCGTGATTCCAGGCGTGAGGGAGAACAACGAGGCGTACTGCCCCAAGACCTGGCGGCAGTCCCTCTGTTGCTCTGGGGTCAAGGATGGGGCGAGGACCACTCCCTCTACCGAACCATCCTTCTCATGGGCCGCCAGCAGGTCTGGAAGAGGCTCACTCTCCTCCTCCTCACTTCCATCTGTTATCATTAGGAGAGTGAGTTCTGAACGCTCCTGGTGGGGCTTCAGGCGGTTGACGTGGAACACCCTGTGGGGTTGACGTGGGGTCTTCACATCAACGACATATGTGGTCTGGCCTCTCCTTTCCAAGATCTCAAACGGCCCAGTCCACCGGTCCTGGAGGGCGCTAAGCTCTCCTGGCTCCATGACCCACACCTTCTGTCCAGCGTCCAACTCTACCGTCCGTGCGTTCCGGTCATACCATTTCTTCATGACGGCTTGACTTGCCTCTAGATTGTCCGAGGCCTCTTTCCACAGCTTGGCCACTTGACTGCGGAATGCCAGCATATAGCTGACCACATCACGGGGAAGCTTCGAGGAAGACTTCTCCCACCCCTCCTTGACAAGACTGAGGGGCGCCCAAACGGGGTGGCAATAGAGCAGCTCAAAGGGGCTGAAACCGACCCCCTTCTGCGGCACCTCTCGGTAGGAGAAGAGCAGACAGGGTAAGAGGACGTCCCACTTTCTTCTCAAGTCCTCGGGTAGGCTCCTGATCATCCCCTTCAAGGTTTTGTTAAAGCGCTCCACGAGCCCGTTCGTCTGGGGGTGGTAAGGAGTGGAGAACCGGTAGGTCACTCCACACTCCTTCCACATGGCCTGCATGTAGGCCGACATGAAATTCGTGCCCCTATCTGACACCACGACCTTGGGGAATCCCACTCAGGTAAAAATCCCCATCAGGGCCCGCGCCACCACCGGTGCAGTGATGGTCCTCAGAGGGATTGCCTCCGGGTACCGGGTGGCGTGGTCTACCAGCACCAAAATGAACCTATGTCCTGCAGAAGTCGGCGGGTCCAATGGCCTGACAATGTCAATCCCTACCCGTTCAAAAGGGGTATCGACAACTGGGAGAGGTTCTAGAGGGACCTTCACTTTCGTGACTTTCGTCCCTGTCTTGCCGCTCGCTTGGCAAGTGGTGCAAGTCTTGCAAAAAGTGTCAGAAGTGACGCGCATCCTGGGCCAGTAAAAGTGTGGGACTAGACGCGCAAACGTCTTGTCTTGGCCCAGGTGTCCTGCTAGTGGTATCTCATGTGCCAACTCTAGCAGAAAGGCTCGGTAGCATTGGGGGACCACCACGGCTCGGGCGGACCCATGCACCGGAGCCTTAGGCTCACTGTAGAGGAGACCATCCTCCCAGTAGACATGGTAGTTACCAGTCTCTGTTCCAGCTGCTTGGGCTTCGGCCTGTTGCCGCATGCCTTCAAGCGTAGGGCACTCCTTCTGCTCCCGGAAAAATTCCTCCCGGGTAGGCCCTCCTTCCACCTGCCACTCTGCAGGGGTTGGCAGGTCCCCCACGGGAACACCAACCACCTCAGCGGACTCCGGGGTCACCTCCGTGGGCTCCCCATCCATCTCACCGGGTGTCTCCTCCTGGACATCTCCTCGTCCAGCAGTGGGCTGGGCCATTATTTCAGGCTCCAACCCGAGCTGAGTTCCTTGTCGGGCAGCCATGGACCGCGTGACAACGCAAGTCCATTCTGGTAATCCCAACATCTCAGCATGGGCATTGAACTCTACCTCCCTCCAGGCAGTATGTTCCAAGTCGTTGCCCAACAGACAGTCAACTGGCATGGCAGGGCTCACCGCAACCTTCAACAGACCTGATACTCCTCCCCACTCAAAGGGAACTTGGGCCACGGGGTAATGACCCAGGCTATTATCAGCCCTAACAACCGGGTGGAATTCCTCAGGAATCACCTGCTCTGGGGACACCAGCTGACGTCTCACCATCGTCATGCTGGCACCTGTGTCCCTCAGAGCCTCCACCTCCTCCCCGTTCACCAGGACCCTCTGCCGATACTTGGCAGTGTTCGCGGGTACCTGAACCCGTGGGATGATCTCTCTATCCCCCAGGGAAACTAAGGTCAAGCCTGTCCACTCACCTCCCCTACCTAGGGACAACTCCTCCCCAAGCGCTACACTGGCCACCCCGGGCTCTTACCTCCTGTGGGGGCTGGGGTTCTCTTGCGACACTTGGGATCCCCCTTATAATGTCCAACCTCCCCGCACTCGTAGCACCGGACAGTTCTGGGCTGCTGACTCCTGTCAGGATAAGTGGGTTTCTAGAATCCAGATTGGGATGGGGAACCTACCCCTCTCCCAGGCGGTCTATTTTGGGGACCTTTAAAGAACTCCCTCTTTTTATCTCCCCTCTTTCTTCTGGGGAGCCCCTGTCCACCTTTCGGGGGTCCGCCCCGGCTCCCTTGTGGGACACCCGAGTGCTGACCCACGTGTCTGCCTCCTCCGCAAGCTCCCTAGGATTGGTCAGCTTGCGGTCCACCAAGCTACTGGCGCAGCTCCGGAAAACATTTCTCTAGGAGGTGCTCTCTCAAGAACAGGTCATACAGCCCAGTGTAATTATCAACGTTGCTGCCACGCACCCAACCCTCCAATGCCTTCCGGGCATAGTCAAAAAAATCCACCCAGTTTTGTGTGTGAAGCTTGTGGCTGTTGCGGAACTTTTGGCGGTACTTCTCTGGGGTGAGGCCAAACTTCTTGAGCAGGGCCTCCTTCATGATAGGGTAGTTAGTCTGCTCCCCCTTATCCAAAGTTAAGAGTGTGTCCCTTACTAGTGGAGGTATGTACCTATAAAGACCTCCTCCCCAGTAGCTCTCAGGAACTCTATGGGCCACCAAAGCTACCTCATACGCCGCCAACCACTTGTTGATGTCATCACCTACACTAAATCTGGCTATCACCTCTCTGGGTAAATAGAATTTGGGCTCTTGTGGAACCCCAGCAAGTACGCTGCCACCATTCACTCTGCCCTGCATCTCCATCTGCAAGGCTCGGAGCTCCAGTTCCTTCAGGCTAAGCTCATGTGCAAGCTTCCTTTCCTCCAAGGCTAGCCTTGCCTGTTCTCCTTCTCTTTCCATCTTAGCAAGTTCTAATGTTAATTGCCTCTCCTCCCTCCTATCCTCAAATTCCTCTGCCGACAAACTCCCCCCTGACGCACTACTGCCTGTCCTGGAATGTCTTCCTGGCAACATATTCTCGCTAACATCAATGTGCAGTAGGTCCAGTTCTTCTGGGTTGTCTGTCTCCCCCTGCTCCTCGTCCCCTCTTCCCTCCGGGTGGGCCATTACCCATGCCCTCAAAGCTTTCTGAAGCACCCCTTTCCTGGCACCTCGCTTGACGGCCACCCCCCTCTCTAGGCAGAACTCCTTGAGCTGTGTCACCGTATACCTTTCTAGGTTGGCTAACTCCAACTCCATCCTCCTAGGTGGGGTCCCAGACAATTTAAGGAAGGGGTTCTAAACTGTAGGTAACAGGTCTAACGCAGGAATGTACACAGTCGGCAATTACCATAGAATTCCTAGCACTCTCATTACAATAGGTGTCTAATTGCGGCGCACACTGAGTCACTGTAGGGTGCTGCACAAGCACCAGTCCTTATCCAACTGCTGAACACCAAATGTTGGAACCGGGGTTACCGAGTCCGACACGGTAGCATGGCGTGAAGCGGGAAAGGCACGCGAAGGCAATGTGTAAGGCAGTTGTGCAGCACACTCTCACTTTGACTCACAAATGCGAACGCAATAACATGACACCACACCAGGCTTTTGTATTTAAAATCAAGATCTTTTATAAATAAATTAAGTTGGCATCAGATAAGGCAGGTTAATTCAGATCTACATTCAAATTCATTATATTACTCAACTGGTGCACATTTTAAATAAAGCTGCATAGCTCATCAACATTGTAGGCCACTAAGAGGCCGCAGGAATTATCTCCTACACGTAGCACTTAATAATGATCTCAAGGTACGTTAAATAAAACATAGGCCTAAACATACAGTTCACTTTAGCATATTCAATTATTTAAAAGAAGGCTTTTCACGTTACATTTAAATAGGCCTGTATTAATCTAGGCGCACCCACATTCAGTACAGTGGGCGTCGCAACTCCAGTACACCTGTAACATAAAATACTTCAACTCTTGGCGGTGTACACTTCAGCTCAACTCCATTAAACACTTTCCCCTTGTGGTAAAGACTTAACAGTTAAAACCATGGCCTAGGCAGTAATTATAATAGGCATTGGCATAAATTATTAAATACTGTGGGCATCATCAATACATGAATGAACTATGTGGGGAATCCCTCAACATGTCCTGTATTCTGGGGCTTCTAGGTCCCTCAGGGGTTAACTCAGGCCAGGCCCACTCCTCTGGGGCCTCGCCTCATAGGACTAAAATCTTAAGGGTTAATAGTGGCCCCCGGCCCCCAGTGGCGTCTTATGGGCCCTAGGGGCCTCCAGGGCTCACCTGCGGTGTGGTCGTTGGTCGCGCTTCAGGTCGACTGGCGATCTTCCGGGCCGGCCCGTGTTCTGTCGGGCGAGGCCCGGTCGGGGGTGCCTCGCCCTCCTGGCCGGTGTTGCGGGTCGTTGCGGGGGCCGGTATTGCCTTCCTCCGGCCCCCGGGATCAGGGAGTAAGTATGCGGCACGTTGCGGGGGCCGGGATCACCCTCCTCCGGCCCCCGGGATCAGGGTAAGTGCAGGTGGGGGCTCAGGGTTGCTGGGGAAGGGAGCGGGAGCCGGCAGTCCTCTCCGGCCGGCTCCCCGTCTCCCTCTGCACTGCCGGGGCTCTTCCCGGGCTTCCTTCGGCGCTGGGGCGTGACTGGGGGCCGGCGCCCAATCGGTGCGCGGCCTTCCTGGGTCACGCCCGGTGACCCCTGGTTGCTCGGCAACGGCGTCTGCGGGGCCTGGAGGCCTCGCTGAAGATCGCGCTGGCGATTTCTGGGGCCACGACGGCGGCGGTGGCAATTCTTTGGCCGCGACGGCGGCGGTGAGGCGATTCTTCGGCCGCGACGGCGGCGGGTGCAATTCTTGGGCCGCTTTGGCGGCGGCGACGATTCTTCGGCCGCTTCGGCGGCGGGGGCAATTCTTGGGCCGCTTCGGCGGCGGAGACGATTTTTTGGCCGCGACGGCGGCGGGGGCAATTCTTTGGCTGCTTCGGCGGCGGCGATGATTCTTTGGCCGCGACGGCGGCGATGAGGGCCCAGGGCCCAGTCTCTGGAGGCTTCAGTGAGGGCGCAGACGGCGCTCCTCACCTCACACACCTGAGGGGCTTCCTTTACCTCAGCGCTTCCCCCGATGAGGGCGCGACGGCGCACCTCACCACACGGTGCCTCTTCTCAGGCGGCGGCGGCCGCGGCGGTGATCTCCATCATAAGGTCAGTGACCTGAGGGACAACAGCACGCAGGGTGCACCAGCAGCCTGTGGGCAGGGCTGACTGGCAAAGTACTTGGGGGCAGCCCAGCAACAGGCAATAATGAATAGGGGGTGAGGGTTTAGCACTTCAGGGTACGGCGCTTTACCTGGTGATCCCCAGTTGGGCAGTTTTAGGCTTTAGGCCTGGCTGGACGGTCAGGCCTCCTCAAGTTAAGGGTCTTGCGACTGCTTCAGCTTGGTTGCTTCTTAGGCGCTTCTGGTTGTAAGTTTCTTGTCAGAAGTTCCTTGTTATAAGTTCCTTGTCAAAGTTTCCTGTCAGAAGTTTCTTCTTATGAGGGGGGGGGATGAGTTGGTGTCTGGGAGTGCTTGGTGTTCCTCCCCGCACGCTGAAGGTGGTTCCCTGGGTCCCCTCACACTGGGCAAGGTCAGTGGGTGGTGGGCGTTCCTCAGCTATCTTACTACAGCAGGGCCTCAGCCCTGTCAGCAGCAGTAGTGTAGGTCTCCCCCTAGGCCCTAAAGCCTATACTCCGGCGGAGGTTCTCCCAGGTTCAGTGGTGCCTCATCAACTGACTAGAAAGTTTTCCTCCAAGCCTTTTATACTCCTAGGTCAGGTGACTCTCCCAAAGGCGGCAAAACATAACTCCTCCCACAGCCCGGAAGGTTCTGGAACCTTCTACATGCCTGGCTATGTGGCCCAGAGGCGGGGATGGAATGGATACTGTATCCCTATACCCCAGCCTGACCCTGGCTACTAGTGTGTATGCGTGTCAGGCCCCTCTGCAGTAGCAGGGGCCTGTGGCAGCCATCTTGAGTGAGAGAGAGCACCTGCACCTCAGCACTGGCTAGCAGTGGCAAGGTGCCCAGAGACCTAGGTCCAGTAAAAATATGGTGGCGAAAAGGAGGCGAAAAAGGGAAAAAAATAGGGAAAGACCACCCTAGGGCTGACAGGTCTAACAATAATTATTTGTAATATTTTTGTAATTTCGAAAATATATTTTCTAAATTATAATGTAAAATTTCTAATTTCTTACATTTTTTAATAAATTATTTTTAAACACTACCCACCCTTATCCCCTATAAACCCAAAATCCCGCTCCTAAAAAATATTTTTCTAAAATCTAAAATATAATTTCTAAATAATATATTTAATTTTCTTGATTTTTTTAAATTTTTAAACATATAATTTTAAAATACACTGCCCACCCTTATCCCCTATAAACCCAACATCCCACTCCTAAAAAAAAAATTTAATTCGAAAATATAATTTCTAAATTATAAATTTTAATTTCAAATTTCTTTAATTTTTAAGTACACTATTTTAAAACACTCCCCACCCTTATCCCCTATAAACACAACATCCCGCTCCTAAAAATATTTTTCTAAATTCGAAATTATATTTTCTAAATTATAATTTTAAATTTCGATTTTTTATAACTTAAAATCAATTATTTTAAAACACTCCCCACCCTTATCCCCTATAAACCCAACATCCCGCTCCTAAAAAGAATTAGACAAATTAATTTTTTTATAACATTATCTTACTATTATTATACTACAAACAAACTCTATATACATTACAATATACTACAATAACGATATTTTAACAGTCGATATTACAAACTTCGATATTTTTAACAATACTTAAAATCGATATTTTTAACATCGATATACATAACATCGATATTTAATACTATCGATATACTAAACTCGATATTTATGTATATCGATATTAAAAGTTCGAAATTATGCTAATTACCCTCTGCACATATATCAGGAGGTCGTCAGTGTAAAGGGACATTCGGTCCTCATATGTGGAACCCCAACACATACTTGAGAATTGGGCTCCTCGATGGATACATCCCACCAGGTGTTCGACTACTAGTGAAAAGAGCAGAGGGTAAAGGAGGCAGCCCTGCCTGGTTCCTTTTGCCATTGGGAATGAGGAGGAGATGACACTTTTAACACAGACCTGCGCACAAGGTTTACAGTATAGCACTCAGATTAATTGCAGGGGCCAAAGTTCATCCTGCTAAGTATGGGGAACATGAAGGGTAGGTGGACCAAACCACAAGATTTTGTGAAGGTGATCAATGCCAGGGCCAAAGTCTCTTGAAATTCCCCAGCTCTGGTGAAAATGAATTGCATTTAGTGGATACAGTGCCTGGTCCTGTTTGATGAGGGAGTGAATAATATGCAGTAGTCATGTGGCGAGGATTTTCATCTTTGTGTTCCTCAAAGCCAACTCCTCTTGCCCCCTCCCTACACTTTCACCAATGAAGTACTTGTCACCCAAATTAGACAACTTAGAATTTTAAAAAACGCCCCACTGAAATCGTAAGGAACTGAACAATAACCAGCATACAAAATAAAGAGGGGTAGGCTGGGCGGTAGGAGAATCGGCATTTGGTCAGGATGATGTAACTCAGCAGTCAGTCCATGTCTTGTCAGGGTCTGTGCATGGGTTATCTCTTTCCAAGAAGGCCTGGGGCTAGGGAGCAGAAAATCAGTGGATCAGTGTTCCTCATGCTGCGGCATGGCAGCTGCCCTGAGAATCCCACAGCCCCCTGAAGTCCCACAGGGGCACGGGAAGCTGTAAGGTAATGGGCAATATTCGGGTGTTCCACCAACCAACTCCAGATATCCTCACGGGCATCAAAGGCCAAAGTTTTCTCCTCATAGAGGACCTTTAGCAGTGCTACGATTTGCAGCATGTATTGTATGTCCATTGCCTGTAGTTCCCTTTTGACTTCTTGAAAGGATCTTCTTCTCTTTTTGACCTCAAAGGTGTAGACCGGAAAGAGCAAGATGCAGTCCATGCCACAATACAATTGGCAATGTTTACAGGAAGTGCGCAGAATGATGTTGCAGTCAGCATAGTTGAGAATTCGAACAATCATTTTTCTCAGCGAGGCTCCGGGTGGTGGTCGCCCCGTCAATGATCCATGTGCCCATTCAGTGATGAAGCAGGGTGACAGCACCTCCACTGGGAGCCATGTTTCCAACAGTCTGCGACAAATTGTGTAGGATGAGATCCCTCGCCAACCTCAAGCGTGCCCACAATGTGGATGTTGTTTCTCCTAGAGCTGTCTTCGGTGTCTTTGGCTGGGGCCTCCAGCAGGTGAACTTTTTTATGTTATTCCAGGAGTGTAGTTAGGATTGTACAGATGGAATCTACAGCCTCAGATATTCACCTCTCCACCTGAAACACCCTGTCAACTACATTCCTTAGGTCTGGGTGGAGCAGGTAGAGGTCTACACTAAGATGCCCTATTTTCCTCTGCAAGGAAACGCTAGAGTCCTGCATAGCCTGAAGGACTGAAGTGACAGCCCCCTGGGATGCCCCGACCTCCCTGCTGTGTGATTTATCTGGCACAGTGGAGGGGGAGCATGGGTTTGTATATTTGTCAGTCTTGTGTGGGCTGGGAAGGCTGTTTGTCTTTGCTCATCCTCAAGCCTCTCCAGCCAAGTGGGTGTGGGAGCGGGGGCAAGGCTGGGGGCACCACAGGTTCTCACTTCAGGGAGGCAGGTGTGGCCAGTAGGGCTCAATTTTTCTGTCTCTGGTCACCCACAGTCGAAGTGTGCAGTATCCAGTCAAGCGGGCCGGGTGCAGATTATCCAGTGTGAGCAGGTTCCCCACCCCTGATTACTGTATGAATGAGGCAAGGGAGAGGATAGGAACAGAAATAGGGAAGCATTACTGCACCGCTCTTAAAGGCTGCAGTTCCCAGTCAAGGAGGAGGCAGGGTGACAAGCTAGTCCCACAGTTCTCAGGCCGGATTTCTCCAGCCAGAGAACAGCGAGGGAGGCAAGCGGCTGCAGCAGATCTAAATCACCATTAGGCTCCGGCATATGCCTTGATCTGACAGCACTCAGAGTGGAGGGATCCAGTCCAGGCCCTCAGTGTTGCTATGGCAGCCCCATCCACCTCCATCACATCCCATCTACCTGCCGCTGCATGTCTCGGGTGCAAGTAAAACAGCAAAGGCGGCCTCAAGTTAGGCTTGGAGCAGGACACTGATCTTCATAGCTACCAATTCTACCTAGAAAGCTGCAGCCCTATCGGAGGCCATCCACTTCAGTCTAGGCATCAGATCAGGTTTGTTGCCCGGGATCCCCCAGCAGAAATCTTAGGCTTGTCGCAATCTCCCCCCAAAAAATATTTTCATTTTAACTTTAAGGTCACAGTTTATACATTGCATGTACCATAGCATTTGTTCAGATGTAACAGTTTAGTACAAATTTTTGATATCAGTCTTTCTCAAACAACAGACAATATGCTCATTCTATATTTCCATTTCGACACTACTATTAGGCAGGCAAATTTGAGTTTTTCTCGATGCATTTCTAACATTTCAGTCCAACATCAGCATATGCTCTAAGAGGTGTTTATTCGGAGTCTCGATGATTGTTGTGTGTGTCCTGTTCTTTTAGATACTCCCGCAGGGGTTGACTTATATCTTTTGGCCTTGATGTAGGGGGCTGTAGTTCTGCAAATAGCTCACTCGTAACATCACAATATATCATGCTATTGAGCCAGTTCTTTAACATGGGCCCCTTTTTACTGCCCCATTGTATGGCTGTTTCTCGCTTTGCCAGGAGTAGTGCAATTGCTACAAATCTACGCATGCTTTTGGGGACATTATCTACATATCCCAATAATGCTATTAGGCGGGGATTGTTTCAGGTGCAGAGCAGTCATTTGTTTCAGTTCCACAAATATTTCATGCCAGTAAGAAGCAATTTTGGTATATGCCCAGGCCATATGTGCATAAGTGGCCGCATGCGTGTTGCATTTGGGGCAGTGTGCAAACAGACTACGGTCTATTCGGGACATCTGCTGTGGTGTAACGTAAGCCCTTCCCGGGAATTTAAAGTGGATTAGTTTGTGCCTATCGTTGCAAGAAACTAACTTTGGTGGATACAACAGCTCTTCCAAATGTTGTGGGTGAGGGGATGCCCCAAGTCGGCCTCCCATGCTGTTCTCACCTTAGTATCTTGAGGTGGTATGAGCGCCAGGCACGCTTTATATAGTTCAGAAATAATATGACCTCCACTGTTATCTTCAATAATAAATGTGAGTGGTGTAAATTCGTTTGGTTCAATGGGATATGTTGATATGATATCTCTTAGTGCTGCTTGTATACAGGTCAGGACAAATTGGTACATATAGGAGGTATTTTGAAAACGGGGGTCTTCTGTACATGAAAAAACCTGCCCACTAGGAAAAAGGTCACCGATTTTGTGTATATCCCATCGTTGAAGGGTACGCTGTACCAGTGAGTCCAATGTAGGGGGTAGCCATGGGTTAGCTAGTATTGGAAGTGCTGGGGAATATAAAATTGTACCACCTGTTCTTCTGAGTAGCCTCATCCATGACCAGCAAGTGGTGTATAGTGTTTGAACATCATGAGAGTCTCGTGCCAACCCAGTCGGTAATAAAGATTGCAACGGGGTGGGGTCTGCTAAGTCTCTCTCCGGTTTGGCATATGGGACTCAAGCGTCGGGATGGTACCAAAACCATGAATAGCTGCATTACGCCACTAAGTAGTATAGTTGTATGTCTGGTACCCCAAATCCCCCCTGTAGTATGGCAGTATCAGTGTGTTCCAGCCTATTCTGGGTTGTTTATCCCCATATCAATTTTAATAAAAGCATTCAAATTTGGAGGAAGAAGGCATTGGTTAAGGGAATGGGTATATTTTGAAAAAGATAGAGCAAGTGGGGTAGGACCACCATTTTGATGATTTCTATATGTCCTGCTGTGGATAGCGGAAGACGGATCCGTCTCTCCACCTGCGTAGTTAAGTTGCCCACTACTAGCCTGTAGTTTAGTCTCGATATCTGCTCTTTGTCCCGGTTGAGATATATACCCAAGTATTTAGTTTTCGCCTCGCACCACTGCACTGGGGGTCCCTCACAGCTCCTGTCGTGCACCTCTGTCAGTGGGACGATCTCTGATTTGCCCAATTTATATGGAGTTCGGAATGGGCCCCATATCGATCGACATCCATCAGTATCGGCGGAAGATTGTCGGACGGGTTTCTCACGTATAGTACTATATCATCCGCATATAGGGTTATTAGCAGTAGGCCGTGTTTGAACTGCTGTCCTTCATGCATAAGATTCTTCTGCAGGTGTCGCACCAGTGGGCCTGTGCAATTATAAACAGCAATGGTGATAGTAGGCATCCCTGCCTAGTGCCACGGGATATAGAAAGGCGTTCCTTCACCGTGCCATTAAAAGGAATGCAGGCCATGGGCCCAGTATACAATAATTGAACCAGCGCAGAGAAACCCTTCGGTATTCCCAATTTCCCCAATACAGCATGCAAAAAGGGCCATTCCATAGAATCGAATGCTTTTTCAGCATCCAACAGAGCCGCCACTGCTGGGACTCCCGGGTTCATTCTATGGAGGACTGAGAAAAAGGTTCCACTGATTTAATGCCGTGGATCTATGCAGTATGAATCTGGCTTGTGCAGGCGATATAATCTGTTCCATGAGTAGTGCTAACCGGGTAGCTAGCATCTTAGCCAGTATTTTAATGTCAAAGTTGAGTAATGACAATGGTTGGTAGGAGACACATTTCTCCAGGTCTTTCCCGCGCTTCAGTATCAGGGTTATGACCACTTCTCTAAGCGTGGGGGGCAGGGTTCCTGCTTTCAGTGCCTCTGGGAGATAGGGTGCCAGAAGGTGCTTATATGTTTTATAAAAGTCTCCAGTGAAGCCATCCAGGCCAGGTGCCTTGGATCCATCCATGGTGTCAATAGCCTGTATTATCTCTTCAGTTGAAAAGGGTTCACTCAGGAATTGTTGGTGTGTGTCTATAAGCCAGACCATAGCTATCTCATCTAAGTAGGAAGAAATGTCATCCTGATTATTAACCGATCTAGTAGTGTACAGGTCGGTATAATATGCTAACAGTTCCTGCGCAATAGTCGGTGTGCCTACTATGCATGTGCCATCTGGTCTCTGCAGTCCAGTAATGTAGGTCTGGCTACGCTGCGGTGTCAATAATCGAGCCAATGTACGTCCAGGCCGTTCGCCTTATCTACAGGCTTTCGCATACTTCCCTAAATAGTGGGCCTCGCGCTCTGCTGCCTCCTGATATTCAGCTAGTAGTTTGGCCCTCTGGTTTAGATACTCCAAGGCATTGTTCCCAACACTGTCCGTGTCTAGAGCTGAAAGATCTCCCTCCAACCGGGCGAGTGTACGTTGCAAGTCTCTCAGGACCCCAGTTTGTGTGGAAATGCAGACTACTCTAAGGTAAGCCTTAAACGTCTCCCATAGGGTGGCTTGCGTCGAGACTGACCCCTTATTGTGGTCAAAATACTCTATAATTGCTGTACATTGCTCAGTCCTAAAAACAGTGTCTCGCAGCACTATGGTGGGGAATTGCCATTGTCGTTCGAATCCTCCTTCTCCAGGGAAATGCATTGCTATGAGTACTGGAGAGTGGTCAGATAGGGTGCAGGGCAAGTGTCTAATGGTTTGAACCCACGGCATAATTGATCCAGACAGTAGCCGATAGTCTAGCCGTGTACAGGTCTTATGTTGCTGTGCATTGTAGGAGAGTAGGATCTGCCTCTTATGGTTACCCCCACTTTTTTGCTGGTGTATCACTGTTTTTCGACTTTAGTCTGGCTGGGGCCCTGCTATTCAGGACCCCAGCCTAGCTGCTTCCTCTCTAAATTGACTCCCTGTACTTTAGGTACATCACAAATTGGATTCTGGGGTGCCCTTATAAGTCCCTAGTATATGGTATACTATGTACCCAGGGCATAGGTACCCCAGAGGCCTACCAGGGGCTGAAGCATGTATTGTGCCACCCCTGGAAGGCCCTCCAAAATGACGCCACAGGACTGCTACTTCAGCCTGGGTAAGGTGGTGCATGCACCCCTTGCAGCAAAATAGGTTCACTATATCTCACCTAACACTGCACATAGAAACCTATCAGTCACCCCTATGGCAGGCCTTATCAATACTGAAGGCAGGGTGCTTGGTTATATGTGAGAGGGTGCCCATGCATGAGCAGAGCCCCTCTGCAGCCCTCGGAATCTCCTATCCGGGGTTGTCTGTGGTGCAGCCTGACCATATACTCTTAAGTGCATTATATCTAAACGGTAAATGCTAACTTTGGGATGGCTGCACGGAAACATGTCGTGTTTGGTGTCAAACACCTTGGAATCATACCCCCACACCAGTTCCTGGTGTGGGAGTATGATCCCACTCTTCTAGAGGAGAGACATGACAGCACCGGTATACCCGGTACCAACTAAACAGAGCCTGGCATCACAAAATGGATGCTGCAGCCACAGACACGAGTCTGGCCTCCTGCTGCTGACCGAAACTCCGGCAGGGGAGGCCTGGACAATAGGTTTCCTGTTGCAGGGAGGTGTGACCACCTCCCAGACAGGCCTTAGTGGATTGGGGCTGGGTGGTGCACTCTCTGAGTGCTTTGAAGTCCTGCACTGGGGGCACATTTGGTGTCCTCGTGCATACCCCAATTCAAACCGTATGCAGGGGCTGCCAGCCCCTGCTCTGGTGTGAAACTGGACAAAGGAAATGGGTGTAGCCACCCCTCTTTCCAAACCCTCCCATAGGTGGGTCCCCAGAGTTAGTCCAACCCCTTTTCTTAGTATAAGTAAGGGAACCCTTGCAACAGGACTTTAGATATCCCTGGACGAAACTCTGAAGCTGAATCCTGGACCTTCAATGCTCTACATTAAGATTAGAGGACTGAAGAATCTCCCGTGGGGTCAAGGAGTGACTCCCCTGGTTGGCAGGCACCAATGAAGCATCTGTCCGGTCTGCATCGCTGAAGCTCCCGCCGGACACCGAAGTCTTTGCATCACCAGAGGTGGATTTCCAGACTTCCCCGAGGCTGCCCTGAGTCCACAGCAAAGCTGAGGCCCGTAGCTGTCGTGGGTAACGTGGAACCATGACCCCTGGACACCGAGCACATTTGCAAGTGCATCAACTTCCTGACATCTCTCGAAGCTGTGCTTTGGGATCCAAGTAGCCCTAGCCCCGAGCACCAACTGCAGCAAAGATCACTGGCCTACACTCCAAGAGTGTCCCGTCGGCCAGCTCCAAGTGCGACCGCTCAAGGCTCCTTCGCGATCTTTTGTCTGTTGGCTAGTGGGTCCCCACGAAGGCAACTCTTCAACTGCTTGTGCTTTTCTGGTTGCTCCAGACTTGCCCTGACTTACCCTCGCTGGGTGAGTCCCTCAGACCTTGCTGGTCTGCACCGCAGCCTTTTCTTCACTTCCCGTGACTTGCCGTTGCCAAGCCTTGTTGGGACCAATCGGGTCGCCGACACCACAGCACTCGACAGACTTCATGGGACAGCTCTAATCCACCTCCTGGACCTCGTGGCTGAAGAGTCAAGGCGCCCATCAACTCACCTGAAGCACCCGACATCTGAGGGCATTCGACTATCGTGCCCCTGGTCACTGGCTAGTGACCCAGACTCTGTCCCCTCTGCTTTCAGCTCTTCCTTTTCCTTGATCCAGGCTTGGATCGCTCCAGACACTCTTCTTCTCCACGGCAGCAGCACTTTTCCAGCGGTCGCCATTGAAAACGATGACGATTCCCGACACCTTTTAACACGTATGCACCCGGCTTCCCTGGGTGAGGTAACTCGAGTATTTTGGTACTCACGTGGGTGTGGGCCCTAGAAACTCTTAAGTTTTAAGGGGTTAACTGGAAGTCCTCTCCGAAGTGTCCTTTTTCTTTAAAAATCTAACTGCGACTTTCCCCATAGAAGTGAACGGCGGCTCGCGGCTGTGTTCTCACACTGCACACGTCCCCCGTGGGTCCCCTGTGTCACTACCTTGGGTGGTTCCTTGGGGTCCAAGCACTTCTACAGGCTCTAGGCCTTGTGTCTAGTTCAGTCGTGGTTCTTATACCACTATTTTAGTATATGGTTTGGTACGCCCCTATGGCTCAAACGTGTATTGTGCTAAATACTGCTGATATTTGACTTGTAACTTATGTACTTCAAACTCTAGCCTCATAAAGAGACTAGAGGGGTGTGTTTAAGACTAAATACATATATTTTATATATATACCTGGTGTGGTCCTCTTTCATTTGGTCACTCAAGAGATTATAAAACAAGCTGCTTTACATTCCTCTAAGACTTAGCCTGAAGGCTGCTCTCCATAGCTACCACTAGGATAGCTTTCAATAAAGGTTGTCTTTAACCTATCATCCATAAGGGGTTGTTTGGACTGGTGCAAGGTGCCCACTATAACTAGTGGACAGCATATACCGAGCCAACTTCTCACATTGGTGTGCAGCGTGTGGGATTCCAGCTTGCTATTGTTTTACCAGATAATCTCAAGTGTGTGACTAACTGAAAACCACTACAGGTACCTAAGGTACATATAAAATTCAAGCTTAGAAATACAGTAAGTTCTACTGAACTTAGAGTTGTGTGTCAAGGGATTAGCACACCCTTTCTACAACTCAAGAGAGTTTAGTAGGCCACACTAGAGTAGGTAGTGCATACACCACACCTCACTAGTAATGTCTTCACTGCCAGGAACCAGTGGGCTCCTGCCATCCAAATATGACAACCTCCCATTCTTGGAATTGAGAGAGTTGTGCAAGATTAGGAAGCTGAAGACAGGCAAAAGTGCCAACACCCAACATCTCATGGAGATGCTTCTGCTGGATGATCTCAGAAGACCCCTAGGGTCTGCAGGAGTAGGCAGAGAGTGTGGGGCAGAAGATGAGGGAGGGGCCAGGGGTGAAAATACCCAGGACCTGACCTCTGAAACTCGCCAGGAAGATGACAATGATCTTGCCCTGGAAAATGCAGCTCCTCCTGCAGATGAGGAGGAGGATCAGAATGACCTCCCCTTTGTCCCACCAGGAAGAGTTGTGAGTGTGCCCAGAAGGTCCAGATCTCCTTCTCAGGAGTCTAACCATTCTGACACCTCAGTAGGGACCTCTGTTTCTTCTCATAGGAGGGAGACCTCTAATGAGAGGAAAAAGAGACTGCTCCAGTATGAAGAAGCTCAGCTTAGGATCAGAAGAGAGCAGTTGGCTATAGACATGGAGTCCCTAGAGCTTCATAGACAAAGAAGAAAGTTGGGACTAGAGTCCCATGGTGGCAGCAACTTCCCTAGTGGTAGGGAAAGGTCTTATGACCATAGAAACCTGAGCAAGATTGTCCCTCCCTACCAGAGTGGGGATGACATCCACAAATGGATAACTGCACTGGAAAGGGCCTGTAAAGTTCAGAGGGTCCCCCAGGAGTAGTGGGCAGCAATCTTGTGGCTCTCCTTTGCAGACAAATGTAGAGACAAGCTCCTCACTGTAAGAGAAGAGGATGCTGATGATTACCAAGTCCTGAAGAGTGCCCTGATAGATGGGTTTGGCCTAACCACTGAGCAATACAGGTTAAAGTTCAGAGATACCCAAAATGCACAGACACAGGACTGGGTGGACTTTGTAGATTGTGCTACCAAGGCTCTGGAAGGCTGGTTACTGGGCAGTAGGGTGTGTGACTTCAAAGGATTGTATAATTTAATCATGAGGGAGCAGATTCTTAATAACTGTCAGAATCAGTTGCTACATCAGTACCTGGTTGACTCTGATCTGACCTCTCCCCAAGAATTGGGAAAGAAGGCAGACAAATGGGTCAGAACCAGGGTGAAGCAGAAAGTACAGAACTAAGGTGGTGACCAGAAGAAGCAAGATTCCAAAAACTCTGATAAGGGTGGGGAGAAGGGTAAAGACCAGAAGTCTTCTCAAAGGCCCCAAAAATCTGCATCTGGTGGGGAACCCCAATCTAATAAAGGAAAAGGCCAAAAGAAATCATGGTGCAAAGTCTGTAAGCAAAAGACTCACTGGACCAGTGATTGCACCAAGTCCAAAGACTCCACTCCAGCCACCATTGCCCCTAAGGCAACTGTTCCCCCTAGTCCAGCTACAAGTGGTGGTGGAAACACTCAGAATAAGGGTTTAGTAGGGTTGACCCTGGGTACTGAGATGGACTCTGGCCTAGTCAGAGTGCCAACTCAGGCTGTCCTAGTCTGTGATGGGGGCATGGATATGTTCCCCTGTGTGAGTCCCAATAATTTGGGCAAATACAGACAGCAGCCTTTAATTAATGGAAGGGAGGCTTTGGCATTCAGGGACACAGGAGCAAGTGTCACCATGGTGACACAAGATCTTGTGGATCCTGGGCAGATTATACTTGGTGAAATGTACCAAGTGACCAATGCTAGCAATGTCAGAACAGACCATTCTCTGGCAGTTGTTAACTTCTCCTGGGAGGGGTAACTGGCCTTAAGAAGGTTGTGGTGAGTGCAGACCTACCAGTTGAATGCTTGCTTGGCAATGATCTTGAAACCTCAGCTTGGGCAGAGGTGGAGCTCAGGAAACATGCAGAAATGCTAGGGATCCCTGCACATGTCTTTGCTGTGACTAGGTCACAGGCAAAAATGTCAAAATCTGAACAGGCCCTGGATTCTGGAATAATGGACCAGGTGCCTCCCAAGAGAAGGAGCAGTGGGGTCAAGGCAGTGCCTTCCCCCTTGGCTCAGGAGGAAGATCAGTCTTCTAAGGAAGATGACTCAGGCCTGAAGAAGGAACTGTCCCAGAGGAGCTTGAACCTGATCAGGTTGAGTTCTTGGGGACAGGGGACCCTTCCAGGGCAGATCTGAGCCAGGAGCAACTGAACTGCCCCTCTCTTGAACCCCTCAGACAGCAGGCTGCTGCTGAGGCTGCTGGGAATGCTAGTGGCACCCATAAGATATATTGGGATGATGGACTCCTGTACTCAGAGAGTAGAGACCCCAAGCCTGGAGCAGCCAGGAGGTTGGTTATACCTCTGAAGTTCAGGGGCTTCCTATTGACACTAGCCCATGATATTCCCTTAGCAGGTCACCTGGGCCAGAACAAGACTTGGGACAGAATTGTCCCTCACTTTCACTGGCCCCACATGTCTGAAGACACCAAGGAGTTTTGTCGCTCCTGTGTAACCTGCCAAGCCAGTGGGAAGGCAGGTGGCACCACAAAGGCCCCCTGATATCACTACCTGTGGTGGGGGTTCCCTTTGAGAGGGTGGGGATTGACATAGTTGGTCCCATGGATCCCCAAACAGCATCTGGGCACAGGTTTATCCTGGTGGTGGTGGACCATGCCACCAGGTACCCAGAAGCCATTCCCCTTAGGACCACTACAGCTCCTGTGGTGGCAAGGGCCCTCCTGGGAATTTTCTCAAGAGTGGGCTTTCCTAAGGAGGTAGTATCGGACAGAGTGCACACTTTATGTCCAGTTACTTGACTGCAATGTGGAAGGAGTGTGGAGTGGCTTATAAGTTCACCACACCCTATCAGCCACAATGCAATGGTTTAGTTGAGAGATTCAACAAAACCTTGAAGGGCATGATTAAAGGGCTCCCAGAAAAGCTTAGGCGAAGATGGGACATACTCTTGCCCTGCCTTTTATTTGCATACAGGGAGGTGCCTCAGAAGGGGGTTGGCTACAGCCCTTTTGAACTTTTGTTTGGCCATCCTGTTAGGGGTCCATTGTGTCTGGTGAAGGAAGGTTGGGAGTTACCTCTCAAACCCCTAAACAGGACATAGTGGACTATGTACTTGGTCTCCGCTCCTGGATGGCTGAGTATATGAAAAAGGCAACCAAAAACCTTGAGGCTAGCCATGAATTACAGAAAGCCTGGCATGACCAAAGGCTGTGCTGACTGTTTACCAGCCAGGACAGAAGGTGTGGGTGCTGGAGCCAGTGGCCCCAGCAGCCCTCCAAGACAAGTGGAGTGGCCCCCATACAATTGTTGAACAGAAGGGAGAGGTTACCTATCTGGTAGACCTGGGAACTCCCAGGAGCCCCCACAGGGTGCTCCATGTCAACAGGCTGAAGCCATATGTGGACAGGGCTGACATGGGCTTGCTCATGGAATTGATGAGGGCCAGGAGGAGGAGAGTGACCCTCTCCCTGACCTGCTCTCTCAGAACCCTGATGATGGGTCAGTGGATGGTGTAGCCTTGGCAGGCAGCCTCACTGCCCAGCAGCAAACTGATTGTAGACAGGTGCTCAATCAGTTCAGACACATGTTCTCTCTGACTCCAAGTCAGACCACCTGGTGCACTTATGAAGTGGACACTGGGGACAGTCTGCCTGTTAAAAGTAAGATTTACAGGCAACCTGACCAGGTCAGGGACTGTATCAGGACAGAAGTCCAGAAAATGTTGGAACTGGGTGTCATTGAGCCTTCAGATAGCCCTTGGGCTAGTCCAGTGGTCCAGGTGCCAAAACCTCACACCAAAGATGGTAAGAGAGAGATGAGGTTTTGTGTGGACTACAGAGGCCTCAATGCAGTCACTAGGACTGATGCCCATCCAATCCCCTGGGCAGATGAGCTAATAGACACTTTGGCCTCAGCCAAGTATCTAAGCACATTTGACCTAACAGCTGGCTACTGGCAGATCAGACTAGCTGATGATGCAAAGCCAAAAACTGCATTTTCTACCCCTGGTGGGCTTTACCAATTTGTGGTGATGCCCTTTGGTTTGAAAAATGCACCTGCCACTTTTCAGAGGTTGGTGAACACAGTCCTTACAGGTCTGGAAGCCTATAGTGCAGCATATCTAGATGATATTGCTGTCTTTAGCTCCACCTGGGAGGATCACCTGGTCCACCTCAGAAATGTTTTGGAGGCCCTGCAGAAAGCAGGCCTAACTATCAAGGCCACAAAGTGCCAGATAGGGCAGAGTCAGGTTGTGTACCTGGGCCACCTTGTGGGTGGAGGCCAGGTTCAATCATTGCAGAGCAAGATCCAGACCATCATGGACTGGGCTGCTCCAACTACCCAGACTCAGGTGAGAGCCTTTTAGGCCTGACTGGGTACTACAGAAGATTTGTCAAGGGGTATGGATCAATAGTGACACCCCTGAATGACTTAACCTCTAAGAAAATGCCCAAAAAGGTTCAGTGGACAGTTAGCTGTCAAAAGGCATTTGATGACCTGAAGCAGGCCATGTGCACTGCTCCCATTCTGCAAAGTCCTGATTACTCCAAAAAGTTAATTGTGCAAACAGATGCATCTGAGTTGAGGGTAGGGGCTGTACTGTCACAGTTGAATGATGAAGGTCAGGATCAGCCAGTAGGTTTTATTAGCAGAAGGCTGACCCCCAGAGAGAAACGTTGGTCAGCCATAGAGAGGGAGGCCTTTGCTGTGGTTTGGGCTCTGAAGAAGCTGAGGCCATACTTGTTTGGCACTCACTTCCTTGTTCAAACAGACCACAAGCCCCTCTTATGGCTAAAACAGATGAAGGGTGAAAACCCCAAACTTTTGAGGTGGTCCATTTCCCTACAGGGGATGGACTATACAGTGGAACATAGACCTGGGAGTAACCATGCCAATGCAGATGGACTGTCCAGATATTTTCACTTAGAACATGAAGACTTAACTGGTCAAGGTTAGTTTAATGTCCCTGCTTTTGGGGGGGTGGGGGGTTGTGTAGGAGAGTAGGATCTGCCTCTTATGGTTGCCCCCACTTTTTTGCTGGTGTATCACTGTTTTTCGACTTTAGTCTGGCTGGGGCCCTGCTATTCAGGACCCCAGCCTAGCTGCTTCCTCTCTAAATTGATTCCCTGTACTTTAGGTACATCACAGATTGGATTCTGAGGTGCCCTTATAAGTCCCTAGTATATGGTATACTATGTACCCAGGGCCTAGGTACCCCAGAGGCCTACCAGGGGCTGAAGCATGTATTGTGCCACCCCTGGAAAGCCATCCAAAATGACACCACAGGACTGCTACTGCAGCCTGGGTAAGGTGGTGCATGCACCCCTTGCAGAGATATAGGTTCCCTATATCTCACCTAACACTACACATAGAAACCTATCAGTCACCCCTATGGCAGGCCTTATCAATCCTGAAGGCAGGGTGCTTGGTTATATGTGAGAGGGTGCCCATGCATGAGCAGAGCCCCTCTGCAGCCCTCGGAATCTCCTATCCGGGGTTGTGTGTGGTCCAGCCTGACCATATACTCTCAAGTGCATTATATCTAAACGGTAAATGCTAACTTTGGGATGGCTGCATGGAAACATGTCGTGTTTGGTGTCAAACACCTTGGAATCATACCCCCACACCAGTTCCTGGTGTGGGAGTATGATCCCACCCTTCTAGAGGGAGAGACATGACAGCACCGGTATACCCGGCACCAACTAAACAGAGCCTGGCATCACAAAATGGATGCTGCAGCCACAGACACGAGTCTGGCCTCCTGCTGCTGACCAAAACTCCGGCAGGGGAGGCCTGGACAATAGGTGTCCTGTTGCAGGGAGGTGTGACCACCTCCCAGACAGGCCTTAGTGGATTTGGGCTGGGTGGTGCACTCTCTGAGTGCTTTGAAGTCCTGCACTGGGGGCACATTTGGTGTCCTCGTGCATACCCCAGTTCAAACCGGTTGCAGGGGCTGCCAGCCCCTGCTCTGGTGCGAAACTGGACAAAGGAAATGGGTGTAGCCACCCCTCTTTCCAAACCCTCCCATAGGTGGGTCCCCAGAGTTAGTCCAACCCCTTTTCTTAGTATAAGTAAGGGAACCCTGGCAACAGGACTTTAGATATCCCTGGACGAAACTCTGAAGCTGAATCCTGGACCTTCGACGCTCTCCATTAAGATTAGAGGACTGAAGAATCTCCCTTGGGGTCAAGGAGTGACTCCCCTGCTTGGCAGGCACCAACAAAGCATCTGTCTGATCTGCATCGCTGAAGCTCCCGCCGGACGCCGAAGTCTTTGCATCACCAGAGGTGGATTTCCAGACTTTCTCGAGGCTGCCCTGAGTCCACAGCAAAGCTGAGGCCCATAGCTGTCGTGGGTAATGTGGACCCCTGGACACCAAGCACATTTGCAAGTGCATCAACTTCCTGACATCTCTCGAAGCTGTGCTTTGGGTTCCAAGTAGCCCTAGCCCCGAGCACCAATAGCAGCAAAGATCACTGGCCTACACTCCACGAGTGTTCCGTGGGCCAGCTCCAAGTGCAACCGCTTGAGGCTCCTTTGCGATCTCTTGTCCATTGGGTAGTGGGTCCCCACAAAGGCAACTCTTCAACTGCTTGTGCTTTTCTGGTTGCTCCAGACTTGCCCTTACTTACCCTCACTGGGTGAATCCCTCAGACCTTGCTGGTCTGCACCGCAGCCTTTTCTTCACTTCCCCGTGACTTGCCATTGCCATGGCTTGTTGGGTCCAATCCGGTCGCCGACACTGCAGCACTCAACAGACTTCATGGAACAGCTCGAATCCAGCTCCTGGTTGTTGTCGATGCCTTCTGGACCTCGTGGCTGAAGAGTCAAGGTGCCCATCAACTCACCTGAAGCACCCGACATCTGAGGGCATTCGACTATCGTGCCCCTGGTCACTGGCTAGTGACCCAGACTCTGTCCCCTCTGCTTTCAGGTCTTCCTCTTCCTCGATCCAGGCTTGGATCGCTCCGGACACTCTTCTTCTCCATGGCAGCAGCACTTTTCCAGCGGTCGCCATTGAAAACGACGACGATTCCCGACACCTCTTAACACATATGCACCCGGCTTCCCTGGGTGAGGTAACTCGAGTATTTTGGTACTCACGTGGGTGTGGGCCCTAGAAACTCTTAAGTTTTAAGGGGTTAACTGGAAGTCATCTCCGAAGTGTCCTTTTTCTTTAAAAATCTAACCGCGACTTTCCCCATAGAAGTCAACGGCGGCTCGCGGCTGTGTTCTCACACTGCACGCGTCCCCCGTGGGTCCCCTGTGTCACTACCTTGGGTGGTTCCTTGGGGTCCAAGCACTTCTACAGGCTCTAGGCCTTGTGTCTAGTTCAGTCGTGGTTCTTATACCACTATTTTAGTATATGGTTTGGTACGCCCCTAGGGCTCAAACATGTATTGTGCTAAATACTGCTGATATTTGACTTGTAACTTATGTACTTCGAACTCTAGCCTCATAAAGAGACTAGAGGGGTGTGTTTAAGACTAAATACATATATTTTATATATATACCTGGTGTGGTCCTCTTTCATTTGGTCACTCAAGAGATTATAGACTGGTAAAACAAGCTGCTTTATATTCCTCCAAGACTTAGCCTGAAGGCTGCTCTCCATAGCTACCACTAGGATAGCTTTCAATAAAGGTTGTCTTTAACCTATCATCCATAAGGGGTTGTTTGGACTGGTGCAAGGTGCCCACTATAACTAGTGGACAGCATATACCAGGCCAACTTCTCACATGCATAAAGTGTGTAGTCAGTTCCCAGAGGGTTCCTTTGCCCCCAGGCATCCATTAGCGTATATGTTTCACACATCTCCCTCAGTAACTTAAGTGAGCGAGGCTTGTTGACAGGGGTAGTAGTAGTGCTGTCTAGCAAGGGGACTAGCAGGATTTTAAGATCGCCTCTCAAAAATATGTGGTCTGTGTCTACTAGGTCTACCTGTGACTGTATACGCTGGTAAAATGTGGGTTGATCTATGTTCGGGGAGTAAACATTTACAAAAAGGACACTGTGTCCTGCTAAGTAACCTGATACCAACAGAAACCTTCCTTTGACATCGGCAATCATGGAAATATGTTTAAACTGCAGCGTTTTATGGTTCGAGAAGAAGCGGTGTGATCCCCAGGTAGTGGCAAATGTGGATGGGTTGGTAGATGCTAAGTGTGTTTCCTGCAAGTATACAATATCAACATTATGCTGCCGGATGTGTTAGAGTACCTGCCTACACTTTCCCAAGTTGTTAAGTCCCCGCACGTTCCACGTCAGCATGGCAATATCTGTATACGGACGGACATCTACCCGGTGTGGCATCGTTAACAGTGAGCGAACCACGGGCGGGATCTGGAACGTCGGATAATGACCGAAGCCTAATGGCCTAAGAATAAGGTTTGTTGGTACTGTGTTCAAAACATATTGCCACAGGAACCATTTGAATGATTATCATGTCATAACAAGCAATTCATCATCTCGAGGAAAATATACTTGACGCACACTTATTGCGGTGAATATATGAGCATAATACGCCATCTTCAATCAATATAGCAACTTTGAGATCTTAATCAGAGTTATGAGTACCATCTCTAAATGAATATTCTGATCCAATAAATATTGCCTGACGTATTTACCAACTAATATCTTGACGGACAACAATACTTTCGCCCTGAAGAAGTTCTGTTTTCAGAACGAAACGCGTTGGCTGTGGCCTTTAAAGAAACCAATAAAGAAACGTGATTATGCCTTACTGAATGGATTGGACATTATTTGAAATGATCTAAATGGATCACATTTTGGACATTTGGTGCAACTTTGATTTCATAAAAATTTACAAAAAGGACACTGTGTCTTGCTAAGTAACCTGATACCAACAGAAACCTTCCTTTGACATCGGCAATCATGGAAATATGTTTAAACTGCAGCGTTTTATGGTTCGAGAAGAAGCGGTGTGATCCCCAGGTAGTGGCAAATGTGGATGGGTTGGTAGATGCTAAGTGTGTTTCCTGCAAGTATACAATATCAACATTATGCTGCCGGATGTGTTAGAGTACCTGCCTACACTTTCCCAAGTTGTTAAGTCACCGCACGTTCCACGTCAGCATGGCAATATCTGTATACGGACGGACATCTACCCGGTGTGGCATCGTTAACAGTGAGCCATATAGTGATGTATTGTCACGTTAGTCGTAATATGTATGACTGTAGACCAAAATAACATAACAGAAACCTTAAACATTTCGAGCCCTATTTTACCCATCCCCCTTCCCCTCCCAAACCCAGGAGCTGTCTGCTAGGTTTGTTCTTATTTATCAAAAGAGGGGGACTCTAGGAGCTATTCAAAAGTTCCGGTGACCCGTGCTCCCGAAGTTAAGCTGTGGATACAACTTTCTTACTCGGTCCTGACGAAGTGCCCTGGATCTCCCCCTGAGACCACTAAAGCGCGAAACATGTTGACCAGAACATATGCCCACTAGGGACATATAGTTACTCAGCTACCAAGGGACATAATACCCCTTAAAGCAGCACCATACACTTTGTTTTAATAATGACAGAGGGATCACCTTAATAAAAATTAATCACTCTCCCTCCAGCCATTTTTTAATACACCTTCTAGGATTTCACTGCCACTTACACCCACGCACCCATATGGCTTCATCAAAAGATCTCCGAAAAAGAGACCCTTGGGGGTACCTGTAGGGCATTGCAGCGCCAGCCCGACGAGGAGCAAAAGCCCAATGATGAAGCATGACATCCTTCGGGGTGTGTGAGGGCATCAAGATGAGGACACACTGCCCCCCACAATTAGAGTAGTACATGACAAGAGTACCTATTACTTCCCTTCTCTCTCTCTCTACTTAGGAACGGTGACTCCCTTTTGGTATAAATAATGCTAGGTTTGTTCCCCATATAACCATCTCCCAACTTAACAGTTTCTCTATGCCTACGAGGCAGACAATACAATTCAACTTCTATTGTGAATATCATGGGGGGGCGACAACGCTACATCTAATATATCTTGCAAATCAAGCCTTACTAAGCCGCGTCCTGGGGGTACCTACTAGTTATCAATTCTAATCCAGCACATAATTTGAACGGTTTAGGACATCAAGGATCATCAACAGCATTATTCTAAAGCAGCAGTGGGGTTCCAGCCGCAGCTGGATGCAAAGAGGACGCTGCTTTTCCTCCAGAGTATTGCTTACAAAAATTCTGGATGTTTGTGGGGTTACCAAAAACATGTGATTTGCCATTGACATCATCTTTTAGTTGCGCTGGATATAACATTCCATATCTTAGTCGCAGATTTCGTTATGTCGCTTTCACTCCGGTGAATTTGTGCCTAGCCTCCTGCACAAGCATGGTAAAGTCTGGGTATATGGATAGGTAGGATCCCTGCCATGATAAATCACCAGTCTCATGGGCCAATCGCAAAACAGTATCACGATCTCTAAAATTTAATAATCTTGCGAGAATGGGCCTGGGCGGGCAGTCATGCTTGGGCCGTGGACCTAGTGTTCGATATGCTCGTTCCACTCCAAATGTGGATGTGACCTGTTCGGTCCCGAATAGGTCTGTCAATAGACGCTAAACGAATTGATCCATTCATCCTGTATTTGTGGATTCCGGCACCCCCATTATCTGCACATTGTTTCTTCTGCTACTCGCTTCTAGGTCTTCGTTTTTAGTGGCGATCGTTTTCATGACCCTTTCAAGTTGTTCAATTTGCTTAGCTGTTTGTCCCATTTGAATGAGATTATTAGGAATGTTAGATTTATTTGTTTGTTAAATTTTAATCGGTGTGTTTTAAAGATTGTTCTAATTGTAAGATTTTTATTAATCATGCAATAAAATTTATCATCACTGCTTAGCTGTTTGGGCTACGCCATCCTCGAGGTCCGGAACCCATCCCTCCACCATGTCCAGTCGAGCTTCATGCCGATCTATGCATTCTCCCAAACCGTCAAGTCTTTTATCCAGGGCATGAAATCAGCTATCCAGTGCTTTGAAGCCTGACCGCTATTCTAGCATCAGCGCTTCTGTGTCAGCTGGGATGCTTTTCCCCGCCATTCTAGCTGTTGCCTCCTCGGCCATGGTACTAGTTTGCACAGGTTCTTGGTTCTTAATTGCGTCAAATGGCAGCTTATGTTGTTTGGGATCCCTGCGTGCCATTCCCCTTGGGCACGTACCGTCCTGCTACTCGGGTCTTTTCCTGGAATTGATGAGTTTTCAATCGTATCGCTTATCAGGTAGTCACTCTGAAATAAAGTTAATGGTTTTGCAGAGTCACAGCTAGGCTGCCCTTTGATTTTTTGTCACTGGTTACGTTGTTCTTCACTACCTTCTCTGCTGCCTTTAGTTTGTTTTTTCCCCTTATTCCTTGTCAAAGAATTTCTGCGGCAGTAGCTCTAGGCCGGGGGGGGGGGCAGGGGGAAGGGAATTGGTGTGTTTCTCTCTTTCGGCGGCCTTTGCGGTGCAGGAGTATTATATTCCCCCAGGCAGTGTGTGTAGTATTGTGTTTCAGTCTCTTATTTTGCCACCGCGATGTCCTGCGTTAGGCCATATGCCCTTTCTTCCCCTCCCTTCCCCACTTTAGTTGCCCCCAGGATGGTCTGTTGCAGCTGTTCGCTGTTGGGCGGTAGGGGACAGGGAGCGGCGCCTCGCTCTCTTCTTCCCGGCCTCCGTTAGTGTGAGAGGGCCGTGCCCAGGCAGGAGAAGCGCTCAACGCGGCAGCCCAGCACAGCCCGTCGTGCCACCGGGAGGCCTCTGGGGACTGCGTTCACAGGGTGTCCGTACCTCGCTCCCTCTGCTGCGGATGTAGCCCACTCCTTCACTCGGATCCCCCAGTTGTGACGAAGGCGAGGCCCTCACCGCAACTCCGGCTTCCCATACAACTCGGTCCGGGGGGGCGATTTCATCAGCGGGTTCACGTTTACTGGCCCAGGTTCACTTCATAGGGCGCCGGATCGCTCAGCTTGCCGGGCTGTCCTTTTCCAGTGCGCACCTCATCTTGGCTCAGGCGCCATGTTTTTCCTGCGGCCGTTACAGGCAACGTTTGGCTGTCAGCGGTCCTGCCGCGATTTGGTGTATAAAAAAGGGATCACAGGTCACAGCATCCATTCCGTACTCTGGTCTGTAGGTCCTTTCAGGCAGTCAACGGCTACAAGGCGGCATTTAAGTGCTGATGTGCATGGTTCTCACGGAGCTTCAGCCATGAGCTCGCTGTTCTGAGATAAGGTGAAGACCAATTGTGTGTCAGCATACAAAATAATAGTAAAACCATATCCCTTAATGACGTCAGCCAGAGGGCTTGCAAACAATAAAAAGGGTTAGTCTCAAGGTGGAGCCCTGTGGCACTCCTTGCTGCGGAGAGCGAACCGTTGACTGAAAAGGTTTTTGTGAAACCTGAAAAGTGCATCCCTGCAGAAATGACGCCAGCCAACCTAATGCTTTGCCTCTGATGCCACTGTTCCAGAGCCACTTGACCAGGTTACTATGGGATACTTTGTCAAATGCAGCACTGAGGTCAAGCATGAGAATGGCCACAGTGTCTCCTTCATCCAAATCTGCCTAGCGGATTCGGAGGTGAGCAGCAGAGCTGACTCTGTGCTGTAGGAGGAGCGAAAGTCAGATTGTGTCCTGTGCAGGAGCTCAGTCTTCCAGAAAGCTGGAGAGTTGTCTGTTCACATGTTTTTCTGCTAGCTTAGAAAAAAGATGCAAAAGGGATATAGACCGTAAATTTTCCAATTTAGAGGGGTCTAGTTTTTTTAAAAGGGGGACCACCAGAGTGTATTTCCAATGTTGGGGAACACAACCAGAAGGCAGGAAGAGTTTAATAAGTTTGCATACAGCTAGTTAAATAATTTTGCAGTCCTGTTGCAGGAGAAAGAAAATCTGCTGGTGAACCAGATTTGATGATGGAACAGAGGGATGTCAATTCCCTAAGGGTAATTGTAGGAAGGCAGGATCTGACTGCATGGTTACCCCCACTTTTTGCCTGGTGTTTTGCTGGTTAATGACTAGTGTGACTGGGATCCTGCTAATCAGGACCCCAGTCTATCTGCTTTCTCACTAAATTGGTTATGGTATTTACTAGGTACACCCCAAATTGGATACTGGGGTACCCTTGTCAGTCCCTAGTTTATTGTACCCATGTACCCAGGGCATAGGTACCCCAGAGGTCTCCCAGAGGGCTGAAGCATGTATTATGCCACCCCTGAGAGACCATTCAAAATGGAACTACAGGTCTGCCATTGCAGCCTGTGTAAGCTGGTGCTTTCACCACTTATGAAAGATATAGGTTTGCTATATCTAAAGGTCACTGCACTTAAAACCCCTGATCCAGTGCGATATTAGCAAACAGCATTCATACACCAGATACTCACTTGGGCCCATACATTCATACTATGCTAATACTTATGCTGGGTTTTATCAGTTGTTACTCTTTATCAAAATCCCTGCTACCAATTACCTTCCGAATGAAGAGTAATGACTTACCAATGAATCCTTTGCTAATTGGGAAATTTAAAATGAGTGACATTCATTATAGTACATAATCCTGAAATAACCACTGAGTCAGGAAGTTTTAAAATGTTTATCTAAAAATTTAGCAGAGTAAAATACAGAACCACACGGTACTTAATCGCAATACCCAAGATGAAGCATAGAATAACTATTGCTAATCAATGACGGTCCCTCAGAAAAGGAGGGGATAAAGACAGCAGCGCAACTAAAGGTTGCATTATATTTACCTAAGTGCGAGAACCAAACCCCTTGGCCAAGGAGTTGGAAAGAATAGGACCCAGGAAGGATGAAGAGCAAAGACCTCCTCCAGGATCAGGACAGGACCGGTGACCTCTCTACAACGACGCCTGCATCGTTCCCCTCTCTGATACTCGACTTCTCCTCGATTCGCCCGTGTCTTCCTTCTAATGGACTCCGCCGCCCCTCCTCAGGACCTCTCTGGACAGCGATTCAGTCTGCAATCGATCAGCTTGGCAGTCTGGAGCTAAGAGCGCTCTGACAGCATGGACGCCTGTTCCTAACTAACTTAACTAATGCTATATTCTATTATACCCTTCTATGCCCATGTACCTCCCATTAATGTTGCTAAAATATGGGACCACTACTTCTGATTGGACAGGGGGTGGATTCTCACACCATATTGATTTGTCTTGTATTTCTGAAGCCTATTGTTTTTAAACTACCGCCCCTTCAATTTAATACATTTGCTTTATTTCCCACCCGTCTCACGACAAAATTGACAATTTATTCATATAAAATGTTGCTTTTCGACGAGAACATCTTGGTATGTAGTGGTGTCGGCCAGCAGGTCACGGCCTTGGGTGATGTCCAAATTGACTTCATCTCTTTCTTTCTCGTCTGCCTCTCAGGGCGCATGTGCGGAATCTTTGTCACACGAGCTTTCAGTTCATCAAACCCAGGCCCAAGTTTACGAACTAATAAAAGTCAAAGAGGAAAACATTAAAATCACAAATAAAATGTTTCACTGTATGCCCACTCTTTCTACTCTATTCCCATTTAATTATAAATTCTATCCCGCATTAGTAGCGTTAGAGAAACGACAGTTTAATAATGACATGAGAGCAAGCTGAAGCATGTGAAAACATCAAGCAGTCATTTTAATGCACACTGCGCAGAAGCAGAAATTTCCCACCAAGCAAAGAAAGACATCACAACACGTGATGTGGTTGGGACATGCGCAGTAGGGTTCCCGCGCTTTAGCGGCCATTTTGGATTACAGACAATCGTTATTCATTAGTAAAACACATAGGCAAGCATCCTTTCTATTTGTGTAGTGTATGCAAGGATTAGTAGGGACAATACAAGTTTAATAAATTAATACTATGAGGAGGTTAGTGCACGAGCAAGTCTCATTTATGAGTCCTTGCTCCATCAATCCCCTCTCTGATGGCGTTTCTGAGCCATCAAAATACTACCCACAATCAGATGCCAACTTCTAGCAAATAGTTTCACTCTTATTTTTACATTTTCTATTTTTACCATCTCCTTTCAATTTCTTGTATAATTCACTTCTCCATTCTTCAAGTTCTATTTCATCTAATTTTCTCTTCTTTCCCTTTCCTGTCACATTCTATGTTCCCTTCTTTCTACAACATTTGCACCATATTATTATTGTCAGCGCTATTATTGCTATCCCTGCTAAGGGTACTAATAATTGACCTATAAGTCCTTTTCCTACATTAGCAAACCAGGTACCAATTGACGCAATACTACTTGTCAATCTTTCCCATACACTATCAACTTCCAGTGGTTTAAGTTCCTTCTCAAGTTTAGTTATATTCTGTAAATACGTTCCAATTTCTGCACTCTTATCAGGAATATAAGTGCAACAGTGTTTTGTCTTTAATAATTTACAGACTCCGCCCTCTTTGCCAATATAATATCAAGAGCAAGTCGATTTTGCATCACCATAGATCTAATCGCAACCATTTCCGCATTAATCATTAGAAATCCTCCAGCAGTATCCGTTGATAAACGATCAACCACTGTAGATAATTTACATATTTTCCTTGAGTTCAGAATTATTCCCACTGAAGGTATCAATCCACCAAATATATCACCTACAATTTCTGAAAAACTAGCTCTTTTACTACGTATTAATTCACTATTGTTTTCATTGCTCCCAGTGTTTCTTTTTACGTGGTATATCTTTGGAAATACTATTCCAAAATAACAACTTCCATACCACCGTGCAGGAAGCCTAAAGTAAGCCTTATTCCCACACACATAATAGATTCCAGGAAAAACTGAATCTGTTCCTCCTTTGATTCCCCAACCTCCAAGAATTAAGAAATTATGTTCACATTCACTGGTACCAATGAAAACATTGTTATAATCAGTCTTTAACCTATGTAGACACATTTTCCCTGTCTTTACAAAATCCAGAGCCATAGCAGCTTGAGCCTTGCCAGGTGTGTAACTCCCTTCTTTTTCTGCCCAAGGTGGTAAATGAGCCCTATGCTCAGAAGCTTTCTTTTGAAAATCTTGTCTTCTATCTTCTACTAAATTTAAAAATCTCTTTTCTTCTTCATGTAAAGAACATGTTAGATTATGTCTATGTGCATGTGTTATGTCTATTGATTTCATTGTTAAGAAACATTCTCCCATAAACTGTGCGTCTTGACTACTAAGCACTGGGTTCATACTCTTTCGAATCGGAACCTCAGAAAATATCACATCTAGGTTTGAATAATAATACTGAAGTCTCCCTGTTCTATAAAATAAACTAGACAAAACACTACATGATATGCCATATGTCAGTGGTAAGTGATGATATGTTAATCCTTCTGCTACTGATTCAGGTAACTTCATACAGACATAACAATTACTAACTTCCATTGTGTCTACATACTGAAACAATAACTTTGTGAAAACATTTAAACTAGTGTCGTTATCAGCTATTTTATGATGAAACTCTGGTTCATTTTCTGCCATTAGTTCTATTCTATTGCCCTTCATGTTTGCTGTCCTCTCCTTGGTTTCATTATTAATCTTTTTATCCATTATCATAAGGTAAGGAACTGCTACAATCAGGACTAACCATACTATAAGCACCATTACTAGACTACATATGCATATTACACAGCATCTTCTACAACATCTCTGTTTTGGTCTCCAAGCAACTCTATCGTCAAGCATTTTTGACAAGGAAGATCGCTCTTCTTATCTATTTCCTCTTTTCTTTATATGACTCTTTTGCTTAGTCAAGGTAGTCTTGTTTCTTTCTCGTACGTTAGCTCTGCACTTGTTCCTTCGTCACCACTTTCACTTGACTCTGAACTTTCGTAATCTTCAAGAATGATGTAAATCCAATCAGGACCCTTGAATTTGTTATTCACAAGTTTGTCTTTTACTTCTTCTTTTCTCAGTTTTATTTTCTTGTTCAGTTTGGCTTGTCACTTCATTTACTTGGTCTGGATCTTCACTTCTGGTTGTTATGTGGTATTTTACTCTTTTAATGACACTTGGCCAATGATCTCCTTTTCTTGTCTTCTTTGTTTGTACTATTTCTTTATCTTCGTCTTCAGAAATCTTTTTATTTTCACTGCTTAGCACTGTTTCTTTTTCTGCAATTATTGTTCTTCTTGTTTGCTCTTTTTCAGGTCTGATTGGTTTCTCTTCAGCAGCTCCACTGTTAGTTTCCAATAAGTGACCTTGTTCTTGATTTATTTCTTCATGTTCATGATTCTCATGATCTTGTTCTTCTGTGTATTTTTCTTGATCTAACTGGTTCTGATCAGGGCTTATTGCACTTTGTACTTCTGCAGCCTGACCGGATTCTTCTAAACCTGTCTGTCCCTGCTCAAAATGTATTAGTTCTTCGTTAATTTGAGCCCAATTTCCTTTCCCTATCTGACCTTGCTCAGGTTCTCTTATTGTCTCTTCTTCTTTTTCCTGAGCTGCTTCTTCTTCACCTATCTGATCTTCTTCGATTTCCTCAAATCTTGTTTGACTTCTTGTTCTGTGGTAAACTTCAGGAATTTCTACCACCGGTATCCAGTCCTGACTTGTGCTCGGTTGTTCTTCTTCAGCTTCTTTTGAATCTCGAGCCTGAGATTCCTCCGCTGGGCAACCTTCAGCTCCCTCAGTGATTGATGCTGTCTGAGGATTTTCTTCTTCAGGATCTGGTACTCTTTGGTGTGGCTTACATGAATCCAATTAGGAAATCCTGCACACTTCACTGCTGTATTTGTGGTCAGTATTACTTGACAAGGACTGCCCCATCTGGGTGATAGACACGTTTCTCTGGTGTGATTCTTCACTACCACCCAGTCACCAGGATTCAGATCATGTTCCTGTTCAGGCTGCCTGGAAACTGTGTCTTCTCCAACCTGGTGAGAGACAGAATGCACTAGGTCAGCCAGTCCTTTACAATAATCCAGTACCATATCATCAGATATATTCAGCAGTTTGTTTGTGGGAACATGTGTTTGTCTCATTGCTCTTCCCATCATTATCTCGTGGGGGCTCAATCCTGTATTTCTGTCAGGTATGCTTCTGAGTCCCATTAAAACAAGTGGCAATGCATCTGGCCATTCTAATGATGTTGATGCACACATTTTTCCCAATCTTGACTTTATAGTGCCATTCAATTGTTCAACCACTCCAGAAGCCTCTGGACGATATGCACAATGCAGTTTCTGTTTAATTTGGAATGCTTCACAGATTATTTGGATCACTTCACTGTTAAAATGTTTTCCTCTATCTGATTCCAAAGTTACTGGGAAACCAAACCTAGGAATGAGCTCTCGTAGCAACAGTTTTGCGACTGTAATGCTATCATTTCTCCTGGTAGGGTAAGCCTCCACCCACTTTGAAAACAGACACAGTATGACTTATACATATTTCAACCCTCTGCATGGTGGTAACTGTATGAAATCAAACTGGAGTCTTATAAAAGGACCCTCAGCCTTTCCAATTTTTCCAAAACCAATTATTGTCTTCCGCCCTGGATTATGCATCTGGCAAGTTAAACATCTCTGGCAAAGACTCTCTGCAACAGCCCTGAACTTCGGATTGTACCAGTTTTGTCTAAAAAGTCTAATCATTGCATCTCTCCCTATGTGTGTGTCTCCATGATACATTCTGGCCATTTAAACAGTCTGGCATGACTGGTCTGCCATCAGCACTGATCCATACTTCATCATCTCCTCTTTGGGAACAACCCACTTTGATCCACAAATTCTTTTCATTTTCATCAACATCATCTTGTAATCTTTTTACATCATTCCAAGTTTCAGGTGGCATATACAGCATAAGTTGGCAGCTGATTCCCATTCTTTCCACCCTCTTATTGACTGACAATCTATTTTTGGCACAATGTTGAGCCACCAGATCTGCATATCTGTTGCCGACTACCACCCAGTCATCTCCTGACTGATGTGCGGCACATTTCACCACAGCCAATTCTTTTGGTGATTGTATTGCTTCCAGCAATTCCTTTACGAACTGTCCATTTTTAATGGGGGATCCTGAAGAAGTCAGGAAATCCTCTGCATCCATAGTTGGCCAAAATCATGCACAACCCCGTAACCATATTGGCTATCTGTAAATATAGTTACTTTTTGATTCCTCCCAATTTTGCAGGCTTTTATCAATGCAATCAATTCAGCTACTTGTGCAGATTTGACTCCTGGTAAATAGGATGCTTCGACTATTCCAGTTAATTCACATACCTCATAGGCAGCAGTTAATTTACCGTCTTCATGTCGTTGACATGAACCATCAACAAATAGCTCCCTGTCTGGCTTTCTGAGGGGCTATTCTTCTATATCTGGGCGAGGTTTCGTACATAACTCTGTAATCTGTAAACAATCATGTTCATTTTCTTCGTCATCTTTAATTTTCTCATGATATGGGTCTGGTAGTAAGGTTGCTGGATTTATTATAGTACACCTTACCATGGTCACATTTTCAGCAACCATTATTATTCTTTCATATTTAGTCAGCCGACTAGGAGTAAGATGTTGTGTTCTGGTTCTTGTTAATAGAATCACAACAGCATGTGGAACAAACACCTTTACAGGATGTCCCATCACAATTGACTCACTTTGTTCAATGCTCAAACAAGTAGCTGCCACTGCTTTTAAGCATCCTGGCAACGCGGCTGCTACTGGGTCCAATGTAGCAGAAAAATATGCTATAGGACGTCTGTCTAAACCGTGTCTCTGGGTTAGGACAGAAAGTGCACAATTTTCTCTTTCATGACAGAATAATGCGAATTCTCTTTTATAATCTGGCATGCCTAAGGCTGGTGCTGAGCACAGAGCATTTCTCAATTTTACAAAAGCTCCTGCACTCTCATCATCCCAATCAACTGGGTCCTTTGCTTTTTTTCTTGTCATTTGAATTAGGGGCTTTGCTAACAAGGAAAATCCTATTATCCATTGTCGACAATAACCTACTATCCCTAGGAACATTCTCACTTGTCTTTGGGTTACAGGCATTTGCATTTTCTTTATTAATTTTACTCTTTCAGTTGTTATTCTTCTTTTCCCCTCTCAATTTGGTGTCCCAGATATTTAACAGCTGTTGTACAAAACTGCAACTTTTCAGGTGAGACTTTATGCCCTTCTTCAGCCAAAAGATTTAATAGTGCTATGGAATCAACAACACAGTCCTCTCTGGTGTTTGATGCCACCAATAAGTCGTCAATATATTGCACTAGGACTGAACTTCCTGGCATCACTAGTTTCTCAAGGCACTTTTTCAGTATTTGATTGAAAATGGATGGACTTTCCGTGTACCCCTGAGGAATACGATTCCATACATAGACTTTATTCTCAAATTTAAATGAGAAAAGATACTGGCTATCTGGATGCAATGGTATTGAGAAGAACGCTTGACATAAATCAATTACTGTGAACCATCCTGCACTCCAAGGAATTTGGTATAGAATTACTGCAGGATTTGGTACTATGGGACAACATGGTTCCACTATTTTATTTATTTTTCGCAGGTCCTGAACAATACTATATTTTCCACTAGGTTTCTTTAGTCCCATGATTGGTGAATTACATGGGCTACTCATTACTTCTTTTAGTATGTTTTGTTCAACCATTCGATTAATTTCTTCAATGACTCCTGCCTTTACTTCTGCACTCATTTTGTACTGTCTGGTATTTGGGAAAATCGCACCTTCTTTTACAGTAATTTTAACTGGGTCTATTTTAGCCATAAGTCCTACTTCTTTTCCTGTGAAATCCCAAACTAAGGGGTTTACTGTACCTTTTAATTCTTCTGGCAACTCGTCTTTCGTTAATACTGAAAACATCTCATCTACTTCTGTACCCTGTTTTGCAATCATAATTTTATATATATGGTCTTCATCTGGTGTCTGAACTGCCACACCATCCAGTGTGCAGAAAATTGTGCAGTTCATTTTGCACAATAAATCCCTGCCTAATAAGTTTACTGGGCTAGAATCGCACACTACAAATTGATGCATTTCTCTGAAGTTTCCGATTTTAACTTCCATTGGTTCGGTAAGAGGTGTTCTAATCCTTTGATTAGCTACTCCCACTACTTGGATATTTTCACCAGAGAGAGGAAGGTCTGGAATGTCTGCTGTTCTTACAGTAGACCGGGTAGCACCAGTATCCAACAGAAAAGTGATATCATTACCTTTCACATTTCCCTCCACATATGGACCTGACTGATCTACCGATAAGGATGCGCCAAGTACGCACTCCTTCTCCCCCTCTCTTAGGCACCGTCATGAACTGTATTGACAGAAATCGTCCTGTAAAAGAATTTGTGAGGTTATATAATCATTCTTACCACTTCCTCCTTGATATCCGATGTCTGTACCGTGCTTTGCTCTGCTTACATTACCCTGAATAGGTGCAGGTGGCAGCTGACTCTGAGGATTTACCTCCTGCTGTGAGTCATTCTGCGTCTGTGGATTTAAATTTTGATTTGGGCCATTATTATTCCGAATCTTTTACATTCATCCTTCCAATGCCCCAATTTTCCGCATCCATGACAAGGAAATTTCTTTTTAGCTTCTTCTCTACTCATTCGTCCTCTCACTTTCCCACCATTCCCAGTATCACCACTGCTCCAGAATCCTTTCCTGATTTTCACTCGGATTTTCCAAATTAATTCCCTGTTTCTCGGCCATTTTCACCTGAGCCCAAATCACTTTTTCCTGCAATTTCTTGTGTCTGTCCTCAATATCGTCTCCACAATATTTTGCATATTTCAAGTTTTCATCAATCGGCTTCCCTTGCCAACACAGCATATGCTGTTTAATCATCTGACAAATTTCTGGCTTCAAACCGAAAACAAATCGATACACAAACTGACTCATGTTCTTGTCTCCAATGTCCTCAAATCCACTATACTGTTTAAATACCTGCAGTAAACGCTCATAGTAGGAATGTACCGATTCATTAGCCTCTTGGGTAGTTCGGTCTATTTTCACCCAATCTGTTTCTTTCAGTGGTATTTTCCCTTTCAAATAAGTTATCACCTGCTGATACTTTTTCATCACATCATTTGACGGGGCACCTGTTTTCGGATCTCTAGGATACTCAGTCACTTGGCCAATCAATTGTAATTTTACAATCTGTCCACAAATCGGCAGGTACCAATATGTCAAACAAACCATCTAAATCCTTCAACAATACCTTTGACACCTTCACAAACCTTTCAACCTGCTTGTACCATTCAATTGGTTTTTCTCTCAATTTTGGAAAATCATTTGTAAATGACAAAATATCCTGTCTACTCCATGGGACATGTACGTATCCTCCTCCCGCAATTTCTCGCATTGGATATATTTGGTCTGCTTTCCCTGTCTCCTTCATCACATATTCCGATGCTGATCTACTTGATCGTACTTCTTCCTTTTTCCTGGCCCACCTAGTTCTCCATTTATCTAGGTCTCCCCATGTTTGTAAAACTATCATTAATTCCCTTACTTGTAATTTTCTTCCAGAGGCATTCATATTTTCTAAATCTTTTTCTGAAAATTCTGCTCTATAGGGTTTCTGCAACACCTTTGATCTCCCTATTTCTATTCCCATCTGTAGTGCTAGACTGGATAATTTTTCATGGAATAATCTTACATTTCTTGTGATACTTCTGCACATAAATAATAATTCTTCATCATCATAGGTATTCAAGCGATCTAGTCCTACATTTCCTGCTATTATTTCTTCTAATTCGACTTTCAATTTATGAATGTCCATTATTTTTGGAGGTGTGCACTGTTTATCTGATTCTTGTGCCCACCTTTCTAAATCTTCTGGGGTGACTATTGTGGCATTTTTCGCTCCTGATGAAGTCACTAGACTTATATCTTTTGAACACCCAGGTGTAGTTCTCTTGGGAGTAATATTGACAGAATCTCGAATGGGTAAATCCATCAATGATATTGTGGATTCGCTGTCACTAAAGTGATCTTCAACCATTACTACTGCTTCAGGGTTTGTAGCGTTTACAGGAGTGGGTGCAAGTATCGGTGGAGGACAGTTTCCTGAGTACCATATAATGGAACTACTGGACCAATTGTTACAGGTATGGTCAATGAATCAGGATGTACTTTTATCTGTGTTATTTTCTGTATTAATTCTGCTCTGGTCTTCTCTAGGGCTTCTCTTTCTTTGTCATGAAGTATTCTACTAGGGGTGAATTCATGCATTACCTGTGGTACTAATGGAGTTTTTAACAGTGGTGCACTTGGGGTGCATCCACTTATCCCTTCCTGATATGGTGGGGGGTTCCTTAACATTTCTTCCATAAATTCGTCTTCAGAATCATCACTTCTCATTAAATGTTTTGTCTTTTCTGTACATTTACTCCCTAATTTCTCCTCTGCTGTTAACAATGGATATAGTCCTGTAATCATTGCCCTTCTCCATTGTTTCATCTGTCCCTAGATTCATGTAGGTTCCTGGGAAAAGATCCTCGATAACCCCTATTACTCCTAGATCGGTCATGCTCAAATGCCTCGGTTTTCCATTCCTCTAAGGCTTCGTATTGAGTTAATCTAGGTCTGGGTTCTAAGTCATTCATCCTCAATCTCAAATTTTGAAGAATTTTTCCATTGAAGGTACCATTCTCGGGAAATGCTAGTATTCCATCATTTTTGGTATATTCTATCCAATTCTCTATCCATACACAAGTATGATAACCTCTCTCCATCATCATAAATGAAGCAGGCGTTTTAGCTGGTGGAATGATAATTCCTTCCCTAGTTTTGATTGGTTTATCCTTTTTAAAATAGTTCTTAATCTTTTGCAGAAAGGACATTTTTCTCTTTTCTCCGTACATCTTAGGTGAGTATCGATGTATAAAATTATATTCTGCAAAACCTAGGAATCTCCTATCCGGACGAGTTCCTGTTAAAGTCGGATCGCGTTTTAACATGCAATCTCTATCCACTAAGATTTTTTTCTTCTAGAATATCAACCAATCAAGTGTCTGCTATCTATTATTCCTGAACCAATCCTTGCGCGGCCTTTTGGTGACGTTTGTCTGTCAACCCCTCCTTTACAAGAGTCGTTCCACACCCGCTAATTCAACCAATCCCAGCGCGGCGTTTGTGACGTCAGCTCCCTCTCCGGCAGCTGACTCTCCCTTTACAAAATCTTACGCAAACTTATTTTCTCTACAATTCTTAATTGAATTTCAGTAACAACATAAAACATTCTGCTATCGTGCCAGTTTCTCTAAATTCGAAAAGATAGTTTCTTTCACACTTAGTAAAACCTTTCCGTTTACTAAACATACACTACGAGTAAAACCCTTCCGTTTACTCTTCACCCAAGCTCCAGAAGTACCTGTTACTTCTTCAATGTTACCCTTTCTAGGTGATATAACATCAAATTTTCACCAGCATACTCTTTTGCTATTACTCACACGCATAGATTCCCTAACCAGTACTGATAGTCCTGCTTAACTTTTCAGTACTTATTCTGCCTGACAGATAACCTCACTGCAGTATGGCTTCCACTTACCATCCGCTATTCTTTTTACCCCGGGGATTCTGGACAACATAAAACAAACTTTGAATACACGGATGTTAGTTCATAAAAATAAAATTCTCATTACCCAATTAACAAAGAGTAACCATCTTCTGATTACCAGAAAACTGATCCAGCGCGATATTAGCAAACAGCATTCATACACCAGATACTCACTTGGGCCCATACATTCATATTATGCTAATACTTACGCTGGGTTTTATCAGTTGTTACTCTTTATCAAAATCCCTGCTACCAATTACCTTCCGAATTAAGAGTAATGACTTACCAATGAATCCTTTGCTAATTGGGAAATTTAAAATGAGTGACATTCATTATAGTACATAATCCTGAAATAACCACTGAGTCAGGAAGTTTTAAAATGTTTATCTAAAAATTTAGCAGAGTAAAATACAGAACCACACAGTACTTAATCGCAATACCCAAGATGAAGCATAGAATAACTATTGCTAATCAATGACGGTCCCTCAGAAAAGGAGAGGATAGAGACAGCAGCGCAACTAAAGGTTGCATTATATTTACCTAAGTGCGAGAACCAAACCCTTGGCCAAGGAGTTGGAAAGAATAGAACCCAGGAAGGATGAAGAGCAAAGACCTCCTCCAGGATCAGGACAGGACCGGTGACCTCTCTACAACGACGCCTGCATCGTTCCCTCTCTGATACTCGACTTCTCCTCGATTCGCCCGTGTCTTCCTTCTAATGGACTCCGCCGCCCCTCCTCAGGACCTCTCTGGACAGCGATTCAGTCTGCAATCGATCAGCTTGGCAGTCTGGAGCTAAGAGCGCTCTGACAGCATGGACGCCTGTTCCTAACTAACTTAACTAATGCTATATTCTATTATACCCTTCTATGCCCATGTACCTCCCCTTAATGTTGCTAAAATATGGGACCACTACTTCTGATTGACAGGGACAGGGGGTGGATTCTCACACCATATTGATTTGCCTTGTATTTCTGAAGCCTATTGTTTTTAAACTATCGCCCCTTCAATTTAATACATTTGCTTTATTTCCCACCCGTCTCATGACAAAATTGACAATTTATTCATATAAAATGTTGCTTTTCGACGAGAACATCTTGGTATGTAGTGGTGTCGGCCAGCAGGTCACGGCCTTGGGTGATGTCCAAATTGACTTCATCTCTTTCTTTTTCGCCTGCCTCTCAGGGCGCATGTGCGGAATCTTTGTCACACAAGCTTTCAGTTCATCAAACCCAGGCCCAAGTTTACGAACTAATAAAAGTCAAAGAGGAAAACATTAAAATCACAAATAAAATGTTTCACTCTATGCCCACTCTTTCTACTCTATTCCCATTTAATTATAAATTCTATCCCGCATTAGTAGCGTTAGAGAAACAACAGTTTAATAATGACATGAGAGCAAGCTGAAGCATGTGAAAACATCAAGCAGCCATTTTAATGCACACTGCGCAGAAGCAGAAATTTCCCACCAAGCAAAGAAAGACGTCACAACACGTGATGTGGTTGGGACATGCGCAGTAGGGTTCCCGCGCTTTAGTGGCCATTTTGGATTACAGACAAGCGTTATTCATTAGTAAAACACATAGGCAAGCATCCTTTCTATTCGTGTAGTGTATGCAAGGATTAGTAGGGACAATACAAGTTTAATAAATTAATACTATGAGGAGGTTGCGTACGAGCAAGTCTCATTTATGAGTCCTTGCTCCATCACCCCTATAGCAGGCCTTAGCAATCTTGAAGGCAGGGTGCTCAGTTCTAAGTGAGAGGGTGCCCCTGCATGAGCAGGACACCCCTGCAGCCTACGAAGTCCAGTCTCCTGGGTTGTCAGTGAAGCAGCCATACATATAGGTAGAGGTGCATTAAATCTTTGCGTAAAATGCTATCTCGAAAATGGCTGCACCAAAACCCATCGTGTTTGGTATCAATTACTTTGGAATCATACATCCACACCGGTAACCGGTGTAGGAGGTATGATTCCCCCCTCAGAAGCAACCTTCGTGGGGTCCACGGTATTCCCTGTACCAGCCTTACAGAGCCGGACAGCACAAAATGGTTGCTGCTGACCACAGACACATATCTGCCCTCCTGCTGCTGAGCCAAGCTCGAGCAGGGGAAGGCAGGACAATAGGCATCCTGTCACAGGGAGGTGTGACCACCTCCCAGATGGGATTTAGTGTATTAGGGCTCGGTGGGAGCGCTTGTCAGTGCCTGAAAAGCTGCATGTGGGGCACATTTGGTGTCCCCGTGCATAGTCCAGTTCAAACCAGTCCTGGGAGCCAGTGGATCCCGTTCTGGTGCGAAACTGGACAAAGGACTTGGGAGAACCTCCCCACTGTCCAAACCCTCCCCTGGGAGGGTCCCCTGAATCTTGCCAACCCCCTTCCGTGGGTACATAAGGGCTTACCTGACTGTAGGACCCTAGATTAGACGTGGACAAGATTCTGATCTTCGACCGTCTGGACACTCTGAACTTCGCTGGACTTTGTTTGAGCCCGACTTCGTCTCCCACTCTGTCCAAAGCATCGTCTGTGCCCATGCACCATACAGGCTCCATGCAGGACCTGTGGAGCATCAAGTACAACTGAAGATATCTCTCTTGGGGTGAAGGTGTCACTCCCCTGCAACCACAGGCATCATATCTCAACTGACTGGTCTGCTGCTCCTGAGCTCCTATGGACTCTGAAGGCTCCAGCAACACAGGAGGTGGGTTTCCAAGTCCTGCGAGGTCCGAGCTGCCCTCTCACCAAGTTTGAGGCCAGAATCCCTCGTGGGGGCTGCAATACCTGTCCCCCTGTGCACTGCATACTTTTGCAAGTGCATATGCTTGTTGGCGTTTCCCGAACAAGTGCACTGGGCTCCGAGTAGCCCCAACCCCTGGCACCATTTCCGACAAAGAACTCTGGCCTCCTCACACCGAGTGCTCCGTGGGCTGCTGCTTCGTGAAACTGCTTGAGGTCCCCTCGCGACTCCTGTGCCTCCGGCCTGGGGGTCCTCTTGAGGGTCAACACTGCTTTTCCTTGGCTCCCCTGGTTGCTCCAGGTTTGCCCTGACACCGCTGTGTTTGGTGAGTCCCCTGGACCTTGCTGGTCCGAACCGTAACCTCTCTTGACCTTCTGCGTGGGTGGCCGCTGCCAAGGCTTGTTGGTGCTCCAACTGGACACCGACCCCTCAGCACTCGACATCCTTTGTGGGACAGCTCACATCTGGCTCGATGTCTCCTGGTCCCTGTGGCTGCAGAGTCAAGAACCCCCTCAATGCACCTGAAGCACCCGACATCGGTGGGCATTCGTCTACCGAGCCCCTGGTCACTCCTGAGTGACCCAGACTCTGTCCCCTCTGTTTTCAGGTACTCTTCAACTAGAATCCACCCTTGGATTCCAACGGACACTTTTCTTCTTCCCAGCAGTGGCTCTTCTTCAAAGTCCTCCATAGAGATCGACAGCGGTTTCCGACGCCACTTCAGACCTATGCACCTGGCTCCCCTGGGATAGAAAACTCTGGTACTTTGGTACCCGCTGGTGGGGTTGGTCTACAACTTCCTAGTATCCAAGGGAATTCTTCAAAGTCCACTGGGAAGGGTCCTTAAACTCTAAAACTTCAACTGCGACTCTCCCATAGAATTGTAAGGAGCATGCGGTCATGTTCCCACATTGCACCCGTCCCCCATGGGGTCCCTACTTACTCATCTTGGGTGGTTCCTTGGGGTCCCAGCAATTCTACATACTCTCGACACTGTCTTGACTCGAGTCGTGGTTCTTATACCACTTGTTTAGTATATGGTTTGGTCTCCCCCTGGAGCCCACTGTGTATTAGTGCTATTTACTAATGTTTCTGTGCTACAGTATTGTGTGCTTTGTGATGATCTTGGTGTAGAAGATACTTTGTCATACTATAGAGTTTTATATTAATAAAAACATATTTTTATAACTACTGTGTGGTTCTCCTTTCATTTAACCAATACTATAAGGTTGCATTCTGGTAAAGCAAGCTGCTTAACATTCCTTCAAGACTAAGCCTGAAGGCTGCTCTCCACAGCTACCACTTGGATAGCTTTCTAAGGTTATCTTTGACCTCTTAAATCACCATAAGGGTTGTTTGGACTGGTACAGGGTGCCCGCTTTAATTAGTGGACAGCATAAACCAGGCCAACTTCTCTAAGTAATTGTGCAGAATCGTTGAAACTTAACATTATCAGCTGCGGCATCAAACCATATCTCCCTCTGTGAGTGACGTCTAGCTTCTACTGGAAAGGAAGTGAAGATTTTCTCTTCATTTTCATCAAAGTAAGAGGCTAAAGCACTACAACATTCTTCAGAAGGCACGGTGGAGGGTGAGACAGAGGACAGCAAGGTGAGGGTTCTAACAATCTGAAAAATTTCACATGATGAGTTATTGGTGGCTGAGATCTTCTCTGAGTAGTATTCTCAACAAGACTGATAAATAAGCTGTTGGTAGGCCTTTAGTGCCACCTTACAGTTCGCCTTACAGTGATCATAATTTTTCCAGCAGAGGTGCTCAAGCTTCTTACATTCCTTTTTAGCAATAAAAAGTTCCTCATTGAACCATCCTGCTGAGGGCAATCTGATCAAGAGCTGCTTTAAGCCAGCTATCCAAATGAGTGCTGGCTTTGCTTACATTGTAGTCTGAATGGGTCTATGGTTTTCCAAGATGTGATTAAGCCTCGCAGGAGTCACTTTGGACCATTTCATGGCCGAAATGGGGGCAGCGGGCAGGGGTAGAAATCACTGGTAGCCTATCATGAAATACATTCATAGGGATAGCTAGGTGGTCTGACCATACCAATGGAATGGGAGTACAAATTTCAAGTTGCGTCATATTAGTGAACATGGGGTCAAGAATGTGCCCCAGTCTGTGCGCAGGGGTAGACACTTGTTGGAGAAGTTGCAGACTCTCCAGATCACCAATTAGTGTTTTAGCTGCTTGACAGTTGGTATCATCTAGGTGAATATTAAAGTCATCTAGGACCATCAAATTAGAATAGCGCAATTATGTATTTATTCTAGCAATGGGCTGCCTGTACCTTATGAAATGGAAGAATCTGGAAAATACTATGAACAAGTATATACTGGATTTGCATCAGAAGTGTTTATTGGTGGTTTTCAATAGTATTTCACAGTTGAGAGCATTCAGAACAATGTGGAACTGAAAGTTACAGGTCAGACTAACTCTGGTGCTCAAAGATCCTCCACACAAAGGCACCTGCTGCAGTTGGTCCTTAAAGGCTGTTTGATTTATTTACATTTGGAATACTTTTAAGCTTTGGTCACTTGCATAGATATTTTAAAAAGAAACATGAACCAACACTGTGTTAACAAAAGGTCTTCTGTGGAACATCAAATGCTATGAGACTCAAATGATTTTTATTTTTAGTACTATCTTATCAGTCCTGAAAAGATGCTAGGTGGTGAAATGCAGCTTCCTCAAAATATGACATATGAAAAAATGTTGGAAAGTTAGATATGTTTTTTAGAACCACCGAACACATTGTCAGACCCTTTAGCTGAGTTCTAGGGGAGTGGTGATTAATGGGCAGTATCCAAGGTGGGTGCCAGTGGTGTTTAACATTAGCTGAGTCTCAGCTAAGGTTACTCCTTTTGTACATTTAAAACTGGAAGGATAGCAAAACAGAGTAATGACGAGATACTACAGGAGGTGATAAATAATTTGCAGCTCAAACACTGGATGGCCCAAGCCAATGACAAATGCTTTAAGGCCCTTCGTTCAAAATACCAAATATAAAAATCCCAAAATGAATTAGCAAACTATTGTAAATCGTAATAAACAAAATGACACCACCCCAATAAGAGGACCAGTGACATGAATTTTTAGAGTTCTACGTGAAGACAGTGACAAAAAGCTCCAAGTGCCAGTTTATGGTCACGGCAGGTGGGGGCACAGACGCGTTTTGAGGCCAACAGCAATGTATCAGAGGTTAGATACACCAAGTGAGATGGCCCGATAAATGATTTGTACGTTGGGACTTAGACTACAAAATGGATATCAAAATCTCTCAGTGGGGCAAGGTAATAGACGAAGGATGTCTCACTGAAGTCAGTTGGGGCGTTGAGTAAGGTCCCACTGAAGCTGATGACTTTGGCAGGAAAGCTCAGAGCAGAAAAAGCAAATGTTTGACTCCAGGGCCATTATTTTGTTGGCCAGATACAGTCGTGCCTTCTCTCGCTCAAAATTTCTACCCTGGGGCTTAGTAATGGGGCCCGGATTTTTCCAGCAAGAATGGTGGCAGGGTGTATCTGAAGTGGACTGCACAGAATCAGATACCTTATTGCAGAGGGTCAGTTGAACACTTTGCTGCTGCAGAGAAGCTCCAAGTAGGATAAACATTTTGGTCTATCCTCCAAATTTGATCAGCTGTGATGGTTGGTCACAGTACTCTGGTGGCTGAAAGCCTGAATTTTTTAAAGTCCCAAAATGTTTCAGTGGTAAGTCCCTTTTCCCTCAGCTCTTCATATAAGGCTCCCAGTTTTGGAGGGAGTACGGGCATCGATAAGATTTTAGCACTTTAGGACCTGGTTCAGACATTGTCTTGTTCAGGATCTAGTACATGTCCATTTGTGACTGGGCAACTTGTCATTCAGGAAAAATTGGTTTTTGAGCTTGTTGTGTACCTGTAGACACAGGAGGCTAGTCACTGACCCTTGGAGTCCACCTCTTTTTCTTGGGTACAGGAGAGAGCGGATCTAGTCTTTCAGACCTCCTCTCAGGTTACAGCAAGTAGGATTTGGTCCTCTTCTCTTCTTATGCAGGTCTAGAAAGTGTTCTGAGGATGGTGTCTTGGTGTGTCACATTTATGGTTGGCAATAGCAGGTGGGTGGGGTGACTCCTGTTTCCTCCCTACCCAATGGGGAAAATGTTCCCCAGGACAAGCCTACTCTCTTTTTCAGCCGTTCCCATTTGTCCTCCTGTAGACAATCCCACAGTGCACTACATTCCTAAATCCAAGATGAGGAAACCATTTCTTTCTTGTGCAGAGCCTGTATGCTTGCCCAGAGGTATGCCCAAGGAAATGAATAGCCCCTTATTTTGTGGTCACAAAAAACGGGTTCAGATAGTAGCTTGCATCCCACTGGGTTCGAAGCCAGCCTGGGTAGAGGAACAAAGATTTGCCATTCCCAGGTCGCACGTTACATTTACTTATGAAAGGTAAGGCCATTTACAAATTGCAAGTTATGGGTTCATTCTAACTGGTACTTCCCAATACCCCTGCAATTCTTTCTACACTAGGAACAGTTTTCACACATCATTAAAGTCAAGCACTGGCATACCAGCTGTTTGTAGGCTAATGGTAATTTGCCTAGTGGAGCTTCAGACAAATACAAGGTACCTTCCTAAAATTTACTTTTTCCTACATATTTATAAAAAATCTGACTTTACCATTAAATTATATTTTTTATGAAGATTAAAATTACTCTTTGAATAGTTTGTGTAGCCATTTTCTGTCAAGAGTTACAGATTAATGTGTATAAGCTGTGTTTTGACATTGTCTATGATTCAGCTGCAATCCTTCCAGTAAAAATAACTTTTGGGGCTAGTCACTGGTGCAACATTTCAACTTTAATTTCACACATGTTCCATTTTAAATATCAGGCACCATACCCTACTAGTAAATTAGGGGTGACTTATTAATATTTAGAAGCAGGGTCTCCCACCTGTCAGGAAGGGTTATCTTGACAGATTTATCAGCATGTTTTTAGGCTACACTCAGGCTATACATGGTAGGGCTGAAGCCATGTTTTATAGGTCCTCTCTATGGTTGGCACAATAGGTATTGCAGTTCACTGGTGCCAATGTGCTCTGAGTGAATTTCTTACACCATATAGTAGGGACTTATAGGCAATTCAAATATGTCAGTCTGGGATGGACCAATTTAACCTTGTTAAAGGGGATGTACAGGCACTTTATCCCTGTTTAGCAGGGGTTAAGTGCACACAGTAACTCCAGCAAAAGAGATAGGGCAACCATTGTGGGGGAATCATGCAAAAGATGGTGATTTTATACAGCCACTCAATAAATTAATAATTCAAAAAATGCACTGCTTTCATCAAAGGGAGAGAGCGAAAAAATACATTGCATCTACTAAAGTTCGGCACATTTTTTCTCTTCCCTATGCAGTTGCTCAGACAAACACACCCTTGCGCTATAGGACAAGGGTGTGTGCCTTCTCTAATGCTTAGGTTGAAAACATGTCTCCTTGTTGCCCCTGTCTCAAGGCACAAATCCCTGTCTATGAATGTAAGGAGATAAGACTTTGCATCAAAAACATTGTTAGTTGCATGGGATCCCCATTTACAGATCATGGAATGCCCCCTTGACACAAAGTAGCCCAACAAATAGCGCATAGTGTGACTTTCAGTTACTTTGAGGAACTTTCCAACCAAATCCTACTTTGCATTGGAGATTAAATCTCACCTCAACACTTTGCACCAAGTTTGCGTTTTGTATGGGACGCAGACCCGATGCAAAGCAGTAGGAAATCTAGGACTTAATCCATCAAAATTAGGGTGACACTAATGCCTGAAATAAAATGCCAAAGTAGAGATAAATAATGAAATTCACTCAGTTTGACCTTATAACATCCTTGGAAGTCCTCCAACTCCTGGAAAAAATAAAAAAACTTTTCATAAAAACCACAAAAAGAAAGCAAAAATCACATAAGTATGCAATAAACCAAATCAAAATGATTTTCCCTTGAAAAAAATGCAAACACATCCACAATGAAAAAACAGAAGTTCAACATTGAAAAAAACACTTGTTAAAGAAATCACAGGAAAATCAAATAGACCTCTACATATACAGTAACATCCGCCTAAATTCCTAAAAATGGTTGAAAATACAGCATAACACCATTCAATGGAAATACACATAAATGAAACATTTAGACTTCCGCACACACCTTGACAGGGGCGGTTTCTTTATATGGGCATGGGGGCTGCGCCACTCCGACAATTTCTGTTTTCTAATTTGTTTTAGTAAAACATGAAATGCACCTCTGACCCTCGCTCTATGCAAGCGTCATCAGGCAGCGTCAGGGAACTGTTTGACACGCACGTGCAATAAAGCACATGTGCCGTGTTGCATATTATTCAGGGGTTGACTTCTTCCAGCCCTGGCCTACTTCACCTCTTAGGACTGTAGGGCCACTCCCCTCCGTGACGTGTGCACCCTCGCTGATTGAATGCACCCGGGCGCTTTAGGTTTAAGCCCTGTTCTGCCCGAGGCTGCCCGGGGTGCACCTCCCAACTCGTCACAGGCTGGGGTGGGATGCCTGTGACGAGTTGGGAAAGAGGAAAGTCAGGGGGGGAACCACAGTGCGTGCAACAAGCGTCATTAATGACGCCTGGTCGCACATTTTAAACAAATTAGTAAACTGGTGTTTGTCATGCTGTTACGCTGGCCTGGATTTACTGGTCAAGAAGATCCCCAACACCATTCCTGCTTTGGTGAGTAATGTTGCTGGTTTTCATGTAAAGCGCTCCAATGGCTTCACGTCGATTTAGCGCTACATAAGACTAAAACAAAAAATAGAGTCCTCCTCTGCAAATGCCCTGATAACTTAATTCCGAATAGCTGGGGGCTGGTGAGGGCTTGCAGCGAGGTCTCAGGGCAGTGAATGGTGTTTTGAACTAGCCGTTATCCATGTCAGCCTTACATTTTATAAAGCAATGTTTGCGGTCCATGGCCTGCTGTCTGCCACAGAAAGTCCTCATTTTTTATGCTAAATTATGGTATTCCGATAATTAATCACAAAACAAAACCCATGAAGATTTAAGTCAAGACGATTTACAGAGGGAAGAAGACAAGGTATTCCCAGTTTGCTCTGCAGTTTATTTTCTAGCTTTGTAAAGCAGCGGCAAGTTGCTTTTTTCTGCTGCAATTGTTCTCTGCAGTCTGGCAGCTGAATTATCTCTGGAGTAGGAGGAGAATCACAGTGAGAGAGACAAAGGGATGGAAGTAGTTAAGGAGTGGGAGAAGTAGACTGTGGGAGTGATAGAGGCATAAGGCAGTTGCCTTAAGAAGGAAATGCATACACAGCAAAAAGAGAAGGGTGAGAAAGAAGTGGAGGTAAGGTAAAAAGGGATCCGAAGAAAGAACCAGAAGGGAGTTGTAGACAGATGAGGGGCAAAGAGTTGAAGTTCTACCAAGTGACAAGTGCAAGTAATCCACCTGGTTTTCCTTTGCTTTCTGGTATCTGTAGTATTCATTTTTCATTTGCAAACAGGAAACGACAAGTATGGGAATGTGAAGAAAATAGGAATACATTAACTGCTTACACCTCACTTGTGGCCATTTGAAATCACTAAAGTGAGAGATCCAATGGAAAAGAGGCAAAAGGTTGGAGACAAAGGTAAGTAACTGAGTGGAAGAGGCAGTGTGAAGAAAGGAGAGAAGGCTGGAGATGAAGTAGGACAAGGAGGATAAGGGAATACAGAGGATGTACCGAAGGTCAGAAAGAAGGGAGGCAGAGGCAGGGATCTGAAGTTTTGTCAGATCTGGTGCGAGGAGTTTAAATGCTAAAGTTTTTGTCTTTGCATTTTGGCGTTTGTAGTTTTGCATTCTAAACTTAAATTCACTGCTGACATGGGGCAACTTGAAATTTTGAGGAAAAAACTATTGGAAAAACGACTGGTAAAGGGAAGACATAGGGACTGGGTGCAAGAAGGAACATAATGGCCAAGGCAAATGGAGGGATCGGAGAGGTATGTTGATGGAGACGAAAAGGAATGGAATTAACTAGTAGGGAGAGGCGTGGGTATATAGAGAAAGAGAGGTATAGAGGAAGGGAAGGAACAAAGAAGAGCGTAAAGGTCACAGAAGAGGGAAGGTGGCCCTGTCTCCTAAACCCTTTTCAATCACACCAGCATCAATCCCATAACTCCTTTCTCTCCTTTGTACCCATTTGCTAATACCAGGCACAAAGCAGCATGGCAGAGGGAGGGTTACTGCACTACACAAGGGTAAAAATATGTGCACTGCCCACATGACCCAGACATAGCCCCTCACAAAGAAAGGTAATTGTGGGGATTTATGATCAATTTCTTTTAGACATTGTGCTAAAATATGCACTACTTTAATCCATTTAAAATATATATATATATTCTCAGCAGAAGATTTCCCATGAACCTCCCTTGTAGCAGTCATGCTCACTTAGTGCGCTTCCTCGCACAGTATAATTCAGGACTTGGTCTTGCGCCTCACCAATTTCAAAGTTTACGATCCGCCACTGCACCTTCAACAAATAAGACAAGGCACTTCACTAAATATAGCCTAAAAATCACATTAACATGCAGTTACTAATCCTACTAATACTTCCCTTACACACTAGATAAAAGTTAGACGTACCTTTATTGGAGAACAGCAAAATGGTACTGCTAACCTGCAGAGTCGCCGGCATACAATAGAACAAAAAAAAAAACTACAAAATAAAGCAAGCTGTAGAAAAAAATGGGAGAATAATAAAAAATTTAAGTCAAGAAAACAATGCAGTATATAACAAGCATTTGCAATGCAATAGGTCTCGCATTTGTAAGAGTTAGAACTATTGGCATTGTGAATGTCAATGTCTTTTATTTATGTGTTTTGGTTTGAAGTGTAGTAGGTATATGTCGTGTGGAGTGGATTTATGTGGGTTGCAATGGAATTGTTAGTTGTGGAATTGTGTGGTGTGGAGTGTATTTGTGTAGTGGAATTATGTGGCATGGTGAATAGATGGGATGAGAGCTACATATAATAGATAGAAAGGAAGATAGAGAGGGATAGGCAGTTTGTGCAGGAAGTGGTGAATGAACTCCGGACAGATGAGCAGAAAGTGTGAGAGAAAGAAGGGGAGAGCAGGTTACAGACTTATAAAGAGGGAGCAGCTGTGTGCACAGAAGACACGATAAGAAGAGGAGAATAGCATGTGTTTGAGGATTGGAAACTTTGAAAAGGTACGGGAAATAAACTGTGCTTGAAGACCTGAAGTTAACCATATGAGAGAGTGTTTATTGTTTGTTGTGGAATTGTGTGGGCTGGAGTGGATGTATGTAGTGGGATTATGTGGCATGGTGTGCAGTGGAATTATGTGGATAGTAATTATGTGGTTTTGAGTGTAGTTGAATTATAGGGAGTGGGATTGTGTTTTCTGGACTATAAAAATGTGGAATGGTATTTTGTGTTGAGCATTGGTATGTTGTGGAATTTAATTATGTGGTGTTTTGATTAATTGTATGTATGATGTTGTATTTTGTAGTGTGGATTGGATGTATGTGGTGTGTTGGGTAAATGTGTTGTTGAGTTGCATTATGTGATTTTTTGCCGAATTATGTGTTGTAGAATGGAAATGTGTGGAGTGGAATTGTGTTGCGTGGAACTGTGGCGTTCAGTGTAATTATGCTTTTGGAATTATGTGGCATGTTATGGAGTGTATTTATATGGATTGTTGCTACGTGGCAGTTGCCAGTGTCCTAGAGTGGAGTGGGAGAAGTAGAGTGTCATAGACAGAATTTGTTGGAGTAGAATGTCATAGAGTGGAGAAGGAGGGAGTAGAGTGTTGTAGAGATGAATAGAGATGGGCAGAGTTCAGTGGCAGAGAGTGTTGTAGAGTGCAGCGTCAGAGTGAAGTGTCAGAGTGGCGTGGAGCGGGTTGGAGTGGATTGAGGTAGTGGGTGGATTGGAGGCAGACTAAGTTCTGATACTGTCTTGTTACATATTTAGCATGGATTTAAAAAAGTACATTTACTGTTCTATTTAAACTATAGCAGAACTTACAGTAATGCTCCACTAAAATAATAGTAGCAATGCTTATTTGTTTTAAAACTGTCTCATTATAGAATGGCATTGCCTGCTGAAAAAGAACTGCAGCTGCCATACTGAAAGTGCAGCGATCCTATTGAGAAATGCAGATTCGGCCATTAAATACACAATAGCCATGCTGACAAAAGCTCTTACAGACATATTTAAAACACAACACTGTGAAAAAGCGTCCCATTATCCCAAGTAAAATATGACTGCCTAACTATGAAGTGGAACTACTGCCCATTAGGCAACTCGCAGTTCTGCTGAGATGAGCTAGTTCTGTCTGATATAAAGAGTGGCGGCCCTGCTTCAGGGTGCCCTACTAGTAATTCACGCCTATTCTCGTGACTCATGATTTGATTATGCAGGTGGCAAATATCATTAAATGCACTGTACAGAAAGACAGAGTTTAGGATTTCACCGCGCCACATAACATACAATAAGCTGGTTACTGGACTACTGCACTGTTTAACAGTATTGCATTAATAAGTCAGAATGTGGCGCTTACGCATTGCAAACTGTCCTTGAAAATACTAGCAAATGTATTTCCAGAGCTAGTGGATGCCCTTTCAATTTCCTGTTATATAAACATAGGGGCTTATTTACAAGCCCCTTGCGCCACCCGTACGTCACATGTTCATTCCCATGTCACCTGAGGCGCAAGTGGCTTGTAAATAAGCCCTTTTAAGATTTATAACTCTGTCACATAATTTGGACGCAAGCAGTTTACCTTGCTGGTCTTTTTATGAAAGAACGTGAGGTTTGGAAGGGGGCTGAAGCAAACTATAATATGAATGGAAATATTACCTTTGCTAAGTGCGACTTGTTCTGAAACTGTTGATCTGGTCTGATTCTGAACAGGTTCTAGGCTGTTTGTCCCAAAGTCCAATGATATATGACATGTTTTTAGGGCTTAGCTTGTGGTAAACTATAGCTACAAAAGTAACACCTGTAATGAATGTATCCCAGTTTTAACTAAGGGCATAATGCAGTGAAAGGGTTGCATGAACTTGCTGGCAGAGCGGGTGCAGGCGGCAGCAGCAGGCGTGGGTGCAGCTGAAGGGCGGGGTAGCTCAGAGCCCACCTCCACTCCACCCCTCCCAAAAGCACAGCAACAAAGGGACAAAAACAAGGCGCTGTAAAGAAAGCCTGGCACCTTGCTTCGCTGTAAACCAGCTGCTCGAAAGACAGCAAAACATATAAGGGGGCATGCACGGCCACACAGCAGAGAAACACAAAATAAACAAGTTGTTAACAATGCAGAAGGGGGGCACTCCAAGTTGTGCATTGCAGCCTGCGCAGCTTTAAAAGGGCTGCTTTGACGGACAGGGCTTGTAGCAGTAAATTGGGTGGTGTCAGGGACAGGCAGCTGGTGAGAAGGGGAAAAATAAAATCGGCAAGCAAAAAACGAGAGGGAGCGCATTTAGAGGAAGGAGACAAGAAACCTATTTCCCGGAACAGCCGGAATGCCCTGCCCTGTGTTTTTTTGACAGTTAGAAAATAAGTGTATTTAGAATATAGGGCACGGCATTCGAACAGCTCTAGTCCAGTTGCTCTGTGACATGAAGTAGTAAAATCTCGCATTTACAAACTGGCTTGTGCAGTCTTGGATAACGCCTTCATGTCCGAGATACACTTTGCAACACTCTCTTTCTCCTGTTGTGCAGTGATACTCTGAATAACATTCTTCTCTACCCATTTCAATATGTGGTCTTGCTCCCGGCGGAACTTCACATGCTGCACGTTGACTTGATAGTCTAAGCGCTTCTTCACTTCATGGTAAACTGTGAGAAGTCTTTACCGATAATTTGATTTGAGTAGCATGACACCGTTGTTTCTGTTAGCATCAAAAAGGAAATGGCGCCCCTCAACCCACCACTGTTCTTTGTTCTTGTCTGCAATTGCCTGTTCAAGGGCATACATTGCAGAATCTTTCACCTCTTGGACTTTAGCAACTATCTCCTCGTTCAATTTATCAGCAAAAGTTGCTACGCTAGGTCCAAATTTCTTATTTCTATAAATGATGGCAATACCAACATGTCTCCAAGTCTCCGTAATGCCTCTGGCACCACCAGCACGATCAGATAGCTCTCTGCGTCCTAGGTGTCCCCGAGTATCCGACCAAGCTTGTGCCCTGCCCTGGTTTTAAATATGTTTATAATTTCCATTTGAACGTACTGTGAGGCAGTCACCCCTCCCTAGAACTAGAAGGAGGGGATGCGCGTAGAGCAACTCGAAGTGTCGATTTTGTTATTTTATGAGCTGCCTGAGCACTGCACACATGTGGTCAGTGCACACAGTTTGTGGGGAGAACGGTTCGTGTGCCGACTCCATGTTGTGTCCATGAAAGAGGTGGGTCCGCCCTCTCGGGGCAGTCTGTCAGCCTCACTGCCTCTTTCACGCCTCCCTTTTCGCTGCCCAGAAGGGCTGGCCGTATCTTGCAGGCGGGGCCCCATGAGAATGTGTCCGGGTGGGAATGAATCCTTGACGATAGTTCCTACCATATTGTTACCCACCCTGCACTCGCTCCCATACAGGTCAGACTTTGGAGCAAGGCCCGCCTACTGACTGTTTAAATTCGTCTTCTATGCGTTCCGCCGAGCCTCGGCTTAGAAGTACGTGATGTTTGTTTTTTTAACATTAAAAGGTGCGCCGTGCTGAAACAAAGCGCGGTGCCCATGTACATCAAACCTATTTGGATGGGTGCCCCTTAACCGTCTTCTACAAAGGTTTTTACAGTTCTTTTATTCTTTCACAACCGGAAAAAAAATGGTTTGTTTTCTTTTTCTAAAACTAAAACTCATCCATACGTCAAGCAGCAGCTCAAAAATGTGTGTGTGTCTCTCCTGAGAGGCACACGCTCGGCAGGGGCTGAACAGCATACAAACCAAAAAAAACACAAAAACTAAAATTAACTACTCGGCTGCAGCTCTTATAAAAAGAACGACTCCAGAGCAAGCAGCAGGCACACGATCGGCAGGGGCTGAAAGCGGTTCAACTTCGTTAACATCACGCGCTTCCCTACCGTCCTCTTCACAGTTTTAGTTAATAGCTATTTTCCGAAGAAAAAAATTTGAAGCAAGTTTAAATAAAGACAACGGAATAAATCTGGCAGCCTCTCATTCAATGCCTCTAACAGCGATTTGTTAAAAACAGCGTTCACCTAAAAATATACTGTATAAAGCTGCGGCAACACAACAAAAAAAAACAGCCCCGGGAATAACACATCTTTTAAAACGTGCACCAGTGTCCTCGCGAAAAAACCCACAAAAGAGTTCCAAGGCAAACACTTCATTCCTCTTGCAGCATGTTTACTGTAGTTAGGCGGTGCTGCATAGGCGTTCCTAAAGAAATAGAGGCTGATCTACAAAGCGCATTAGCCTGTCAAAACGAAGAAATTCAAGCAGAAACCAATTAAAAGTGAAGAGGTGGAGTAGGTGGAGTTTGACTAGATATACAGATTACTTGAAGTCTCGGAGAGACAGCGCATGCGCTACCTAGGCGAGACCTAAAAATGTAAGTACTGAATATATATTGTAAGAGAATGTACAAAATATCAAGAAATTGTAAATGTATGTAAATAATGTTTTGAAAATGTCTCACGCAGAAATGTCATATTTGTGAAAAATACAGATAAGCACGCACTGGCAATGATAGTATGTGTGAACAAAGCAAACACAAGGAGATGATGGACGGAGCACTAAAACGTTTCAGACACTGACTCCAATCACAGATCTGGGTTGAATCCATCATCGTTCTTTAGCTCACTTCACCACCCCAGTTCAGACCCAGCCATATGCAAATCAGTCTTGACCGTTTGCCTCATGAGAACAGTCCAGACTGAACTGCCAAGCCAGGTCTTTCCTGAACCGGAAACAAGCATCCTTGGACTGGTTTTGAGATAACACCGCTCATCAGCCAGGCTAGCTTGAATCCAGTGGCAAAATGAGCAAGGGACCCACTTCTGGGCATAGCCTGCCAACTTAGGGCGAGCAAAGCAAACACAAGGAGATGATGGATGGAGCACTGAAACTTTTGAGACATTCACCCCCAGTCACAGATCTGGGTTGAATCCATCATCGTTCTTTAGCTCACTTCGCCACCCCAGTTCAGACCCATCCATATGCAATTCAGTCCTGTGCTCTCCATGCCACAGGAGTCAAGCTATCCTGGCTGATGAGGGGTGAAACCCCGAAACCGGTCCTAGAATGCTTGTTTGCAGTCCAGGTAGGACTTGGCCTGGCAGTTCGGGGTGTATTGTTCCCATTGCCGCAGGGTCAAGACTGATTTGCACATGGCTGGGTTCAAACTGGAATGGCATGGTGAGCAACAAAACGATGGATTTAGGCCCAGATCTCTGTACTGGGGTGAATGTATGACATCGTTCTGCATTCTGTCCATCAATTGTTCTTTTTGCATTTGTCACCCCGAGTGGGACGGGCATGCCCAGACGTGGGTCTCGTGCTCTCCATGTCACTGGAGTCAAGCTATCCTGGCTGATGCAGGGTGAAACCCCGAAACCGGTCCTAGGATGCTTGTTTCCAGTCCAGGGAGGACCTGGCCTGGCAGTTCCGGCTGGATTGTTCACATTGGGCACAGAGTCACAACTGATTTGCATATAGCTGGGATCAAACTGGAATGGCATGGGGAGCACAAAAACGATGGATTTAGGGCCAGATCTCTGTACTGGAGTGAATGTATGACATTGTTCTGCATTCTGTCCATCAATTGTTCTTTTTGCATTTGTCACCCCGAGTGGGACAGGTGTGCCCAGACGTTGGCCCCGTACTCTCCATGCCACTGGAGTCAAGCTATCCTGGCTGATGAGGGGTGAAACCCCGAAACCAGTCCTACATTGCTTGTTTCCAGTCCATGGAGGACCTGGCCTGGCAGTTCGGGCTGGACTGTTCCTATTGGGCGCAGGGTCAAGACTGATTTGCATATGGCTGGGTTCCAACTGGAATGTTATGGCGAGCAAAAAAACAATGGATTTAGGCCCAGGTCTCTGTACCGGGGTGAAAGTATGACATTGTTCTGCATTCTGTCCATCAATTTTTCTTTTTGCATTTGTCACACCGAGTGGGACAGGTATGCCCAGACGTGGGTCCCGTGCTCTCCATGCCACTTGAGTCAAGCTATCCTTGCTGATGAGCGGTGAAACCCCGAAACCGATCCTAGGATTCTTGTTTCCAGTTCAGGGAGGATCTGGCCTGGCAGTTCGGGCTGGACTGTTCCCATTGGGCGCGGGTCAAGACTGATTTGCATATGGCTGGGTTCAAACTGGAATGGCATGGGGAGCAAAAAAATGGATTTATGCCCACATCTCTGTACTGGGGTGAATGTATCACATTGTTCTGCATTCTGTCTATCAAATGTTTGTTTTTTTGCATTTGTCACCCCGAGTGGGATGAGTATGCCCAGAATGGGTCCCGTGCTCTCCATTCCACTGGAGTCAAGCTATCCTGGCTGATGAGGGGTGAAACTCCAAAACCGGTCCTAGGATGCTTGTTTTCAGTCCAGGGAGGACCTGGCCTGGCAGTTCGAGCTGGACTGTTCCCATTGGGCGCAGCGTCAAGACTGATTTGCATATGGCTGGTTTCAAAATGGAATGGGATGGGGAGCAAAAAAAACGATGGATTTAGGCTCAGATCTCTGTACTGGGGTGAATGTATGACATTGTTCTGCATTCTGTCCATCAATTGTTCTTTTTGCATTTATGACTGTATGTGTGCTTTATAAATGAAAGCATCTCTTGTGTCATCGGTGGAGTAAGGCCTCAATAAGTCATCAAACATGCACTCTGTCACTCATATTTGCACTAATGCATCCAGCCATTCATCCACTGACTAATTCCTTCATTCATCCGCTGATACAAATGCAATAATACATATACACACTCAACAGCGTATGCAAGATGAGCAAAAGTATACATGTAGAAAAAAGAAAATATGCTGCCATCTAAACTAAGTGGTCATATGTTTGTAATAATGAAACTAAACATAGCAGGGGTATCTGCCCTGTGTTGACAATTTTGGAATGGTAAAACAATGATACAATGTGGACAACAGCATTCCACAATGATCTCCTCTTTTATAGGAAGTGGCCTTTGAGCTTACGTGAGTGGCAAGCAAGCAACCTGTTAACTCTGTCGGTGAGGTGTAGCGTCCTCATATGAAATATTAAAATCAAAATAGGAGAGGCAAATAAATGAAAGGGCAACAATAAGAGGAGAACATTCAAAAGTAAAGTACTTGTCAACCAGCCATGATACTGAAGCGCATTTGTGGGCATGGGGGACCACAAATATTCTATACCCCAGAATATTATCTCAACACAACGCCCACTGGTTGATGAATCAGAGACTCTAGGATGCCTCAGCACTTTTGCTTTATTGACCATAGGGCAGCTTTTGAATATGTCGATCAGGTCAAACTTTGGCGTAAACTGGCAGATTGGAACATCCCTCAGGCCTACTGAATATGCTCATTTTGCTACATACAGACACCTGTGCAGGTTAAACTGGGCACTGGAAAACACCTCTCTAGGAAAATCCCAATGACTAGAGGTTTGAAACCGGAGTTCATGCTAGGATCCACCCTGTTAAATCTTTTTGGCTGATCAAACACCAAAACGAAATACCTCCAATTCCCATGCTCTAAAACTAGGCGGCATGACTCTCTCCAGCCTCCTATACACTGATGATCTGGTGCTAGTAGGTCACACTGAGGTGGGGCTGCAGCGCCTGCTAAGCATCACACAGGAATATTTAATGGAATATGGCCTGACTATCAACTAAGGGGCATATTTATGAAATTAGTGGTGCAGGGCAGCGCAGCTAGTCACCTTGCTACGCTGCCCTACGTACCTGGTAAAGGGCAGGAATGCACCAGTATTTATCCAATACAGTGCATTCCTGTCCTTTCCCCTTGCGCTGGTGCCATTTTGGCAGCCTTGCGCCGGCACAGGCACCCTTGTACCATGGCGCAAGTGTGCCTCCATTGCATGCAGGATTGTTTTTGTGCAGGAAGGGGCCTCTTCCTACACAAAAACAATCCTTAGAGGTTTCTTCCTCTTTCTATATATGCTGCACCCTTAAAACTAAAAATAACCTTGCCACCCAAAAACGCATACCTACTCTAAAAATACTTTTCCCACCCAAAAATCCATTGCCAACCTAAACCCTAAAATTGCTCTTGCCACCCAAAATACCAATCCCTCCCTAACCCCTAAAAATTCCCTTGCCACCCAAAACTCCAAACCCACCATGAACCCTAAAAATGTACTATCCAAAAACCCATACCAACCCTAAACCCTAAAAATTCACTTACCATCCAAAACCCCAAACCATCCCTAAACCCTAATCATTCACTTACCATCCAAAACACCAAACTCAACCTAAACCCTAAAAATTCCTACAACCCAAAAACCCATGTACTCTTACCCACCCTAAACCCCCAAAAACTTTCTTAAAACCACTTAAAAACCATCAATACTTACATATACTTATGTTTAAAACTTTTCCAACAAATATGCCATTACCATTCATGCCTTTACAATGAAATTCGTTGTAATGGCATGCATGGTAAAGACATATTCGTTGTGAAATCCTGCATGTTAAAGATTTGTGTGGTTGTGTTGCCTGCGTGGTTAAGCCTGCGTGGTAAAGGCATGCAGGGTTTGGGATTCGTGGTAAAGGCTGATTCCATTATAGCATATGGAAGTGAACTTTTTGAGAGGAAGGAAATGATCATCTTGGACAGCATCATGACAAGGATGTATAGAAACATTTTCAATCTTCCTAATTGTACATCACTGGCTCAGATTAAGCTGGAATTTGACCTGCAAGGGCAGACCTGGCCATATTGGGGACGGGGGGGGGGGGCGATATAAGCTGCTGGAAAAAAAATAAGGAAGGATGCCCCCAATAACTTGAATTTCCATCGATGGCAGGAGCTGCAGAATAGGGACTATTGAGATGCCAGAGGATATCTTAATGAATCGCTATATGTAACCAGGTTAATCTGTCTCTGGGAAACTCCTACCAGCCACGTGTGTTTAAATAAGGCCACCCTAGCATGCAGAGCCGGTGCCTGGATGATTCTAAAGAACTATGGAACAACTGCACCTCAGGAATACTTTCATCTTGGATATGCAAACACTGTCAAAGAGAAGTTTCTGAAATATCCTTTAGGCTTGCTCCCTTCTCTGTTACATCTACCTCCATGGCAGCGAAACCCTACACAGAGTGGTTGCCGCTTATGGGGCTATGACAAAGAAGATCTGCCACATCTGATATGTTCTTGCAAGGAGTTAAAGGCTGAACAGAATCAGTTACTAAAGTCACTTTTTAACCAAATAGGAATACGTACACGTAGGCAGGCTGTGCTGGCTTTCCTCGCACCTAGGGATCCGTAGCTGAATTGCTGCCCTCTGAAGTTCGCTAAAAAGGTGGAAGGGAAAATGACAGCACATCACAGACAGCTGGGGCTTGTTAGGCTCCCTTGATTTCCGTACAATCTTTGCCCTTTTGGAAGTCTTTAAGGGCAAGATTCTCTCTTGTGCTTGGATCGCAGGTTTTGGAAGACACTTCTATTAACTTTTAGTGCATCATTCTCTGTGACGCCTTACGTAGCTCTGTCCATTCTGCTAAACATCCATTGAAACCCAGGGTGGATGAGCTACTGTCTGAAAGAGCACATCCTATCGCCAGGCAACAACACTCGAATCATTTTATTTTGATTTCTGCCAATCTTGAAAAAGTCAGTGGGGTGGGAAATTTAACGTCTTAAGCTGCTGCTGGGTAGTTGTAGCTTTGTGTGCATGCGGTTATTTTAATTGGCAGTAAAACTGTTGTTAAGGGCGGGTGGGTAACCATTGCAGATTCACTTAGGATGCACTGTATTCTTTATTCCAATGGGTGGATACTCATTTTTAATGTTTTTCTGTTGATCTGGGCCTGTAAGTAGTGTAGATTTGATCAACACCCACTTTAAGGTTCTATATGCACTTTACTTGCCTGATGAAGGTTTTACTACATTTTATCAAAATCTGCTACAGCTGATATTGCAAAGTGATGCAAGGTACTACCTGCCACTGAACTCATTCGCTCAGTTTGTACTTATTGGCTATCCAATGGGCAGATAATATTTTTCATGTTTTCACTGTTGATATGGGCGTGTAAGTATTGTAGATTTGCTCAGTATGCACTTTAGTAGTTTGGCGCATTATATACCATGTCTCAATTACATTTTTTACAGCTGGTATTATAAACTGATGCAAGGTGCTATCTGCTGGATCACTGACAAAATATCGAAGGTCCAAAAATCGACCTACAAAAATATCGGAGCAAGAATATCGATGTCAACAATATCGATATCCTATCTACAACATGGTAAGTACAAAAATATCGAAAAAAAATATCAATGTCAAAAATATCGTTATCAAAAATATCGGGGTTTTTTTGTTAAAAAAAATATGTAAAATAAACTAAATAATACTTATAAATAAAATAAACATAGTTAAAAATATTTTATAATGTTTAAAATTAATAAGTAATATATATAATTTAATAAAACATTAATTAAACATATACATATAATATATAATATATATACTTACTTAATAATCAGTTTTAATCATTATTTTAATAAATTATAAATTATTAAAAAATATTATAAATTACAAATACATCTATACACATAAAACAATAACATACATAAAAATTAAATAATTATGTATAACAAATTAAAAATTAAATTTACTTTTAATATTTGTAAAATTAATTATATACTACATTAACTAAAATAATACAAAAAATATTAAATAGCGGAGGGAATAAAACTACTATTGCAACTCCCAAAAAAACAACAGTAAGAAAAATGTTGGATAGCGTAGAGGTTAAAATTACTATTCCCACTCTAGAGAGTGCAACAGTAGAGAAAGTATTGGATAGCGTAGGGGTAAAAATTACTATTCCCACTCCAGGTAGTGCAACAGTAGGGAAAACATTGGATAGCGAGAGGGTAAAAATTAATATTCCCACTCCAGTGAGTGCAACAGTAGGGAAAGTGTTGGATAGCGTAGGGGTAAAAATTACTATTCCCACTCTAGGGAGTGCAACAGTAGGGAAAGCGTTGGATAGCGGGAGGGTAAAAATGAATATTCCCACTCCAGTGAGTGCAACAGTAGGAAAAGTGTTGGATAGCGTAGGGGTAAAAATTACTATTCCAACTCCAGAGAGTGCAACAGTAGGGAAAGTGTTGGATAGTGTAGGGGTAGAAATTACTATTCCCACTCCAGGGAGTGCAACAGTAGGGAAAGCGTTGGATACCGTGAGGGTAAAAATTACTATTCCCACTCCAGTGAGTGCAACAGTAGGGAAAGTGTTGGATAGCGTAGGGGTAAAAATTACTATTCCCACTCCAGAGAGTGCAACAGTAGGGAAAGTGTTGGATAGCATAGGGGTAAAAATTACTATTCCAACTCCAGAGAGTGCAACAGTAGGGAAAGTGTTGGATAGCGTAGGGGTAAAAATTACTATTCCAACTCCAGAGAGTGCAACAGTAGGCAAAGTGTTGGATAGCGTAGAAGTTACAAATAACATACTTATAAATAAAATAATTTTTTTAAATAATTAATGAATTATTAAATAACTCTAAACTATTTACCAATACCAATAAATAATTATGAAACACATAATTACCAATAGAAAATTTATTAACAACAAATTAATAATAAATACCAATAAATAATAATTAATAAATATTAATTACTAAAATAATAAATATTGAACAATAAAATATTTTTGATAATAAAAAACATATAAATTATTAAAACTTAATTACCAATTAACTAATATTGAACAATTAAATGCTTTTTTATACCAATAATAATAATAATTAAACATTAATTATCAATTAATAATTACTTCTTAATATATTAATACAATTTATCAATAAATAATATTTAATAATATTTCATTACCAATTAATGATAAAACAACAATAAATTAATTTTTAGAACCCAAAAATTCTAATTAAAAAAATTACCAATTAATAATTAATGTCCAATAAATTAATTATCAATACCCAAAAATAAATTTAATAATTACTTAATTAGATTTCAATTACTTCCAAAAGTATTCCCCTATAAACGCACAACACACTCCAATAATAAAATAATACACTTAACATAATGATCAATTAATCAAATAATAAAAATTAATAACCAAGGGGCACATTACGATACCCGGCGTAAAAAAATCCGCCAGGCATGGAAGCGGCAAAAATCCGCCCGCACACACCGCCTGAACACCGACCACGCCATTATGAGTACACAAACTGAAAACCGCCATCGGCGGAAAAATCATACAAAATACCGCCCGCCATCGTCCGAGTCGGAGTCAAACCGCCCGCCACGGACGGAAACACGCACGACAACACAAAACCGCCCGCCCACACGGCCGACACACCGCACGTGAAATTACGATCGCACCGCCATGAGCGCGGAAAACAACAAAAATACCGCCCGCCAGCGCAAACAACGCCGATGAGAATCGACACGGCAGAAGCCATGGCGCCCACGTACCTGCACAGAAACCATCCGCACACAAAACCAATAGCACACAACATGGCCAACAAGTCCACACAGCAAGGCACGCACAAATACACAAGCACAGTACACATCCCGAAAACACCCCCCGGACAAACAAAAAATACAAAGGCCAGAACCCCAGACACAACACACCTGAAAACAACAGACCATGAGGACACACCCACATAGGTGAGTACAAAAGCAGCACTCCCACAGACCACAACCCCTTGCTACATTGCAAACCAGAGAGGAGAGGAGAGGACACAGTGACACAGCAAGGACAGCAGCACACCACAGAAACGCACACATCACAACCACCACCACCACCACCACCAAACACCGGCACCACAAACCCCCTGCACATTACACAACACACACCGCACCAGCACCACAAACACCATGGCACCACAAAGGATGCCCAAGTTCACGCCCATGGAGCTGACGGTCATGGTCGACGAGATCATCAAGGTGTACCCACAAATCTATGGGAACATGGTCCAGCACACACCACTAGCCACCAGAAACAGAATGTGGACCCGGATCGTAGACCAGGTCAATGCAGTCGGGACCCTGCCCAGGAACAGAACCGAGATAAACAAACGTTGGAATGACGTAAAGAGCCTGGTCAAGAAGAAGGAGGGCAAAAACAGAGAGCTGGCTGCCGTCACTGGCGGAGGGAATCCCGCGCTCTTTAAGACCTTCAAAGCGTGGGAGGAGAAGGTGCGAGTCGTAATACATCCGGAGATCCTCGCCGGATTAGCAGGGGGAGTGGAGGCTGGTAAGTACAAACTAATGTATACCAGCACACCGCTATGTACACACATGCGCAACCACCATGCCACAGCTCCCAGGGACAAACACCCCCATGTCCAGCACACAATACACAACACATCACACGCACATGCAACAGACACTACCACACACAGGCCAAACCGAACAACTGTAAGATGCGTGGGGACATGTGTACACTAAGCCAGCCACGTAACCACCAACAGGTCCACAAATATGCCAGAAGCGCCACAACGAGCACCCACCACACCCATGTGTCCGCCACAGCTGCACCAACTGACAAGTAACAGGTAAGTGGCAGGAACACAAAGTGCAGTGGGTCGGAGGGGGACAGCTGAAGTACAACACCCACCAGGCCCCCACTCCCACAGACCAGCAAGGTGGAGCACTCCCCACACCCATGTGTCAGGCACAGCTGCACCAACCGACAAGTAACAGGTAAGTGGCAGGAACACAAAGTGCAGTGGGTCGGAGGGGGGACAGCTGAAGTACAACACCCACCAGGCCCCCACTCCCACAGACCAGCAAGGTGGAGCACTCCCACACCCATGTGTCAGGCACAGCTGCACCAACCGACAAGTAACAGGTAAGTGGCAGGAACACAAAGTGCAGTGGGTGGGACGGTGGACAGCCCAAGTACAACACACACCAGGCCCCAGTCCCACAGCACAGCAAGGAGGAGCATCCCCCACACCCCACACCCACGTGTCAGCCACCGCAGTGCACAACGACAGCCGAAAGGCAGACATCACGGTCCACAGCAATCGGTGTCAGTGGGTGTACAGCCACCCCCACGACCCACTACACCCCCCCACCCCCACAGACCTGCAACATGGAGCACCCCCGCTAAGAGCCATGTGGCATCCAGTACAGTGCACGCACGAACAACTTGCAGGTGGGAAACTGGACAGGGCTGGATTACTGGAGGCATGAGGACCATAACACCACCAACACATGGGACATGTCACGTAGCACACGAACACGCAGCACCGCCCACCGTCACGAACAAGTGAACAATGTGCACACGGACATGAACAGCAGACTCACACCCCACATGACCCATCACAGACATAGCAACACCCAAGGAGCCACGTCTGCATGCACAAGCCACACTGAATATAGTCCCACACGGCAGCCACTGTGCAACTCATCACACACAACCGAAACACCATTGAAGTCCTGTCCATGTAGCCCCTACTGCCTGTCAACCACACACCCCACAACTACGCCTATGTAAGACAAACAACACTAGACGCAACAGAGCGGAACAACATAAATGCACACGAACACCACTGAACCCATCAAACACACAGACACACCATGCACATACAACATACCATCCATCCCATCCGTCAGCCCCAGTCTCATGAAAGGCATGTCATCCGCACAGCTGCCACACATACAGCAGTCACGCTAAGACACATGCCCATGACCAACCATGTGCCAGAAGTCAATTAAGCGCACGACACACTGTGAGCAACAACACACAACATGGGCCACACCCCCCCGAGCACTGCAGTGATGCACATGGCACAGGGCAGCACGCACACCAAGGAGATGGGACAACTGCAATACGTTGGCTGGCACACAACTATCACTCACTCATAACGATGCGTCCAATGCCATGTCCAGTAACCACAACAGACAGCAAATATGCAGGGCATGTCAGGCATGCACACACCTCAGACCATGCACTGTCATGCTGCCACAACACATGTCACGTTCGGCACCCATGGCTCACAGCATGTACCCCAAAAGCATATACCCTCCCAAATGCGAATCTGGGGCATGGCCCCCATGTTGCCATATGCGTTCCTAAGCGTTCCATTTGAACCCCAAAAGCATATTCCCTCCCAAATGCGAATCTGGGGCATGGCCCCCATGTTGCCATATGCGTTCCTAAGCGTTCCATTTGAACCCCAAAAGCATATTCCCTCCCAAATGCGAATCTGGGGCATGGCCCCCATGTTGCCATATGCGTTCCTAAGCGTTCCATTTGAACCCCAAAAGCATATTCCCTCCCAAATGCGAATCTGGGGCATGGCCCCCATGTTGCCATATGCGTTCCTAAGCGTTCCATTTGAACCCCAAAAGCATATTCCATCCCAAATGCGAATCTGGGGCATGGCCCCCATGTTGCCATATGCGTTCCTAAGCGTTCCATTTGAACTCCAAAAGCAAAGTACAAACCAGACCCAGGATGGGCCAGGAGCCCGCATACACCAGAGTCACAATGAGTAGGGGCAAAGCAACACACCCATCGGCATGGCCAATCCGTCCCATGCCACATGTGCACAGCACACAGTCCCATTGCCTAGCACACACACCTACAGATGCCACAGCCACACACTCGCCTCCGGGAAACCCATGTACGAGATTGCACGAACTGCCAATGTCAGACGACTAATACATACTTCGCCAGGTGCAACACAATAACAAATCTCATTCTCTCCACAGGTGACGAACTGCTGGACGCTGGGGATGGAGACAGCAGCCAGCACAGCCAGCCTACAAGCCCCCAACGAGGACACACGGATCTGGAGGATCTGTCCACCTCTTCGGACACGGACCACCAAGCTGGCCCATCTGGCGTGGCAGGGCCCAGCCGCTCCCCAGGACCCCTCCTACCCACCAACCCATCATCCAGGGATGCTGAACAGTCCCAGTCCCCTGCTGCCACTGTCGTTGCGGCCACACCCACGGTCATTGCGGCCACTACCACTGCCGCAACCGCCACCATCGCCGCACCGACCACCACCGCCTCCACCACCACCACGTCTTCGCTGGCACCAGCCCCAGCGCAGGTGGTGGCCCGGCCGACTGGATCCACCCTGGGAGCCACAGCGAGGACCGTGGTGAGCAATGTGGCTAGTGGGCAGGCCGGTGGCAGCAGGACTGGTAGGAGGAGCAGGGTCAGGGAAACGCCAGCCTCCCCTGGGAGCCATGCCCTGCCTCAAATGGACAGAGTCCTTGGGGCCTATGAAGAGGCCCAAGGACAATGGGCCAGGTCTGCTACTGACACGCGGGAGGTGCTGGGGGTGCTGAGGTCCATGGACGCCCATATGGGCCAATTCGTGTCCCGTATGGACCAACTCGTGGACCTCATGGGCCAGCTGGTGGTGGCGGTGGGGTCACAGGCAAGGCCAGCAACACCACCTCCGCCACCACCTGCTAGGGCGCAGGCTCGGGCAGCAGTGTCCACTTCCCCTGCGTCCACAGCCAGTGAGCACACCTCACCCACCACCAGCAGGTCGCCACCACACACCCCCTCCCAAACGTGGAAGGGGCCGTCCGAAGAGGAAACAGATCTCCCGGGAGGACTTCGCCCGCTCCAGTCGCAAGTGAGGCAGCCAGCCAGCCTTCCGCCAGCCTTCCTTGACCAGCCACTGCATTGACTTGCTCTACGATCCCACTCCACACAGCCATCTGGATGGCATGTGTGTGTTGGACTATGGACATAGAACCAGTGGGTACACCCTGATCATCACGCAGCCATGACCGACAGCTCATTGTCACTGCACGCACCACTTTTGTCATCACCTTACACACAATCACATGTCACAGTTTGTAATAAATGCACCTTTTTCACTAACTGCTGTTTGTGCCCTGTGTCTTTATTGTACGGAATACAACGGCCACCTTGGGCGGAAAGGCACCTGATGCGTGGCATGGAAATGGAATCCGGAGGGCCTGTAGGGACCTAGGGGTGGGAGACAGAACAGGAGCACATTCAATGAGTGTGTCACACACCCATCACACAGTACATGTCAACAACTACAAGCAATGTACACACATCGCACAGAGCAATAGGGCACAATGCCACAGTCACCAACAGTGGCATACTACCCTGGCCATGGAGCGTTGACACACTGCACGCAGTGAACATACGGCCACCCTGACACAGCACACACACACCTGCATAGATACAGACACATCATCCGTCGTACATGGACACTCACCGTCAAGTGAAGTAGCGGGCGATGAGCTGCTGGCGCACATTCCCAGCTTCCTCCTCTCCGCTGTCCACCTCACTCGAGCTGTCCTGGTCTGCGGGCTGGGGCCCTGGTTGATCTCCGTCATCCACAATGAGGGGGATCTGCTTCCGAATGGCCAGATTGTGCAGCATGCAGCACGCCACCACTATCTGGCACACCTTCTGTGGGGAGTACGCCAGTGCACCCTCGGTGCGGTCCAGGCACCTGAACCTGGACTTGAGGAGGCCAAAGGTACGCTCGACCACACGTCTGGTCCTCCCATGTGCCTCATTGTATCGATCGTCTGCTGGGGTGCGAGGATTCCTCAATGGACTGAGCAGCCATGCCCCATTCGGATACGCAGAGTCACCTGGGTGTGAGGGACACAGAGAACCGTTGCTATTCCAACTGGACAGGGGACAGCATCGCACAACCAGCACGCTACACCACTCCACATACTCACCGACAATACAGCCACGATCCTGTTGCAGATTGGCCATCAGTCGTGGCAAGATGCTGTTGCGCATTATGTGTGCGTCATGGGCCGAGCCTGGAAACTTTGCACACACGTGGGTGATCACCATGTCCGCAAGGCACACCACTTGCACATTCAGGGAGTGCGTGTGCTTCCTGTTGCGGTACAGGTGCTCAGTGGCCTGTGGTGGAACAAGGCCAACATGAGTGCAGTCAATGGCTCCCACGACGTGTGGGATTCTGCCAAGGGCATAGAATGCACCCTTCACTGCCGCCAATTCACGAGCCCTGGGGAATCTGATGTACCTGTTCCGGTACAGCATCATGGCTGCCAGTACATCCCTCAGCACCTTGCTGAACATGGGCTGGGACATCCCTCCTCCACTGCCCACTGTGTGCTGGAATGACCCAGTGGCGAAGAAATGCATGGCGGCCATCACCTTAGCCGTGGGGGTGACAGCAGTCGGATACACCCTGCGGGGACGGAGATGGGGCTCTAACATGGCACACAGTCGATGCAGAGTTGGCCTGTCCAGCCGAAACTTCCTGATTACCTCTGTATCGTCCATGTCCGCCAGCAATTGGTATGGGCGGTCAATGTTCGGTCTCCGCCTGGGTTAAATGGCAGAGGACACATGTCAAAGCAACACGGCACATAGCAATTTCGCATACACATCACTGACATGACTGAGCAAGCACATGAGCCACAGCCCAGCTGTCAAGCTGGGACGGCACGGCCACAATACACTTACACAGGTCTCCCAACAATGGCAATGGCAAGTGAGACATACCACTGCCATGTGCATGCACATGGGGATCTAGGCCCCAATGACTTGCGGGGCGTGCTGATGGGGACTGACTGCATATTCGTCAAGCGGCAACGCCACGGCAACATGAGTGTCTGCTGAGCATGGTACTGCTTCCGAGGCTGGATGAGTATGGCACACGACGACGACGATGTGGGCACGGGCTGAGCGGCCAATACAAGTGGGACCTGTGGCACGAGGGGATATGAGACAGTAGTAGGTGTCAGCACTGCACCCTATGTACAGCACTGTACGGATCACAGCTCCCGAAACATTGACTGGTGTCCACATTGACAGCCCCATGCCAAGACGGCTGTGTGCTTGCAGTCACACGTCACAGGTGAGAGGTTACATTGCACGTGCCAGGTGGCAGTCGTACATAGTGGGAGCTGGCATGTGTGTGCATGTGTCTCCTGTTCAGGATCCACCAGATGGGCGCTGACTCTGTACTGACCATTGGACACAGCATGTTCCGTGGAAGGCTTGTGTGTGTGGGATGGTGGCACTGGATGTGCCTCCGTTGGGTGGGGGGCCATGCACAGGGCGGGTACGTCGATGATTGCGCATTGTTGGTCACGGTGGGTGCACCAGCTAAGATGTGTTGCCCTGTGTTCAATTCCTATGTCCGCATGATGATGGACTGTGGATGTGGGCAGACTACACATTGGTCGATGTGCTGTCTATATGCATGTGCCTTCACACCAGGCACAGCTGCCCCTGCACATGTGACCCCTGCTGGACTCGCTGCTGGGTCTGTGGAGCTGATGCACCTTCTGCGCGTGGGGCGGACAGCTCTCCTCACTTCCCTCATTGCGCATGTCATGTCTTTGCCGCAGGTGACATGGATCATGGAGGGCCCACATGTACGCGTGGGTAGGCTACACATGATTGTTCACTGGTCGCCACCCCCAGTCAGTGTTTCGAATGGGAAGGTTGTCGTGCTGGTGGTATGTTCGATGTGGCGGATGGGCGGGCCTAGGTGCGGGCTTACATTCCGGACATGGGGGGTAGTTGGATTGGCGACTAGTTGCAGTACACACGGGACACGTCTCTTCCTTTCCACATCTGGGTCATCCCTTGTACTAACTGACAGTGATACAGTCATCTTCGCCCCAGCCCTCATGTCCTCCCCTCGCCCCCCAATATGCATGCTCACCTGCGAGGCTAGCGCTTGCACAGGCAGCCCCAAGCTCGCACCAGAGAGGGCAAGGAGTGTATGTGTGGGTCCAGTTGCACGAGTGGGCTGTCTCAGGGTATGATGTGTGGCGGGACGCCGTCCACCTGCGTGGTGCCCCAAATGGAGACCCGGCCTGCATGGACTATGCATCACAGTCTTCGCCTTCCGGATCCGCCACCTGCGACACCCAGTGGCTGTGGCTGCCCTTGCGGCCATGCCGCGTCCGTCTGTGGCTGATGGCCCACACATTCACTCTTTGGCCTCTCTGGGGAGGGCTCAGGGGTGGTGGCGCACGCGCTTGCACTTAGTCGCAATGGCATGTGGCGTGGTTGGTATGATGGGCAATGGATGGGATGGTGCGAGCCACCTCCCGTGACGTCAGTGCTGCTCGTGCTGTGGTGCGTCCCCCTACACTTCCATTTGACTTTTTGCCATGCTGGACGTTGAGGTTCTATTGCCTGCGTGATATGACCAGGAGGAGCGCGAGGAGACCTCTCACACACCATGCTCCACTGCCATCCCGTGCCCTGTATCGCCTGTGCGGATTGACTATGTTGGGGTTACACCTGGTCGACTGGGGCTGTGTGTGCCTTGTCAAGGGGCATGGCGGGCGCACAACAGGATCCAGCTTGTCCACAGAGGGTGGGCTGAGGTGCGCCTGGTACCGCTTTGTACGTGTGCCCGGCTGCTGTGCACACACGTGTTCACTCCCCCCGACAGGTGTCCTCTCACAATGCCCAGGGAAGCGGTGGTGTACTGTTCATGAGCCCTCCCAACACGGCGTGCTCCAACTTGGCATGTGCGCATCTACCCGTCGCACCCACCCACCTGAGCACTGCGTCCATACGACTTCACACGACACATGTGTGTCTTCCACAGTAGTGCTACTCATTTGCGTTGACATCCAATACCAGTGGACTACATGGTCATGTCACGACTGCCGTGTACTTCACATACTCTCATCCTCTCTCATTCGTACTTGTGAAATGAGTCAGCGGAGACAGTTCTGGTTTCAAACATTATATTGAGTCTTCTGTCCTCTGTGATGCAGTATAGTGGACACTACTGGCAGCGGAATACATATTGAGGATATACTGAGCATGATTACAAATGGGATAGGGTGTGGGGTTACATCTGCTTGGCCAAGGCTGTGCTAATGTACATTTACGTATAGCTGCGGAGCTGCGGACTTTGACACAGACGGTATACATGTAGCCTACCAGACCGCTCGGCATCATGGGCACAGTCCATCTCAGTTCCATGTGACAGGTTTGCTGCGGTTGTTCCTCATGCACGCGTGCATGTGAGATGACATCAGGGCATGTGCTTGCGTGCATGCAGCGGCGTGCCACTTGTTGTTGCACTGTGGTGGTTACTGGACATGTCACAGTCACTGGGGTCGTGTTGTTGTTGTATGCACTTGTCGTCCATGCAAAGGTCCTGGTATGGGATTCCCGGGGCGGGGGTGGGAGGGGTGCAGCACCCACAGACTCCAGGCGACCTATTCATGTCCACTGAGCGGTGTGTGTGTCCATGGGCGCTGGATCCATGTCGTGTCCTGGTTGTTCGTGCAGTTCCGTCCATGTGGGTGCGATGCACAGAGCCCATGCCACTGCCTCCCACGATGCATGCGGTGTTCCTGGATGTGATGGGGAACAGTGTGCATGTCCCGGTCATATCCGATGTCATGGCGATGTCGTTGATGGTGTGGTTACAGTTGCCGGTCGTTTGGTATGGCTGTTGTGGTGGTAACTGGCCAGTCCGTGCGGAAGCTGAGCATGGGTGCGGGGTTGGACTTCATAGGTCACTCGGGGAACCTGCGTTGTGGTCCGACGTATTTACAGGTTGTCAGGTATGCGATGCCGTCCAGCAGGGCTTCCATGTCATTGGTGGTGTACATGTTTGCCAGCCAATGAAGCGGATGGTGGCTGTCAAGGTGTTGTTCGTAGGTTGTCCCTTGGAGGACCATGATGGGGCATGCTGGGTGACATTCGATGTAGCTGTTCTCGATGATCCGTCGTGTGGAGGCACAGTGGTTCCATTTCAGTGCGCGTGCGATGTTGGCCACATACGCCATGCCCCCATAGGCAGAGCAGGCCCTGTCGTGTGTGTCCAGAGGGAGGAGTAGTGGTAGCAGGTCCGCCTTCAGACATGCCGGGTTGGAGAGGCATATCTCGACGGGATGCTGGTAGGGACACCTCCGACAGTAGAAGACGGGCATGACGCAGCTGAACAATGTGATGCGGTAAGTCAGTCGGTAACTTACGTTCAGCAGGGACAGGAGATCGCATCCCAATGTATGTATCGTGCTGGTTTGGTACAGCTTGAGCTCTTCGGCGTAGTTGGGTAGGTGTGTTGCGGTTGCCATTTCGCAGCGGTTCGTAGAGGTGGCGTGCTCCGGCTGTGTGTGCAGTCTGCAATGTGCACGCTCCGGGGTTGCTGTGAGCTCTGTGTAGTCGTGGGGAGACAGGACTTGTGTTCTGTTGGCTTGTTTGGAGGACACGGGCCCTCTTCCCACATGCTTCTCAGACAGTTCAAGGTCGGTGCTGTGTGACTCCTTCCAATTAACTTGCATGTGGCCGACATGGGGGAGTGTTTTCTTCTTTCCTCCCCGTCCGTTGTGTGCTTCTGTGATATGCGCTATCTGCCGTGTGGTCGGTCTCCTCGGCATGCCTGTGTTGGTCTATTCTTGGACAATGGCTGTATTCACCGGCTTCTGTCGTAGGGCTGTGGTTTCGGTGTTGGAATGGAAGGTCATTCAGTGCTGTATGCTCTCCCTTGTGTGGGCGGCAGGCTGCCTTTCCGCTCTGCGTTGGGCCTTGTGTGTGGATGTAATTCTTGGGCCACCTGTTGTCGGTCCCCGGGCTCTTTGGTGTTCCGTTTCATGTGTCTTGTTCATATGTGCAGGGTGGTATGGGTTTTTCAGTGTGGTACTGGCGTTCCTCTTCCCGAAGGGGCCCTGCTTCTCCTAGTTGGTGTTGCCGCCGCTGTGTGCTTCGCCATGTTTGTTACACTGGGGTGTGTCCTGCTGTTGCGTGACTTAACTGACATGTGTGCGTCGGTTGTGTGGCGTTGGGTGTTGTCCGTGAATTGGGCGTTGGGGACATGTCTGTGGCCGGCCTGTCACGTGTCATGTGCGTTCGGGGTGGGGCTGGTGTGTGTGCTGCTTGGTTGTGTCCCTGTGTCTGTGTGCGACGCATGCATGGCGCTGCGGTTGGCCTCTGCATTGTGCGCATGTGTGGCGGCGTCATCGGCGCTTTGGGGCCGTGACGGGGTGGTTGGTTCCTAGTCCCAGGTGGTGTGTACACATGTGTTCCGCGATGTTAGGATTTGGCCTGTGTGTCATATGTGGATGCAATGGTGGATGTGTAGTGTGCACGCGCTGGTGGGGGGTTGTCCGCTTTATCCGCCCTTGCACTGTGTGCGCTGTTTGCGTGCACTTGTTGTGTGTGTGCCTACCTGCGTCTCCGCGGTACGTTGCGTCCTTGGTGGTGCATCAGCAGAAGCATGGGAAGGGCCTGCAGTGCTGGATTCATGCCCGGGGTGCCGCTTCTTCGTTGTCCGTGCTCTGCGTCCGTGTTTCCGCCTCTCTTTCACGTGCGGTGTCTCTTTGCCGTGGGAGCCGTTTGTTTGCGGCATCGTAATTTATGCGCCGGGCGGGACGTGTTTCGTCGGACGGTGTGTGTCAGTTGTGCTGCGCCGCTACGTGTGCGGGCGCACTTTGATGGCGGACGGTGTTGCTGGCTTGCCGGCGGTGTTTGGCCTGCTTTTCGCATCGTAATTGGGCGGGCGTGTGGACTGCTGCGTGCCGGCGGTAACTGGTGGTTTTTGCATCCGCCAGCACGGCGGTAGTGCTTCCGCCCGCCATCGTAATGGGCCCCCAAGTAATAAAAATGTATTACCAATTATTAATTAATTAACAATAATATAATTATCAATACCAATTAATTAAAATAAATTATAACTTAATTACATTTAAATTACCTAATGATCAATTAATCAATTAATACAAATTAATAACCAATTAATAAAAATTAATTACCAATTATTAATTAATTAACAATAATATAATTATCAATACCAATTAATTAAAATAAATTATAACTTAATTACAATTAAATTACTTCCCACGCTATTCCCCTATAAACCCACAACCCGCTACAGAACTTAAACGCAAAAATAATTAAAATTAATTTATAATTCCTAAAAATTAATAATTAATTTAGTATAATTAAATTACTTCCCACCCTATTCCCCTATAAACCCACAACCCGCTACGGTACAAAAAAAAAAAAACTTAAAAAAAACATTATTAACATATAAAAATTGTATACATATATTTTTAGACAAGTAGAACACTTAACAAAAACCACATATAACACATACATATTAAAAACATAACAAAATACATAACAATAATACAAATATCGATATTAGTAACATCGATATTAGTAACATCGATATATTTGATTTCGATATTACTAACTTCGATATTACTTACAATATAAAAAAATCGATATTACTTACCTTAGGGTCAATATTCTGTCCATCGATATTCTTAACATCGATATTCTGTCCCTTCGATATTGTGACTTCGATATTAGTGTATGCCGATATTTTATTTTCGATATTTTGACTGCTCACCCTATCTGCTACCTGTTATTTGCTACTGAATTTACTTTGACCTTTTGTATCTTTTTACTGTTTTAATCTTTTGCAAGGGTTTTAAGTAACAGAGCAAACCAATATACTTGAAACCAGTTGAACTGTTATATGTATTATATTGCCCACTAAGGCTGAATACTAGCTCTGTGTACCATACTAATGTAAGACAAATCTGTATTAGAGAGCAAATACTACTCTATTGGAGATCGGCACCCATTGTCACTTGCACTTTCTTTTGTTTGTATGTTTTTTGGCCATCATCATTGCTGTGCACTTTTCTTTATAAACCTTTATTGGGTGCTTCTTGACCCTTGAGCAAGGAGAGGTTTCTCCGAAACAGGTTGGGTATTTTGCTGCAAATAAATTACATTTGTCACATCAAGACAGTTCGTGCTGTGTCTTTCTGTGTTGAGAAAGGCTGCCTTTTGTAAATATATATCGCCAGTAGGTAGTTATAGTTAGGACCTTGTTTCTATTCAAAAGGGTTTTTTCTTTTGCCAATATCTTTGGCGCCGTTTGACAAATCTTCGCGACATTTTCAAAACTAATGGTTCACTCACGGCAGCTCCTGTCTTGAAAGTTTTGGGGTGATTCGTCAAGCAGAGGCCGAGAAAAAAGATGGTCCCAAAACGCGTTTTCTCCATGTTAATTTCTGTAGGAACCTTAGACATGGCTAAAGCCCGAACTGCTGAATGGAATTACACCAAATTTGGCAAAAAGGTAGCTCTTGGTTCAGAAAGCGACCTTTTTTTTAAATGGTGTAAATCCATTCAGTAGTTCCTGAGAGATTCAAAAAATAAAAATATCGATATCTGAGGGCCGAGGAGGATTCGCGAACCCTCCCGAGCACAAGCTTCATTCTGATTGGCTGCCAACACTCCAAACCAAAATGTGTTGGCAGCCATCTTGTGACTCGGTAGAACTGAGTCACAGGAAAACAGTAAAAAAAAATGATAAAAAACAAGAAAAGGGGGCAGGGTAGAAACACCCTGACCCCCTAGGCCTGCTTAGGGGGTCCCAGGCCCCAAAAAGCTTTTTTTTTTAAATATTTGCGGCCGAATTCGCGCAGGTGGGCCAGGTCCCGGGGGCAATGAGGAAATTATATTCGGGGGCCCATGGGGGCCCTCGCAGCCATGGGGACCACCACCTCCACGGGGCTTTTAAAAAAAAATGCGAGGGGGGCTCCTGCCCCCCCACACTGCTCCAGGGACCGCCACCTCCCTGGGGTATTTAATTATTTTTGGGCGGGGGGGCCTCGTGGGCCCCCCCAAGCCCTAGGGACTTCCACCTCCTTGGGGCTTTAAATTATTGTGGGTGGGGGGCCTCGCGGGCCCCCTCAAGCCCCAGGGACCACCACCTCCCCGGGGTACATGATTTAAATGCGGGGGCCACACGGCCCCCCACAGCCCTGGGGACCGCCACCTCCCCGGGGCTACTTTCAAAAACAAAGTGTGGGGGGGCTTAAGCCCCCCCACACTGCCCCGGGGACCACCACCTCCCCGGGGCACTGTTGATTAAAATGCGGGGGTCCATTGCGGACCCCCTGCCCCGGGGACCACCACCTCCCCGGGGCTTTAATCAGTTAGGAGGGGGTCCGCGGGGCCCCCCTCCTGAGCCCTAGATGGATCTAGGGACCGCCACCCCCCAGGGCCGGTTCCTGCAATGTCCCGAGGTGCCCACCCCCGGGACATTGCCGTTTGCTATGGCAGGGCGGGAGCACGGCTCTGACGGTCCCCGGGGCCAATAGTGGCCCACGGAAGGGGCCGCGCAGCCCCCCTCCTTAAAAATAATTTTAAAAAAAGATTAAATATGTGGCCATGCCCTGGGGGATGGGGTCCCCAGGGCCGAAATCGGCCATGGGAGGGGGCCTTGCGGCGCCCTTCCCGTTTAAAAAAAAATAAATGCTCCGCCCTGGGGGATGGGGTCCCCAGGGCCCAAAAATATTAAAGAGAAGGGGGGCCACACAGCCCCCCTTCCAAAAAGCAAATTTAAAAAAGCCGTTATCTCACCAGAGGCCCCGCCCCCTCTCTGCACCACTGTGCAAACGCGCCTCCTGGCGCATTCTGGATTGGGGGATTAAGCCCCCTTGAATACTAAGGGTCCTTACGGGCCAACTAGACCACCAGGTACCTCCAGTAATCCCCACACAGTGGGATTGCTGAGAGGTGGTCCAAGGCCACGCCCCTTTTTACACCACTCTGCAAACGTGCCTCTTGGCGCACTACTGGTGGGGCGATGAGGTCCTCTTGTGTCCTGAGGACCTCAAAACTAAAATGGACTTCATCCCCTGAGCAGCAGTGCGCCAGGAGGCGTGTTGGCAGAGTGGTGTAAAAAGGGGGCGTGGCCTCAGACCACTCTCAGGAGGCAAGGGGACTTCATCTCCCAACCAAGAGCATGCCAGGAGGCGTGTTTGCAGAGAGGTGTAAAAAGGGGGCGTGGCCTCTGTCCACCTCTCAGCAATCCCACTGTGTGGGGCTTACTGGAGGTAACAGGTAGGCTAGTTGGCCCCTAAGGACCCCCACAAGTGAAGGGGACTTCATCCCCCAACCAAGAGCATGCCAGGAGGCACGTTTGCAGAGTGGTGGGCAAAGGGGACGTGGCCTGCTATGAGAACTTAGCAATCCTGTTGTGTGGGGCTTACTGGAGATAATAATAGGAGGGGTAGTTGGCCCCCAAAGATGTCCTTGGGTGTTGACTACCCCTCCTGTTACCTCCAGTAAGTCCCACACAGTGGGATTGTTAGGAGGTCTTCGGAGGCCACGCCCCCCTTTCTCCATCACTCTGCAAACGCATCTCCTGGCACACTGCGGGTTGGGGGATGAAGTCCACTTTACTCCTGAGGGACTTTGGGGGTCAAGAAGCCCTGCTGGTAAGTCCTACGCAGCAGAATTTCTGAACGCTGGTCGGAGGCCCAGCCCCCTTTCTGCACCACTCAGCAAACGCAACTACTACATTATAGTTGTAAATTAGCATTTAAAAAACCTTAGAAATTCACTGAAAAAACAATAGGTTTCAGGGACTTTATAGATAGTAATTAGCATTTAAAAACCTTAGAAGTTCACTGAAAAAACCATAGGTTTCAGGGACGTTATAGTTAGAAATTAGCATTTAAAAAACCATAGAAATTCACCGAAAAAACCATAGGTTTCAGGGACGTTATAGTTAGAAATTAGCATTTAAAAAAACCCATAGAAATTCACTGAAAAAACCACAGGTTTCAGGGGCGTTATAGTTAGTTGGACATTTCAGTCGTACAAAACCAGAGAAATTCGGCCATTATAGTTAGTTGAGCTAACTATAACTCGCGCCCCCGCAATGCACTGCTGATGACATCACATATTACATCACTCATGACATGGTCAGTGACATCACTGATGACATCACTGATGACATCTCAAATTACATCACTGATGACATCACTAATGACATCATCCACGTGATATTCTGATGCACCTCCTCACAGCCGAATATAACCTTTGATACACCCACTCTAAAATACAGACTGCCATTCTCGAAACCATAGGCACACCAATAGGGGAGAGGAGTTGGCCTAACGGCTAGGGCGTCTGACCTCGAACCTGGGGAACTGGGTTTGAGTCTCGGAAATGACGCTGAACATCCTGTGATTCTGGGCAAATCACTTAATCTCCCCGTGCCTAACAAAAATGAATGTGTGTCCTAATGTAACGTAACTGGTGCTATGTAAAGTGCTCTGATACCCGATTCGGGTCAAGTTCGCGCTATATAAAACTCTGCAAAAAAAAAAATACCAGTTACTACATACCCACTCACTGATTCCTAGGTCTACATACACATCCACTCCGTCATCCACACAGTCACTCATACATGCAGTCACTCATCAATACAGCCACTATCATATGCACTCATACAGCCACGCAGACACTCACACACCGCCACTCACCCACAGAGTTACTCACACAGCTAGTCAGTCATGCAAAGAATCAATCACACTCCCATTCACTCACCTACACAGTTATACACACACCACCTCACTTATTTATACAGATACTAACACATACTAACTCTCTTATACAATCACTGACACAAGCACACACTCATCCATACAGCCACTCTCACAATCACTCACTCTCACATATAATCATTTATATACTCCAACACTCACATATACTGCCTTTCACATATGTAGTTACTCACACATGTACCACTGAGATATACATTTACTCACTAACACAGCCATACACACACTCACCCACCCATACAGTCCATCACAGATGCACTCTTGAAACCATGCACCCAGTGAATCACCAACTCACACATCTATGCACAGAGTCACACACACCCCACCCACACAAACACTCAGGCACCCATACAGATACTCAGACAATCAATCAATAACCCATATAGACACTCATGTAGCTACTCACCAACCCAAGCAGCCACTTACACACCAACTGACAGACTGATACAGGCATTCATACAGATTAGTCAGTCACCCATGTATTAGTAAGACACGTTTAATCACTCACTTATACAGTCAGTCATGCACCTATTAACTCATCCATTCAGACATTCATACACCCACTAATTCTTCAATACACCTTGGCATATAATATATATAAAACATATTGAGATGTCATCAGTGATGTCATCAGTGATGTCACTGACCATGTCATCAGTGATATAATATGTGATGTCATATGAGTGCATTGCGGGGGCGCGAGTTATAGTTAGCTCAACTAACTATAACGGCCGAATTTCTCTGGTTTTGTACGAGTGAAATGTCCAACTATATATATATATTACCTGCTGGCGGTCGCCTGTAGGTAGTTATAGTTAGACCATGTTTCCAAAAATCTCAGAATGGCAGGATTGCAACCAACCCCACCTCAACCGGTATACTCGTGATGACACTTGAGCCTTTAATGAACTTTCAAACATTCAGAGACAACACCAACGCCTGCTCCTGTTTTTATTGTTTTACTCCCCCTCATTCTATTTTTGAATGTCAATGTTTGGCTGTTTCTCTTGTTCTCAACAATGATGATATTGCCCTTGTTAGCCCACATCTTACATTAGATAAACTATGAAGTTGGACAATTACGTACATTTAATATTAAGGACATGACACCCCAATGAATTTTAGAAACATCACCGTTTTCTTTTTAAACCATTTTGTATTAATGATCCGCTATTTAACTTTTCTGTATGTAAGAAGTATTTTTTTTAATTGTCAAGATTTTAAGTAATCAAACAATAAAGATAAACTGAGTCATAATAAAAGCATTTTTTGACTTGCCTATAACTTCGGTGTCGTTTGAACAATCTTCATGAAATTTGCCAAGGTAGTTTATGGTGGTCATGGAAAGTTTGGGAAAGTTTGGGGGTGATCCGTGCAGTGTGGACTGAGAATTCGGGGCACGAAATAAGGGTGCGTTTGTAATATTAATTCCAATTAGAACCTTTAACCACACCTAGAGCCCAAACCGCTGAACTGACTTATACCAAATTTGGCAGGGAGGTAGATTCTGGATCTACGAGGTGCCTTTTGCCTATTTGGTAAAAATATGTTCAGTAGTTTTTGTGAAAATTATAGTGATATCTCTGGCCGCAGATATTTTCCAAAGGTTTTGTGTTGAATCGCAAATGCACGTGCCAACGGGAATACTTTGATTGGCTAGACGGAACCTGAACATAAAGTTGTGGCTGCCATTTCATCTATTTGGAATGTTTCCTGGGGCTGAAAATTTGTGTTAAATCCCACATAAGGGGTCTGAGTACAGGTATTGGGACCACATGTTTTAGAGATGAGTGTTAGTGACTCAAGTTATATGTCCAAAATTTATTTTTTCAATCGCGTGCAATATTCGCGCCGACGACACAACCGCCAGCGCGGCCCCTCATGCACCGTTCCATGGACGTCGCGACCATCGACGACTTTGCGTATATTGGTGAGAATATAAAAAATATATATCAGTGAATCATTAATACGCATTGTTATAGAGATATTGAGATTTTGATAGATGTTTTTATAGAGTTAGTTATATAGTGATGTATGTACTGTGATGGTAAGAATTAATTATATAGTTATCTTTTTTTAATGTGGCGGTGGCTATTGAATTCCTGCTTTTGCTTTCTGCCTTCACTACGTAACCGTGGGGATCGTGATGACCAACATTCTTGCGAACTCCGGCCTCACCGTGAAAACGGAAAATTGGTTTTAGAGATGGCTGTTTTAGAAATACACTAGAAACACATGAGTAATAAACTCCTAGGGCCCAATTCACAAAAGTAATCTGAGACAAAATCCGAACTTTACAACTTTTGGGAATTCACAAAGGTCATTTAGCTGTAGTAAAGTTAGAATTTTGTTTCAGTTAAACTTAAGTTTTGGTCTTAAGTTTAACTTAAGTAAAACTTAAGTTTAACTGAGACAAAATCCTAACTTTACTACTCCTAAATGCCCTGGTGTGGGTGTGTGAGGGTACTTCCTTAACAAGGAGGAACAAGGAGGAATTCCCCCCTGTAGATTATCTAATCTACACTCCTTGACAGAGTTCCTGTCACTTGTCCTTCTAGGGACCGGACTGGTCAGCTCTTTCCTAGGAACAGCTACCCTCTAGTGATTGAAATGAAATGAAGAACGGCAGTCCTATAGCAAAAGATGTGATAGTACCTAAAAATGTGTAAGAAGTTATTGCAGAAGAGGTACTAGGGAGGCGTAGTCAGGCCCCTGTATACAAATGGAATTGTAGTGGTGTTTGTAGTATTAGACAGCAATCCATTGATATATTAAAGAAATTCCTACATATATTTCCAAGGCGAAGTTTAAAACACAAAATAAGTACTTTACAAGATTTGGATCCTTGCAAGCTGAGAAAGCATACACATTTGCAGGGACACCCCTTAGCTTGTTTATCAAAGCAAGTGTGCCAAAGCACCTTTCATCATTTTAGGATGTTAGCTGTCCACCACTCAACAATGCAAACTTTAGTTTGGAGGCTTTACTATGTGAAAACTCCTGCTTTATGTTTAGGAGACATGAATAGGGCACTTTTTCATTGTACTGGTACTGGGCCAGAGGTAGAAAAGGTTTGTGATGATTTGCAGTTTTGTTTCTTTGGTCTAGAACAGGACTCTAGGGAAATTGAAGAGTTGATAACAGGTGGAGTTGCAGAACAGGACACAGGTACTTCAGTTGATAGTTTTGGAGAAGAGATTACAAAATTTAAGACAGTATGTGCTGAAAAACAAGCGTATGTTTGTATATGCTGTCAACGTACTCACTACAAGAATCAAATGTGGACCATTGGCTTATATTTAAAACGTGAAAAAGAAAATAATGATAACTGGCAAAAGTTTGCACTGTACTTATTTGTAGAACAACAATTTGACTTCTCCACACGACAAGTGGCTGCTGCGGCGGAGCGCAAGCTGAACCTCTGGCCTCTGGTCTAGGATCCGCTCTCTCCCCAGCAGCTCCACTGTCCCTGATGCCGCTGCTGACCCCGTCTCACACCCTCCTGGGAGGTGTTTGAGGCCGCTGCTGCCGAGGTCTGTGATTGTGCCCCCTCTGCTGTTTCAGGTTCTGCTTCTTGTATTAGTATTGAATTTACTGTGTTTACTGTGCTGTACTTTGTGCCTGATTCTGTTTTTGCTTTCTGAGTTATTGTTATTGTTTTGTTGCCTGTTTTCATTGTTGTGCCGTTTTTCTCCCGCAGCTAACACCCCTGCAGCCCCTCCCCCCTGCCGGTTCCTGCTCCCGCCTCCCAGCTGCACATCCCCCCCCTCCCTATTTAATGGCGGCCGCTGCGGGAAGCGCAAGCTGGACCTCTGACCTCTGGTCTAGGATCCGCTCTCTCCCCAGCAGCTCTGCTGTCCCTGACGCCACCACTGGCCTTGTCTCCCCCAGTCCTGGGAGGTGTTCGAGGCGGCTGCTGCCCAGATCCGTGATTGTGCCCCATCAGCTGTTTCAGGTTCTGCTTCTTATATTAGTACTGTATTTACTTTGTTTACTGTGCTGTACTTTGTGCCTGATTCTGTTTTTTGCTTTCTGAGTTATTGTTATTGTTTTGTTGCCTGTTTTCATTGTTGCGCCATTTTTCTCCTGCCGCTGGTGCCCCTGCGGCCCCTCCCCACTGCCAGTTCCCGCCTCCCAGCTGCACGTCCCTCGCCCCTTCCCTATTTAATGGCGGCCGCTGCACGGTCACGCCAAAGGCACGCCCGTCTGCGCCCGTCTGCGACCCGACCGCGACCAGCGCCAGGGACCCTGGATCGCCGACCATCCACCACTACCACTCAGCTGTCCTCCACGCACTCAACCGCGGAAGAAACAACAACTGCCAGCAGTCCACACCGAACACAACCCAAAGCCAGTTTTCCTGCCACCACTGCCGCCAGACCTTCACCACCGCCTCGCCGCCAACACCGCCGACGCCCTGAGGTGCATCCTCCTCAACATGCGCTCCATGCACTGACACGCCGTGGAGATCTGGAACCTCCTTGACACCCTCTCACCAGACGTTGACTTCTTTACAGAAACCTGGACCAACGCCTCCTCCGCCCCTGACATCGCCATCCCGGATGGATACAAGATCCAGAGGAAGGACCGCCCCAACCACCCGGGAGGAGGACTCGCCATCGCACACAAAAACTCCCTCCACCTCTTCACCTCGAGCGATGCCTTCTCCGCTGCCGAACACCTGCACTTCCAGGTCCAGACCAGCCCAAATCCACACTCCGCGGCACTCTCGCCTACAGACCCCCGGCCCCAATCCCTCTTCGCCTCCACCATCACCAACCTCATCGTACCCCATGCCATCGCCTCCATGGACTACATACTCATCGGAGACCTGAACTTCCACCTGGACAACCCCAGTGACCACAATTCCACCACCCTCCTTGACAACCTCACCCACATCGGACTGAAACAACTCGTCACCATGCCCACCCACAAGGCAGGACACACCCTCATCCCCATCTTCGCAGGAGGCAACAGAATCCACTTCAGCCACACCACGCAACCCCCATGGACTGACCACCACTGCATATACTTCCTCATCAACAAACCCAAGCCACCCAAACCTGCTCCGTGCCCTCCGCAAAGGAACTGGAGCAGAGTCACCGAGGAGCAGCTCAACTCTACCCTCAACCATGACACTCCCACTGCTGCAACCGACCCCAACCTCGCAGCCAGGGAACTTCACACTTGGATCTCCAATTGCGCAGACAAGTTCGCCCCACTACGCAACCACGACAGACAGCGCCCCAGGAAAGCCACCTAGTTCACCGCCGACCTCCAAGAAGCCAGACACACCTGCAGACGCCTTGAGAAGAACTGGAGAAACAACAAGACGCCTGAAAACCACACCACCTACAAGAACGCCATGACGGAATATCACCAACGCATCAGAACCACCAAAAGAAATTTCATCCACAACAAAATCCTCGCCAACTCCAGCAACTCCAAGGAACTCTTCAGCGTCATCCAGGAATTCACCCAGCCCCCCAGCAAAACCACGGACATCACCCCTTCCCAGGACCTCTGCGACAAGCTCGGATCTTATTTCCATCTGAAAATAAAGGACCTCTAAGACAATTTGAATGACCAAACACCTGACTCCGCAACCACTGCGCCCTCCGGCAATGCCAGCCAGCCCACCATATCCTCCTGGACACCGGTCACGACCAAAGAGACCACCGCGACCATGAAAGGCATCCACTCGGGGGCCCCCACAGACCCCTGCTCACTGCACATCTACCACAGAGCCGCCACCACCATTGCACCAGAATTATGACGCACCATCAACGCCACTTTCAAGACCGGCACCTTCCACGATGACTGGAAACACGCAGAAGTCAGACCCCTGCTTAAGAAGCCCTCAGGGAATCCCACAGACCTCAAGAACTACCGGCCCATCTTTCTCCTCCCCTTCACGGCAAAAGTCGCTGAGAAGACCGTCAACACACAGCTAACAAGGTTCATCAAAGACAACTCCATCCTCGACCCCTCTCAATCCGGATTCCGTAGCAACCATAGCACCAAGATCGCCCTACTAGCCGCCACAGATGACATCCGCACCCTCCTCGACCAAGGCCACACCGCAGCCCTGATCCTACTAGACCTGTCAGCAGCATTCGACACCGTCTCCCATAGCACACTCGCCGTCAGACTACATAACACCAGCATACAAGGAACCGCCTCGACTGGATCCGCTCGTTCCTCACCGACAGAAGCCAAAGAATCAGACTCCCACCCTTCCTCTCCAAACCCACGGAAATCAACTGCGGAGTACCCCAGGGATCATCGCTCAGCCCAACCCTCTTCAACATCTACATAGTATCGTACGCCGACGACACCCAGCTCATCCTCTCCCTCACCAAGGACCCCACCACCACCAGACTCAACTTCCAGGAAGGAATGAAGGACGTCGCATCTTGGATGAGTAACAGCAGCCTTCAGCTCATCTTGGAGAAGACAGAAGTCCTCGTCCTCAGAACCACTCCGTCAGCATGGAATAACACCTGGTGGCCCACCGCTCTCAGCAGCCCTCAGACCCCCACGGACCATGCCATAAATCTTGGCATTGTACTCGACTCCTCCCTCTCCATGAACAGGCAGGTCAACGCCTTTCCAGCTGCTTCAACACCCTCCACATCCTCCGTAAGACCTTCAAATGGATCCCCCCTGAGTCAAGGAAGACAGTAACCCACGCACTCATAACCAGCAGACTGGACTACGGAAACGCCCTCTACGCCGGCATCAACAAGTCTCTACTCCGCAAGGCCAGATGATACAGAACACCGCAGCCAGACTCAACCTTGGCATCCCCCGACACGAGCACATCAGCCAACATCTACGGAGCCTTCACTGGCTCCCCGTCAAGAAGAGAGTCACTTTCAAGATACTCACCCATGCCTACAAATGCCTCCACAACACAGGACCCCAATACCTCAATGAGAGAATCGCCTTCCACATACCCTAAAGAAACCTCCTATCCACCAACCTCGCCCTCGCCGAAACCCCGTGCAGCCGCAGAGCCAGAACAGGGGTTAGAGCCTTCTCCTACATTGTGGCCAAGACCTAGAACGAGCTCCCGGACAACGTCAGACGTGCCCCCCCTGAAAACCTTCAGGAAGGCTCTCAAGACCTGGCTCTTCGACTGAACGGAACTGCTGATCCCCCCCAGCGCCTTGAGACCCTCACAGGTGAGTAGTGTGCTTACAATTCCCTGATTAATTGATTGAGTACTGCTACAATAAATTAGAGGATAATAAAATGCCTGCTAGAGCTGTGCATAACAAGTTAGAACTGGTTCCCTTTCCAAAAGCACTTCAAGATTTAAATATTTATGAGTCCATTCTTATCCAAACTATACATCCATTTCAGGCTATTGTACGTATGGAGCCAAAGACAGGCAAGTTACCTCCAACAGAGCTGCAGAAAGGTCTAAAGGGTAGAGTAGTGTATTAGCCATAAGATGTCAAGAAAAACATTGAAACGGTAGGGGTAGATAGAGATTTAGAGGAAGGACTAATAATTCTTGTAAATGATGTGCCTACCAAGAACAAGATGATATGGCAGGAGATAGTAGATGTTGCCAAAGTTAAAAAGCAACTTTATATCTGGTAAAAAACAATGTTTACTACAGAAATGTGGAAAGCCTGCTAGATATCACACATATGGAGGGTCAGGCATTTCCATCAACAGGTCAGATTGAGAAGATGGATCAGTCCAGAACAGAAGAAATTTATGAACATTATAGCATCCACCCCTTGCATTCTAAAGAGGTTATTGGTGATGCCATTGAGCTGCTTAAAATGGAGGAAGCAAAAGGAGCTCCATTAAGTGTGTGGGAACAAAGTTTAGAAGCAGCAGTGTTCCCCACATCTTTTTCCTACTGGAGTAGGTGGCAGGTATGACGAACGGTCTGTGCAAATACCTGCAGCTGAGGATAGATGTAGTAGACTTTATTCAGAAGATCCTAGATTTTGTCAGTGTATTCCATATATGTTTCACCTATTATTTGTGACTGACTTGTCTGGATTCTCATATGCCGTGAATCATATTCTAAAAACAGAAGCTAATTTGCATAATATATCAGCAAGAGAAGATTTGGAGAAAGTTCAAGGAAAATATGAGCACTTGGAATACAATTTAATAAACATAATGGCATGTCAGTGAGGGACTAATAAATATTGATATCAGCGTCATGGTGAACTGAAGTATATGTTGAGGAACCTTTGAGCACCTACTTGGATCCTGACGCTTAGTTGTGCTGATTATGCATGGGATGACCTGCTAGAATTCTTGCAGGAGGCAAATTCAAATATAAAAGACATTCATCTGAAGTTGCCAGGAGAACTGTTCTCACTAGACCCTGTAAATGTTTGCAGATATTTTAATCACAGATTTCAAGCAATGATGGCTTTCATCTTGAACAAAACAAAACCTCCTCTTGATAAAGTGATTGATTTATTTTGGCATAAAGAGTACCAAGCCAGAGGTGCTTCCCATATTCACATGCTGTTGTGGGTAAACGATGCCCCAAAATTTGGAACAGACAGTGATGAGTCTGTGTTGTCTCTTATTGAGCAGTATGTAACTTGCTCCATCCCAAAGGAGAGTAGTTACAACATATTAAGAGAACAATTTCAACGATTCCCAAATCATAGATGCGGAAAATACTGTCAGCAAAAATACAGAGCAAAAGGGACGTTTTATACAAGATGTTGTTTTGGATTCCCACGACCTGTCATCTCATAAGGAAGAGTCAACAGCTTTTTGTCTGCAGTCAGACATACACTTACAAGGAAATTACCGAAAAATACATACAACCTAAGAAGAACAGAGGCCTCCAAGCACATTAATGACTACAACCCTGTGATTCTGAAGATGTGGAATGCAAACATGGATATGCAGTTTGTTGCATACAACTCAATTGCTGTTGCTCAGTTTGTTACACATTATATAACAACATCAGAGAGAACTGAGATGAAGGAGATGTGAGAGGAGATTTCAGCAGAAAAGAGTCTTACATAGAAATTTAACGGTTTTAGTTTGAAAATGCTTTCTCACAGAGAGATAGGCTCCTATGAATGGGTAGACCGATTAACCCCTTTCATGCGTTGGACACACGGGAGCCGCTCGACGCAAAAGTGCTCATGTGCTTCGGACGGCTCCCGCGCTTCTGACGCCATGGCACAGGGAATCCCTCTGGGCCGGGCACCAGAGTGATTCCCTTTCCCCCTAAACAGCCTCAGGAGTTGCGGAAGAGCTTCCCCAACTCCCGAAGCTGTTTAGTTGGTTGACCTGAAATGACGATCAGCGAACACATCGTGCTGACGTCATTTCAGTGAAACCCAAAACAGTTTCTCTTTCCACATGCTCAGGGGGCTATCTCAGCCCCCGAGCATGTAGAAAAACAGGAGAGGTATCATTGGAAAGGCGAGAATCTCTCCTTTCCAACGGTACCCCTCCCTAGTGGATCCCCAAGCAGGGGTCCACCCACTTGACACCAGGGAGGGGGAGCAGCCCTTTGGGCAAGTGCCTTTGCTCTACCCAATTGTTTTTGGGGCAATTCAGTCTTTCTTCCCCCCTCGGGGGCAGAAAGCCCACTAGATGCCAGGGATTTTTTTTATTCGATTTAGGGGTGGGGGCTGCCCGAGATGGGCATGCCAATGCCCCCTTCCCCTGCAAAATTCCAAAGTATTTCTGCCCCCCCTGGGTGGCAGATGCGGGAAATAGCTCCTGATCTGCCCTCTCCCGGGGGGGGGGCAGAAAGCCCACTAGATGGCAGGGATTATTTTTATTGTATTTAGGGGTGAGGGCTGCCCGAGATGGGCATGCCAGTGCCCCCAAACCCAGCAAAATTCCACAGTCTTTCTGCCCCCCTGGGAGGCAGATGGAGGCAATAGCCCCCGATCTGCGCCCCCCGGGGGGGGCAGAAAGCCCACTAGATGCCAGGGCTTATTTTTTTATTGTATTTAGGTATGGGGCTGCCTGAGATGGGCATGCCAAAGCCCCCACCCCTGTCCCTTGGGAGGCAGATAAGGGCAATAGCCCCCAATCTGCCCCCCCGGGGGGGCAGAAAGAACACTAGATACCAGGGATTATTTTTTCTATTGTATTTAGGGGGTGCTGCACGAGATGGGCATGCCAATGCCCCAACCCTCTGCAAACTTCCAGTCTTTCTGCCCCCCTGCGAGGCTGATTGAGACAGAAGCCCTCGATCTACCCCCTCCACCCGGGGGGGCAGAAAGCCCACTAGATGCAGGGATTCATTTTTTTATTGTATTTAGGGGTGGAGGCTACCCAAAATGGGCATGCCAATGCCCCCCCAAAATTCCACAGTCTTTCTGCCCCCCCCAGGGGACAGATTGGGGGAAATAGCGCCTTATCTGCCCCCTGGGGGAGCAAAAAGCCCACTAGGCACCAGGGATTATGCTTTTTATTATACATAGGGGTGGGGGCTGCACAGAATGGGCATGCCTATGCCCCACCCCCCCATAAAATTTAGCCACAGTCTTTCTGCCTCCCCCAGGAGGTAGATGGGGGAACCAGTCCCTAATCTGCCCCCCAGAGGGGCAGAATGCCCACTACGCACCAGGGATTTTGTTGTTTTTTTAATATGTTTGGGTTGGGGCTGCCGAGAATGGGCATGCTAATGCCCCACCCCCAAAATAGTATTTCTGCCCCTGAAAGGCAGATCGGGGCAATAGCCCCTTATCTGCCCCCCCCGGGGGGGCAGAATGCCCACTAGGCACTAGGGATATGTTTATGGGCATGCCAGTGAGAAGACCTATAGGCAAGGGTTGCTCTCTTTTTTTTAGGCACACATTTTGGCTTTTTCAGTGATATTTTTTGTCTCATCTGCACCCAAGCGGGGGCAGAAAACCACTAGAAACCAGAGAGAGTTTGTGTGTGTGTGTAAACTGGAGTTTGGCTGACGGTCTGCGTGTACTGACCTCTGGTTGGCATTTTGCTGGCGGTGTGTATGGAAGAGCACTTGGCTAATGGTGTGGGTGGACTCACGCTTGATGACGGTGTGTGTAGATTGGCGCTTGCCTGGTGGTGTGCGTGGAGTGGCACTTGGCTGGCGGCATATGTGGACTGGTGCTTGGCTGGCTGTGTGCATCGATGGTGCTTGACTGCAGGGCCGGACTGGCCGCAGTGGGCACCGGGCATTTCCCCGGTGGACCAGAGAGGTGGAGGCCGGTTTTCTTGCCTTGGGGGCGGTTTTGTCACTGGGGGCTGGTTTTGGAGCAGTGCTGTAATATCGGGGCCCTGCAACAAAAGCGAGAGCAGTGCTTTTTACTAGCATGCCCTCCCTCCCAGAACCGGTCAAGCAGCAATCTGCCAGGGCTGGTTACTGTTCCCAGTCTGGCCCTGCTTGGCTGGCAGTGTGCGGATATAGCACTTGGCTGGCGGAGTGCGTGGGTGGCACTTGGCTGGCAGTGTACATGGATATTGCTTGGCGGACAGTGTGCATGGATAGCATTTTGCTGGCAGTGTACGTGGATGGTGCTTGGCTGACAGTGTGCATGGATGATGCTTGGCTAGCAGTGTGTGTGGATGGCGCTTGGTTGGTGATGTGCGTGGATGCTGCTTGGCTGGTGGTGTGCATGGATGGTGGTGTGCGTGTACTGACTCTTGGCTGGTGGAGTGGCTTGCATGGATCCCCCAGTGTTTTCTTACCCAGAATCCCCCGCAAACCTCCAATTTACTTACAAGGTCACATTTTCCTCACATTTCTGTGATTAAGTTGTAGGATCACCGTGCAGGCATAACTTTCCTACTACCCAGCATTCCCCTTGGTCTCCCGAGAAAAATGATACCTCACTTGTGTGGGTGCCCACAGTAGCGTCAGCCTAAAAACGTATAAACAAACTGCCCCTTTGGACCCGCTTTGGGCCCCCCTCAATCTCTACACGTTTTTGGCCCTTCCATGTCATAGGCACTTAGCCCATCCAATTTGAGGTTTGCAGGGGATTCTGGGTAGGAAAAAGTTGGGAGATCCATGCAAGTCATACCTCCCTGGACTCCCCATGTGTCTAGTTTTCAGAAATGTCTGGGTTTGGTAGGTTTTCGTAGATGGCCACCGAGCCCGGGGCCAAAAACCCAGGTGCCCTCCCTTGCAAAAACAGGTCGTTTACTACTCTTAAATGCCTTTTGTGAATACCGAAAGTCATAAAGTTAGGATTTTGTCTCAGATTACTTTTGTGAATCGGGCCCGATGTCTCCACAATACGTTTTGGGCCCTTGCCTGATACGGGTACTTGGCCCACCGACACGAGTGAGGTACCATTTTTATCATGAGACCTGGGGGAACACTGGGTGGTGGGAAATTTGTGTCGGCCCAGTGATCCCACACAGTAATTGGAGAAAAATTAGATTTTTTCAGCTGAATTTGAAGTTTGCAGGGAATTCTGGGCAGGAAAACGTTGGGAGGCAAACGCAAGCCATACCTTCCTGGACTCCCCCGGGTGTCTAGTTTTCAGAAATATGTGGGTTTGGTAGCTTACCCTAGATGGCCGGCGGGCCCGGGGCCAAAAACCCAGGTGCCTCCCCTTACAAAACAAGGTCGTTTTGTGATAGGTAATTTTGATGTCTCCACAATACCTTTTGGGCCCTTCCCTTCCGCAGGCACTTGGCCCACCCACACAAGTGAGGTACCATTTTTTGTCGGGAGACTTTGGAGAATGCAAAGCAGGTAGGTGGAAGTTTGTGAATGCAGGCAGATTCCAGAACTTCCCATCACAGAAATGTGAGGAAAATGTGGTTTTTTTTTACAAAGTTTGAGATTTGCAAGGGATTCAGGGTAACAGAACCTGGTGAGAGCCACACAAGTCACCCCATCCTGGAAAACCCAGGGTGTCTAGTTTTCAAAAAGGTATAGGTTCGCTAGGTTTCCCTAGGTGCCGGCTAAGCTAGGGTTCAAAATCCACAGCTAGACAATTTGCAAAAAAAAAGGTCAGTTTTCAGTGGGAAAATGTGATGTGTCCACGTTGCGTTGTGGGCTGTTTCCTGTCACGGGTACTAGGCCTACCCACACCAGTGAAGTACCATTTTTATCGGGAGACATTGGTAAATGCAAAGCGGGTAGGTGGAAGTTTGTAGATCCACACAGATTCCAGAACTTTCCATTACAGAAATGTGAGGAAAATGTGTTTTTTTTTACAAAGATTGAGGTTTGCAAGGGATTCTGGGTAACAGAACCTGGTGAGAGCCACACAAGTCACCTCATCCTGGATTCCTCTTGGTGTCTAGTTTTTAAAAATGTATACGTTTGCTAGGTTCAAAATCCACAGCTAGGCACACTGCAAAAAAAGGGTCAGTTTTCACTGGAAGAATTTGATGTGTCCACGTTGCCTTTTGGGCCATTTGGTGTCACGGACAATAGGCCTACCCACACAAATGAGGAAGCGTTTTTATCGGGAGACTTAGGGGAACACAGAATAGTCGAACAAGTGTTATTACCAATTGACTTTCTTTGTATTTCTGCTTTCCAAATGTAACACAATTTATTAAAAAAAACAAGAAGTCATTTTGAAAAATGACCTCTAATACACATGCTTGTATTGTTGCAGGGATTCTGCACAAACACAGAGCTATGCACAGGAATATGGGACCTTGGTGTATAAGGACAGGGTCTTCCTACTACCTTAGTACCCACGAACCCAGGACCGACTAGCTATAGTGTCTCACTTGCTCTCCTACTCACTTCCCAGAGAAACAAATGATTAGACACCCCAGAGCACAACACTCCCAGATCTCTCAGGAATCACGGTAACAAGACACACCCTTTCGTTCACACTGTTGTACTTGTCCACAATAAGATCTGACAGAGACACGAAACAGTTTAAAATATTTATTTTAACTTACGTGCCCCCTAACATGCAGTATACGTGCCACAACAAGCAGGAAAATGCATAATCCAAATATAGTCAGCATAGCAGCTAGTCTGTACATCATTAAGGGAGATGTCATCATAAAAAGACAATGGAGTAAAAGATTATAGTGCCTAGCCTCCCTCCCCTTGCTAAGAAGAAGTATTACTATATAATAGAAGATCTCTGGGCTTGTCAGCAGACCCCATACCTTTAGCCTATAGATGAGAAATCTACATCTCGCTCTTCTCTCTGGAAAGGTCCCTCTCCAAGTGTGTGTCACCTATTCGTGTACCCCACTAAAACCCCAAGTACGCTGTCCAAACAACAGCTGCAGCATTGTGTTTTGTCTAATGGCTGAGGTCTGGCCAGAACAAAATAACAAGGGGCATTGTTGTTCGACCTTGCACATAATGTTCAGTCAAAATCCCAGTAACATGCAGAAAGCGAAATCAGCGATGAATTCCCATGTCAAAGTAGGCATTGAAATGTTGCAAAAATAAAAACGTGTAGTGTTGTGCGCAAAAGCAGCAGGCAGGCTGCGACGTGCTCATGCTAACTTAGTGGAAAACGACAATGTCCATATCGGACATGTGACAGTATGGGTACCCACAAATTTGGAGATGTGCAAAAAAACCACTGCTTATAAACTCTGGGGCAGATTTACAAGAACCTGACGCATCTCTGCATTATAGCAGAGATGTGTCAGTTTCCTTGCGCCATGCCAAAAAACGGTTGTGCCACCATGGATGCATCGCATTTACAATGCGGCACACCATGGCGCAAGGATTGACAGTGGCGTCACGGATCTGTTGGTGCAAAGGTCACGCATTGCTGGAGTCGTGTTGCAAGCACAACGCAACTCCAGCAATGCTCAGGGAGGCCTATACTTATTGTGCTGCGTCACTCCTTACGCCTGCTTCAAGCAGGTGTAAGGTTTTGACGCAGTGGCGTCCTAGAAGTGGCGCAGTGAAATCTTGTAGATTTCACTGCGTCACTTTTACAAGGCTTTCCTGCGTGGGAATGCCCAACCTGCATACATTATACATGACGCAGGTATAATGTGGCGCAGGGCTTTATAACGTGATGCATCTCCCTAGATGCGTCACGTTGTAAATGTGCCGCATCGTGGCGCGTTCTTTATGTTATGTTATGTTAATATGATTTCTTAAGCGCACGAATACCCTGGGGTGTCTTGGCGCTGAACTGGAACGTAAACCCTGAGAAGATTGGAAGGGGGTGAAGCTTAGTTTAGAAACAGCCAAGTTTTCAGATCTTTTCTGAAAGAGAGGAGAGAGTTGGCCTCTCTCATGTGTACAGGGAGTGTATTCCATAACTTAGCCGCACAGTAGCCGATGCTACGGCCTCCCCAACTCGCAGTTCGGATCCTAGGTACCAACATTAAACTGGCATTGGCAGATCTTAACTGTCTGCCTGGATGGTACCATAAGAAAAGGTTTTTCAAAGGTACCGGTCCGATCTTATTCACTGCTTTATAGGCAAGGCAGAGTACCTTAAACTTAATGCGTTGCACCACAGGCAGCCAATGAAGCTTCTGGATCTCCTCTTTGATTGATTGGTGCTTAGGTATGTTCAGTGAAAGCCTGGCTGCAGCATTCTGCACCATCTGAAGTTTTTTCAGATTCTGTTTCTGTAGCCCAAGGAATAGGCCATTACAGTAATCTAGTTTTGACAGCACCAAAGTTGTTACAACTGTTTTCCTGAGATCATTGGGAATGTAAGGCAATACTTTCTTAAGTTTCCTTAACAGATAGAAAGAGGCTGAAACTGTGGCGTTGGTTTGTTGGGAGTATGTGAGTTTGCTGTCTATCAGCACCCCCAGATTTTTGGCCTTCTCTACTGGATTTGGAAGCAGTCCCATTTCGGCCGGCCACCATAGTCCATCCCATTTCGGTTGAAGATTACCAAAAATCACCACCTCGGTTTTGTCCGAGTTCAGCTTCAGACAATGTCTTCCCATCCAGTAGCTGATTTCCCTCATGCATTTTTGAAACTGTATTGCAGGGGATAATGTGTTTTTATATGCCGCGACCACAATCTGAGTGTCGTCGGCATATGATGTCAGATTAAAACCAAACTGTTGTATTAATGGTGCTAGTTCAGATACATAAACATTAAACAAAGATGGACTTAGCGAAGAGCCCTGAGGGACCCCGCATGGCAGTACGTATGGAGTTGCCTGAAACTGATCTAGGGACACTGTCTGTTTTCTGTTCTTCAAGAACGATGATATCAAGGAAAGAGCATAGTCCTTGACCCCTATGTGTTCCAGACGTTGCAGCAGTACATCATGATGCACAGTGTCAAAGGCTGCTGACAAATCGAGGAGAATCAGAACAGCGGCACCACCCTTATCCATCACTGCCCTGATCTCCTCGGTGGCCTTGATAAGAGCTGTCTCTGTGCTGTATCCTGAACGGAAACCAAACTGAGAGGGGTCAAGTAGTTCATTTTCTTGAATGAACTGAGTAAGTTGGGAGTTCATTATTTTCTCCACCATTTTTGCGGGAAAGGGCAGCCTAGCAATCGGGCGATAGCTGCTAGTTATGGACGTGTCTAGATTTACTTTTTTTAATAAAGGAAGAATGGCTGCATCTTTCCAAACTGCTGGAAAAATGCCTGTTGCGAACATATTATTAAATATGTTTGTTAACCCCTTCGGTGCTTATGACGAGCTGGACTCGTCATGGCACACAGTGCTCGTGTGCTCATGACGAGTCCAGCTCGTCATAAGACCACCCACGGGGGAAGCGCTGGCGCTCCCCCCGTGGGAATCCGATCGTCGGGTTTTTTTGGGGGAAGGCAGGGGAAGGGCTTCCCCTGCCTCACCCCACCCCCCCCCCGCCCTCCCCATCAATGACGTCAGCGTGCGAGGCGCGCTGACATCATTGAGGGTTTCCCTTTCTTCCCCGACGCGCTGGAAGCCATTTGCTTCCAGCGCGTCGGGGAAATCAGGTGAGTTTTGGCTCGGGGAGGGGGGTTTGAATCAAAAGAGGCATCGAGGGAAAGGAAAGGGTTTTCCTTTCCCCCGATGCCTCTTTTGTGCATTCCTGCTGCACGATCATGTGATCGTGCAGCAGGAATGCCCACGAGAGAGGGTGATTTACGCAGCTGTAGTGTAGGAAAGGCACTATACATTTCCCCAACGAGGTAGCATTTACTGATTAGCCAGTAGAAAGTACTCCAGTTGAGTAGAGGTATTGCACAAAACGGTGGCATCTTCGTGGATAAATATGCAGGGCAGATGTGCCTTCTCTCCATTTCCAACGTGAAAAGTTAGCTGTAATCCTTGATGGAGGTCTTTGCATCCTTCATTTTCTTGAGCGCAATTCTCGTGTAGAATTCGTGAGCGTGGAGATGTGCCTTCTCTCCATTTACACCCTGAAAAGTTAGCTGTAATCCTTGATGGAGGTCTTTGCATCCTTGAATTTCTCGAGCGCAATGCTCGTGTAGTTCCTGTGACCAGGAGGTTCCTTCTCCTCGTCTGCCGCTGAGATCCTGCTCTGACCCTTTATAACAAGAGGCATGTGAACGGGCCTAGAAGCCCCGCTCGTTTGGCCCCGCCACACATACACTAGCGGTATGCAACGTCTGCCCGCCCTTTCCCCACTATGATGGACAGCTTACTCAAAGGACCCCGGCGCTTTCGGCGCGGTGGCAAAGTTACAGACACACAGGTCACTGGAGACAATTCTTCTGGTCCTTTACGCAGCTGTAGTGTAGGAAAGGCACTATACATTTACCCAACGAGGTAGCACTTACTGATTAGCCAGTAGAAAGTACTCCAGTTGAGTAGAGGTATTGCACAAAACGGTGGCATCTTCGTGGATAAATATGCAGGGCAGATGTGCCTTCTCTCCATTTCCAACGTGAAAAGTTAGCTGTAATCCTTGATGGAGGTCTTTGCATCCTTCATTTTCTCGAGCGCAATTCTCGTGTAGAATTCGTGAGCGTGGAGATGTGCCTTCTCTCCATTTACACCCTGAAAAGTTAGCTGTAATCCTTGATGGAGGTCTTTGCATCCTTGAATTTCTCGAGCGCAATGCTCGTGTAGTTCCTGTAACCAGGAGGTTCCTTCTCCTCGTCTGCCGCTGAGATCGTGCTCTGACCCTTTATAACAAGAGGCATGTGAACGGGCCTAGAAGCCCCGCTCGTTTGGCCCCGCCACACATACACTAGCGGTATGCAACGTCTGCCTGCCCTTTCCCCACTATGATGGACAGCTTACTCAAAGGACCCCGGCGCTTTCGGCGCGGTGGCAAAGTTACAGACACAAAGGTCACTGGAGACAATTCTTCTGGTCCTTTACGCAGCTGTAGTGTAGGAAAGGCACTATACATTTACCCAACGAGGTAGCACTTACTGATTAGCCAGTAGAAAGTACTCCAGTTGAGTAGAGGTATTGCACAAAACGGTGGCATCTTCGTGGATAAATATGCAGGGCAGATGTGCCTTCTCTCCATTTCCAACGTGAAAAGTTAGCTGTAATCCTTGATGGAGGTCTTTGCATCCTTCATTTTCTCGAGCGCAATTCTCGTGTAGAATTCGTGAGCGTGGTTAAGCAGATGTGGCTTCTCTCCATTTACACCCTGAAAAGTTAGCTGTAATCCTTGATGGAGGTCTTTGCATCCTTGAATTTCTCGAGCGCAATGCTCGTGTAGTTCCTGTGACCAGGAGGTTCCTTCTCCTCGTCTGCCGCTGAGATCGTGCTCTGACCCTTTATAAACAAGAGGCATGTGAACAGGCCTAGAAGCCCCGCCCGTTTGGCCCCGCCACACATACACTAGTGGTATGCAACGTCTGCCCGCCCTTTCCCCACTATGATGGACAGCTTAATCAAAGGTTCCCGGCGCTTTCGGCGCGGTGGCAAAGTTACAGACACACAGGTCACTGGAGACAATTCTTCTGGTCCTTTACGCAGCTGTAGTGTAGGAAAGGCACTATACATTTACCCAATGAGGTAACACTTACTGATTAGCCAGTAGACAGTACTACAGTTGAGTAGAGGTATTGCACAAAACGGTGGCATCTTCTTGGATAAATATGCAGGGCAGGTGTGCAGAATTCGTGAGCGTGGTTAAGCAGATGTGCCTTCTCTCCATTTCCAACGTGAAAAGTTAGCTGTAATCCTTGATGGAGGTCTTTGCATCCTTCATTTTCTCGAGCGCAATTCTCGTGTAGAATTCGTGAGCGTGGTTAAGCAGATGTGGCTTCTCTCCATTTACACCCTGAAAAGTTAGCTGTAATCCTTGATGGAGGTCTTTGCATCCTTGAATTTCTCGAGTGCAATGCTCGTGTAGTTCCTGTGACCAGGAGGTTCCTTCTCCTCGTCTGCCGCTGAGATCCTGCTCTGACCCTTTATCCCCTTCGGTGCTTATGACGAGCTGGACTCGTCATGGCACACAGTGCTCGTGTGCTCATGATGAGTCCAGCTCGTCATAAGACCACCCACGGGGAAGCGCTGGCGCTCCCCCGTGGGAATCCGATCGTTAGGTTTTTTTTGGGGGAGGCAGGGGAAGGGCTTCCCCTGCCTTCCCCGCCCCATCAATGACGTCAGCGCGCGAGGCGCGCTGACATCATTGAGGGTTTCCCTTTCTTCCCGACGCGCTGGAAGCCATTTGCTTCCAGCGCGTCGGGAAATCAGGTGAGGTTTGGCTCGGGGAGGGGGGTTTGTATCAAAAGAGGCATTGAGGGAAAGGAAAGGGTTTTCCTTTCCCCCGATGCCTCTTTTGTGCATTCCTGCTGCACGATCATGTGATCGTGCAGCAGGAATGCCCACTAGGCACCAGGGTTTTTTTTATTTTTGTGTTGGGGAGTGGCCAAAAGGGCAAGGGTTGCTCCCCTTTTACGGGGGTGAATATTTTATTTATACTGTTAGGCCCACCTACCCCTTAGCTTGGCTGGTGGATTGTGTGTGGACTGGTGCATTATTTGCATATGTGATTGTAATGTTTTTTTTTCTCCTTTTTATTCTAGTGTAAAGCTTTTGATTCCTGTTTGCGGTTTCGGCAGTTGTGGTTCTGCAGTTTTGCGTAATTGCATTTATTTGGTAAGAAAAATATTTTTGTTGTGTGTACTCCAAATGAGTATTATTGTCATGCATGAATGATTTTTTTGTAAGTGGTGCCATAATGGCAGCATATTTGTTAGTGTTCAGAGCATGAAATTCTTTGCGATGTTTTGCATTGTCTTATGTGTAATTTTTTTTCTTCTTCTTTTTTAGTGGGATATTGTTGATCTTTACTGTGTCTGTGCAGAGTAGGTGGTGGTGAGTCTAGCTGCTTCTGTCACGTGAGTGGTATAGTGTTGGAGTATATAGGTCTTTGTGATAAAGCTACATTTTGTTTATTTCTTTTTTTTACAAAGGGTTTGTTGTTGTTGACTTGTTTGACAAGTAACCTTTATTAGTAAGCATTATGGCTAGCCGTAGAATTACTGCTCAGCAGGTGGTTGGTTTGCTTCTTGAATCTTCCTCTGAGCAGGATTATGAGACTGACAGTGCGTCTGAGGGAGAGGAGGGAGGGGAAGATTCAGGCAGTGAGTTTTCTCTCCACATGGAATCATCGGATGATGAAGGTACTCTCAGTGCAGATGAAGTGCCTGATTTAGAGGAGGATACTACTGTGCTGATGGTGCACGAGGCATCTGGATTGCAGCCTGGGGCTGCTAGGCTTCCTACTGGAAGTGCTGGACTCTGGGTTGATCCAAACATGGTGCAGCCGGTGTTGCCTGCCTTTAGTGGTTATGCAGGGTGTAGAGTGGATTGTGAACATTATTTGCCTATACAGTATTTTCAGTTGTTTATGGATGATGTATTTTTGGGTGAGATTGTTGAGCAGACTAATTTGTATGCTGAACAGTTTTTGAGGGACAACAGTGCCAGACTTAGCCCCCATTCTAGAGCTACCCGGTGGAGTCCCACAAATCTGGAAGAGATGAAGAAGTTTTTGGGTTTGACTTTTTTGATGGGTTTGATAAGGAAGCCGTCCATGGGTTCATATTGGTCTACCAGTCCCTTGATGGCAACGGCCATATTTCCTGCAGTTATGACTCGTGATCGGTATTTACTTTTGCTTCGGATGCTGCATTTTGTTGATAATGGTTTGGCGTTGCCACGAGATCACCCTGAATGTGACCGTCTTTTTAAGATTCGGCCTGTTCTTGATCACTTTATAGATCGATTTTCAGTGATCTATACTCCAGGGAAAGAAATATCTATTGATGAGTCTTTGGTCCTGTTCAAGGGCCGTTTGGTTTTTAGGCAGTACATTCCTAGCAAGAGGGCACGCTATGGAATTAAGCTGTATATGTTGTCTGAGAGTAGGACAGGATATGTTTTTAATTTGCGTGTGTACACTGGTAGGGATTCCACTATTGACCCCCTGGTTGTCCTTCCACTTTTGGAGTTTCAGAGAAAATTGTGTGGGATCTTGCTAGAGGACTGTTTAACAGAGGCCACCATTTGTACCTTGATAACTTCTACACTGCTGTGCAATTGTTTAAGGAATTGTTCAAAGTGGACACTTTTGCTTGTGGCACAATCCGCTCTAACCGTAAAGGTTATCCAAAAGAGCTTGTTTGCAAAAAACTTCAGAGGGGACAGTGCAGTGCCTTGCGTAGTGAGGAACTGCTAGCTGTGAAATTTGTGGACAGGAGGGATGTGTACATGCTGACTACCATCCATGATGAGAGTACTTCACCTGTGGCTGTTTGGGGTCAGATTGCTGAAGTGCGCAAACCTGTGTGCATTTTAGACTACAATAAGCACATGGGTGGTGTTGATAGAGTAGATCAGAGGTTGGAACCTTACACTGCTATTCGTAAGTCTTACATTTGGTATAAGAAGTTGGCCATCCATCTCTTCAATTTAGCAACTTTCAATGCTTTTGTTGTGTTCAAGGAGTGTTCTCCTGCGTCAAAGTTGACTTTTGTTCAGTTTCAGGAGTCTGTCATAGGCAGCCTTGTTGTTGTGGAACAGGCAAGTGTTCCTAGAGTTGGAGTGGTGGAGGATGTGGCTCGATTGAAAGATCGCCACTTTCCTGATCACATTCCTCCTACACCCTCAAAAGACTTTCCCACTAGGAGATGTAGAGTCTGTTGGCGAAGAGGTACGCGGAAGGAGACTCGTATGTACTGCCCTGAGTGTCCTTCTAACCCTGGGCTGTGTGTGCCTGCTTGTTATAGAGCGTACCACAAGCAAAAGAATTATTGGGAGCAACCATGAGTGGTAAAGTGAACTGCCTGGTCTGTAATGTTTAAGAATTGTTGTTCTGTTTCAAGGTTGGCATTAGTGCAATGTATTTAGTTTCTGATTTTGTGTTAGTAGATTTGTATCTATTTGCAATTTGTTTGTGTTTTCTTTTTTGTATAAAAAAATCCTAAATGTGATGGTGGTGTGTGTAGGCTGGTGCTTGGCTGGCGGTGTGCGTGGAGTGGCGCTTGGCTGGCGGTGTGCGGGGAGTGGCTCTTGGCTGGCGGTGTGCGGGGAGTGGCTCTTGGCTGGCGGTGTGCGTGGAGTGGTGCTTGGCTGGCGGTGTGCGTGGAGTGGCGCTTGGCTGGCGGTGTGCGTGGAGTGGCGCTAGGCTGGCGGTGTGCATGGAGTGGCGCTTGGCTGGCGGTGTGCGTGGAGTGGCGCTTGGCTGGCGGTGTGCGTGGACTGGCGCTCGGCTGGCAGTGTGTGAGTAGTGGCTTGCTGCTGGTCACTACACACACTGCTAGCCGAGCGACACTCCACGCAATCCATCAGCTTGTGTGGTTGCTGTGTTAGGAATGTGGGCGTGTGAAAGTGATGGGCCCTTGAATGGCGCTGTCTGCTGGTGTGAGTGTTGTAATGTGATGGGCCCGCGGCTGGTGGTGTGAATGGTTTTGTATTTGTCACACGTATGAAAGGTGTATGAATGGCCTGTAAAGAGGTTGGTGCCTTGTCGTGGCTTTACAGCTCACGAGCTGTGAGTCAATGGTTCAGTTTCTCGTCCTTTCAATTATTAACAGTGCATTTCATTTTTGTGAAATCACTTGTTAATACAATTGTATATACTGAACCATCACTCACCCTCGTGCCAAATCCAACCAGTATGTGTGTGTGTGCTTGAGGATTAGATGGCTGTGCAGTAATATTTTTTTTTGTCTTTCTCAAGCAGGGTGTACCTTGTCCCTTTTTGTGAATGTTGTAATGTGTTTGTTTCGTGCCTGGGGGTGTGAATGGTCTTGTGTGTATCACGTATGAAAGGTGTGTGAATGGCCTGTAAGGCGGTTGGTGCCTTGTCGTGGCTTTACAGCTCACGAGCTGTGAGTCAATGGTTCAGTTTCTCGTCCTTTCAATTATTAACAGTGCATTTCATTTTTGTGAAATCACTTGTTAATACAATTGTATATACTGAACCATCACTCACCCTCGTGCCAAATCCAACCAGTATGTGTGTGTGCTTGAGGAATAGATGGCTGTGCATTAATCTTTGTCTTTTTAGTCTGTCTGCCAAGGTGTACATTCCGTCTAAGAATAACCTACCAACTGTAGATATTGTCGTAAACGAAACACCCATGGGAGTACATGGTGATATCTCTCTTGTGGATCCCAACAAGTTATGGTACCCACAATGTCCTGCAAACCTCAAAATGTCTGTCACATTTTCCTTGCAATATTGTGCCAAAATTTTCACGCTGCAGAAATAAACAACACATTATCTCAAAATGACCTGGTTTTGCAAGGGGTCACCTGGGTTTTGGCCCGGGGCTCGGCGGCCACATAGGAAACCTACCAAACCCACACATTTCTGAAAAGTAGACACCCGGGGCTTCCAGGGAGGTATGGCTTGCGTGGATCCCCCAACGTTTCCTTACCCAGAATCCCCTGCAAACCTCAATTTTAGCTGAAAAAATCACTTTTTTCACACATTTTTGTGTGGGAAAGTGTGGCATCACTGGCCTCACACAAATTTCCTACCACCCAGCGTTTCCCCAGGTCTCCCGATAAAATGGTGCCTCACTTGTGTGGGAGGCCCAAGTACCCGCGACAGGCAAGGGCCCACAACGTAGTGAGGCGACCTCAAAATTGCCTATCTCAAAACCACCTGGTTTTGCAGGAAGTCACCTGGGTTTTTGACTCCGTGCTCGGCGGCCACCTAGGAAACCTACCAAACCCACAGATTTCTGAAAAGTAGACACCCGGGGCTTCCAGGGAGGTATGGCTTGCGTGGATCCCCCAACGTTTCCTACCCAGAATCCCTGCAAACCTCAATTTTAGCTGAAAAAATCACTTTTTCACACATTTTTGTGTGGGAAAGTGTGGCATCACTGGCCTCACACAAATTTCCTACCACCCAGCGTTCCCCCCGGTCTCCCGATAAAAATGGTGCCTCACTTGTGTGGGAGGCCCAAGTACCGGCGACAGGCAAGGGCCCACAACGTAGTGAGGCGACCTCAAAATGGCCTTTCACAAAACCACCTGGTTGTGCAAGGGGGTCACCTGGGTTTTGGCCCCGTGCTCGGCGGCCATCTAGGGAAAGCTACCAAACCCACACATTTCTGAAAAGTAGACACTCGGGGCTTCCAGGGAGGTATGGCTTGCGTGGATCCCCCAACGATCCCTTACCCAGAATCCCATGCAAACCTCAATTTTAGCTGAAAAAATCACTTTTTCACACATTTTTGTGTGGGAAAGTGTGGCATCACTGGCCTCACACAAATTTCCTACCACCCAGCGTTCCCCAAGGTCTCCCGATAAAAATGGTGCCTCACTTGTGTGGGAGGCCCAAGTACCGCGACAGGCAAGGGCCCACAACGTAGTGAGCGACCTCAAAATGGCTTTTCACAAAACCACCTGGTTTTGCAAGGGAGTCACCTGGGTTTTGGCCCCGTGCTCGGCGGCCATCTAGGAAAGCTACCAAACCCACACATTTCTGAAAAGTAGACACCCGGGGCTTCCAGGGAGGTATGGCTTGCGTGGATCCCCCAACGTTTCCTTACCAGAATCCCCTGCAAACCTCAATTTTAGCTGAAAAAATCACTTTTTTCACACATTTTTGTGTGGGAAAGTGTGGCATCACTGGCCTCACACAAATTTCCTACCACCCAGCGTTCCCCAGGTCTCCCGATAAAAATGGTGCCTCACTTGTGTGGGAGGCCCAAGTACCCGCAACAGGCAGGGCCCACAACGTAGTGAGGCGACCTCAAAATGGCCTTTCACAAAACCACCTGGTTTTGCAAGGGAGTCACCTGGGTTTTGGCCCCGTGCTCGGCGGCCATCTAGGAAACCTACCAAACCCACACATTTCTGAAAAGTAGACACCCGGGGCTTCCAGGGAGGTATGGCTTGCATGGATCCCCCAACGTTTCCTACCAGAATCCCCTGCAAACCTCAATTTTAGCTGAAAAAATCACTTTTTCACACATTTTTGTGTGGGAAACTGTGGCATCACTGGCCTCACACAAATTTCCTACCACCAGCGTTCCCCAGGTCTCCCGATAAAAATGGTGCCTCACTTGTGTGGGAGGCCCAAGTACCCGCGACAGGCAAGGGCCCACAACGTAGTGAGCGACCTCAAAATGGCCTTTCACAAACCACCTGGTTTGCAAGGGAGTCACCTGGGTTTTGGCCCGTGCTCGGCGGCCATCTAGGAAACCTACCAAACCCACACATTTCTGAAAAGTAGACACCGGGGCTTCCAGGGAGGTATGGCTTGCGTGGATCCCCAACGTTTCCTTACCCAGAATCCTGCAAACCTCAATTTTAGCTGAAAAAATCACTTTTTTCACACATTTTGTGTGGGAAGTGTGGCATCACTGGCCTCACACAAATTTCCTACCACCAGCGTTCCCCAGGTCTCCCGATAAAAATGGTGCTTCACTTGTGTGGGAGGCCCAAGTACCCACGACAGGCAAGGGCCCAAAACATTTTTTGATAGGCAATGTTGATGTTGCCTCAAAACGTTTTGTGTCCTTGCATGTCGCTGAGTACTTGGGCCTCCCACACAAGTGATGCACCATTTTTATTGGGAGACCTGGGGGAACGCTGGGTGGTAGGAAATTTGTGTGAGGCCAGTGATGCCACACTTTCCCACACAAAAATGTGTGAAAAAGTGATTTTTTTCAGCTAAAATTGAGGTTTGCAGGGGATTCTGGGTAAGGAAACATTGGGGGATCCACGCAAGCCATACCTCCCTGGAAGCCCCCGGGTGTCTACTTTTCAGAAATGTCTGGGTTTGGTAGGTTTCCTAGATGGCCGCTGAGCACGGGCCAAAAACCCAGGTGACTCCTTGCAAAACCAGGTGGTTTTGTGAAAGGCCATTTTGAGGTCGCCTCACTATGTTGTGGGCCCTGCCTGTCACGGGTACTTGGGCCTCCCACACAAGTGAGGCACCATTTTTATCGGGAGACCTGGGGGAACGCTGGGTGGTAGGAAATTTGTGTGAGGCCAGTGATGCCACACTTTCCCACACAAAAATGTGTGAAAAAAGTGATTTTTTTCAGCTAAAATTGAGGTTTGCAGGGGATTCTGGGTAAGGAAACCTTGGGGGATCCACACAAGCCATACCTCCTGGAGGCCCCGGGTGTCTACTTTTCAGAAATGTGTGGGTTTGGTAGGTTTCCTAGATGGCCGCCGAGCACAGGGCCAAAACCCAGGTGACTCTTGCAAAACCAGGTGGTTTTGTGAAAGGCCATTTTGAGGTCGCCTCAATACGTTATGGGCCCTGCCTGTCGCGGGTACTTGGGCCTCCCACACAAGTGAGGCACCATTTTTATCGGGAGACCTGGGGAACGCTGGGTGGTAGGAAATTTGTGTGAGGCCAGTGATGCCACACTTTCCCACACAAAAATGTGTGAAAAAGTGAATCTTTCAGCTAAAATTGAGGTTTGCAGGGATTCTGGTAGGAAACGTTGGGGATCCACGCAAGCCATACCTCCCTGGAAGCCCCGGGTGTCTACTTTTCAGAAATGTGTGGGTTTGGTAGCTTCCTAGATGGCCGCCGAGCACAGGGCCAAAACCCAGGTGACTCCTTGCAAAACCAGGTGGTTTTGTGAAAGGCCATTTTGAGGTCGCCTCAATACGCTATGGGCCCTTGCCTGTCGCGGGTACTTGGGCCTCCCACACAGGTGAGGCACCATTTTTATCGGGAGACCTGGGGAACGCTGGGTGGTAGGAAATTTGTGTGAGGCCAGTGATGCCACACTTTCCCACACAAAATGTGTGAAAAAGTGATTTTTTCAGCTAAAATTGAGGTTTGCAGGGGATTCTGGGTAAGGAAACGTTGGGGGATCCACGCAAGCCATACCTCCCTGGAAGCCCCGGGTGTCTACTTTTCAGAAATGTGTGGGTTTGGTAGGTTTCCCTAGATGGCCGCCGAGCACGGGGCCAAAACCTAGGTGACTCCTTGCAAAACCAGGTGGTTTTGAGATAGGCAATTTTGAGGTCGCCTCACTACGTTGTGGGCCCTGCCTGTCGCGGGTACTTGGGCCTCCCACACAAGTGAGGCACCATTTTTATCGGGAGACCTGGGGGAACGCTGGGTGGTAGGAAATTTGTGTGAGGCCAGTGATGCCACACTTTCCCACACAAAAATGTGTGAAAAAGTGATTTTTTCTGCTAAAATTGAGGTTTGCAGGGGATTCTGGGTAAGGAAACGTTGGGGGATCCACGCAAGCCATACCTCCCTGGAAGCCCCCGGGTGTCTACTTTTCAGAAATGTGTGGGTTTGGTAGGTTTCCCTAGATGGCCGCCGAGCACAGGGCCAAAACCCAGGTGACTCCCTTGCAAAACCAGGTGGTTTTGTGAAAGGCCATTTTGAGGTCGCCTCAATACGTTGTGGGCCCTTGCCTGTCGCGGGTACTTGGGCCTCCCACACAAGTGAGGCACCATTTTTATCGGGAGACCTGGGGGAACGCTGGGTGGTAGGAAATTTGCGTGAGGCCAGTGATGCCACACTTTCCCACACAAAAATGTGTGAAAAAGTGATTTTTCAGCTAAAATTGAGGTTTGCAGGGGATTCTGGGTAAGGAAACGTTGGGGGATTCACGCAAGCCATACCTCCCTGGAAGCCCCCGGGTGTCTACTTTTCAGAAATGTGTGGGTTTGGTAGGTTTCCCTAGATGGCCGCCGAGCACAGGGCCAAAACCCAGGTGACCCCCCTTGCAAAACCAGGTGGTTTTCTGAAAGGCCATTTTGAGGTCGCCTCAATACGTTGTGGGCCCTTGCCTGTCGCGGGTACTTGGGCCTCCCACACAAGTGAGGCACCATTTTTATCGGGAGACCTGGGGGAACTCTGGGTGGTAGGAAATTTGTGTGAGGCCAGTGATGCCACACTTTCCTACACAAAAATGTGTGAAAAAAGTGATTTTTTCAGCTAAAATTGAGTTTTGCAGGGGATTCTGGGTAAGGAAACGTTGGGGGATCCACGCAAGCCATACCTTCCTGGAAGCCCCCGGGTGTCTAGTTTTCAGAAATGTGTGGGTTTGGTAGGTTTCCCTAGATGGCCGCCGAGCACGGGGCCAAAAACCCAGGTGACTCCCTTGCAAAACCAGGTGGTTTTGAGATAGGCAATTTTGAGGTCGCCTCACTACGTTGTGGGCCCTTGCCTGTCGCGGGTACTTGGGCCTCCCACACAAGTGAGGCACCATTTTTATCGGGAGACCTGGGGGAACGCTGGGTGGTAGGAAATTTGTGTGAGGCCAGTGATGCCACACTTTCCCACACAAAAATGTGTGAAAAAAGTGATTTTTTCAGCTAAAATTGAGGTTTGCAGGGGATTCTGGGTAAGGAAACGTTGGGGGATCCACGCAAGCCATACCTCCCTGGAAGCCCCGGGTGTCTACTTTTCAGAAATGTGTGTGTTTGGTAGGTTTCCCTAGGTGCCGGCAGAGCTAGGGTTCACAAACTACAGCTAGGCACTTTGCCAAAAAAGGGTCATTTTTCACTGCGAAATTGAGGTGTGACCACGTTGCGCTTTGCGCCGTTTCCTGTCGCAGGCACTAGGCCGACCCACACAAGTGAGGTACCATTTTTCTCGTAAGACTTTGGGGAACGCGGGGTGGGTGGAAATTTGTGGATCCACGCAGATTCCAGAACTTTCCACCACAGAAATGTGGGGAAAATGTGGTTTTTTTGACAATTGTTTATGTTTGCAAGGGATTCGGTAACAGAACCTGGTGGGAGGCAGTCAAGTCACCCCATCCTGGATTCCCCTGGGTGTCTAGTTTTCAAAAATGTATAGTTTTGCTAGGTTTCCCTAGGTGCCGGCAGAGGTAGGGTTCAAAAACTACAGCTAGGCACTTTGCCAAAAATGGTCATTTTTCACAGCGAAATTGAGGTGTGACCACGTTGCGTTTTGCGCCGTTTCCTGTCGCAGGCACTAGGCCGACCCACACAAGTGAGGTACCATTTTTCTCGTAAGACTTTGGGGAACGCGGGGTGGGTGGAAATTTGTGGATCCACGCAGATTCCAGAACTTTCCACCACAGAAATGTGGGGAAAATGTGGTTTTTTTGACACTTTTTATGTTTGCAAGGGATTCTGGGTAACAGAACCTGGTGGGAGGCAGTCAAGTCACCCCATCCTGGATTCCCCTGGGTGTCTAGTTTTCAAAAATGTATAGGTTTGCTAAGTTTCCCTAGGTGCCGGCAGAGGTAGGGTTAAAAAACTACAGCTAGGCACTTTGCCAAAAAAGGGTCATTTTTCACTGCGAAATTGAGGTGTGACCACGTTGCGTTTTGCGACGTTTCCTGTCGCAGGCACTAGGCCGACCCACACAAGTGAGGTACCATTTTTCTCGTAAGACTTTGGGGAACGCGGGGTGGGTGGAAATTTGTGGATCCACGCAGATTCCAGAACTTTCCACCACAGAAATGTGGGGAAAATGTGGTTTTTTTGACAATTTTTTATGTTTGCAAGGGATTCTGGGTAACAGAACCTGGTGGGAGGCAGTCCAGTCACCCCATCCTGGATTCCCCTGGGTGTCTAGTTTTCAAAAATTTATAGGTCTGCTAGGTTTCCCTAGGTGCCGGCAGAGGTAGGGTTAAAAAACTACAGCTAGGCACTTTGCCAAAAAAGGGTCATTTTTCACTGCGAAATTGAGGTGTGACCACGTAGCGTTTTGCACCGTTTCCTGTCGCAGGCACTAGGCCGACCCACACAAGTGAGGTACCATTTTTCTCGTAAGACTTTGGGGAACGCGGGGTGGGTGGAAATTTGTGGATCCACGCAGATTCCAGAACTTTCCACCACAGAAATGTGGGGAAAATGTGTTTTTTTTGACAATGTTTTATGTTTGCAAGGGATTCTGGCTAACAGAACCTGGTGGGAGGCAGTCCAGTCACCCCATCCTGGATTCCCCTGGGTGTCTAGTTTTCAAAAATGTATAGGTTTGCTAGGTTTCCCTAGGTGCCGGCAGAGCTAGGGTTCAAAAACTACAGCTAGGCACTTTGCCAAAAAAGGGTCATTTTTCACTGCGAAATTGAGGTGTGACCACGTTGCGTTTTGCGCCGTTTCCTGTCGCAGGCACTAGGCCGACCCACACAAGTGAGGTACCATTTTTCTCGTAAGACTTTGGGGAACGCGGGGTGGGGGAAATTTGTGGATCCACGCAGATTCCAGAGCTTTCCACCACAGAAATGTGGGGAAAATGTGGTTTTTTTGACAATTTTTTATGTTTGCAAGGGATTCTGGGTAACAGAACCTGGTGGGAGGCAGTCCAGTCACCCCATCCTGGATTCCCCTGGGTGTCTAGTTTTCAAAAATGTATAGGTTTGCTAGGTTTCCCTACGTGCCGGCAGAGGTAGGGTTAAAAAACTACAGCTAGGCACTTTGCCAAAAAAGGGTCATTTTTCACAGCGAAATTGAGGTGTGACCACGTTGCGTTTTGCGCCGTTTCCTGTCGCAGGCACTAGGCCGACCCACACAAGTGAGGTACCATTTTTCTCGTAAGACTTTGGGGAACGCGGGGTGGGTGGAAATTTGTGGATCCACGCAGATTCCAGAACTTTCCACCACAGAAATGTGGGGAAAATGTGTTTTTTTGACACTTTTTTATGTTTGCAAGGGATTCTGGGTAACAGAACCTGGTGGGAGGCAGTCAAGTCACCCCATCCTGGATTCCCCTGGGTGTCTAGTTTTCAAAAATGTATAGGTTTGCTAAGTTTCCCTAGGTGCCGGCAGAGGTAGGGTTAAAAACTACAGCTAGGCACTTTGCCAAAAAAGGGTCATTTTTCACTGCGAAATTGAGGTGTGACCACGTTGCGTTTTGCGACGTTTCCTGTCGCAGGCACTAGGCCGACCCACACAAGTGAGGTACCATTTTTCTCGTAAGACTTTGGGGAACGCGGGGTGGGTGGAAATTTGTGGATCCACGCAGATTCCAGAACTTTCCACCACAGAAATGTGGGGAAAATGTGGTTTTTTTGACAATTTTTTATGTTTGCAAGGGATTCTGGGTAACAGAACCTGGTGGGAGGCAGTCCAGTCACCCCATCCTGGATTCCCCTGGGTGTCTAGTTTTCAAAAATTTATAGGTCTGCTAGGTTTCCCTAGGTGCCGGCAGAGGTAGGGTTAAAAAACTACAGCTAGGCACTTTGCCAAAAAAGGGTCATTTTTCACTGCGAAATTGAGGTGTGACCACGTAGCGTTTTGCACCGTTTCCTGTCGCAGGCACTAGGCCGACCCACACAAGTGAGGTACCATTTTTCTCGTAAGACTTTGGGGAACGCGGGGTGGGTGGAAATTTGTGGATCCACGCAGATTCCAGAACTTTCCACCACAGAAATGTGGGGAAAATGTGTTTTTTTGACAATGTTTTATGTTTGCAAGGGATTCTGGCTAACAGAACCTGGTGGGAGGCAGTCCAGTCACCCCATCCTGGATTCCCCTGGGTGTCTAGTTTTCAAAAATGTATAGGTTTGCTAGGTTTCCCTAGGTGCCGGCAGAGCTAGGGTTCAAAAACTACAGCTAGGCACTTTGCCAAAAAAGGGTCATTTTTCACTGCGAAATTGAGGTGTGACCACGTTGCGTTTTGCGCCGTTTCCTGTCGCAGGCACTAGGCCGACCCACACAAGTGAGGTACCATTTTTCTCGTAAGACTTTGGGGAACGCGGGGTGGGGGGAAATTTGTGGATCCACGCAGATTCCAGAACTTTCCACCACAGAAATGTGGGGAAAATGTGGTTTTTTTGACAATTTTTTATGTTTGCAAGGGATTCTGGGTAACAGAACCTGGTGGGAGGCAGTCCAGTCACCCCATCCTGGATTCCCCTGGGTGTCTAGTTTTCAAAAATGTATAGGTTTGCTAGGTTTCCCTACGTGCCGGCAGAGGTAGGGTTAAAAAACTACAGCTAGGCACTTTGCCAAAAAGGGTCATTTTTCACTGCGAAATTGAGGTGTGACCACGTTGCGTTTTGCGCCGTTTCCTGTCGCAGGCACTAGGCCGACCCACACAAGTGAGGTACCATTTTTCTCGTAAGACTTTGGGGAACGCGGGGTGGGTGGAAATTTGTGGATCCACGCAGATTCCAGAACTTTCCACCACAGAAATGTGGGGAAAATGTGTTTTTTGGACAATTTTTTATGTTTGCAAGGGATTCTGGGTAACAGAACCTGGTGGGAGGCAGTCAAGTCACCCCATCCTAGATTCCCCTGGTTGTCTAGTTTTCAAAAATGTATAGGTTTGCTAGGTTTCCCTAGGTGCCGGCAGAGGTAGGGTTAAAAACTACAGCTAGGCACTTTGCCAAAAAAGGGTCATTTTTCACTGCGAAATTGAGGTGTGACCACGTTGCGTTTTGCGCCGTTTCCTGTCGTGGGCACTAGGCCGACCCACACAAGTGAGGTACCATTTTTCTCAGAAGACTTTGGGGAACGCGGGGTGGGTGGAAATTTGTGGATCCACGCAGATTCCAGAACTTTCCACCACAGAAATGTGGGGAAAATGTGTTTTTTTGATAATTGTTTAGGTTTGCAAGGGATTCTGGGTAACAGAACCTGGTGGGAGGCAGTCCAGTCACCCCATCCTGGATTCCCCTGGGTGTCTAGTTTTCAAAAATGTATAGGTTTGCTAGGTTTCCCTAGGTGCCGGCAGAGCTAGGGTTCAAAAACTACACCTAGGCACTTTGCAAAAAAAGGGTCATTTTTCACTGCGAAATTGAGGTGTGACCACGTTGCGTTTTGCGCCATTTCCTGTCGCAGGCACTAGGCCGACCCACACAAGTGAGGTACCATTTTTCTCGTAAGACTTTGGGGAACGCGGGGTGGGTGGAAATTTGTGGATCCACGCAGATTCCAGAACTTTCCACCACAGAAATGTGGGGAAAATGTGGGTTTTTGACAATTTTTTATGTTTGCAAGGGATTCTGGGTAACAGAACCTGGTGGGAGGCAGTCAAGTCACCCCATCCTGGATTCCCCTGGGTGTCTAGTTTTCAAAAATGTATAGGTTTGCTAGGTTTCCCTAGGTGCCGGCAGAGCTAGGGTTCAAAAACTACAGCTAGGCACTTTGCCAAAAAAGGGTCATTTTTCACTGCGAAATTGAGGTGTGACCACGTTGCGTTTTGCGCCGTTTCCTGTCGCAGGCACTAGGCCAACCCACACAAGTGAGGTACCATTTTTCTCGTAAGACTTTGGGGAACGCGGGGTGGGTGGAAATTTGTGGATCCACGCAGATTCCAGAACTTTCCACCACAGAAATGTGGGGAAAATGTGGGTTTTTGACAATTTTTTATGTTTGCAAGGGATTCTGGGTAACAGAACCTGGTGGGAGGCAGTCAAGTCACCCCATCCTGGATTCCCCTGGGTGTCTAGTTTTCAAAAATGTATAGGTTTACTAGGTTTCCCTAGGTGCCGGCAGAGCTAGGGTTCAAAAACTACACCTAGGCACTTTGCAAAAAAGGGTAATTTTTCATTGTGAAAATGTGGTACGTCCACGTTGCATTTTGAGCCATTTCCTGTTGTGGGCACAAGGGCTACCCACACAAGTGAGGTACCATTTTTATCGGGAGACTTAGGGTAACACAGAATTGTAGAGCAACTGTTATTACCTATTGACTTTCGATGCATGTCTGCCTTCCAAATGAAAGACAATGTGTTAAAAATAAGTCATTTTGAAAAATGACCTATAATTCTCATGCTAGTATGGGTACTCCCAATTTCGGAAATGTGCAAATATCTACTGTTTCTAAAATCTACATTTTGTTCCCATTTCAGAAATACATAGGTGTCTTTCATAACAATTTTTCCATGTATACATTTTCCCAAAATAATTGCTATATACCCGGTACTTAAAAGAAATCATTGCAAGATGTTGCTCAATTATTGGCTCTGGGTTCGTCGGGTTCTTGGTGAACCTACAAGTCCTATATATCCCCACAACCAGAAAGGTCCAGCGGATATAACGGTATATTGCCTTCAAATAGCTGTCATAATTAGAAGAAGTTACAGGTGAAAACGTTGACACAAATGGCTGTTTTTTTCAACTAATTTTCAATTTTTCCTTTATTTAACTGTTAGTTTCTATAAGGAAAACTTTAATGATCTACACAAATGACCCCTTGCTGAATTCAGAATTGTGTCTACTTTTCAGAAATGTATGGCTTTCCAGGATCCATTATTGGTTTCATACCCATTTCTACCATTAACTGGAAGGAGGTTGAAAGCACAAAAAATAGCAAAAATAGGCTATGTCCCAGAAAAATGCCAAAACTGTGTAAAAAAGTTGGTTTTCTGACAAAAGTCTGCTTGTCCCTGAAAGCTGGGAAGATGGTGATTTCATCCCCACAACCCCTTTTTTGATGCCATTTGCAGGGAAAAATCAAGACGCTTTCATCTGTAGCCCTTTTTCGCATTTTTCCCAAAAAAACAAAATGTAGCTGTATTTTGACTAATTTCTGGGTCCCCTCCAGGGGAATCCACAAACCCTGGGTACCTTTACAATCCCCATGATGTTAGAAAAAAAGGACGCAAATTTGGCATGGATACCTTATGTGGTCAAAAAGTTACAGGGGCCTAAGCGCGCACTACCCCAAATAGCCAAAAAAAGGCTTAGCACAGGAGGGGAAAAGGCCTAGCAGCGAAGGGGTTAATATTGGACTTACCTCTCCTGCTATATTTTTCAAAACTGCCGGGGGGCAAGGGTCTAATGGAGATCCTGATTTAATTTCCTGAATAAGTTTTCCCACTAGCTCACTCGATACCTGTGGGAAAGACAAAAACCCGTTCTCTTGGGTCTCAATGATAGGGGGCACTTTGGCTGGCTTATTGGAAGTGGCAGAGAAAATTTCATATATGTTGTTGACTTTATTCCTAAATGCACTGGCAATGTCATCACATAAGGATTGACTGTTCCCTGACGTTGATTTGTTAGGTATGGTCGTAAGCTTCTTTACCACCAGAAATAGCTCTTTAACTGAGTTTTTAGAATGTTCTATCTGTTGGGTAAAGAAGATCCTTTTTTCAGTAGCTAATAACGTTTTATAATTGGCTAGTGCATGTTTGTAACTATTTTTTTCTTCTGCCTCATAATTCATTCTCCAGCGCCTTTCCAGTCGGCGACATTTTTGTTTCTCTTGTCGCAGAGCTTCCGTAAACCAGGGAGCTGAAGGTTGGTTACGATTCCCAGTGTTTGTATAGTTTGGCACTGTCGCCGTAAATGCGACACAAAAGTGACGCAACGGCAGCGCAAACGTGTCGCAAGGGGCTTGTAAATCTGCCCCTCTATATTTTGTTCCCATTTCGGAAATATATTGGTTTCCTTAGTAACTATTTTTCACTCTTTATATTTTACCAAATGAATTGCGATACCCAGTACACAATGAAAAACCTTTGCATGACGCAGCTCAGTTATTGGCTCTGGGTTCCTTGGGTTCTTGGTGAACCTACAAGTCCTATATATCTCCACATCCTGAAGGGTCCAGCGGATGTAATGGCATATTGCTTCTACAAATCTGTCATACTTAGAAGAAGTTATAGGTGAAAACGTTGGCACAATTGGCTGTTTTTTTTCAACTCATTTTCGATATTTTCTATTTTCAACTGTTAGTTTTTATTAAAAAAACTTTAAGGAACTACACAAAGGACCCCTTGCTGAATTCAGTATTTTATCTAGTTTTCAGAAATGTATAGCTTTCTGTGATCCATTATTGGTTTGACACCCATTACAACCACTAACTGGAAGGAGGTTGAAAGCACAAAAAATAGGAAAAATAGGCTATGTCCCAGTAAAATGGCAAAACTGTATAAAATATTTTGATTTTCTGACAAAGGTCTGGCTGTCACTGAAAGCTGAGAAGATGGTTATTTCAGCACCACAAACCCTTTGTTGATGCTATTTGCAGGGAAAAAAACAGACGCTTTCTTCAGCAGCGATTGATTCCCATTTTTTCATTAAACAAAATGTAGCTGTATTTGGGCTAATTTCTGGGTCCCCACCAGGGGAATCCACAAACCCTGGGTACCTTTAGAATCCACAGGGTGTTGGAAAAAAGGGCACAAATTTGACATGAATACCTTATGTAGATAAAAAGTTAAGGGGCCTAAGCGCAAACTACCCCAAATAGCCAAAAAAAGGCTTAGCCCAGGGGGAGAAAGGGCAGAAAAGGCCTAGCAGCGAAGGGGTTAAGCTCAGCTAGTTTGTTTTCTAAAGCCACACAGTTCAGATATTCTGAAGAGTAACATGCTGGATAAGTACTATCCAAGAGGAAGTCCTCATCTGGAAAGGATTTGTCTCCATGAAATACTTCAACATTATACTTTCAGAAGTAATGTCAGTGAAAACATAGATGAAGGTAAATTTGCTGTTGCCAAACTACAGACAAAAGAGAGTTTTTCTATTTAACCTTGTTACAGTTGTTTCAGCCATGGCGAACTGAAAGTGAGCTACTTGGTGAATTTGACTGTTACGACGACTCATTTAATGCTGTGAAAGAAGCATTGCGTGCTGTGTGTTTCCAGTGTATCTTCAAATGTTGAGAGAAGAGATTGAACAAGAAGAAACATTTGCTGTTGAGATAGCAAGAGAGAGTTCTCAGAGCAGTCAAAGTTCAGCACCTAGAAGTAACGATCCTCTTGGACAGCCAATCATTGAAAATTACGCTGCAATAGCTATGAATGAAGTGGAGAATGCAATGCAGCAAGTAAGATGGGAAAGAGGTAAAGGTCAAGTAGAACATGGATTTCTTCATGAGAATAAAAAGTGTGCATGTTCTACATATAAACCAGTTGTATTGTACATATGTGGTCAGGCTGGAAATGGAAAAAGCTCCTTGATTAAAGTACTGACAAGTTACCTACAGAAGACAACAAATTCCAATTTGTCGTGTGTAGTCACTGCGCCAACAGGCTTAGTTGCTCTTAATGTTAAAGGAGTTACCCTTCATCGATTATTAATGCTGCCTGTTGAACATGACAACAAATTACAATACAACAAACTATCTGGTGATGCTTGTCATGAAGTGGCAAGAGTATTAAAGAAATTAAAGCTATTGATTATTGATGAAATCAGCATGGTGTCTAAACTAATGCTAGCTTTAATACATTTAAGAATGCAGCAAATATTAAAAACTGACTATGATGTACTTTTTGGAGGAAAACACCTAATAGTCTTTGGAGACCTGCTACAACTAACTCCGTTAAAAGGACAACCTGTATTCAAGAAACTACTACATACTGAAACAAGGAATTCACTAGGAAGTATTGGAAATGTAAACATATGGTAAAACTTTCAATACAAAGAGTTAATCCAAAATATGCACCAAGCATCAGATATGCATTATGCAGATATACGAAAGGATATAAAAGTGGGAGTCCTCATAAAAGAGGGAAAGACAGTATTACAAACCGTCTAATCAAGCATTTGTTTCCAAGTAATGTTTCAGCTGTATAATTTTGTTAAGGAAGAGAAGTCTATTGTGTGTTTGATGGCAACTCTTGAGGAGTGTGGTAAATTCAATGAACAATTATTGCAACTGAAAAAAGAAGAGAACATCAAAGTTAGAGCAAATGATAAAATGGAACACGAAGGAGTTACAGTGCTGCTAACAGAAAAACTGCAATCGAAATTGGATAGTTTAGAAAAGTCTGTGTCATATCTGTAAAAATTGTCTGGTAATCTTACGTCGTAATTTAAATGTTGAAGAAGGGCTAGTGACTGGTGCAATGGGTAAAGTTATGAAATTTGTTAATTATCCAAACAGAAAAGATTAATAGATGCGTTGCACGTTTCCTACTTGTGAAAGACTGTATGTCTAGCGAAAGCAGTTCCCAGTGTCTTTAGCTTATGAAGTAACTATTCGCAAATCACAAGGTTTAAGTGTAGATACAGGTCTTGTTAATATTGGAAGTAGTGTATTCAAAGAAGGAATGTCATATGTTGCTTTGTTGCGAATTAGAGCATTGTCTGGTTTATTTCTGATTGATTTTGATGAGAAGAAAGTAAGTGCTGATGTGAGCTGTGTAACTGAGTATAGTCAGTTAAGAGCTCAATATGCTCCTCATTTAGTCCAGAATCCTGTGGTTAAAAAAGCAATACTGTGTCCAAAGTGGAAAATACCAAAGCAGTCTATCAGAGTTTAACAGAAAGATGAACAAAAAGAAAACAACAAGGAGGAAAGAAAAGAAAACTAGAGCATAATGAGGAAATACAAGGCTATCACTTTGATAATAAATCTGGCAGAACTGTTATGCAAATATAGTCTTAAATGCACTATATCATTTGGCTCATTTTACAAATTCTATTAAAGAAAAGGTAGATACAACAATGTCTTCACAACTGTGTAGTTTACTTGAAGAATTAAGAAGTGATAGAAGTATTATACATTCTGCTACTGGAATAAGAAAACTCACCAATGACTGTACTGGATCAGTAGTGTTCTCTCAAAATCTTCAGCAGGATGCTGAAGAATTTCTAATGGTAATGCTAGGACTATTAGATGAAGAAGATGTGAATATCAATAAATTATTTGGTTTAACATATAAATGGACCCATAACTGTGAAGATTGTGAATTTACGTCTAGCACTGAAATCAATTCAGAACAATTCCTCTACTTGACATTACCAGATTGTAAAGCTGTGCCGTTTGAAGATTTAACTACAAACGCCCATCAAGATATGACCTGTCCAAACTGCAGATCAGAACTTAGGTCAACGTTGTTTCTAAAAAGGTGTGGACAATATATCATAGTCATGCTACAATGATGCAGAGTGGATGGTACTAAATTTGGAACTGAAATTTCAAACTTTAAAGCGGCACAAATTTCCATCTCAAAAGAACTTTCACAACTATAGCAGTCATATTACATGAAGGAGTTAATATAACCTCTAGACACTACACAATATATTTAAGATGTCAAACAGGATGGACTGAGTCCAATGACATACAAGCAACATTCAAATCAAGACTACCCAAGAAATTACCAAACTCATATCTGCTATTTCCAGAACTGAAGTTCTAAGGAGAATCTAGGTTAAGAAAATGTGGTATTGTGATGACATATATATGTGTTAGATTTGGGGGTCTCTAGTTGGCAGAGGTAGGTACCTTTGTCCAAATAGGGACCCTTGAGTCTAGTCAGGGAAAGTAGGTACACTCCTGAAATAACCCCTGCTCACCCTCTTGGTAGCTTGGCACGCGCAGACAGGCTTAGTTCAGAGGCAGTGTGTAAAGCATTTGTGAACACATACAGTAATCAAGTGACAACACTACAAATGGACACCACACAGGTTATATATTTATAAAAATAGGTATATTTTATATAGATTTATCACAAGACCATAAACGACAAAAATAATCCACAATACTGTCAAGAATGCTTAGTTCTGATCAAAAAGGCTTAATTCAAGGTACTCTGCGAGTCGGTAGCCTCCTCCAGCTACGGCGATGTCAAGAACAAACAGAGTCTAACAAATCCAGCTGACCGTGTCGAGACGGGCCAACACAGCGTAGACAGACTCGGTCACAGTACCTTTTACTTGAAGCAGCAGGCACGGGCGTGCGAGCCGGATGGCTGTACGTCGCGGTCGCGATGCAAAATGGAAGCGTTGCAGGACGCGTTGTCCCTCGATGCGGTGCAGGCAGCGGCTCGTTGACGTCGTCGAGACGGAGTCGGTGAGACCAGGGCCGTGCGTTGCAGGGTGAGACGGTGCTTCGATGCGGTGCTGGCAGGTTGCGGTGCGGCGACGGAGCCGGATTCGAGGGCTGGCGTCGATCAGTCCGGACAGCGGTGCGAGTCGGGCGGTGCGTCGCGAAGCGTGCGAGCGGTGCCCAACTCCGGTGCGGTCACAGGACTCGAACTCAGCAGCAGGGACCATGTCGGTCGGACCAGTTCGTTTCGGCGTAGCGAAGCATTGCAGGACACGTTGTCCCTCGATGCGGTGCAGGCAGCGGCTCGTTGACGGAGTCGGTGAGACCAGGGCCGTGCGTTGCAGGGTGAGACGGTGCTTCGATGCGGTGCTTACAGGACACCGAGCCGGTCGTCAGAGTCGGTCACAGCTCCCTAACCCTGTAGCCACTGAAACAGCGTTTCCAGCAGCAATTCACAAGGCTGGTGAAGTCCACTAGTCCTGGGACTTCGGTCAGGGGGCAAGCTCTCTCTCAAGCCCTTGGAGATCCTTCACAAGTTGATGAAAGTCACAGCAAAGCAAAAGTTCCTTTCTCCTTTCTTTGGCAGTCAGTCAAACCACTGCAGGCCAATCCCCCAAGCAGCACTTCAGGCTTAGGGATAGTCTCTCCTCAGTTTCTTCTTGGTTCCGCTCCTCAGCAAAGGTTTCTTCTTGTTCCCAAAAGTGATCTAATCTTCCTGGGGTCTGGGTGCCCCTCTTATACTCTGATTCTCTTTGTTCTCTGGAGGCAGAGAGGCCTGTGCCTAGTTCAAACCAGTACTGTGCAGCTTTGGAGCACTCTGTGTACATGACTCCTTCTTTCGTTTCAGAATGTGGGGCAGGGTACTCAGACGCCCGGCAGGAGGTGGAGCCAGCATTGTGGAAGGCAGGCACAGCTCTATTCAGACCCAGATGCAACTCCTCCCTCCACTCTGGATGCAGATCTCTCTATTCAGCCCTGGGCTGCATCATCCTGTCTCCTGTGGCCATCCCCAGCCCCTGTCACGCACAACTCAGACACACAATACACAAGCTAGCAGAGGCAGGCTGGATAGTTAGGCAAGAAAATACCCACTTTCTAAAAGTGGTATTTTCAAACACAGAATGTTAAAATCAACTTCACTAAAAGATGCATTTTATCATTCTGAGTTCAGGCATACTAAACTCGAATTTCTACCTAGTTCCCTGAGTCAGTTAGGATTATAAGATGTTATAATCAAACTACTCATTCTGGCCTATGGGGAACAGGTAGCCTTGCAATAGTGAAAAACGAAAATGGCTGTAATTCACTATTAGGACATGCCACACACACCAAGCATGTCCTACCTTATCATTACAATGCACCCTGCCCGTAGGCCTACCATAGGGGTGTCTGATATGAAGAAAAGGGAAGGTTTAGGGACTGGTAAGTGGGTGCACTTACCAAGTCGACATGGCAGTCACAGACTGCACACAGGCTCTGCAATGGCAGGCCTGAGACACACTTACAAGCTGCTCCCGTGGGTGGCACAACCAGTGCTGCAAGCCCACCAGCAGCATTTGATTTACAAGCCCTGGGCACACTCAGTGCACTGTACTAGGGTCTGACAGTAATTCAAATAAGCCAAACATGGAGTCACTAATTCATCACACAATTTACAATAGGGAGCACTTGCACTTTGGCACTATTTAGCAGTGGCAAAGTGCCCATGAGCATCTAGTCCAGCAAAAACATATCGACAACAGTGGAGGCATTATGAAAAAATGGAAGGGAGACCCACGCCAAGGATGCCAGGTCTAACACGTGTCCCCTCCAGCTGAAATGTGGGGAGAACTATCCTACCCCTAGGGAGTTCTCATCACTAAGGCGGAAAAATCTGGACAGACCATCAGCATTGCCGTGTTCTGTACCAGGGCGGTGTTCCACCGTAAAGTCCATCCCCTGTAGGGAAATGGACCACCTCAACAGCTTTGGATTCTCACCCCTCATCTGCATCAACCATCTGAGGGGCCTGTGGTCTGTCTGAACCCGGAAGTGAGTCCCAAACAGGTATGGTCTCAACTTCTTCAGTGCCCAGACCACAGCAAATGCCTCGCGCTCAATAGCACTCCACCTCTGTTCCCGTCGAAGTAACCTCCTACTGATGAAGGCTACAGGTTGGTCTAGGCCCTCCTCATTGATCTGCGATAGAACAGCCCCTACACCATGCTCTGAAGCGTCTGTCTGAACAATGAACTCATTGGAGAAGTTGGGTGCCTGGAGCACAGGCGCCGTGCACATGGCAGTCTTCAAGGTGTCAAAAGCTTTTTGACAGGCGTCAGTCCAAATCACTCTCCTGGGCTGCTTCCTGGAAGTCAGCTCTGTCAAGGGGGCAACAATGCTGCCATACCCCTTGACAAATCTCCTGTAATACCCGGTGAGTCCTAGGAAGGCTCTCACCTCTGTCTGGGTCTTGGGGGGCTCCCAAGCAAGAATGGTATAAATTTTCGGTTAGAGGGGCGCCACCTGGCCGCTCCCAACCTGGTGTCCCAAGTACACCACGGAACTCTGCCCGATCTGGCACTTACTCGCCTTGATCGTGAGGCCTGCCCTCCGCAGCGCCATCAACACTTCCCAGAGGTGGCGCAGATGTTCTTCCCAACTGGCACTGAACACTGCGATGTCATCCAGGTAGGCGGCACTGAAATCCTCCAGTCCAACCAACACCTGGTTGACCAACCTCTGAAAGGTGGCAGGGGCATTCTTCATCCCAAAGGGCATCACCCGGAACTGGTAGTGCCCATCTGGTGTGGAGAATGCTGACCTCTCTTTGCCCCATCAGTCAAGGCGATCTGCCAGTACCCAGACGTTAAGTCAAACGTGCTGAGGTACCGCGCAGCCCCTAACCGATCTATGAGCTCATCAGCTCTGGGGATGGGGTGTGCGTCAGTCCTGGTGACGGAATTGAGTCCCCTGTAGTCCACACAAAACCGGAGTTCGGGAGTGGCACCAGGCGCGGCAGCCTTTGGAACCAAGACCACTGGGCTGGCCCAAGGGCTGTTAGAGGACTCAATAACCCCTAGCGCAAACATCTTGGAGACCTCCTCCTTGATGCAGGCTCTGACCCTGTCAGTCACCCTGTAAGCCTTGTGCTTCACAGGAAGACTGTCCCCAGTGTCCACATCATGGACGCACCAATGAGTGACACTGGGAACCAGGGAGAACAGGTCAGGGAACTGTCCCAACAGCTGGCGACAGTCACCCTGCTGCTCAGGTGTGAGGGAAGTAGAGAGGTTTACTCCCTCCACTGATCCATCTTGCTCTCGGGCTGACAGGAGGTCAGGAAGAGGCTCGGTCTCCTCCTCCACCCCATCATCTGTAGCTAAGAGCATGCCCACTTGGGACCTCTCCAAGTGGGGCTTCAGGCGGTTCACATGCAGGACCCGCAAGGGGTTCCTGGGAGACTGCAAGTCCACCAAATAGGTAACTGGACTCTTGCGCTCCACCACCGTAAAAGGGCCGGTCCACCTATCTTGGTGCGCACAAGGCTCCACTGGGACCATGACCCACACTTTCTGACCAGGCTGAAGCTCTACCAGAGTGGCATTCTGGTCGTACCACCGCTTCATCTCCTCCTGGCTGGCTTACAGATTTGCCTCAGCAAGTTCTCTGAAACGCCTAGTCTGGTTCCTGAAGGCCAGCATGTAACTGTATACATCCTGGGGAGGTTTCCTGGGAGATTGCTCCCAGCCTTCTTTGACCAAACTCAGAGGTCCTCGCACCGGGTGTCCATAGAGGAGCTCAAAGGGACTGAACCCTAGAGACGTCTGTGGCACCTCCCGGTATGCAAACAACAGGCATGGTAAGAGGACGTCCCATTTACGCCTCATGGGTTCTTCCAGACCCATAATCATGCCTTTGAGGGTCCGGTTGAATCTCTCAACCAGCCCATTTCCTTGAGGGTGGTAAGGAGTGGTGAACTTGTAAGTTACACCGCACTCCTGCCACAGGGACTTCATGTACTTGGACACGAAGTTGGTACCTCTGTCAGACACCACCTCTTGAGGGAATCCCACACGTGAGAAAATTCCCATCAGTGCCCGTCCCACCACGGGGGCCGTCACTGTCCTCAGAGGGATGGCTTCAGGGTACTGGGTGGCATGGTCCACCAAGACCAGGGTAAACCTGTTGCCCATGGCTGTCTTGGGGTCCAGTGGCCCCACAATGTCAATACCCACCCGTTCAAAGGGGTGCTGACCACAGGGAATGGCTGGAGAGGAGCCTTGTGCTTCCTCCCACTCTTTCCACTTGCCTGGCAAGTCTGACAGGTCCTGCAGTGAGTGGCGACACTCCTGCGCATCTGGGGCCAAAAGAAATGGGTGACAAGCCTCTCAAAGGTCTTGTCCTGCCCCAGATGTCCTGCTAACAGTACATCATGAGCCAACCCCAGTAGGAAGGTTCTGAAGCGCTGGGGTACCACCAGCACACGGGCTGACCCAGGCTCAGCAACCTTAGGCTCTGAATACAGGAGACCATTCTCCCAGTAAATCCAATGTGATCCAGACTGATCACCTGCTGCCTGGTCTGTGGCCTGTTGCCTCAGACCCACGAGAGAAGGGCATGTGTTCTGCTCCTCGCAGAACTCCTCCCTGGAGGGTCCTCCTTCTTGCTGCCAATGGGTCAGCTCAGGCAGGTCCCCCAGTTCAGCTACCTGTTCCCCTGTAGGTTCCAGGGCATCCCCCTCAGGGTCTGCCTCCTCCTGGACCGTGGGAACTTCGGGGGCCGGTTTCCCACGCCCCCTGCCTCCTCGCTCTCCGGCAGTCACCTGGGCCTCCCTCTCAGGTTCCAGGTCCTCTTGAACACCTTTAGCTTCCATTGACCGGGTGGTCACACATGCCCAATCAGGTAAGCCCAACATTTCTAAATGCGCACTCCGCTCCACCTTAGCCCAAGGTGAGCTCTCCAAATCGTTCCCTAACAAACAGTCAACAGGCATGGCTGGCCTCACAGCTACTTGAAGAGTACCAGAGACCCCCCCCACTCAAAGGGAACCTGGGCCACCTTGCAGTGACTCTCTGTGTTGTCAGCGGCAACAACTGGATAGAATGCATTGGGGACAACCTGCTCTTTAGACACCAGGTGACACTTGACAGCTGTCACACTGGCTCCTGTGTCTCTCAGAGCCTCCACCCTATGGCCATTGATGGTCACCCACTGCCTGTATTTTTTAGTGTTCTCAGGCAGCTGGGTCCTAGGGACCATCTCAGAGTCTCCTAATGAGACAAGGGAAAACACTGTAGGATCCCCCCCACCTTGGGCACCCAACTCCTCCCCCAGGGCTACACTAGCCAACTGCCGGGGGGCTGCACCAGAGGGTGCTGGTTTTCCAAACAAAGGGCAACGAGGATCATTTGCCTTGTGGCCAGGGGCGCCACACTTGTAACACACCAGTGGTCCCTGGTGAACAGGGGGGCCTGTCAGGGCCACTGGCTTCTTATCAGGGGGGCTGGGAACCTTTCCCTTGGTTCCCTTGGGGTCTACTTTGGGGCCCTTTATGGAACTCCCTCTGTTTACCCTTGTCCCCCACTCTTCTGCTGGGGACCCTGCCCACCCTTGGCGGAGTCTCCCACATGACCTTTGTGGACCCGGGTACTCACCCAGCGGTCCGCCTCCTCAGCAAGCTGCCTAGGGTTAGTCAGCTTACTATCAATCAGGTGCTGGCGTAGCTCAGGAAAACAATTACTGGACAAGTGCTCCCATGCAATCAAATCAAAGAGCGCCTATAAATCAGTCGCTTTGCTACCCTTTACCCAACCATCCAAGGCTCTGCAAAAAAAGGTCACATATTCAACCAAGGTACTGCCTTCAATCTTCTTACAGTTCCTGAACCTCTGCCTATAAAGCTCAGGGGTCAAACCATACCTAGTCATTAAAGCATCCTTCATGTGGCTGTATGAATTATAGACTTCAGAGGGCAAATCCAACAAGGTATCCCGCCCTTCACTCAGGAACCGCCCCCACAACCCCGCTCCCCAATCCTTCTCAGGGACCCGGTGGGAAGACATGGCTACCTCATAGGCTTTGAACCACTGCCAATGTCATCATTTTAAAAAAATTCCTTCACCACATCTTTGGGAATATACACCCTAGCTTCAACAGGCACAGGCGGTACACTGCCACCAGAGGGAGTAATTTCTAAGCTCCTGGCTTTCAAATCTAGCTCCCTCAAACTTCTTTCATGCTCAAACTGCATTTTCTTCTCTTCTAGGGCTAATTTCCTATTCTCCATTTCCATCTGCCCATTCAATTTAAGTTTCGCCATTTCCATCTCATGCATCATGCTCTTGGCTCTGTCCTCTAGCTCCTCTGGGGACAGACCTCTGGCAGAAACACTGCTACCCCTGCAGGAAGGTGGCCCCCTTTCCCCTAGCTCCAATTGCCCTCCTGCATTCTCAGCCTCGTCCATAGGTATAGGTGTGCTCCTTGCTTCAACCCAGGCCCTCAGCGCCTTTTGGTGCTCATCCTTCTTGGTGAGCCCAGTCATGGAAACTTTAAACTTCCTGCAGAATTGCTTGAGCTGTTTGAGGGTGTAGCACTCCAGTTTCTTCTCCTCCCAATCACAATCAACAGATGCTACAGATGGTGCGTTATCCATGGTGATTTAAACTTGGCAGTTGCAAAAATAGGAAATCCCAGAAAAAATGCTATCAAAGAGTATGTGGTTGCGTCTTGGTCTGCACTCACTAGGTAGTGTTCACCAATTACTGTACATGAGTCACAAATGCAAGTCCAGAATCCCCACCGCTGACCACCAATGGTAGATTTGGGGGTCTCTAGTTGGCAGAGGTAGGTACCTTTGTCCAAATAGGGACCCTTGAGTCTAGTCAGGGAAAGTAGGTACACTCCTGAAATAACCCCTGCTCACCCTCTTGGTAGCTTGGCACGAGCAGACAGGCTTAGTTCAGAGGCAGTGTGTAACGCATTTGTGAACACATACAGTAATCAAGTGACAACACTACAAATGGACACCACACAGGATATATATTTAAAAAAATAGGTATATTTTATATAGATTTATCACAAGACCATAAACGACAAAAATAATCCACAATACTGTCAAGAATGCTTAGTTCTGATCAAAAAGGCTTAATTCAAGGTTCTCTGCGAGTCGGTAGCCTCCTCCGGCTACGGCGATGTCAAGAACAAACAGAGTCTAACAAATCCAGCTGACCGCGTCGAGACGGGCCAACACAGCGTAGACAGACTCGGTCACAGTACCTTTTACTTGAAGCGGCAGGCACGGGCGTGCGAGCCGGATGGCTGTACGTCGCGGTCGCGATGCAAAATGGAAGCGTTGCAGGACGCGTTGTCCCTCGATGCGGTGCAGGCAGCGGCTTGTTGATGTCGTCGAGACGGAGTCAGTGAGACCAGGGCCGTGCGTTGCAGTGCGAGACAGTGCTTCGATGCGGTGCTGGCAGGTTGCGGTGCGGCGACGGAGCCGGATTCGGGGGCTGGCGTCGATCAGTCCGGACAGCGGTGCGAGTCGGGCGGTGCGTCGCCAAGCGTGCGAGCGGTGCCCAACTCCGGTGCGGTCACAGGACTCGAACTCAGCAGCAGGGACCATGTCGGTCGGACCAGTTCGTTTTGGCGTAGCGAAGCGTTGTAGGACGCGTTGTCCCTCGATGCGGTGCAGGCAGCGGCTCGTTGGCGGAGTCGGTGAGACCAGGGCCGAGCGGTGCGAGTCGGGCGGTGCGTTGCGAAGCGTGCGAGCGGTGCCCAACTCCGGTGCCGTCACAGGACTCGAACTCACGATGCTTCGATGCGGTGCTTACAGGACACCGAGCCGGTCGTCAGAGTCGGTCACAGCTCCCTAACCCTGTAGCCACTGAAACAGCGTTTCCAGCAGCAATTCACAAGGCTGGTGAAGTCCACTGGTCCTGGGACTTCGGTCAGGGGGCAAGCTCTCTCTCAAGCCCTTGGAGATCCTTCACAAGTTGATGAAAGTCACAGCAAAGCAAAAGTTCCTTTCTCCTTTCTTTGGCAGTCAGGCAAACCACTGCAGGCCAATCCCCCAAGCAGCACTTCAGGCTTAGGGATAGTCTCTCCTCAGTTTCTTCTTGGTTCCGCTCCTCAGCAAAGGTTTCTTCTTGTTCCCAAAAGTGATCTAATCTTCCTGGGGTCTGGGTGCCCCTCTTATACTCTTATTCTCTTTGTTCTCTGGAGGCAGAGAGGCCTGTGCCTAGTTCAAACCAGTTCTGTGCAGCTTTGGAGCACTCTGTGTACATGACTCCTTCTTTCGTTTCAGAATGTGGGGCAGGGTACTCAGACGCCCGGCAGGAGGTGGAGCCAGCATTGTGGAAGGCAGGCACAGCTCTATTCAGACCCAGATGCAACTCCTCCCTCCACTCTGGATGCAGATCTCTCTATTCAGCCCTGGGCTGCCTCATCCTGTCTCCTGTGGCCACCCCCAGCCCCTGTCATGCACAACTCAGACACACAATACACAAGCTAGCAGAGGCAGGCTGGATAGTTAGGCAAGAAAATACCCACTTTCTAAAAGTGGTATTTTCAAACACAGATCGGCTTAACCGGATCCGATTCGGAGCCCTATTTCCCGACCGATTCGTACGCGCGTCCGAGGCGAGCGAGTACGATGCATAATCGCCGACCGACTCGTCCGGGCGTCCCGACCGCTCCGACCGACTCGTTCCCGGGTCTAACCGCACCGACCGACTCGCTCGGACTCGACTCGCACCGCGCAATGGAGACGTTCCCCGGCCGGGTAAGTACGATGCGCGCCGCGAGCAGTCCGACCGAGCCGCGCACTCCGGCTCCAAAGAGCAGTCGGAGCCGTACTTTGGGGGTCCGTGTCGGACCCCCCTGTACGCGTAGCCGCGCGAGTCGCACCCAGGGGGGACCCATGGGTCCCCCCTACCTGTGCGTGTACGGCGCGAGTTGCTTCACCACGTACACGCTGTAGGGGGCGCCCTTGTCCGCCTCGCACCCATTGAGTCAATGGGAGCCCGCGTACGCGTTGTACGACAGGCTCCCATTGACTTCAATGGGAGTCCGACCGAATCGAGTCCGATGGCATACGTGCGCATCGTACTCGTTCGGTCGGGCTGCACGGGTCCGATTCGGTCGGAAATCTCTCCGGGTCCGGCTCGGTCGGAGAGATTTTCGACCCGAATCGGTATCGGCCCCTCAATGTTAAAATCAACTTCACTAAAAGATGCATTTTATCATTCTCAGTTCAGGCATACTAAACTCGAATTTCTACCTAGTTCCCTGAGTCAGTTAGGATTATAAGATGTTATAATCAAACTGCTCATTCTGGCCTATGGGGAACAGGTAGCCTTGCAATAGTGAAAAACGAAAATGGCTGTAATTCACTATTAGGACATGCCACACACACCAGGCATGTCCTACCTTATCATTACAATGCACCCTGCCCGTAGGCCTACCATAGGGGTGTCTGCATTGAAGAAAAGGGAAGGTTTAGGGACTGGTAAGTGGGTGCACTTACCAAGTCGACATGGCAGTCACTGACTGCACACAGGCTCTGCAATGGCAGGCCTGAGACACACTTTACAAGCTGCTTCCGTGGGTGGCACAACCAGTGCTGCAAGCCCACCAGCAGCATTTGATTTACAAGCCCTGGGCACACTCAGTGCACTGTACTAGGGTCTGACAGTAATTCAAATAAGCCAAACATGGAGTCACTAATTCATCACACAATTTACAATAGGGAGCACTTGCACTTTGACACTGATTAGCAGTGGCAAAGTGCCCATAAGCATCTAGTCCAGCAAAACCATATCGACAACAGTGGAGGCATTATGAAAAAATGGAAGGGAGACCCACGCCAAGGATGCCAGGTCTAACAATATGGTTATGTGTTTCTGAGACATGTATTCGGCATATTGTGGCTATTGTCTACAGCAAGCTGTTAGAAATGGAGGACTCTTTTTAACTACGGGAAAGGAATTTTTAAAACAATTGAGGACTACATTGTGTTACTGCAGATAAAAAGTAAATGGAGTTACTATAATACCAGTAGCCTTAAGTTCCATGTGAAAAGTCTCTTCATCACTAAAACAAAGCCCCCTTTTGTTTCTGCTACAGCAGCTTCTGCGTAGTAGTAGGAGCTATGTTTTTCATACTTGGACTAAGAACATTTTAGGCATCATTTGGCCTAACAGGGATGATGTTTACAAAAGGATATGCAAAAATGAAGATTGCTCCATAATTGTTGGACATTTTGTACCAGATATAAAAATATCAGAAACAGTTTTAAAATATAGTTGTTTTCATTAATGTCGTAACCTATCAGCAAGCCAGTATTAAAAACTTGTAGTGAGTGCAGTGAACATTATGACATAGTTGTAATGATCTACTATGCACATTTTTTTTTTACTGTCTATTAATTGTTTTTTCCCACTGTTTAATGATGAGTTTTCATACAAAACACTGTTGAAAGTGAGCAAATATGAAAGCTGAAAACAGAAAAAAACTGAAAAACATTTGTCTATGTTTAATTAAAGTTTTGGTTGAAAAATATTGTAAATTATTTGGTTGCCTAATGTTCGAAATGAAATTCCAATACATTTTTGTCTGTTTCTATTTTTTCACAGTGGTTAGTAGTCGTGCCATATTACACGTGTCAAATCACTAATCTAGTGATGGATTCATTGAGTTACTACTCATGCACTCATCCTACTCCCAGGCACAACAGTTGGACTTGTCCAATCATCCAGCCACTACTAAGCAGTCATCCAATCACTCAGGGACTGCACTTGAATTCATCTATTCTCCCGGCCACTACTCAGGCACTCATCCAATCACCCAGGCACTACCCATGTACTATGCAATCACCCAGACACTATGGGGTATATGTATAAGCCCCTATCACTTTTTAGGACGTTCCTGTGGCAATAGGGGCTGCACCTTATTTACAAGGTAGCGTGAAGCCACTTGCAAAACACACAAGATGATGGACGGAATGTTGCACATTGGCAAACATTCACCCCCAGTCACAGATCTGGGTTTAATCCATCGTTATTTTGCTTCACCACGCCACCCCAGTTCAGACATAGCCATATGCAAATCAGTCTTGACCCTGTGCCTCATGGGAACAGTCCAGACCGAACTGCCAAGCCATGTCTTCCCTGGACCGGAATCAAGCATCCTAGGACCGGTTTCGGGCTTTCAGCCCTCATCAGCCAGGATAGCTTGACTCCAGTGGCGTAGTGAGCACGGGACCCACGTCTGGGCATTCCCTTCCCACTTAGGGCGAAATGCAAAACACACAAGATGATGGACGGAATGTTGCACATTGGCAAACATTCACCCCCAGTCACAGATCTGGGTTTAATCCATCGTTATTTTGCTTCACCACGCCACCCCAGTTCAGACATAGCCATATGCAAATCATCCTTGACCCTGTGCCTCATGAAATGAAATGAAATGAAAAGACCATTTGTTAAGCGCAGTAGCTACCCTGAGGCGTCCTAGCGCTGCGGACAAGCGGGTGCAGGAAGAGATAGAAACTATACAAGTTTGTTAAAAAGCAGAGTCTTTAAGAGCCTGCGAAAGAGAAGCAGATTGGGCTCAGCCCGCAGGTGAAGGGGAAGAGAGTTCCAGAGTTTGGCCGAGTTATAAGCAAAGGAACGGCCACCACTTCTGGATCTCTTGATCTTGGGCACTAGGGCGAGAAAGAGGACGCTGATCTGAGCTGTCTATTTGGATGGTAATGGGTGATCAGCGGTCGGCTAATGACGGGGCCCGTTTTCCAAAAGGCCTTATGGGCAATGCACAGGGCCTTAAATTCAATTCTTTTCCTGACAGGGAGCCAGTGAAGGCTCCTCAGTCCGGGGTGGATTGGAAGTCGGCGGGGGATCTGAAGAAGAGTTCGAGCAGCACAATTCTGAATGACCTGAAGTTTGCACAGGGTGGATTGAGGGGCCCTAAATAGAGGGCATTCCCGAAATCTAGGCGTGAGAGAATGAGACCCTGAACCATAATCTGTCTTGCCTGGAATGGAAGCAAGGGAAGGATCTTTCGAAGCAGCCTTAGTAGACCATAGCAGGTAGCTGAGAGTTTAGCTGCTTGATGATTAAAATTAAGAGAATTGTCCAGCCAAATGCCCAGACTTTTGATTTTATCCTTTGGCATAGGGGCGGGACCGAGGCAGATGGGCCATAGTGAATTTATATTTAGCTTGGGAGTTGTGCCTAAGAGCATAAGCTCAGTTTTATCCCCGTTTAACTTTAAACAGGAGAGTGACATCCATTTGGCCACCTCCTCCAGACATCCACTCAGGTTGTTAGAGGGAGTATTCAATTGGTTAAGAGCCACCACTAGCTGAGTGTCGTCGGCATAAGTGACGATTTTTATGCCGAAAGGACGAACAATCTCAGCTAGGGGGCTCATATAAACATTAAATAGTGTGGGACTCAGGGAGGAGCCCTGAGGCACACCACAGCTGAGTGGCTTGCTGGGGAGGTGATATCGCCCTCAAAAACCTTGAAGGAGCGATCTGCCAGAAAGGATGTAAGCCAGGAGATGGCATTTCCTGAAATGCCTAAATTAATAAGTCGGTGGATTAGTAGGTCATGGTTTACAGTGTCGAATGCGGCACTTAAGTCAAGGAGGATGATTGCTGCAGAGCCTCCTTGATCGAGGATCTTCCTGGCCTCCTCAGTTACAGTGAGGAGGGCGGTTTCAGTGCCATGCATGGGACGGAAACCTGTCTGAGAGAGGTCAAGAAGGTTGTTATTCTCCAGGAACTCTACCAATAATGAATTGACGTACTTCTCCAGAATCTTGGTCAGCCATGGTAGCAAGGAGATAGGCCGGTAATTACTGGGGTTGTCCTGGTCTAGGTTGGGTTTTTTCAAAAGAGCCTTGACCAGGGCGTGCTTCCAAGGGGAGGGACAATGCAGGAGGAGATAGAGGCATTAAGCAACTCAAGTATATTGGGAAGAATGTAGGCAATAGCTGGCAACAAAGTACGTGGAGGTGCCGGATCTTGGGGAGAGCCAGATTTCACCTGGTACATAATACGTTCTAATATGGTGGAATTGAGAAGGGGAAAAGTGTCCAGGGTTGCCGAAAAACAGGGTCCTGCACATGAAAGATTGGCGGGAATTATATCGGGCTGAATGGGGGGAAGGAGGTATAAATTGTTTGAATTTTCTGAAAGAAGAAATCTGCCAAATTGTTGCAGCGACTTTGGGCGTCAATAGGTGTTGGTGAATTGTCAGGGAGTTTAAGAAGGGTTTTAGCAATTCGGTAGATTTCTTTAGGCATAGAGGCAGCTGCTTTAATTTTTTCTTCAAAGTAAATTGATTGAGAGGTTTTAATTTCCTTCTTATACGCTTTTATTGCCTCCCTATATACAGTTTTGCTAGAAAGGGAATAATCCAGTCGCCATTTCCTCTCTAATTTTTTGCAATGTCGTTTCCTTACCCGTAAATCAGAGGAATACCAGGGCGCAGTTGTAGAACTGCGCTTAGATTGAGAGCTTTTTATGGGAAGTACTGAATCTAAGGAATTACGAATCCAACTGTTATAGTCCTCATTGGCTAAGATGGGATTGGAGTTGGTGAGTGGTCTTGAAATTTCAAGGGCCGTCAACCAGCAATCCAAGGGAAGTTTAGACCAATTCCGTTCCCTACGAGTAATAGTGTTGGTAGCTAGGTGAGGTTCAAGAATGGTCCAGGAGAGAGGGATCAGGAAGTGGTCTGTCCATGGAAGCGGAGAAGGGACTCCTACTGTAAGATCTGCACAGTTACTAAAAACAGGATCAAGTAGGTGGCCTTTGGAGTGAGTGGGTTTAAACAATAATTGTTTAAGTTGTAATGCAGAGAGGCTCATGATCAATTCATTGGCGGTAAGGTCGGAGGCATCATCAAAATGGATATTTAAATCCCCTAATAATGTAAAATTAGACGGGCTACAGGCAAGTTCGGCTGTGATGGGAGGAAGAATGTTAAGAAATTGCCCCAGAGCCCCAGGGGGCGATATATAAGTAACCCAGAAAAGGAACTTATGGGGGAGAAATCAATAACAAAAAGAGACTTTCACAGTCTGGTACCGGATTGGGGAGCTGCGACACTTATAGCAATCCTTAAAAATAATTGCTAGGCCTCCTCCTCTACCCTCTTTACGATCTTCTCGTTGTATGTGATACCCAGAAGGGAGGGTTTGGACGAGATCAGGTTCTGACTGTGCGTTGAGCCAGGTCTCTGTCAGGAATAGGGCATCTGGTCTAAGTTCTTCTAAGAGCAGAGCGATTTCAGTGGAGTGTTTGGGGAGTGATCTACAATTTAAAAGGTACATACTTCGCTGGGTGATTTTAGTATGGTTAGTAGTTTGGAGATGGAATCCACAGTGTGGACATGGGTCGTGTTCATCTGCCACGTTCCAGGACTGTTGGCAGATGGCATGAGTTGCTCCTCTGAGATTAAAAAGGGAGTGGGGGCTATAGCTTCTGAGAGGGGAGGAAAAAGGGGCAGGGTTTGTGGCCCCTAGCCCCGTCCGGCCACGGACGGGCGCAGACGGGCTTGCCTTAGGCGCGCCTTCGGCGCGCCGCCGGCGCGCCCGCTGCGCGCGTCCGCTGCGCGAAGCGTATGGCATTCCCTATTTATGCTGCACAGTAGATCAGCAGCCAGTAGCACTCCGCCCCCCTCACCTCTAGCCCGGAAGAAAAGAATATGCCGCGCCTCCCTCCACAACAATCGGGAAAGAAATCCCGTGGTGGACCGGGGAGAATGCGGATTACAGGGTGTCAGAGGTGAGTAAAGCAAGCGAGTCAGTGCCACAGAGGACTTAAAAACGTACAAAAAACAAGCGTCGCAATAAAAGGCTATTCTTTTTTTAAAATAAATTAAAAACAGATAGAATACCGTCTCTTGCTACAGCGCGCGTCCGCTGCGCGAAGCGTATGGCATTCCCTATTTATGCTGCACAGTAGATCAGCAGCCAGTAGCACTCCGCCCCCCTCACCTCTAGCCCGGAAGAAAAGAACAGTCCAGACCGAACTGCCAAGCCATGTCTTCCCTGGACCGGAATCAAGCATCCTAGGACCGGTTTCGGGCTTTCAGCCCTCATCAGCCAGGATAGCTTGACTCCAGTGGCGTAGTGAGCACGGGACCCACGTCTGGGCATACCCTTCCCACTTAGGGCGAAATGCAAAACACACAAGATGATGGACGGAATGTTGCACATTGGCAAACATTCACCCCCAGTCACAGATCTGGGTTTAATCCATCGTTATTTTGCTTCACCACGCCACCCCAGTTCAGACATAGCCATATGCAAATCAGTCTTGACCCTGTGCCTGAAGCCACTTAACATTGCTTAACGCTGCCTTGTAAATAAGGCCCCCTTTCACGATATGCTTAGCGTGAAACGGGTAGGCAGTAGGTGTTGCGGTGGGCGTTCCACCGCAACACCCATTGATTTTGACGTTGCCCCCTATTTACAAGGGTTGCGTAAATAGGAGGCAGCGCCAAAATTAAGACCAGGGAAAACCTGGTCTTATGTTGGCAAAACGAGGAGAAATGCTTTATTTCTCCTCGTTTTTGCTTTTTCCATTTGAACTGCCTTGTGCAGCACACATGGAAAAAGCAAAAAGTCTTGGATTGTTTATGTGTAGGAAGGTGGCCCTTCCTGCACATAAACAATCATTTAAAAAACTGACATTTTGTAACTTCCATGTGTGCTGCATTAAGCAGCACACATAGAATTGACAAAGCGGCATTTAAAATTGTTTATGTGCAGGAAGGGACACCTTCCTACACATAAACAATCTTCCTCTAGCACGCAGACACCCTTGCACTATGGTGCAAGGGTGCCTACGTTGGTGCTAGGCAGCTAAGTGTAGCGCCAGCGCAGGGGGAAAACACAAAGCTGCACCATATTCTTGTAAATATGGTGCAGCCTTGCATTTCCATCTCAAAAGAACTTTCACAACTATAGCAATCATATTACATGAAGGAGTTAATATAACCTCTAGATACTACACAATATATTTAAGATGTCAAACAGGATGGACAGAGTCCAATGACATACAAGCAACATTCAAATCAAGACTACCCAAAAAGTTACCAAACTCATATCTGCTATTTCTAGAACTGAAGTTCTAAGGAGAATCAAGGATAAGAAAACGTGGTATTGTGTTGACATATATATGGATTATGTGTTTCTGAGACATTATTCGGCATATTAGGGCTATTGTCTACAGCAAGCTGTTAGAAATGAAGGACTCTTTTTAACGGGGAGAGGATGTGGCCTTACAGCTAGAGCGGTCGACGTCCAAGCTGGGGAACCGGGTTCAGGTCTCGACAACAACGCTCAACAGCCTGTGATTCTGGGCAAATCACTTAATCTCCCCGTGCGTAACAAAAATGAATGTGTCCTTGTGTAACGAAACTGGTGCTATGTAAAGCGCTCTGATACCCGATATCTTCGGGTCTAGTTGGCGCTATATAAGACTCTAAAAAAAAAAAAAACTATGGGAAAGGAATTTTTAAAACATTTGAGGACTACATTGTGTTACTACAGATAAAAAGCAAATGGAGTTACTATAATACCGGTAGCCTTAAGTTGCATGTGATAAGCCTCTTCACCAAGGCTGCACGATATTCTTGTAAATATGGTGCAGCCTTGCGTTTCTGAAGTGGTGGAGTGAGGCGTTAAGCCATGACGGCTAATGCCTCACTCTGCCACTTCTTTGTACATATGCCCCTATGTTAGCACTCATCCATTCACTGAGGCACTACCCATGCACTCATCCACTCACCCAGGCACTACTCATGGACTCATCCAATCACCCAGGCAGTACCCATGCAATTATACAATCACCCAGGCACTATCAGTGCGCTCACCCGAACACGTAGGCAGTATCAATGCATTCACCAAATCACCAAGGCGCTAAACATGCACTCACCCAATCACCAAGGCGCGACCCTTGCACTCATCCAATGACCCAGGGACTACCCTTGCACTCATCTAATCACCCAGGTGCTACTCTTGCAACCATTCAGTCACCTATGCACTACCCGTGCACTAATCCAATCACTCAAGCAGTACCCATGCACTCATCCATTCACTCAGGCACTATCTTGCACTCTCCCAATCACCTAGGCACTATCCATGCACTCATCGAATCACCCAGACACTTCCCTTGCGCTTATCCATTCATTGAGGCACTACCCATGCACTCATCCACTCACCCAGGCACTACTCATGCACTCATCCAATCACCCAGGCAGTACCCATACACTCATCCAATCACCTAGGCATTACTCATACATTCTTCCAATCACCCAGGCACTATCCATGCACTCACACAATCACCCAGGCATTACCCTTGCATTCATCCATTCACTCCGGCACTACCCATGCACTCATCCATTCACTCAGGCATTATCCATGCACTCATCCATTTACCCAGGCACTACCCGTGCACACATCCAATCACCCAGGCACTACCCTTAGACTAATCCATTCACTCAGGCACTATGCATGCACTCATCCATTCACTCAGGCACTACTCATACACTCATCCAATGACCCAGGCACTACACTTGCACTCATCCATTCACTGATGCACTACCCATGCACTCATCCATTCACCCAGGCATTAACCATGCACATATCAAATCACTCAGGCACTACCCATGCACTCATCAAATCATCCATGCACTACTTGTGCACTCATCCATTCACTCAGCTACTAACCATGCACTATGCAATCACCCAGACACTAACCATGCACATATCCAATCACTCAGGCACTACCAATGCACTCATCCATTCACTCAGGCACTATCCATCCTTTCATCCATTCACTCAGGCACTACCCATGCACTTGTCCATTCACTCAGGCACTACCCATAAACACATCCAATCACCCAGGCACTACCCTTGCACTCATCCATTTACTCAGGCACTATGCATGCACTCATCCATTCACTCAAGCACTACCCATGCACTCATCCAATCACCCAGGCACTACCCTTGCACTCATCCATTCACCCACACACTACCCATGCACTCATCCATTTACTCAGGCACTACCCATGCACTCATCCATTCACCCAGGAACTACCCATGCACACATCCAATCCAATCACCCAGGCACTGCCTTTCTACTCATCCATTCACCCAGGCACTGCCCAAGCACTCATATATTCACCCAGGCACTACCCATGCACTCATTCATTCAACCAGCCATTGTCCATGCACTCATCCATTCACTCAGGCACTACCCTTGCACTCATCCATTTACTCAGGCACCACCCATGCACTCATCCATTCACCCAGACACTACCCATGCACACATCAAATCACCCAATTACTACCTTTGCACTCATCCATTCACTCAGTCAGTACCCATGCACTCATCCATGCACTCAGGCACTACCCTTGCACTCATCCATTCACTCAAGCACTATGCATGCACTCACCCATTCACTCAGGCACTACCCATACACTCATCCAATAACCCAGACACTACACTTGCACTCATCCATTCACTGACGCATTACCCATGCACTCATCCATTCACCCAGGAACTAACCATGCACATATCAAATCACTCAGGCACTACCCATGCCCTCATCCAATCACCCAGGCACTACTCTTACACTCATCCATTCACTCAGCCACTTCCCATGCTCTACGCAATCACCCAGACACTAACCATGCACATATCCAATTACTCAGGCACTACCCATGCACTCATCTATTCACTCAGGCACTATCCATGCTTTCAGCCATTCACTCAGGCACTACCCATGCACTATTCCATTCACCCAGGCACTACCCATGCACACATCCAATCACCCAGGCACTACCCTTGCACTCACCCATTCACTCAGGCACTACTCATGCGCTCATCCATTCACGCAGGCACTAACCATGCACTCATCCAATCACCCAGGCACTACCTACCCATGCACACATTCAATCACCCAGGCACTACCTTTCTACTCATCCATTCATCCAGGCACTACCCATGGACTCATCTATTCACCCAAGCACTACCCATGCACTCATTCATCCAACCAGCCATTATACATGCACTCATCCACTCACTCAGGCATTACCCTTGCACTCATCCATTTACTCAGGCACTACCCATGCACTGATCCATTCACCCAGACACTACCCATGCACACATCCAATCACCCAATCACTACCTTTGCACTCATCCATTCACTCAGGCAATACCCATGCACTCAGGCACTACCCTTTCACTCAGGCACTATGCATGTGCTCATCCATTCACTCAGGCACTACCCATACACTCATCCAATAACCCAGACACTACACTTGCATTCATCCATTCACTTACGCACTACCCATGCACTCATCCATTCACCCAGGCACTAACCATGCACATATCAAATCACTCAGGCATTACACTCATCCAATCACCCAGGCACTACTCTTGCACTCATCCATTCACTCAGCCACTACCCATGTACTATGCAATCACCCAGACACTAACCATGCACATATCCAATCACTCATGCACTACCCATGCACTCATCCAGTCACTCAGGCACTATCCATGCTTTCAGTCATTCACTCAGGCACTACCCATGCACTATTCCATTCACCCAGGCACTACCCATGCACTCTCTCATTCACTCAGGCACTACACATGCGCTCACCCATTCACTCAGGCACTCACCATTGCACTCATCCAATCACCCAGGCACTACCCACGCACACATCCAATCACCCAGGCACTACCTTTCTACTCATCCATACACCCAGGCACTACCCATGCACTCATTCATCCAACCAGCCATTATACATGCACTCATCCATTCACTCAGGCATTACCCTTGCACTTATCCATTTACTCAGGCACTACTTATGCACTCATCTATTCACCCAGACACTACCCATGCACACATCCAATCACCCAGTCACTATCTTTGTACTCATTCATTCACTCAGGCAGTACCTATGCACTCATCCAATCACTCAGGCACTACACATGCACTCATCAAATGACCAGGCACTACTTTTGCACTCATCTATTCACTCACGCAGTACCTATGCACTCATCCATTCACTCAAACACTACCCATGCACTCATCCAATCACCCAGGCACTACCCATCTACTCAACCAATCAGTCAAGCAGTGCCCTTGTACTCCTCCAATCACCCAGGCACTATGCATGCACTCACCCAAGCACTATCCATGCACTCACCCAATCACTCAGGCAGTACCCTTGCACTCATCCAATTACCCATGCACTACCCATGGACTCATCCAATCACTCAGGCACTACTTATGCACTCATAGATTCAATCAGACTGCACTGCTGCATTCATTGTAACATCCATGCACCAGTTATGCACTCATTCAATCATCCATACACCAGTCATACACTCATTCCAACATAGTAGCATACTTTATCTTTTTTTAACTGTAAAGGCAGTTCCAACAGGAACCTTTTTTTGTGCTTATGTAAAGTTTTTCTTTTTTTTCTTCTTTTTTATAATAACAAAAATGGCAACTGGGACAGGAGGAATTGAAAAAACTGCACTGAAAATGTGCAAAACATATAAAAGGAGAAAAGAATTAGCATGTATGCTGTTTTGCAGCATTGCGAATAGCTGTAAGGCACTGCTCACCAGCACTTATAACAACACTATAGTCCGTGCAGTACGTGGCTATTCTTGAAAACTCTGGAGCCATACCTGTTGCAGTAGTCTGCACCTCTGAAGGGACTTTCTGGCCGGGAATTGTTGCTGCTGGTACTGAAGTAGATAGTCATCCAGCTTCCCTCTGCTTGATCGCCAGTTGGAGACGTTTTTTTGATAGGTTTTTCAATGATATAACATGGACGTTGTCCCACATGAATATTTCTTGTTCGTCCCTCTAGAGAGGGTCTTGTTGCAGATTGTGCATTGCACAAGTTTGGCAGCAGTTTTCGATCCCCTTGATGGGATTTTGAAAAAATCCCATGCCCCACTGGCTCTCTTTTATGGAGGTTCCTCTACTTACAAATCTTTGTTCTCCACCTCCTCCACATCCTGGTCCAGCTGTTGTTCCTGCTGACCCCCATCTCCATCCTGTGTTGCCATTTTTGATGCAAAAAAGGAACTTAAAAAACCAAAGGTTACAGGGACGTTATAGTTAAGAATTAGCATTAAAAAAACCTTAGAAATTCACTGACAAAAACAAAGGTTACAGGGACGTTATAGTTAGACTGACATTTCACTCGTACAAAACCAGACAAATTCAGCAGTTATAGTTAGCTGAGCTAACTATCACTTGTGCCCCCGCAATTCACTGCTTATGACCTCACATAGTCATACACTCACATGGTTGGTGACATCACTGATGACATAACTGATGACATCTCAAATGACATCACTGATGACATCATTGATGACATCATCCACAGAATCTCTGACGCACCCACTCACACCCCCATATAAACTTTAATACACCCACTCCAACTTCCACACTATCATTCTCAAAACAATTGACACAACCATACCAGTACATACACAGCCATTCACGGATCCATAAGTCTACACACACATCCACTCAGTCACCCAAACAGTCACTCATACATCAACTCACTCACTAATACGGCCCCTGATATATCCACTCATACACCCACTCACACACTGCCAGTCACCCATACAACTACTCACACACCTACTCACTCACCCGTAGAGTCAATCACACAGCCACTTACTCACCTATACAGATACTAACACATACTCACTCACCTATACAGTCACTGACATAAACACACTCACCCATACAGCCACTGTCACAATCACTTAGTTACCAAGACAGTCACTTATAGACTCCAACACTCACCTTTACTGCCTTTCATATATGCAGTTACTCACCCATATACCACTGACACATCCATGCACTCACCGACAGTCATACACATACTCAGTTGCCTTTATAGCCCCTCACAGATGTACTCACTAACCCATACAGCCACTGACTCATCCACTCGCTCACCCATTCAGGCAGTCACACACCCCCTCACCCACCCACATAGGCATTCATACACCCATACAGGTACTCAGACAACCAATCACCCATATAGCTACTCCTGTATCCACTCACCAACCCATACAGCCACTTAGACACCAACTGACAGGCTGACACAGACATTTACACAACCTAGTCACTCACCCAGACATTCACTGAGACACATAATCACTCACTTATACAATGAGTCATGCACCCCCTGAATCATCCATACAGGCACTCATACACCCACTGATTCATCAATACACCTTGGTATATATATTTAACACTTATAACATTTTTAAAAACACTCACAGTTGCTGGATGATGTCATTAGTGATATCATCAGTGATGTCATTTGAGATGTCATCAGTGATGTCCTCAGTGATGTCACTGACCATGTCATGAGTATTGTAATATGTGAGGCCATAAGCAGTGCATTGCGGGGGCATGAGTTATAGTTAGCTCACCTAACTATAACTGCTGAATTTCTCTGGTTTTGTACGAGTGAAATGTCAGCTTAACTATAACGTCCCTGTAACCTTTGTTTTTTTAAGTGAATATAGATATATATAAATACATAAATATATATTCCAAATGAAGCATGTACTCTCCTTCCAGTACAATGCAAACAAGCCCACCAACATGTTGTAGTGAAAATCATTTAATCATGGCAAGTCTCCCAGCATAACGTGTTTCAACTCTAACGAGTCTTAATCATATGCAGCAAATGAGAATGACCATTTGTTTGATCTTTTTTAAACGCAGCTTCAAAAACAGTGAGGAAGGACCAAGGTATCCAAGCATTAAACCAGGTATTTAAAGTGGCAGTAGGTCGGTCTTTAAAAATGTTCTGCGCAAATGTATTGCATGAAAACTGTGTAAACTTCCAAAATTCCATTCAATAGTCAATCCAATGAAATTACAGTACTTCACATAAATATATATATATACATATATATATTCACTGAAAAAACCATAGGTTTTAGGGACAGTTATAGTTAGTTGGACATTGCACTCGTACAAAACCCAGTGAAATTCCCCGTTATAGTTAGTTCAGCTAACTATAACTTGTGCCCCGCAATGCACTGCTGATGACGTCACATATTACATCACTCATGACATGGTCAGTGACATCACTGATGACATCTCAAATGACATCACTGATGACATCATGCAGTGACTGTGTGTTTCTGTAAAGTTTAAATATTTTTAATATATATAGGGAAAGGCGTATTGAAGAATGAGTGGGTGTATAAGTGTCTGTATGGATGATTTAGTAGGTGCGTGACTAACTCTATAAGTGAGTGATTAAACGTATCTTACTGACTGCATGGGTTAGTGACTAAACTGGGTGAATGTCTGTATCCGTCTGTCTGTTGCTGTGTAAGTGGCTGCATGGGTTTGTGAATAGCTACATGAGTGTCTATATGAGTTATTGATTGGTTGTCTGAGTATCTGTATGGGTGCCTGAGTGTTTGTGTGGGAGGGGTGTGTGCGACTCTGTGCATAGATGTGTGAGTGGGTGATTCACTGGGTGGATGGTTTCAAGAGTGCATCTGTGATAGACTGTATGGGTGGATAAGTGTGTGTAAGAGTGTGTTAGTGAGTGAATGTATGTCCCAGTGGTACATGTGTGAGTAACTACATATGTGAAAGGCCGTGTATATGTGTGTTGGAGTATATAAATAGCTATAAGCGAGAGTGTGTGATTGTGAGAGTGACTGTATGGATGAGTGTGTGCTTGTATCAGTTATTGTATAAGAGCGTAAGAATGTGCTAGTATTTGTATGAGTAAGTGAGCTGGTGTGTGTATAACTGTATAGGTGAGTAAATGGCAGTGTGTTTAATTATTTGCATGACTGACTAGGTGTGTGAGTACCTCTATGGATGAGTGGCGGTGTTTGAGTGTCTATATAGGAGTATGAGTGCATATGATAGTCCTGTACTGAGTGACCGTAAGTATGATTGACTGTACGGGTGAGTGAGTGGATGTGTGTGTAGACCTAAGAATCAGTGAGTGGGTATGTAGTTATTGGTGTTGGAGTGTCTATGGTTTTGCGAATGGCAGTGTGTAATTTAGAGTGGGTGTATCAAAGGTTATATTAGGGTGTGAGGTGGTGCATCAGATTATCACGTGGGTGATGTCATCAGTGATGTCATCAGTGATGTCATTTGAGATGTCATGAGTGATGTCATCAGTGATGTCACTGACCATGTCATGAGTGATGCAATATGTGACGTCATCAGCAGTGCATTGCGGGCGCGAGTTATAGTTAGCTGAACTAACTATAACGGGGAATTTCACGGGTTTTGTATGAGTGCAATGTCCAACTAACTATAACTGTCCCTAAAACCTATGGTTTTTCAGTGAATTTGTAAGGTTTTTTAAATGCTAATTTCTAACTATAACGTGCCTGAAACCTATGGTTTTTTCAGTGAATTTCAAAGGTTTTTAAATGCTAATTCCTAACTATAACATGTCTGAAACCTATGGTTTTTTCAGTGAATTTCAAAGGTTTTGTAAATGACAATTTTTAAATGTATTAATTGTTATATTTATTTTTTTGATACTGATTTACTACATTTCTTTAAACTATTTATTTTTAGATATTTTATTTTTTAAATTACATTGTAATTACATTATACATTACATTACAAAATATACTTTCTCAGAATGAATTACTTTAGTTTAAATACTTTGCAAATAGGCAATAGACTTTTAAGTACAGTAGTTAGAGTTGTTGCAATGGGCAACACAATTTCAAACACAATGCAACATTGAGCTCAATGTGAATTTCTAGTTAAATGCAATTAGTTACTTTATGGATTACTTTTCTAACCACAGGACTGGATCCTAGATTCAGTCCTGGGACATCTCCTGTAAACAGTTGAGTAAAAGCGTTTTGGTTACAGTAGTGATTTTTAAGGAATATTATTGTATTTTAAAAGTTGACACAAACTTATTTCACATAGAATCACCAATGTTATCCTATGGGAGGAAATTCACTTAGCAGGTAAGTAGTGTTATCGTTACTTTTTCTTACTCAGTGGTGGATCCTGGATCCAGCACTGGTGCATCTCCTGTAAACAGTTGAAATAATGCGTTTAAGTCACACAGGCGATTTTTAAGGAATATTTGTAGTTTGTGAAAATCGACACTTTGAAACTTTTCTGCTGAAAACCAGACAATGGATTCCTATGGAAGGAAATTCAAGTTACTGGTAAGTACGGTTAGAATTACTTTTCAGGGTCAGTGCTGGGCTAAAGATGCAGCACTGGGTTCTCTCCTGATAACAGGTGAGTAAATCGGAATTCATAGTTCGGCTGATTTTAGAGAAATATTATAATGTTCCAAAACTCCACACTTAGAAGAATTTCCAAGTGAAACCAGTCAATGTTAGCCTATGGAAGGAAATTCAAGTTACTGGTAAGATACGGTTAGAATTACTTTTCAAGGTCAGTGCTGGGCTAAAAGATGCAGCACTGGGTTCTCTCCTGATAACAGGTGAGTAAATCGGAATTCGTAGTTCGGCTGATTTTAGAGGAATATTTGCACAATGGTGAAGGAAGGGGTGGGGCCTGAGGTGACATGTCTGAAAACACGCCCTGTGGCGCGTTTTAAGTTGGAGAATTAATTCCTCCTCAATCCCGAGGGTCCCTAGGGGCCAACTAGCCCACCAGGAACCTCCAGTATGCGCCAGAGGGTGCGTTGCAGAGAGGTGTACAGAGGCCATGCCCCTTTTACAACACTCTGCAACGCAGCTCCGTGGCGCTTACTGGAGGTACCTGGTGGGCTAGTTGTCCCAGACCCTCAGGATTGAAGAGGATTTAATTCCCCATCTTAAAACCCACCACAGGGCCTGTTTACACACATGTCACCTGAAGCCCCGGCCCCTCCTTCACCACTGTGCAAACGCGCCCGTGGCGCGTTTTAAGTTGGGGATTAAGTCCCCTTGAATCCTGAGGGTCCCTGGAGTCCAACTAGCCCACCATGTACCTCCAAAAAGCACCACAGAGCTGCATTGCAGAGAGGTGTAAAAGGGGCGTGGCCTCTGTACACCTCTCTGCAACGCAGCCCCTGGCGCATACTGGAGGTTCCTGGGGGCTAGTTGGCCCCAGGAACCCCAGTATTCAAGGGAATTCGTTCCCCATCTGCAAACGTGCCAGGGGCGCGTTTGCAGACTGCTGCAGAGAGGAGGCGGGGCCTCCGGCACGATGCCGGTCTTTTTTTTTTTTTTTTGTACGGGAGGGGGCTGCGTGGACCCCCTTCCCTTGGCCACTTTGGCCCCAGGGCCTGATGATTTTCTTTTCTTTTCTTTTTTTTAAAACAAAACGGGAAGGGGGCCGCGTGGCCCCCTTCCCTGGGCCTCTATAGCATGCCCACTGATTTTTTTCATATACATTTTTGGAGGGGCTGCGTGGCCCCCTCCTCCAGGCCGTTTAAGGCCCCGGGACCCCATTCCCCGGGGCCGGCCTTGACGTTTTTAAAAAAAATCTTTATGGGGAGGGGGCTGCGTGGCCCCCTCCCAGGCCACTAATGGCCCGGGGACCCCATCCCCCGGGGCCTGGCCTCTGGTTGGGGACTGTGGGGGTCCCCAATCCCCCACAGTCCCGCCTGGCTCCCCGCGTCCTACGGGAGCCGGCATTGCTTTCCATAAGGGGAGCTGCTAACATGCAGCTCCCTTATGGAAAAGCAATTCTGCTGCTTCATTGAAGCGAGAGCAGGTTTCCTGCTCTCGCTTCAGTAAGCTAAGCAGTTGCAATGGCAGGACGGGAGCCGCGAGGCTCCGCCCTGCCATTGCAAGCAGCAGTGTCCCGGGGGTGGGCACCCGGGACACTTCAGGAGCCGGCCCTGGGGGTGGCGGTCCCCAGGGCCACCACAGGCTCCAGGAGGGGGCCGCGCGGCCCCCTCCCATGTCTTTAAAGCCCGGGAGGTGGTGGTCCCCGGGGCTTCGGGGTCGAAACGGACCCCACATTTATTTTGTTAGTGCCCGGGGAGGTGGCGGTCCCGGGGCGTGTGGGGGCTTGAGCCCCCACACAAGTACTATTCAATTTTTAAAAAGAAGCCCGGGGTGGCGGTCCCCAGGGCTTAGGGGGCCTTAGAGGCCCCCACATATTATAAATAAACCCCCGCATGCCTCCGGGACTTGGCCCACCCGGGGGCCAATTAACAACGAGCGCGGGAGACCGTGCTTTGTTTGTTTTTCGGCGGGATCCGCACACCCTAAGCGCATCCCGCCGATTTGTTTTTAAAAAATGCTTTTTTCTGGCCAGGGGGTCCTTGTAGGGCCCCCTGAGCAGACCTAGGGGTCAGGGTGTTTCTACCCTGCCCCCTTTGTGCGTTTGCGCACTTGTTTCTTTTTTTCTCGGCGGGATCCGCGCACCCTAAGCGCCTCCCGCTGATTTTTTTTTTTTTTAAATGCTTTTTTTGCCCAGGGGGTCCTTGTGGGACCCCATGAGCAGACCTAGGGGTCAGGGTGTTTCTACCCTGCCCCCTTTTGCGCTTTGCGCACTTGTTTCTGTCCCTCGGTTCTACCGAGGGACAAAATGGCTGCCAACACTTCCTGATTTGGAGTGTTGACAGCCAATTAGCAAGCAGCTCGTGATCGGGAGAGTACGCGGACCCTACTCGGCCATAGATATATATGTGATTTTATTTGTGATTTTCTCAGAAACTACTGAACGGATTTACACCATTTAAGCAAAAGGCACAACACTGAACCAAGGGCTACCTCTTTGCCAAATTTGGTGTAATTCCGTTCAGCAGTTCGAGCTGTAGCCGCGATGAAAGGATCCTATGGAAAAATGAATGTGGAAAACGCGTTTTGGGACCCCCTTTTTCTCGGCCCCCGCTTGACGAATCAACCCGAGACTTTCAGGGTAGGAGCGGAGCGCCCCAACAAGTTGGAAGCTTTCGCGAAGATTCGTCAACCGGCGCAAGAGTTATTTCAAATAGAATGTTGCGGATTTCCTATGGAAAATAGGTCCTAACTATAACTATCTACTGGCGACCGCCAGTAGATAATATATATATATCTATGACAGTCACTCGCAATCAAGGGGTTTCCCCGAAACGCGTAGAGTGTGTCAGACCATCAAATAAAGGCATTGATTTGCAAAAGATTGGGCCACGGTGTGCTGTTTTTCAACCTGCAACCAGCGCAATTTTGGATGTTGAGGACTCGCCATCCTGACGTGGAACGCCGTCGTAAGAGGCTCGGGTGAGGCGGTTGCTGTGCGCGAGCATTGCTTTGCGGTGGATTATATTGAAAATACCCTTGCCAGCTTCGCTCTATTTTGACTAGAAGTACAATTTGGTGAGACACAACCCACGAACGTCCCGCGGTGTAGAAATTCACAGATTGATACGGGACTGACGTGGAAGTCGATACACCAATCAGAAGTGAGGATGTACGGAGCAGATGGCTTTCCACACCAGTTTGAAAATTGTTGTTTCTAGTGTGGGGATTTTTGCAAGTACGAACGCGGCCAGCGTTCGAAAATATTCAACAAAGATGGCAATGACGAGGAATGTCAAGCGCTGTGAGGCGGCAGGTAAAATGTTTAAAAATTACAAAGCCAATGAGCCCGTAGAACTGAGCGAGCCAGCGAATGGTGGAATTACAGCACCCACTAAAAGGCAACTATGGGATCGTCTCTGGAAGGCACTCAAATTGGAACAGAATAAGTGGTGGGAAGCCACGACTCTCCAAAAATACATTGACGTTGGAAGAATACCTAGGGGACTAAGGATTTTTATCACCCCAACCTTTAGTAACCCCGACCCAGATTTAATCAGTGACTGGGCAGCTAACAATCATAATTGTTCGACGATTATGTTAGGTTTACTTGTGAAGTATGCACGTAAGGACTGTGAGCGATTGGCTGAGGACATTGATGCCATTACGAAACAACTTAAAATTGTCTGCGGACAAGAAGAATTTCAGTCCGAGATGAATAAAATGGATGGAAGACTTGAAAAAATCGAGGAAGAGATTAAAAACAAAAAACAACGTAAATTTTATCGGGACTTAGTCGATTACCAGAAGGGACAAGTAATGACATTTGCAAAAATATGATCAACTGCGGAGTGCGTCGACTGCCGCCAATGACGCAACTATAAGTAGACAAGCCACCAACTTCATATCAAGTGAAATACCGGGTGAGGAAACTGGAATAAGCGAAAGTGACATTTCAAGTATATCAGAACAGGATGGAGCAAAAACCCGTATTTTAACAGAATTCAGTTTGGTGGCAAGAGGGAGGATGACCGCCAACAAACCGAGAGGATTCCGAGGTCGCGGAAGAGGCGGCAAAGACGGCAGAAAAGAAAACTCAGCAGCACTTGGAGACTTAGGAAGCCCTGTGGGAAGTCGTACGAGGGGCCAACAGAAGACAAAATAATGGAGAAAAGAACTGTTATCAACCTTTCAGAGCGAGAACTGAGCGATGTGGAGGTACAGATTTTATCTTTGGGATTAACATTTTGTCCTTCCAGTGATTTTAATTACACGCAGAGTCGGATAGATTTATTTTATTTTACTAGAAAGTTACGTATTAAAAAATGGTATGCCACTAGAATATCGGATGGGACAGAAGCTATGAGAGATCAACCAAGTATCATCAGTATTGGTGATGTAAATTTGTTGCATGCTTTGAATGAATTAGCTGGCGAGAGCAATGCTGATCCATTAAGCAATTTAATGAATGACAATGTGTGCTTAGATATGAGTGCCCACAGTGGTTTTAGACCCAAGTCAGTTTTTCTCCCGCAAATAAAGAATGATGCCATTGATGTATTTGAACGCGGGGTCATGAATGAACTGTTAGATCTGTCAAAAAGAAATGGCATGGTAACAGAAATGTGTCGGTGGCACAAAGTGAGGCTATTGAAAACCTTAAGAATGATCGTTCGATTGTCATTAAAAAATCAGATAAAGGGGGAATGTTGTGGTGTTACCCAGACAGATGTATATTCAGGAGGGCATGAAACAGCTCTCTGATGGGGAGAAGTATGAAGTAAGCAGTAAAACAGAATATGAGAATTCTATTAAATTGTATCAAATCCAATTACTTGATTGGAAAGACAGGGGTCTATTAGAGAGAGATGAATACAACTTTCTGACATGTAAATTCCCTAAGCTCCCGTATTGTATCTTTTACCTAAGATCCATAAAGATGACAAGAACCCCCTGGGAGACCTATTGTATCCTCCAGGGGAGTTGTATGGAGAATACATCTAGGTATGTTGATTATTTTTTGCAACCGCTTGTGCAGAATCTTGCGTCCTATGTTAAAGATACGGGGATTTTCTTAGACGTTTAGAAAATGTTGAATGGAAAGAAAATTACTGTCTCTTGGGCTTAGATGTAATAAGCCTCTACACATGTATACCACATGCGAATGGTTTAGAGGCATGTCGCCACTTCTTAAAAGACAGGTCTGTCTCTTATTTCTACCATACAGAGATGCTAGTTAAAATGATGTCACACTGTTTGACAGAAAATGATTTTATTTTTAACAACGACCGACCCTCGGAACAGCGATGGGGACCTGCTTTGCGCCGAGCTTTGCAGGCCTCTATTTAGGGTTCTGGGAAGACTCAGTTGTCAGAAAACATCTAACATGGTCAAAAAATGTCATAATATGGGCACGGTATATTGACGATATTTTCTGTGTGTGGGATGGAAATGAGATGGAAGCTGTTGAATTTGTTAATGACCTGAACAGTAATCAGTTTAATCTAAAATTTACAAGTCAATTTTCTAAAGACACAATTGAATTTCTTGATTTGACCTTGACTGTTAAAAATGCTAAACTTGAAAGCAAGTTATTTCGAAAAGAAACTGCAGGAAATAGCCTCTTACATGCCCGCAGCTGTCATTCGAGCAGTTTGATTCAGAGTATCCCCTTAGGTGAACTCTTGCGCGCAAAACGTAACTGTAGCACAGAAGGGGTTACAAGCATGAGGAGGCTGTTATGGTTAAAAGATTCATGCAAAGAGGCTATACACGGTCAACTATAAAGAAAGCTAGGTTAGAAGTTGATTCCAGACCAAGATCATCCCTTCTTGTTGAAAAAGAAAAAGAAGAGAGGATAGTGAGGAGTGTCAGAACAAAAATCAGGTTTATAACAACTTACCATAGACAGATCAAACAAGTCAGGAAAGGCCTCGAGAAATTTTGGCATGTATTATCAACTGACAAAGATCTTGTTACAAGTGTGGAAGCGTTCCCACGAATTACTTTCAGAAAAGCAAAATCACTGAAAGATAGTCTTTGTAGAGCCCTTGAGTCACCAATCCCCAAAACACTTGGAATACAGGGTTTCTTACATGTCGTAATTGTAAAGCATGTAAGTACAGTAAAAACTGCAAGGAATGCAAACTCTCATCAGAATGTAAGCCATATAAAATTCTAAAATATCTGACATGCAAAAACTGATCATGTTGTTTACGCTCTTAGCTGCCCATGTAATAAAACTTACATTGGAAGCACAATTCATAAAGCAAAGAAACGTGTATTGGAACACCTAAGAGCAATCAAAAACGGAGATCGACAATATCCTATGGCTAGACATTTTCAGACCCACCACAATCAAAACAGCAACTTACTCACGTTCTGTGTACTTGATGTTGTACCAGTTAATGAACAGGGAGGAAACCGTGTCCTAGATTTGAGACGCCTTGAGTCAAGACTCATAATTCAATATCAAACACTGATGCCAGGGGGCATAATTGTGATGAGGAACTATCAGTTCATTTAGGATAGATCCTGTTACCCCCATACCAATGATAATGCATATAGGCTCAGTCCTGTTAGTTCGGGATTTTAATAGGCTAGAAACCAAACTAAAGTATGTTTTCATAAAAATGTAAAGTTTTTATTATCTGCTGCCCCTAGGCACTTATGTATATATTTCCACTGTAAAGTTTAGGTGTTTAATTGTTTAATATGGGATCAACTGGATGTTAATCACATTTATTTTTGTGTTTTCACAGATAATCATGTAAATTGGTATGACATAAGAAGAAGGCAGAAGAGCTAAAATATCGTTTTTTACCTGCAACTGGGTATATTATTATGCAGTACCAATATGTAATTTTTATTTTTTGAGAATATTCTTTGTATATAAATGCCCACTTGGGCGTAACATTAGTACTATTATTTCCTAGCCTCTACAGGGTCACCTGTTTTCCCACTGGGGAATGTTTCATTTGTTTTGAAAGAATTGAAATATTCAAGGTTTGATATAACGCGTTAGGTTGACGCACACTTTTGACGGCTATGTTATTAATAAAGTTGCAGGTTTTTGAATAGCCAATAGACAAAATGCCTTTAAATCTGACAGATATTCGTATTTCTTGTAAAATTGATATGAGAAATAGTACATGTTTGTTAAGACTTGTGAAAACCTTATGTTTGTATTTATGCACTTTTTGACATGAATCGAGTGAAGTGTAACTCGTTTCTGTTAGTCTGTCTACTGTGTCAGTAGATCACATGTTTTGTTATTTAAACCACTAAAAAACTATGACAGTCACTCGTGATCAAGGGGTTTCCCCGAAACGCGTAGAGTGTGTCAGACCATCAAATAAAGGCATTGATTTGCAAAAGATTGGGCCACGGTGTGCTGTTTTTCAACCTGCAACCAGCGCAATTTTGGATATATATATATATACATACATATATATATGTATATATATATATATATATATATATATATATATATATATATATATATATATATATTAGTCCACACGCACAACAGCTTCCGCGGCGTAAATAGAGGAGCACTCGCAGGTCCTTGTTGCAAATTATTTATTCAATGCACAAACCCCCGCACTGACAGACGCGTTTCGGCAATCTGCCTTCTTCGATGTCAGTGACCCCAAGTGTATGACACATATTTAAAGTGAAAAACGTGATTCAATAGGTTAAAAAAATAAACATCAAAACAAAAGAGGGCCTCGTAAAGTTACTGCATAATGCATTATACATGGCGGCCATCTTAAGACTTGTTCCAAGTTTAGTAAAAACAATGCAAGTTCATCAGTGCTTCAAAACCATATATCATTATATACAACTATTTACATGTGGTCAAAAGTTAAACCTATATAACCATTTATATATACATTTACGATGGATTAATCTAACGATACAAAAATCTTAGGAAAATTCCTAGATGTTACGCCCATCTTTGTTTACTAAGTCAGACCTTAGAAAGGTAGCGGATTGTAGCGTGATTAAATACATATATCCCGCCTAGATGACAATTCATCCTTATACCTCTAACAAGTAATAGTGTTCTGACTTAAAAGAACGCATGGTTGTTCAAAAAGACCACTCAGAGCACCGTGAACTGTACAAAATTGTGCCCTGAATGGGCAAACCAAAAACAAAGCCATGAACGTGAGGGAACCTTAAAAACAATTCATTTGTATATTTTGAGGGAATTATCACTCATAATAGACTCTTAACACAGTATCAGTACTTTTCAGAAAATGGAATACATGGTCATGGTGCAGAAGGGAATACAATCAGAATAATGGCTAGTTAATCAAGGTGTGACCATAATTCCTCATCAAAGTTAAGGCCTAAGGGAACCCTGGTTTGAAGATCTATTATATATTTAGATTCCAGGGCCCTCAGTGCCCTTGTTCTATCCCCACCTCTTTCATTCCTGGCCACCTGATCAATACAGAAGAATTTGAGCAGTTTGGGATCACTTTTATGCATAGATTCAAAATGGCGTGCCATCGAGTATGTCTGATCTTTTTAGTGATGGCACGCATGTGTTCCAGAATCCGTTTCTTTGCTGGATGGATAGTACTGCCCACATACCTTTTCGGGCAGGGGCATTCTAACACATAAACAGTAAATTCTGAGTTACAATTCAGTAGGCGATTGACCTTTCTAACCTTTCTACAGGTCACCCCACTTTCCAAACTTTCATATTCCAAAACCTTATGGCTTTGTTTACATGCCTTACAATTAAGGCATGGAAAGAAACCTCTTAGCATATTTTTGGCTGTATTGATGGCTGGAAGTGACTATGTACTAGTTGATCGCCTATTGACTTGCAACGTCTGTATGTGATCAAAGGATATTCTGGAATAGCTTTTTAAAAATATATATATATGTATTTTTTGTAGTTTTGTATTACATATTATCTACTGGCGGTCGCCAGTAGATAGTTATAGTTAGGACCTATTATCCATAGGAAATCCGCAACATTCTATTTGAAATAACGTTGGCGCCGGTTGACAAATCTTCGCGAAAGCTTCCAACTTGTTGGGGCGCTCCGGTCCGATCCTATCCTGAAAGTCTCGGGGTGATACGTCAAGCGGGGACGAGAAAAAAGGGGGGTCCCAAAACGCGTTTTCCCCATTCATTTTTCCATAGGAACCTTTAGTCGCAGCTACAGCCCGAACTGCTGAACGGAATTACACCAAATTTGGCAAAGAGGTAGCCCTTGGTTCAGTGTCATGCCTTTTGCTTAAATGGTGTAAATCCGTTCAGTAGTTTCTGAGAAAATCACAAGTAAAGTCACATATATATCTATGGCCGAGTAGGGTCCGCGTACCCTGAGCGCACCCTGCGCGCACCGTCCCGATCACGAGCTGCATGCTAATTGGCTGTCAAGTGGCTGTCAACATTCCTAATCAGGAAGTGTTGGCAGCCATTTTGTGCCTCGGTAGAACCGAGGCACAAAACCAAGTGCGCAAAACGCACAAAGGGGCAGGGTAGAAACACCCTGACCCCCTAGGCCTGCTCAGGGGTCCCACAAGGACCCTTCAATCCTGAGGGTCCCTGGGGGCCAACTAGCCCACCAGGTATGTCCAGAAAGCGCCACAGAGCTGCGTTGCAGAGAGGTGTAAAAGGGGCGTGGCTTCTGAACACCTCTCTGCAATGCAGCTCCCTGGCGCATACTGGAGGTACAGGGTGGGCTAGTTGGACTTCAGGGACCCTCATGATTCAAGGGGACTTAATCCCCCAACTTAAAACGCGCCACAGGGCGTATTTGCAGACATGTCACCTCAGGCCCCACCCCCTTCCTTCACCATTGAGGAAATAATCCTCTAAAATCAGCCGAACTACGAATTCCGATTTATTCACCTGTTATCAGGAGAGACCTCAGTGCTGCATCTTTGAGCCCAGTACTGATCCTGAAAAGTAATTTTAACCGTACTTACCAGTAACTTGAATTTCCTTCCATAGGCTAACATTGACTGGTTTCACTTGGAAATTCTTCTAAGTGTGGAGTTTTGGAACTTTAAAATATTCATCTAAAATCAGCCGAACTACGAATTCCGATTTACTCACCTGTTATCAGGAGAGACCTCAGTGCTGCATCTTTTAGCCCAGCACTGACCCTGAAAAGTAATTCTAACAGTACTTACCAGTAACTTGTATTTCCTTCCATAGGAATCCATTGTCTGGTTTTCAGCAGAAAAGTTTTAAAGTGTCGATTTTCACAAACTACAAATATTCCTTAAATATCGCCTGTATGACTTAAACGCATTCTTTCAACTATTTACAGGAGATGCACCAGTGCTGGATCCAGGATCCACCACTGAGTAAGAAAAAGTAACGATAACACTACTTACCTGCTAAGTGAATTTCCTCCCATAGGATAACATTGGTGATTCTATGTGAAAAAGTTTCTAAGTGTCAACTTTTAAAATACAATAATGTTCCTTAAAAATCACTACTGTAACCAAAACGCTTTTACTCAACTGTTTACAGGAGATGTCCCAGGACTGAGTCTAGGATCCAGTCCTGTGGTTAGAAAAAGTAATCCATAAAGTAACTAATTGCATTTAACTAGAAATTCCCATTGAGCTCAATGTTGCATTGTGTTTGAAATTGTGTTGCCCATTGCAACAACTGTAACTACTGTACTTAAAAGTCTATTGCCTATTTGCAAAGTATTTAAACTAAAGTAATTGATTGTGAGAAAGTATATTTTGTAATGTAATGTATAATGTAATTACAATGTAATTTAAAAAATAAAATATCTAAAAATAAATAGTTTAAAAAAATGTAGTAAATCAGTATCAAAAAATAAATATAACAATTTATACATTTAAAAATTGTCATTTACAAAACCTTTGAAATTCACTGACAAAAACCATAGGTTTCAGACATGTTATAGTTAGGAATTAGCATTTAAAAACCTTTGAAATTCACTGAAAAAACCATAGGCTTCACGCACGTTATAGTTAGAAATTTGCATTTAAAAAACCTTAGAAATTCACTGAAAAAACCATAGGTTTCAGACACGTTATAGTTAGAAATTAGCATTTAAAAAACCTTTGAAATTCACTGAAAAAACCATAGGTTTCACACACGTTATAGTTAGAAATTAGCATTTAAAAACCTTTGAAATTCACTGAAAAAACCATAGGTTTCACACACGTTATAGTTAGAAATTAGCATTTAAAAAACCTTTGAAATTCACTGAAAAAACCATAGGTTTTATGGACAGTTATAGTTAGTTGGACATTGCACTCGTACAAAACCCGTGAAATTCCCCGTTATAGTTAGTTCAGCTAACTATAACTCGCGCCCCACAATTCACTGCTGATGACGTCACATATTACATCACTCATGACATGGTCAGTGACAAGTCCTGGGGAACCCCTGTGAAGTGACAGAAGTGGAAAAAGAATTTGAAAATTATGCCAGCTTTTGTGGCACGAATTTGAGTGCAGAGAGGAAGCAGGCACTTTTGCTCCACTGTTTAGGTGGGGAGGGACAGGAGGTTTTGGAAAACTTGCCACAATTGAGTGCTGCAGTCCAAAGAGGGTTAAATAATTATGAGGTGTGTATCAAGCAGTTAGATCTGCATTATCTACCAAAAGTGAGCATCATCATGGAAAGATATTATTTTGGATTAAGAGAGCAGGGGAAAGAAGAAACAGTGGAGGAGTTTGTGACTGCTCTGAGAAAATTGGCTGCTAGTTGCAAATTTGGTGAATTGATTGAAGAGAGAATACGTGACCAATTTGTGTTGAAATGTTGCAGTGATAAAATAAGGGAAGAGCTGTGGTTTAAGGATGAACAACCTCTGGATGAAGTGATGGTCATTGGTAAACGTGTTGAACACATGTTGAAGTGTGTGAACGAACTGAGCAAGGTGGGCAAACAAACTGCTTCTGCTGAGAAGGTAGAAGAGGTGGTATGTCTAGTAACGCAGAGGTCTAATCCAGTTAGCAATAAGAGTGGGAAGGAAGAGAAAAAAGGTGCAATGGGGTTTCAAGGAACATGTTATCACTGTGGCAAATTTGGTCATAAAGCTAATGCCAATTGTTGCCCAGCTCTCAAAGTGGTATGCAACTGTTGTGGTAAGAGAGGTCATTTTTCAAAAAATTGTCGCAGTTGAAACAAAAGGGAAAGCAAAAATGAGGTTAAGGAGGTTATTTATAAGGTGAATGAGTGTGGTGTGAAACATCCTTCAGAGTGGGTCAAAGTGGGTGACGTTAAGATAAAAATTAGATTTGATTCTTGCTCTCACTTCACCTTGATTTCTAAGGAAATGTATGAGCGGAATTTTTGTGGTACAGTTAAGTTATTGGGGTCAGATGTGAGACCAACAGGTTATGGTGGAACACCTATAAAAATGCTGGGGTATTTTCAAACCTGTGTGGAGTATAATGGGAGGTTTGCGGATGCAATCATTTATGTGGCTGACAAAGGCGATAATCTGCTGAAATGGACGCACCAGGCACGTCTGGGCATTTCTCTTAATCCTAATGAAAACCCCCAGTGGAGATACAAGTGATAGAGACTGCTGGTTACACATTTGTGATGATGTTTGAGAAATTGTTTAAGGATACGGTGGGGTTGTTGAAAGGCTATAGTTACGGGATTAAGTCGAAGCTGGGAGCCAAGCCAGTTACAGCCAATGTGAGGAGGATTCCACTGAGTGTGCAGGAGGCTGTAAGGGAGGAAATTGCCAGGTTAGTGGATTCTGGGGTGATTGAGCCAGTGGAGGCAAAGGAGTGGTTGGCTCCAATTGTGGTGGCCAAGAAGAGTAATATTAAGATTTGTTTGTGTGTGGATCTTCGAGCACTCAATAGGGAGGTTGTGGTGGACAAATTTCCACTCCCAATATTGATGAAATGGTGTCGACTCTGGATGGTGCATGTTACTTTATCATTCTGGACCTAGCTTCAGCCTATCACCAAGTACCTTTGGATAAGTGCTCACAGGAGTTGACTGTGTTCATAACTCCAATGGGGGCATTCAAGTTCTTACGAATGCCTTTCGGTTAGGTTTCGGCGGCTTCCGTCTTTCAAAGGATCATGAATGATGATGTCAAGGGAATCTCAGGTGTTTGATGTTACTAGGATGATGTGTTGATTTATGGGAAGACTATTGAAGAGCATGATGGCAGAGTTGTGAAGGTTTTGGAGAGGTTGCTAAAGACTGGGTTGACGCTAAGTCGTGACAAGTATAGATTTGGGGTGACCGAGGTTGACTATCTAGGCCATCACATATCAAGCAGTGGTGTTAAGCCGAAAAAGGAGTTGGTCGAAACCATACCTAAATTGAAAGATCCATGTTCTAAGGAAGAGATGGCCTCATTTTTGGGTATGGCTGAGTTTTACAGCAAATTTGTAAAAACTTTTGCTGAGAAAACTAATCATCTCAGAAGGTTGTTGTGCAAGAAGGCAGAATTTGTGTGGGATGAGGTGTGCAAGGATGAATTTGCAAGATCTTGCGAAGCATGCGGAGGGTGTTGAAGCAGGAGGCGGAGACTGCGTTGACTTGCTTGGCCATGGAGAGCGTTGAGTCGAGGATGACTCCCATGTTGCGTGCGTGGTCGGTGGGTGTCGGGGCTGCTCCCAGCGTCGTTGGCCACCAGGAGTCGTCCCAGGCTGAGGTGTTGGAGCCGAGGATGAGGACCTCCGTTTTGTCCGTGTTCAGCTTTAGTCGGCTGATCTTCATCCAATCGGCGACGGCCTTCATTCCTTCATGGAGTTTGGCTTTGGCGGCGAGGGGGTACTTGGTGAGGGAGAGGATCAGTTGAGTGTCGTCGGCGTAGGAGATAATGTTGAGGTCGTGTTGTCTGGCGATGCGTGCGAGCGGGGCCATGTAGATGTTGAACAGTGTTGGGCTGAGGACGATCCACAGGGTACGCCGCAGATGATCTCGGAGGCTTCGGATCGGAAGGGTGGGAGGCGGACTCTCTGGGTTCTGCCGTCGAGGAAGGAGGTGGTCCATTCCAGGGCCTTGTCTCGGATCCCTGCGTCGTGGAGGCGTGCGCGTAGAGTGCGGTGGCAGACAGTGTCGAAGGCGGCGGAGAGGTCCAGCAGGATGAGGGCTGTGGTCTCACCATTGTCCAGCAGGATCCTGATGTCGTCGGTGGCGGCGATGAGGGCAGTCTCAGTGCTGTGGTTGCTGCGGAACCCTGATTGGGATGGGTCCAGGATGCTGTTTTCTTCGAGGTATCGGGTTAGCTGTTTGTTGACGATCTTCTCGATGACCTTGGCTGGGAACGGAAGCAGAGAGATGGGCCGGAAGTTCTTGAGGTCTCTCGGGTCCGCCTTGGGTTTTTGAGTAGGGCGTTGATCTCTGCGTGTTTCCAGCTCCTTGGGAAGGTCGCGGTCTCGAAGACTCCTTTTGAGTTATTCAAAGGGAGATCTCCAAATACCAAAATGGGTCTTGGGTGGATGATGCTGGACAAAGGACTGAAGGACAATGGTATTGGTCAGTGGAGGGAGAAGGAGTTGCCTTTGCAGCAGAAATGAAAGGGATATGTTGACTCTCGTAAATGTGCTAAGGCAGCTGAATTCCAGGCTGGTGACAAAGTCAAGATTAAAGCACCTGTGGGCTGTCAAGACTGGTCTAAATTCACAAGTGAGAAGGTTGTGGTGAAATTGTACAAGAATGCAGTTAAAACAAACGATGGACGTATCTGGAAGCACAGCTTTGTGGCTAATGTAAAGCCAAGGAATGACAGTGCTGGAGCAAGGTCTCGGACACCAGACTTGCTCGGAAGCAATCTTCTCGATGTAACTTACTAACGATTTACTAACGACATGTCTCGTGATTAATAATATGCATTTTTCATTATACGCGGGAAAAGAGCGAAGCTTGCCTATGTGTTTACTAACTGCAAATAACACGGACGTAGGACTAGGACGCATTTAACATGAGATCTTTACTGCGCATGCGTCTACTGCATCTACGTAGTATGGCGTGCTTTCGCTTGGAGGAAATTCTGGCGCTTGCGCAAAGAGCTATAAAATGGCCGCTTGAAAGCTCACATGCATGGCACTTGCTTTGCTGAAATTAGAAATGGGTTTATAATTAACGCAAATGCAGAGAGAGAAATAACAAATGGTATGGGTTAGAGTAGAGGTTGGTGGTATACAGTGAAATCATTTATTTTAGAGAATAATACTTTTCTTTTTACTTTATTATTAGTGCGTATTTGGGACTGTTAAAGTTGTCCGAGTCGAGCAGACCAATATGGCGCGACGCATGCGCCCTGATACAGAAGCTTGGAAGATGACTAAGGATTTGTCACGAGTCCAAGGTCGGCGGAGATGTGCCCTGGGAACATGAGGGTGAAGAGTTCATATGAAGGAACTTGTTCAAGAAATCAGTTACAAATGTATTAATAAAGTTTAAAGATGTATGGGAAAGGAAGAGCGGAATAAAAGTTTGAGGGGAGGAGTTTGGGAACAATGGTTAAAAGAGAATAAATGAAGTAAAAGTGTGGTGTGATGATCATCCCCCTCGCCTGTCCAATCAGAAGTTAGTATTCTGTGCAAATGAAACATTAATGGGTGGTACATCTCTATGAAAAGGTATAATTGAGGTAGTTTAGTTTGAGGAGGAGTTTTGTTTGGAGATGCGAATTTTGGGGAAGCTACGAAGAAGCTTGATGCGCGTTGAAGAAGCTTGACAACGGGGTGTGCCGGGGTGGTGTTCTGAAATGCTGATGAAGAAACCGAATGCAGAATCATCTACTTAATTAATGGGTGGGTTTAGAAAGAAGATCGCAGAAGAACTACGAGGAGGAAGAGAGTGTCAGAGAGGGGTGCAACGTGGTCGTCAGTAACTAGAGAGGTGAAGTATCCTGTCCTGAAGCCTTTGTCTCCTGATCTGTCCTGGGAGGCCCTTACCAGCCCTTTGGCCAGGGGTTGGTCTTCACACCCTACTTTGGCAACTATGAAATTCATCATTTGATAAAAGCTCTTCTGTCTCTATCCTCTTCTTTCTGAGCATAGTTATTGTATGCATCTGAATTGATAAGTGTTATTTGAGATATTTTTGAATTGGCACTCCCGCGAATGAGGGTGTTTGTACTGAAACGCTTTTGAGATGGTTCAAAACCCCAATTTAGATAAAGATTTTAAAACTTATTGAGTCTGTCATTATTTTATACTTATTAAGAAATGCATAATAAGTAATGTCAATTATTGCCATCAACTAGTTCCACCTAACTGGTCCATTGACCAGAGGAAAGAACTGTTTGATCAGCAAAGGTTTAGTTAAAGAAGTAATAACTAGATCTTGAGGTATGAGTAACATATAAAACTAATAGACTCCAGTGGTTTACTTAGAGCGCAGCGGAAGCAAGTTGTATGGGCCCAAATGAGTATATGGTAGTAGAGTATCTGTTGTTAGTAGACCGCTGAATCAACAGTGCATGTGAAACTGACTCATCAGCTGGAGTTCTGTCTCAGTTGGGGTGTTTGAAGCCTACCAGGAGAAGTGTGAGATTATGCAGAAGCCCAGCATTTCTGATGGATTTTGTGAGGAAGTATTTTCATATTTATAGGAGCTTCCTCACTTTCCTCTGCTGCATAGACCTCCTAGCCCACCCTAAAGGTGTGGCTAGTCTCTTGGGGTTGTACGCCTCCTGAATACCTAATGTTACCGCCTGTCAGAGTGGGAAGGGCTTTGTCCTCAAGTGGGGGACAAGGTAATTACATATCAAGGGCGGTGAAGTCTTTGATGGGGATCACTGTAAGCACTAGGCATCCTGGAAAGGTGGAGGTGGTACCTCCTTCCTGCCCAGGTCTTTGTCTCTGTCCTAGGGAAGTACCAGCACATCCCACCAGGAGGGCAGACTCTTTTCTTGGTGGCAAATGGCTTGGGAATGCCTTCCAAGGCACTGGAGCTTTGAATCCTAGGGCGACCCGCGCGGAGTGGTATCCCTGTGCATACCAGCTCACCCTTGACAAGAGAATCCTGTTAGGGGTTAAAAAGCACTGTGCTTGATACCAAACATGACACAATTCAGTTGTTCTGTAATGGAGCTGGTTATCTCGAGTTTGCCCAGTAGCCAGCCCGTGTTACTCTATGGACACTTACAGTAAAACCTTGTTTTACAGGGTTGCTTAGGGATATATATATATATGTGCAAACATATATATCCACACCTCCAACATAATGTACTCTACCTCCTGGACTAAGGTGGACAGCCTTAAGAGTGACCTACTTACAGTAAGGCAGTAGGGTGGCTCTGCAGCATATGGTGTGTGCAGAGCTCTTCTTGAGCAGACAGGCTGCTTGTGCAGGGCTACAATGGCAGACCTGCAAACACACTTTTACTCGGTTCACCCAGGGTGGCACAATAATGTGCTGCAGCCCTGGTGACCCTCTTATCACCCTTGCCCTGGGTACCACTGGTACCATCTACTACAATTTACAAGGAGCGATTTGTTCTTGCCAATTAGGTGTGCCAATTCACAGCTACAGTTTAAGGGAAAAGGCACTGGACCTGGGGCCTGGTTAGCAGGCCTCAGTGCACTTCCAGACCTTAAAAGACTGCATCTAGAGCAAACATTGGGGGGTGACCATGACAATAAGGGCACTTTCAAGCATCAACCCCACCCAGACAAAAGGTGATGAGCACTAACGTCCCTCATGGTAGTTCTCATTGTCTAAGTGAAAAAACCTGTAAAGGCCATCTGCATTGGCATGGTCAGTCTCTCGTCTGTGTTCACTACAAAGTCCATCCCCTGTAGGGAAATGGACTACCTCAACAACTTGAGGTTCCCTACTCCCATCTGCATCAGCCACTAGAGAGGCCCGTGGTTCGTTCAAACTTTAAAGTGAGTCCAAAAAAAGTAGTGTCTTAGCTTCTTCGGGGACCAAACCACAGCAAAGGCTTACCACTCAATGGCACTCCAACGCTGCTATCTCTTGGGAGGAGTCGCCTGCTATTATAGGTAACTGGTTGATCCTGGCCCTCATCATTGGTCTGTGACAACACTGCCTCAATCCCATGTTCAGAAGTATCTGTTTAAACAATGAATTGTTTCCCATAATCAGGTGCTTTTAAGACAGGTGCTGAGTACATGGCTGCTTTCAGGGTGGCAAAGGCATTTTGACAGCCTGTCATCCAAACAACTTTCTTTGGCTGCTTCCTTGAGGTTAACTCAGTGAGAGGGGCCACAATGGTTCCTTACCCCCTCACAAACCTCCTATAGCCCTGACCTGGGTCTGTGTCTTTGGTGGCTCCCAGTCCAGAATAGTTTGGATCTTGGGTTGGAGAGGTTTAACCTGGCCTCTTCCTATAAGGTGGCCCAGGCACATAACAGTACTGTGCCCGATCTGGCACTTGCTTGACTTGATTGTGAGGCCTGCCTGATGCAGGGCCTACAAAACTTCTCTGAGGTGGACCAGGTGATCCTCCCAGGTGGAGTTAAAGACAGCAATATCATCTAGATACGATGCGCTAAATTCATCCAGGCCTGACAGAACTCGATTCATCAACCTCTGAAAAGTGACAGGTGCATTCTTATATCCAAAGGGCATCATCTTAAATTGAAAGTGGATCTCTTGGGTGGAGAATGCAGATCTCTCCTTGACTCTTTGGGTAAAGGCAATCTGCCAATACCCTAAAGTCAAAGGTGCTGAGAAATTTGGCTACCCCCAGCTTATCAATAAGCTCACCTGCCCTTGGAATGGGGTGGGCATCAGTCTTAGTGACTGCATTTAACCTTCTATAATCCACACAAAACCTCATCTCTATCTTGGCACCCCTTTCGTGAGGTTTGGGGACCAGTAACACTGGGCTTGTCCAGGGGCTGTCAGAGGGTTCAATGACCCCAAGCTCTAGCATCTTGCTGACCTCAGATTTGATGCTGGCCTTGACTTGGTCAGACAGTCTGCATATTTTATTCCTGACAGGGAGGCTGTCACCGGTGTCCACGTATTGGGTACACCATGTTGTCTGTCCAGGGGTCAAGGAAAAGAGCTCTGCAACTGGCTGAGGATATTCCTGCAGTCAGTCCGCTGCTGTGCAGTGAGAGGGTCAGATAAGACTACACCCTCTACTGTACCGTCTTGAGGGTTTGTTGACAACAAATCAGGAAGGGGTACATTTTCCTCCTCCTTTCCCTTATCAGTGGCCATCAGCATGGTCATGTCAGCTTTATCCTGGTGTGGTTTTAGGCGATTTGGTTGGAGAACTCTCAAAGGACTCCTAGGGGTGCCAGCATCAACAAAGTAGGGGACCTCCCCTTTCTTCTCCACAAGGGGATAGGGCCCAGTCCACTTGTCCTGGAGGGCCCTGGGAGCCACAGGCTCCGACACCCACACCAGCTGACCTTCTGGTCAAACCGGAGCCTTGTGAGCTCATGGCTGGCCTGCAGATTCTTGTTTGCTTCCTCATGTACTCTGCTATACACAGGTGTAGGACTAGCACATAGTCCACTATGTCCTGCTGCGGTAGTTTGAGAGGCGTCTCCCAACCTTCCCTCACCAAACTTAGAGGACCTCTTACAGGGTGTCCAAACAGAAGTTCAAAGGGGCTAAGGCTAACTCCCTTCTGAGGAACCTCCCTGTATGCGAACAGGAGGCATGGCAACAAGACATCCCATCTCCTCTTGAGTTTGTCTGGGAGTCCCTGGATCATGCCCTTAATGGTCTTGTTGAATCTCTCCACCAAGCTACTAGTCTGAGGGTCATAGGGGGTCGTGAATATGTAACTCACACCGCATTCCTCCCACATAGACTTGAGGTATTTGACATTAAGTTTGTCCCTCTATCTGAGACCACTTTGTTAGGAAACCCTACCCTGGTGAAGATACCAAGGAGGGCTTTGGCTACAGCTGGAGCAGTTGTTGTCCTAAGGGGGAGTACCTATGGATATCTAGTTGCATGGTCCACTATCACTAGGATAAATCACTTTCCAGATGCAGTAGGAGGGCCAAGGGGACCGACCATATCTATGCTTACCCTCTCAAAGCGAGTCCCAACCACATTTAGTGGAATTAAAGGAGCCTTTGTAGTTGATCCTGCTTTGCCACTGGAAAAGCAGAATTATGGGCTGACTATGGGACTGACTAAGGGAGTACCCCCAGGGCTCCAGTCTCAGTCCCACTATATTCAACATTTATGTTGCTCCCTTAGCAGGATTACTTAGGAAATGGGGTTTTTCACCAATCTTGTATGCTGATGACGCTCAGCTTCTATTTTCCTTTAACAAACACACCTCCAATGCCCAGTCTACCTTCACAGATGGTATGAAGGCAATTGCTAGCTAGATGAGGAACAATTTCCTCCAGCTCAACGCGGGGAAAACCGAGATCATGCGGTTTGGAGATGCCCCTTTGCTGTGGTCCCCAAGGTGGTGGCTAGAGGAGTTGGACATCACCCTGCCTACCAAGACTGTGGTCAAAAACCTTGGCATACGCTTGGATCAGAAACTGACAATGAAGGAGCATGCTGCAACCACCGCAGGCTCCTGCTTCCATGTGTTAAGCCTACTATGGAGGGTATTTCCCTTCCTCCCTTTGACCACTCGGAAAACACTCATTCAGGCATCAGTGCTGAGCCGCCTGGACTACTGTAATGCCCTTCTGATTTCGGGCAATGAGTCATCGCTGACCATACTACAAGTAGTCCAAAACACCGCAGCCCGCCTCGTCTCGAATGCCCCCCTAGAACAGCTTCCCTCCCTCTCCTACAACATTTGCACTGGCTTCCGGTGCGTAAACGGATAAAATTTAAGATATGCTGTATTGTGCATAAAACCCTGCATGGCAAAGGTCCTAGTTACCTTGCAGAAAAATTCATCCAATACCTGCCACCCAGATCCCTATGCTCAGGAACTAAGTCTCTACTTATTGTAACACGATGCAAAAAATCGCGTCTGGGTGGCAAAGCTTTCTTTCACCTAGCACCCTTCTATTGGAACCAACTTACTATCCATCTTCAGCAATGCCCTGATCACCTGCAATTCATAAAACTCCTCAAAACTGTACTGTTTTAATACTGTATCCCTTCTCGGCCTGCTACAGCTCTTCCACAGCACGGAGATACCCCTTTGGGGGTGATTCGGGCGCTTTATAAATTAATAAATATCAAATATCAAACAGTGACAGGTTGTACAGGAGCAACAGAACTCATTAACCTTCTCAGACATCTGTGGCCAATAAAAATGGGCTACTAGCCTTTCCCAGGTCTTAGTCTCTCCCAGATGGGGATGTCATGGGCCAATGCTAGCATGAACTCTCTGTATACCGGGTGGACCACCACTCTCCTGGTTGTCCCTGGTTTGGGTCCCTGGCCTTAGTATAGAGGAGCCCATCTTCACTATAGACCCGGTTAGTTCCACTCACATCAGCCTCTTCTTGTCAGGCAGCTTGCTGCTTCAGGTTCTCTAGGGTAGGGCACACCTTTTGCTCTGCGCACATGTCCTCTCTGGAGGGTCCCTCTGTATCAAGAAGCTCTGTCAGGTCAAGCCCAAGCTCCTCAGCTGCAGTTCCCTCTCCAGGCATCAGGGCATCTTCCTCAGAAGACGTCTCTCCCCGATCCTCAGACTTTTTGAAATCTGTCCCACCAGTCTTCCTGCCCCTTCCCTTTTTCTTGGTTTCTTGGGCAATACTTTCAGGTTCCAAGTCCTCTTGACTACCCTTCTTTGCAGCCTGTGCTCTTGTAGTCATGCACACCCATTCAGGGAGGCCCAGCATACGTGCATGGACTCTCTTTTCTACCCCTGCAGATGCAGAAGTCTCCAGATCATTGCTCAACAGACACAGAACTGGTAAGGCAGGGGACACTACCACCTGTTTAGGGCCAGTATCATTGTCAGCACTGGTAATTTGATGACTAGCACCAAGGATTTACAGCTCTTTGGAAACCGGTTTGGCTGTCACCATGGTGACACTGGCTCCTGTATCCCTAAGACCCTCTACCTCAGTCCCATTGACTCTTTGTCTCTGCCTGTACCTTGGCAGGTTGTCAGGCAACGTATCCAGAGGTTTAATATCCACCCCATCCAGGGAGACTAAAGTAACGTGTGTGTAACCTCTGGCCTCTCCAGAGAACACATCCATCCCCATGTCCAAACTAGCTAACCCCTTTGGGAGGTTCACCGGGGGGGACTTCTTGGTCCATGCTGGATTACCTCTCTTATACCCTGGCTGATTACAGTCAAAGCATGTCCCAACTTTCTTCGGATCCCAGCTCTGGAGTAGGTCCCAGGCCCAGCACTCCCCGTGCTGTTGCATCGCTCTTGCTCCTGTCTTCTCCTTGCTTTTTTCCCATTTTCACTGCTTTCTCCTTGTTTTTTTCCTAATTTTTTGAGTGATTTCTCCTTGCTTTTCCCTCATTTTCACTGCTTTACCCATGCTTTTACCCTTGTACTTGAGTCCCTTCTCCTTGCTTTACGCTTGTTTTCACTGCAATCTCCTTCCTTGTTCCTCCATTTTTTGAGTGCCTTCTCATTGCTTTTCTCTCATTTTTATTGCTATCTCCTTGTTTCTCCCTCATTACCGTTCCGACCTTAATCTCATTTTTCCAGCCTAGCCCCGCGCACCACCTTCCAGTGCCTCCCACTCCTCCTAAGACCTACTTAATGAAGCCCGCAGTGCAACCCCATGGAGCAGGTCCTAGGCCCAGCTATCCCCGTGCTGTTGCATCGCTATTGCTCCTGGCTTCTCCTTGCTTTTTTCCCGTTTTCAGCGCTTGACAAAGCTGAGTGCTTGTCCTTGAAGGGTGTAGATTTACCACTCACGCTCCATATTTAGCCTCATTTAAGAAAGTGTTGGACTCTGGGGGTGGAGGTGGTTCATATTTCCTATCCATACTACACACGTAGCAACATTTGGGAAAGTGGGTACAGATTTACTATTCGATTCCAAACTTAGCCACATTGAGGAAAGTGTTGTACTATGGGGGTTCAGATTTACTATTCCCACTTTCAACTTAACCACATTGAGGAAAGTGTTGGACTCTGTGGGGTGTAATCTTACTATTCCCATACCAAAGTAAGCTGCATTGGAAACAATGTTGGAGCCTGGGGTGGGGGTTGTAAATTCATTATTTCCACTACAAACATAGTAACATTGGGTACAATGTTGAACTCTGGGCGATTCAGATTTACTATTCCCACTGCAAACATAGTCAAAGTTATGAAAGTGTTGCCCTTCATTGGAGGATTCAGATTTACTATTCCAACACCAAACATAGCCATATTGGTAAAAGTGTTCTACTCGTGGGGGGCAGATTAATAATCCTACCCCAAACCTAACCACATTGGGAAACGTTTTGGATTCTGGGCGTTTACAATTCACCCATTCCAAGCTTAGTCATACTGAGAAAAGTGTTGGATTCTAGGCAATTCAGATTTACTATTTTTACTGTTAGTGTAACTATGGTAGGAAATTGTTAGGCTCTGAGACGTTCCAATAAAAATTCACAGTACAAACAGAAGCAAATAAATTAAAATTAATATTTTAATTTCATTAAATATAACTATCTTGACTAGAAACCTCTATATAAAAGAATATAAAATTAAACAAACTAAATGTAAATTAGGTAAATGAAGATTAAACAATATTGATGATTTATATTTATTAAATGTTTAAAATATTATACATGTATTATTAAACATGAAATATGTATATTAATTTATCGTAAAATGTTCAGAAGTAAATAATTTTATGTTCCTGTATGTTTCAACAGTTTTAAACAATAACACCAAATACATTTTATACTGAATGATTTGTTTTTAAAGTTCACTTTTCAAATCTCCAGTTATTATAACAATACAGGAATACATTTACCTTATTTTAACTAGAATGTAATTTAAAATATATATCTAATATTTGTTTAATTTAATATATTTTGAAAATAATTATTCAACATTGAAGATATAAAAAATAAAACAATTAATAAAACAAACACAAAATAATTAAACACACAAAAAGCAGTAAATTATAATGACAAATTTGTTATATATATTAAAATTGTATTCCATTTTTAAATTTAACAATTCTATTCCTATTACAAATAATTAAACTTGTCTTAACATTTAAAAGATTAATAGCAAAACATCCAATAACAAAATAAATAGATTTTTTATAATGAATTAAAATGTTATGCTTTAAAATGTAAATATTACTTGAAAAGAAAGCTCCTCTACACCCAATCTAGAGCCAGGATACAGCTCAATGGCACCCTATCCATGGAGTTCCCCATACGGAGAGGCACACACCAGGGATGCCTTTTGTCGCCGATGCTTTTTTGCTTTGGGGATAGAGACCATATCGGATTGGATCCGGCTGGACGCCCATGTATTGGGCTTGAGATGGGATGATTCCTAGGAAGATAGAATGTCATTCTATGCGGATGGTATCCTGCTATATATCGCAGAACCAGATTCCTCCCTAGATAGGATCATTGATATCTTTAGAATTTATGGGCTCTTCTGAGGCCTAAGGGTCAAGTGAGATAAATCATTGAACTTCCTGATAGGGATCTGGAGAGTGGAGGACCCTCTACTGATACCCCTGCAGGTAGCTACATACTACTTCAAATAATTAGGTCTGTGGGTGCTAAAAAAGAGCAAACGCATTATGAGGACAACCTAGCCCCACTCCAACAGGGCCTGGAAAAGGATACCCAACACTGCCGTTATCCCTGCTTGGCAGAGCAGCAATCTTCAAAATGATTGCCCTTCTCAGATTTACCTCCATCCTGCACTCTTCCAGGAGGTGAATAGACCACTACGATCCCTACTGTAGATCAATAGTCCATTGTGACTAGCTCTTCCCACTCTGCATAGATCCGTATATGAGGGTGGAATAGTGCTACCCGATATTCTTAAGTAATATGAGGCAGCACAAACTCAGATAGTGTATGAGAGGGCATGTGCCTCACTGAGGGATGTGGCCTCCCCGATGGACCCAGAGTAACCTAGGCCAAAGGTGTACTTATATGTGCAATACGGCGGAGGATTGCCTTGGATGCACCAAAAGACTACCGCAATGGTGGTCTCTGTGGCATAAACTGAATAGAGAAATAGGCTGAGGAAAGAGCCTCATTCCCCAAACTACACGTTGGGTAGGGACAAGGTTGCTTCCGGTGATGGAACTAATGGGCTTTAGACAGTGGAATATGATTAGCCTCTCCATGTTAGAGGATGTATGGGATGCAAATGAAGTGGTACCATTCAAAAACATTTGGTCAAAGTATGAGATATCCTCCACACAGATATTTAAGTATTTGCAACTAGGAGCAACAATTCCAAGAGGAGAAGAACCAATGGAGGATTCTCATTGGAATACCAACTCCTAGATGGCCATATCACATCGGGGGTCATCTCCCTCATGCATGCGATGCTGATGAGGAACACACAGGGTGAACTACCGCGACTATGGCCCTGTCTTTACAGGAGAATGTCAGAACCAGACCATCTTTACCTTCAGGTGGTGTTGGCCGTATAGAAAAGATCTCTTTCTGTAATGAAGAGTAAATGTCTACAGCACCTTCTGCCACTACACTGAGCTTGAGCTAGTTGATATCCAGCAGAAAACTTGCATTCAGAATTCTGGGTTGTTCAGAGGGATTTTGATTCCTTGATTTGTCTGAGATACCCAATGAAAAGATTAAAGATCACTGATCCGAAGATAGAAGCTTACAGTGTTATATAGTTTACTGGCTGTTTCCCAGATCTTGACAGTCCCATCTGGATGTACTCATGTTGGATGGAGAGAATAAAAACAACCACTGTAACACAAGGAGAGAGAGTCCTATGTGCTCCAACAGTGTGCTAATGAGGGCATAATGGATAACGGTATCTAAGTTCCAAAGTTACAGGGGCTGTCTTTGTTTTTTATTAGTGCTTGCAGTCTTGGTGCTGCAGCATGGCCCCTAAGGACCACATCCATGTCAGAGTTTAAGGATATCCACATAAAATAAATTCATATGCAATGAATTTAAACTGAAGTAATTCACATAGTCCTTGGTTATCAGGCATGACTTTCATTGGTCATCCCTTTTCAAACGTCTGACAGACAGTTGTAAAGAAAGCACTTATCTGTTACTTCTGTGAACCTCTCTAATAGTTTCCATACCAGAAAAAATGCTAGGACGGAATCTAGAAAGGCAGTAATTTGTGAAAAGGCACACACCCGTCAAGTAGAGCCTGGCTCACCTCTCGTTTTGTAGACAATTATATAGGTATTTTTCCAGAGTCTGTTGCATGAACTCATAAATAAATTCAGTAACCAAAGGAAACCATGCCAGTGCACAGTGGTCCAATAATGCCATTTCTTTTTACCTTTTCAGCACCTTAAACCCCTATCAGAGTATCACTGAATACGACTTGCAAATCTTGATACTTAAACCTTGAGAGTAGTGCACCTCTGTGATTAAAGACACGTCTCAAGTATTGACCAGAAAACCTAGGAATGAGATTAATACAGTCATGCAATCAAGGGTTTTTTCCTCTGAAATAAAACAACATATTTCTATCAACAGACATTTCCTGGACCAGCACCTCGGCTGAGAAACCAGGCCCCAACGATTACAGGGAAATCAACGTCCTCTCTGTACAGATTTTCTTACTGGGCCTCCGTCAACAGGTGGCACTGGCCTGCCACTCAAGAGCTGCCGATGAAGCTGTAGTATTTAATCGGCTAGGAAACGTACTTGCAGGAACATCACTTCCAGTGACTCAGAAATGTAACCTTAACTAGATGGGATCTGAAAGTAGTGAGGCATAAAGATGCATAAAGAGGCATAAAGAGCATACGTATCTGGTTCAAGGCTGAATGTGTTATCTGTATTACACAAAGTTTTATAGCATCTTCAATCATTAGTAATGATCTTTTTCAAGCTCTATGTACATGATCACAAGGGAAGCTTCCTACGACTGCATCTATGTTTGTAGTTAGATTCAGTCTGTGATGGAAACTCTTTCTCGAACCCATTCAATTGTTCCTGCTTCAACAGTGGCCATGGAAAATGAGCCTTCTTGGCAGGTTTCCATTCATTTATGAAGACCTCAGTCAATGCCTAGAGCAGAGGCTGGAAATATTACTGGAGGATGGTACTGAAGAAACATGGCACATTTTAAAGATGGTAAAATGAACTCAGATTCTGGTACCTATGCTACAATAAATTGGATAACTTCACGGATATGTCTGCCTTTTCTGTACGCTGTAACTCAAAAGGTGAGTAGGAATTCAGGCCATCCTACTGAAGGATCTTACACTGAGAAGACCACTGCTCATCTTCACAATAGCTGATGAAATTGAGCTCTCTACTTTATTTACGGAAGGGTTTAGAAAGCCTTGTTTTGGCGATCTGAATAGTAAAAGAGGTATGAGATGATGCAAGGAGGGGTAGAGGAGGGAAGAGTCTAGAAAGGGTTATTTTGGGGATCATAGTAGTAGAATGGGGTTTGGGATGAGTCAGAGAGCGGCGATAGAGAATTTATTGAGAGAGGTATAGGGTGAGAAATAGGGTAGTGCATTGGAGAGAGTAGTAGAATGAGGTTTGAGATTAGTCAGAGAGTGGAGGTAGAGGATATATTGAGAGAGGCATATGGTGAGATATAGGGTAGTGCACTGGAGATGCTCAATTAGAAGTAAAGTAATAAATATAAAGATACATAAGTACATGGAAGGTATGTATGTATAAGCAAGGTAATATATATAGATTTAGGTTGCATTTAATAAACTCATACTTTTAAGTGTTGCTGTACTTCAAGTTAATATATATATTTTTACATGTTTTTGTGTATAATTCAATAGTGAAGCAATTGTAGATAAATAGTTATGATAAAGAATGTCTTATTTATGCAGTCACCTATAAACATGTTAAATATAGAATAATATAACAATAAGTATTATATACCTTTGTTAGGCAGAACTAATGAATATCAATATATTTATAAACATAACTATTACACATGTTTATACAAAGCAATACACATATTTAGGCACACATATATATATTCCAAACAAATGCGTATATACACAGGGATATGCTGTCTATTTATGTTCGAGTATGGTGGTTATTTTGGGAAGAGCCCACCATTGAGTAGTCTTCTGAAGATAAGGTAGTTATCTGTGGATCTTATGTTTGGGGGTAATGAGTTCCATAGTTTGGCTACTTGAACAGAGAAGGATGTGCCACCTATGTTTTTTTCTTGTATGGTGGGATTTTGAGGCGAGGTGCCAATCTAGAGTGGAGGTTCCTTTGTTGAATGTATTTGGTGATTTTATTCCTGATGAAGAGTGGCCCTGTTCTATGTATTGCTTTGTGGGTGATACAAAGCAGATTGAATGTGGATCTTCTGACAACCGGTAACCAATGTAGGGCCTTCAAGGCAGGGAGGATGTGGGCTTGTGGCTTTATATGTAAGAGTAGTCTGGCAGCTGAGATCTGAATCCGTTGTAGTCTTTTCATAGTTGTTAAAGATGATCCGTGGTAGACACTATTGGAGTAATCGAGTTCAGACAGAACAAGAGAGATAGTAGCCTGGACCTTGTGTGGAAATCCCAGGTGGGGCAAGATGAGTTGCAGAGTTTTTATAGTAACAAATCTTGATCTTGCTAGTTTGTCCACTTGGGCATTCATTGATAGCTCGGAGTCCATGGTAATTACAAGATTTCTTACTTACTTTGATACTTTAGGCGATGTTCCCCGATCATCAGGGCAGGCAGCGAGTGGGTCATAATATTTCAAATCACCACATGTGAGTATTTCCATTTTGGAAGCATTCAATTTGAGATGGGTCCACATCCTCCACTGATCTACGGCTCTGAGGCAACTGAAAATGTCTGAGTTTCCAATTTCTTTGCGGCTTTCCTGTTGAAGGAGCATTTGTGTGTCATCTGCATAGTTATAGCAATGGAGATGAAATTGATTGATAAGTGCCGGTAATGACTTCATGTAGATGTTGAAAAGCATGGGTGAGATGATTGAGCCTTGAGTAACCCCTGCTTTTGTGAAGTACGGTTTGGGCGAGAAAGGGGGGTATGGATGACATTAGTTCTGTCTTGAAGGTAGGATGTGATCCAGTCGAGAGCAGTCTCCTCTATGCCAGCTTCATAGAGTCTTTGGATTAGTGTGACATGGTCAACCGTGACAAAGGCAGCTGAGAGATCCAAGAAAAGTAGTGCAGCAACCCCATTCTGATCAACTTTGTTCTTAAGGTCATCCCAGATGGCAATGAGGGCGGATTCTGTGCCTCTTCCTAGACGCAATCCTGTTTGGAAGTCTGAAAGTATGGAGTTATCTTCAATGAATTGTGACATCTGGGCGAATGCTGCTCTTTCTATCAGTTTGCCCAGGAAAGGCCCATTTGTAATTGGTCTGTAGTTGTCTGGGTTAAGCAGGTCCAGGTTTGTTTTCTCTAGTAATGGGCGTCTGTATGACCTTTTTAGATCTTCTGGAAAGATTCCAGTAGTTAAGGAATTGTTGATGATTCTTCTTACTAGTGTGGCAGCAGAGGTAGTTAGAAGAATTTTCTTAAAGGTTTGTAGTGGACACGGGTCAGAAGGGCTGCCAGCAGGCCTACTTTCTTTGACCAGGTCCATAAGTTAATTAAGTGATATTTGTTGGAAGGAATGCAGGGGCTGAGTTAGCCTACTCTTGAAGGTTTTTTTTGGATAAGGGTCGGTGCTAGTGGCTTTTCTGTGATAATTTTATAGAATTCTCTTTTTGCACATTTAGAATTTTGTCTGAATAGTATTTTTTCTTAGTTTGTTGGATTGCTGACTGTTAATCTGTTGAGTTTCTGTAGGTGAAGTTTGTCTTGATTAGTGTTTGTTTTGAGGCAAGTACGTTGCAGCTTTCTAATTTGCTGTTTTATCTCTTTTAGCTCTGTATTTCTCCAAGGTGCCTGTTTACTTTTGTTCTGTTGTGTTGTTCTTATTGGTATTAGGATATCAAAAGCTTCCTGTAGCCACGCATATAGCTCTTGAACTGAATTTATTGTACCTAGATCTGTACTAGATGTTAGTTGTGTTTCTAAGGGTTCAAAATTGAGTTTGTTCCAGAGTCGATAGGTGGATGCATGTGAGGATGTTTTAGGTGTATTGCTTTGTGCTGTTTTATGTTGGAAAGCAAGCAAATTGTAGTCTGACCACGTGACTGGAGTAATTTTTTAAAGGTTACTAGTTCTGCAATTGCAAAAATTACATCTAGGATGTGTCCAGTGATGGGAGTGGGTTTGTGGAGATCTGATGTAGGTTCAGTGTGTCTAGGCCAGTGATGATTGTTTTTGGATGTGACATATTGGGTTTGTCAAACCAAATGTTTAGGTCACCAAGAATGCATAGTTTGGAGTGTAGTGTTATCAGGTTTAAAACTGTGTCTTGAAGTGTGTCTGGGAATGTTGCATTGCTAGGTGGAGGTCTGTTAAGGAGCAGGAAGTTACAGGAGGAAGATAGTGTAGGGTTGCATCTGGTGAAGAGGGCCTCACAACATTGTATGGAGACGTTGTCAGTTTTAGTGATCTTTAATATTTGCTTGAATACAACAGCTAGGCCACCTCCTCTTTTGCCTACATGAGTTTGTGTGATTGATTGATAGCCTAGAGGAACGGCTTCATGCAACACTGGAGCCAAGTCATCTCCCAACCATGATTCAGTTATGAAGAGCAAGTCAGGTTGTGTGTCTGATGCTTGTGTTTTGAGAGTGATCGAGCATTTATTAGTAGGCAGTTTAGAGAATGTGATTTGGTGATGGTGAGACTTTGTTTTGTACAAGAGTGAGCAGTGTTCTGTGGGCTTGTAGCCAGTGTGTCTTCAGTGCTGGTATTAGCTGTATGAGGATAGCAATAGTGTAGCTGTTCTGTATCATGTTTCTTGTCCAGCAGGCTAAGAAGGCATTTTGACGGGTCTGTTTGTGTAGGTGGTGGAGATGATGGTTGAGAGTGAGTTGGTGAGCTGTGTTGTTTTTGTAGAGTACCCCTGATATGCAGTAGACATGGAGATGCAAAGTTGTGAAGAGTGGCATGTTTCTTATTTTGTTTGCATCTGTTTAGTTTGGAAGATGTATGAGTTAGTGGTGATGGTGCAATATGTGGGTCGTCTTGTAAGGTTCTAAATTGTCCAATGGATGAGAGGCGGTTAAAAGAGAGTTGCTGTGTTGCCATATATGTGTTAGGTTTGGGGGAAGAAAGAAAGCTTGGCAGTGGAGTTGGTTTAGGGTATGTATTATTTGTGTAGTCAGGAATATGGGAGTGAGTGTATGTTTCTAGCTTGTGACGGAAAGTATTAGGAGGTGTGTTTGTGAGATTTTCTTTTGCTGGTGAGTGTATGTTTTGTTTTTGCAGAGTAGTGAGAGGAGATGATGTATTTGTTGTCTGAGAGGTATTTGTATGTAAAGTATTGTTGGTGAGTGGAAGCTGCAAGGTAAAGGGGTGGTGAAGTATTTTGGAAAAGAGTATATGTGGTGTGTGAGAAGGGATGAAAAAGAGTTGAGTGTTTGTGGTAGGTTTGATTTCTAAAAGAGGTACTATGTGTGGTAGAGTGGGGTGTAAGGGTGGTCTGATTGTGTTCTTTTAGTAAGAAGAAGAGGAGGGAGTTGATGGAGGAAAAGATGGCAGGCTGAGTATAGGTTTGTTGATGATAGAAAGGGGTCTGTCGGAAGTAATTAGAGCAGGGAGTGTGTGTCTGGATGTGATATCGTCACGTATGGTGCGGATTTGGATTGTGTCTGTGATGAGTGGATTGGTTAGTGCTATAGGATAGAGTGTTTTTTTGTGTGCGAGTAAAGGTGCCATTGTGTGGTAGTTGGGGTTCTGTAGCGGATGCAGAGTCATTGAAATGTGTGTAGGGTTTGTTTGTGGTAAATGAGTAGAGTACATTTGCTGTTTATGTGTTGATCTGGTTGTGGATGTGGATGGGTTAGGGTGGGTGCTGGTGAATGATAAAATAAGCAGCATTTCTGGCCCTAGGCCTGACCAGTCCAGAACAGGCACAAATTGGCAGCTGCCCTTGTCCTCTCCGCTCTTAGCTAAGATGCCCTAACCCTGACTTTAAATAGCAATAGTGATCAGGTGACCCCTTCGGCAATGGGAACCCTAGCACTTACACTAACCAATCACAACACTACCCCTAATCCCAAGGACCAATAGGAGACCAGGCCCTTATAGCCAATACCATTCCTGGTCCTAGCAACCAACAGAAACCAAATCCTAAGCCCTAGGTCCAATAGAAACCATAGACCAAGGAACCAATCAACTAACCCTAAACCTATCCACCAATTAGACCTCTAACCCTAAACCTTACGTCCAATAGAATCACTGACCCAGGGACCAATCAGAACCCTAGATTTATCATCCAATCATAACACTAACCCTAAGCCCAATAGAAACACTTGATACAGCCACCAACCAGTGCACAGATGTAACACCCAATAGCAGCTTATATAAGGTGTGTGTGACCTCAAGAACAGGCTGCTGGGTAGGGGGCTGGGAGCCTCTCCTCTATTCACTATCTCCTTAGAGACAGACAGGCTCATCCTCATTCTGGAGATCTGCAGGTAAGGCCCTAAACTAGGCCACTGACAATACTACTTTTCCCACACCTAAACAATTCACTCTGCTAGCCAAAAACAAGTGCTACATACACTTTACAAACACAGTTTAAACCCTAGGAGCAGATTACTGCAGCCTCAAAGCACACTCTGCATACCCTCAGAGGTGTAATATGTCTTGTGTTTTTTTTTTTTTTAAATCACTTGCTAAGACTAAAAGGGAGCTGGGGGTGGATTGCTTACACACAGGTCTGAGCACAGATTAGGGGAAAAACTAGGAGGGAAATTGAGGCAGTCACGGGCAGGTAAAACAGCAGATTTTAAACAACACCGCCCACCAACAAACAAAGCAAATCAAGTCAGTCACAGGCAGGTAACACAGCAGATTTTACACAACACAGCCCATCAAAAAAAAGGCAAATTGAGGCAGTCACAGGCAGGAAAAACAGCAGATTTTAAGCAACAGCCCACAAACACACAAGGCAAATTGAGGCAGTCATGGGCAGGTAAAACAGCAGATTTTAAACAACACAGCCACCCAACACACAAGGTAAATTGAGGCAGTCACTGACAGGTAATACAACAGATTTTAAACTATAAAGCCCACAATCCAACAGGGGAAATTGAGGCAATCACGGGTAGAGGAAAATCACTTTTACAGTTTCAGGGAATAGACAGCACAAAGTATGTCTTCTTATCACCTCCTGGTCCTTTGTTCACTGGGATGTTGGGCACAGGTAGGATGTAGCTAGGAAACCCTTTCATCATTTGATATTTACTTCAACAGAAACAGGTGCATAACAGTGGTATAACAATAGCCCCTTGCAGCCTCCCCGGTGCGGGGGGCCCGAGCTCCAGGGGGCCCCTTCTGGCACTGTTCATGGGCAGACCCGAGAGCTCCTGGCTGGGTCTGTTACACCAATGGTGCATAACAAAGGCCCCAACAGCCCCTGCTGCGCATGGGGGTCCACAACCCTTCAACAGGCTCTCAACTTTTCAGGGGTCCCCTAAGGCCAATTAATATCTGTGAGATATGAGTGATTCAGGGACTCCCATCACATTCTGCAGAGTGGCCCATCATTTTACGTTTCGCCACTGTTGAACCTTGTACTATCTTACCGTGGACTGCATTTATGCATACTCAGTTGTGCCCTCCTAACAAAACCTCAAATTGTTTTACTGAAGCCCTCACACAAAGCTACCGTTTTGCACATTATGGGTCTAATTATGAGTCTGGTGGTCCGAGGACTGCCAGGCTCGTGGAGGCACGGTGATGGCGGTCCAGCCACGCTGCACCGGCGGTCTGACCGCCTAATTACTACTTTGATGGTCAGACTGTCATTTCACTGCCACAACCACCAGGGAATCGCCATTCCCTGGCAGACATGTGGCAGTCAGGGGCTTAGCAATATGCTGTTGGTGCCGCTGCAGCACCGCCATGCATATCACGAGTTTCAGGACTGCCAGCAGTGTCACGGAAGTTTTTACTCCATGAAAAGGCTGGTGGTCCTGAAACAAAGGGGGCCTGTTGCCCATGTGCATGGGGACGCATGCAGGGGGGCACGTGTCCCCCTGTGTGCATGCCCCCAGTTCCTGCACGGAATGGACTTTACAGTTAATGCCGTGCAGGAACTGTTTTTGGTGTTCCCCTTGTGGTGCCCATTTTCAGATGCACCGCCATGGGACAGCCGAAAAAAGCCCACCAGACAAGAGGAAACTCTTAATCTGGTGGGCAGTGCGCACATGGGTTTGGAGGTGCAGGAGTGGGCCGCCGGCGTGGTGGTCCGCTCCCGTACCACCAAACTCGTAAATAAGCCCTATGAGAAAAGAGCCTTAGTTGCTGATTATGTGGTAGGTACTATACATGAGATTATTAAGAGTCAAGGTGTGATAGCTGAACAGAAAGCTGTAACCATTTTCACAGACTAAAAACACGTTGCCCATGATTTTGGACTTCTCTGGATGGAGCAAGGGTTTCTCACCTCTGTGGGAGGTCTGCATAAGCTTCGATCAGGAATAGGTTTAATGTACAATGTTTGCTTGATGTTCTCCAGTTGTCTTCTAAAGTTGCGACTGTGAAATATCTAGGGTGGCCAACGTGAACACTTTCCCTGACAGTATTGCTAAAATGGCTGCACTGTCCTCCAGTTCTGAGATCACCCTGTATGTGTCCTAAGCTGTTGAAATCCTTATGCCCACCTTAAAGGACCTTGCTGCACTACAAGGATGTGCTCCAAACAATGAAAAGATCATCTAAATGAAATGTGATTATGAGGGCCCTAATGGAGTATTGATGGATAAACAGGGGAGAGTATTTGACCCCAGGGGCTAGATCCCAAATTTAGCCCTGCTGTATAATGATGGCCTTCACTTTGCCTTTATCTGGAGTCAGCGTGTTTGGTAGAAAACAATACAATAACTAAGGAAGGCGTTTCTAAGACGAAGGCTCCAAGAGCGCTTGACCTGACCCTGTTGGGCTTCCATTTTTGCTTTGTTCTGAGTGCCCTGGACTGTGAATTGCCATTGTGATGCACCCAGGGCTCTCTGTCACTCATACTGATGTGCTAGTTCAGTCGCATGATCCCTTGCCACATGTGCTTGTCTATAAACGTGGGCCCTGCATCTATTCCTGGGCACTCTTGGATCAAGACATTCTTCGTGATAGTGCCAAGATGGTCTTCTGCGGGCCTTTACATTCTCTGGGACTTCTCAGTCTCTGGCTGTGCCCATGGATCTGGGTCTCGAAACAGGAAAAGAAACCGGACCTGGAACTGGGACTCAAACAGGTGGGGAAAAGAACGTCAGATAGCAGGGACCTTTTGTGTTCATAGAGAATACTTTTAGTGTAGGAATACCATAAAAATACATATAAAGATGCATACGTAAATACATACATACAGCCATATACACATACAGCCATACATACATACATGAATTTATAAATACATGCATGCTTACATACATACATGCATAGATTCATAAATATATACAGACATGCATACAAATAGCACAATATCTCCTCTGGCATGACCATGTGTGCTACTTATACAGATTACACTATATATGATATTCCATAGACCGCTAGTGGGACTTTTATGACTTTAGAGGAAGTGGGGGCGATGCGCTGACACCCAAGTGGGATGTTTTCCTAAAGCTACAGTTGAGATGTGGAGTGGGTCATAGAGAGTGACTTTGGGCGACACCCATGACATGACAATCAATCCATCACATTGTTGTTATTGTGATAGAGCCAGCAGTAGATCATTGAGCCCTGCCCTGCCCTCTGTAGTACTGGACTACCACGCACTGAGGACCGGAATCACCCCTCTCTGCCCTCTGCACTGACTGGTACTGCACCCCAAGCAGTGAGGGCCAGAATCACACCTCTCTGCCCTCTGCCCTGGCTGTTCTTGCACCCCCAGGCAGTGAGGACCAGCATCACCCCTCTCTGCCCTCTGCCGTACTGCACCATTAGGGAGTGAGGGCCAGCATCGTTCCTCTCTGCCCTCTGCACTGGGTGGCACTGCACCCATGGCAGCAGGCAGTGAGAACCATCATCATCCCCTTGCACTGGCTGGTACTGCACCCCAAGGCAGTGAGGACCACCATCATTCCTTTCTGCCCTCTACACTGGCTGTTAGTTCACCCGCAGGCAGAGAGGGCCAGCATCTTCCCTCTCTGTTTTCTGCACTGGGAGGTACTGCACCCCCAGGCAGTGAGGACTAGCATCACCCCTCTCTGCCCTCTGCACTGTATGGCACAGCACCCTAAAGCAGCAGGTACTGAGGACCAGTATCATACCTCTCTGCTCTCTGTACTGGATGGTACTGCACCTCCAAGGAGTGGGGATCAGAATCACCCCTCTTTTCCCTCTGCACTGGCTGGTACTGTACCCCCAAGCAGTGGGACCAGCATCACCCTTGTCTGCCCTTTGCACTGGGAGGTACTGCACCCCCAGGCAGTGAGGAGCAGCATTTCCACTCTGTGCCCTCTGCACTGGGTGGTAGGACCAGCATCACCCCTCTCTGGCATCTACACTAGGTGGTACTGCACCCCATCAGCAGCAATGCACTACTGCTGGAGAAACACTGGACTGGAATGCGGCCCTGAGCGATCCTCATTGGCTGAGATTGACTCACGTATTCCTCCTATCACCGTATCGTTGTGCCGTAGGAACAGCAGCAGCAAGCTTCACATGGGCTTCTGGGAGGGAGGTTCTGCTGCATTCAGTATGTTCACCTCCGCTTTAAAGGTGCAACGCTGTGAGCATGAGCTAGAACAGTAGCACAGGCTGCAAGTTTATTACAAATCTCTGGAGGAACCTAGTACTGATATTGCATGAATAACATGCTATACCATATAGAATGTGGAGAGGTATTAGGGTTTCTCTTTGTCAAGAGCAGACTAGGCATATCATGAAATAACAGGGCTGTGACCCTTTTAACCACAAACAAATAATCTTCAGCTTAATACACCAGTGTATGCTTATGGCAGGGCCACAGGAATTACGTGAAAGGCTAGGGCAAAAGTATGTGGCAGGGGTGTCTAAATTTTGTGGTAAAAAAGGCAAATTGTGCGGCATAATGCAGCACAGTTTGTGATATTACTTGAATATTTTGTCACTTTTACATTGGTTAACACTGTCTAGACAAATATCACACTTTATTAGTACCAGTTTAACACCCAGATACATCAATAACCAATTAAAAAATGACCAGTCAGCCTTTGCAAAGGGCATTCACTGCACAGGAACATGTGTCGACATTTTGGATCTGTTTGATTTAGAAACATTTTTGTTAAAATCTGCAAATGATGCATTATGTGGGAAATGTGGCAAATCCATCTTTATGCAGAAACAGGGTGCAGAGTAGCATATTTCCAGTGAACCTCGCTTATGGTGATTGTGATTTTATAGGTGTTTACAGAGTGCAGTATTCTGCCGAACAACATGTTTCTGGGTAGTGGGACTGCGGCCACCGCCCCATTGATGGGGTGCAAAAAAATAAAACTGTTGCAGGGTATTATAGACCGGTGCTACAGCTCTAGTTCTGATGAAGCATGGGAGCACACTTCTGCAATACGTATGGATAGTAAGACTGTAGAATGGTATAATTTTAGTAAATACTATACCCCCGTGTAGGGGTAGTGGGGCTCAGGGAGAGTGTTTCTTGTAAGCCTGGTGTTACAGCGAGGAGGTTGTAGCTACGTCATAGGCACTTATCATGGTTGGATAGCATAAATAGCAAACTCAGGTGGTTCAAAAGGGAGGGCGTCACTGAGATTATTGACCATATAATGTGGACTGTAACCTGGGCTTACAGTGGCATTTAGCTATCTTGGCAAGCCAGTGTACCCTTCAGACAGTGGCATTTTGTTACCTTGGCAAGCCAGTGTACTCTTCTCCTACATCGCAGCCAAGACCTGGAACAAGCTCCCGTTCAACATCAGACGCGCCCCCTCCCTGAACATCTTCAAGAAGCTTTTCGACTGATAGGGAGCGGCTCACACCTCCCCCCAGCGCCTTGAGACCCTCACGGGTGAGTAGCGCGCTTACAATTCCCCTGATTGATTGAATGAATGACAGTGACATTTACTTACCATGGCAAGACAGTGTGCCTTTCAGACAGTGGCATTAGTTACCTTGGTAAGACAGTGTACCCTCCAGAGAGTTGCATTTAGTTACCTTGGTAAGACAGTGTACCCTTCAGACAATGCCATTTACTTACCTTTGTAAAACAGTGTACCCTTCAGACAGTGGCATTTAGCTACCTTGGTAAGATAGTGTACCCTTCAGACAGTGGTATTTAGTTACATTGGTAAGACAGTGTACCCGTCAGTACCAGTGCTATTGTAAGTGCAGTTACTATGTATTGGTGTAATTTGTGGATAGTGTTTGTCATTGATATATTTCATGATTTCTAGGGAAAAATTGAATTGTACAACTTCACTCAAATACTGGAACAATAAGGGCGCTGTCAGTGCAAAGGATAATCCGGAACCCTATCCCAAAGTCCCCCCCCACACCCCACATGAGAACCCTACCTTCCAGAAGCTCTGGCTCTGACAATAGTATGTACAGAGGAACAGGGTGGCTAGATGGGGGGGAGGGAAATAGGGTGAGTACACCAGGGAAGGAGATCTGAAAGAGAAAAACAACCAACCACAACACTATGTGCCAATGTGAAATTTGCAAGGTAAGTTTCAGGTAATATCAGCAATACATGATTTGCAAGAAAATAATACTCTAGCACAGCTGTGCTTGACAAAGATCCAGCCTCACAATAACTTCAAATATATACATATATTCTCACTGCTACATGCACATAAAGGTTGGCTGTTAAAAATCCGCAAACTCCAGATCAACATAAAATCTGTGGGGATTGAAAAACTAAATATGAGGACTGCATGACTAAAACATACATCTAATGGACTCAGGCTGATGCTAAAACCATAACTGTCCCAATAGAAGCAATGTTTGTACAGTATGCAGCAATTCATGTGGACAACCCTTCTAGAACTACATGGTATTTAGATATGTCAGTATGTATTGTTTGTCAATATAATGCGGTAGTGTGATAAAGAACACTCCCTATTACATGTCCACGCTCCCAACATTGCGCATCAACTGAAAGCAGAAAGTGCACTGAAGAAGCACTACCGTACTTGGTGCAGTTCAAATTTAGCATTATCGAAAATACTCGGCAGCCACTGTAGGCCGTATGGCACTTCTTTGAACACCACAGGAGAGCAGGGCAGCACGAAATGCGCTCGCAAATCACGGTGCGAGCAAGAGCTGATGCAGAAAACGCACTCGCAACATGCCGGCAACTGCCTGGAGAACCGCCCAATAACTTCCTTGGGCACAGCAGAGTTCAAGAAAGAATGCTCATCCAAATTAACAAACACAGCTAAGAGAGCCTTGCACCCAGATGGGTCTTACCACCCAACCAAGCAATCTGGAAGCAGTAACTTATGACACTTAAAGTAACTGAATAGCACGCGCCAGCCCGAAGATTCGGAAGATTTAAATACAGTCCGTAAATGTCAGTCAAACTACAGTGATCTTGCAACATTTCACCACTCTTTGGGCCCGATTCACGAAGGTAAAGTTAGACGAAAGTCTAACTTTACGACTTTCGGTATTCACAAAGGGCATTTAATACTCGTAAATCCCTTTTGTAAATACTGAAAGTCGTAATGTTAGACTTTCGATATTCACAAAAGGCATTTACGAGTAGTAAATGCCCTTTCAGAATAGCAAAATTCGGAAAGTTAGACAAAAGTCTAACCTTACCTTTGTGAATCAGGCCCTTTGTTTCTATCGTCACCACAGCGGCCATCTTGGAGTGTAGGAAGGCAGGCGTTATCTGATACTTTCCAGCATTTCCACCAATGACGTGCCTCATTTACATGGCATTTTCCACATACTCCACACCCTGCTTGTTCCAAATACCAGGCCGACTGGGCAACAGTACCGCAAACCCAGACAGTACCCCCCTTCTAAGCCCATACTACGTTGGATACTGTTGGCCAGAGGCCAAAAATCGCCAAAGAGCAGTGGAGGCACTTATTAAATGGGCTAGCTCCTATGAGTCATTTTCCGGGGCATATCCAGTCCATGACACCAAATACCAGATGTGACCGTTGTGCTTAAACATCCCCTTAAAGGCCTTAACCTGAAACTTTGGGATACATTTATATCTGTAATAATATCTAATTTATTTTATGTTTTAAGAGCTCTTAAATAATCACGAGGGAGCTTCAGAGCACTAATAAAAAAAGAACATGACCATAAACCTGTGAGATTCTGAGATGAAGAGCTGCATTCGTGCCCTACGCTGCTCTCTCTTTGCCTCTAGCACTATTACACACATTTGACACAGACCCCAACAACATTCTTTTAATGATGATAGGAGTGTATTACATGTTAATGCAATATTCATAGTATGTAGTCTCTACTTTATAGCATGTCAGTTTTGATCGATTATTTATAACATGCATATTTTTGAGGTTGCTCGTTTATTACTATTATTGCAGTACCAGACAAAAAGTTGACATATGAATGTGGTTTATACATAAGTGAGTACATGTTACCCTACACGTATATTTACATGGATATATAAAAAAACATAGTGTCGTTTTCTCTGGTGGATAGGATTATGCCATTTCTTTCTCTGATGAAATGGCATTATTGCGCATTGTCTAGGAAGTTTTAGTCCACCCCCCCCCATATTTTTAGGGCTTGTTTCCCACAGTACGGGTTCAAAGTAGACCAGTTTGGGTGCCTGGTGTTTCTTGGCTGGCACTATATAAAATTAACAAAACAGTGCTTTTGTTCAAGGAATTTAGGAATTATAGCTGTATCTGGTCTTTTTATTTAGAAATTAGGGATGCCCTCTGGCCTCAGTGTAGCTCATATGATCTGGAATGGACCCCCACCAATAATTGGGTGAACTACCCTCCCTTTGGACCCTACACAATGGCGCCGGCCTGCCCCGCCTTCTGCGGGAGGTCTCGCGCACAGGGCAGCTGTGAAGAAATTACTTCCGGGATGACTCAGCCTTCTCCCCTTACCTGCAGGCTCTCTTGGCGAAGACATTCTCATTGTATTACGATGGCCCTGGTCAGAAATCCGCCTCCCAGCACTCTCGTCTGTGCAAATATCACATGTATTTACAATTTCCCCCTCTCGCTGTTTACTCTGGGCGGCCGCCAACAAAAAGCAAACTTTGTTTTAACAGTTGCTGTCTCTGACAAAGCTCAAAAAAATCTAATCATCCTTGTACTGGGAGGACCCAGAATGCACTCTGTTCACTTCATCGTCCCCTGTTTATTTAAAATGAGGTGACGTTGGCATAACATTTAGAACCCGGTCAGAGGGAGATTTTGAAAAAGAAATTCGGGGGAATTGATTTTGCCTATTGACTTACATTGAAGGCGAGGGGGTTTTAGGTGAAAGACTCCTAAAACAAGCATTTGCAATGCAATAGGCCTCGCATTTACGCAAGTTTGAGCTATTGACATTGCAAATAACAATGCCTTTTATTTTTGTTTTCATTTTTAAAACATAAATAAAAGGCATTGTCATTTACAATGCCAATAGCTTAAACTTGCGTAAATGCGAGAACTATTGCATTGCAAATACTTGTTTAAATTCTGAGGCATCTCAGCTTGCTTCTGAAGCTTAGCCCTACCTCCAGCCATGCCCCTTAATGCCGACCCTCTTAAGGGACGGGGAAGTGCATCCACGCAGCGGGCACGCCAATGGCATGCCAAAGGCAATCCCATCTGCGCCCTTCCATACTGCACCATAAGCCAAGACCTCTGGTGGCCCCGCCCTCCAGGTCTACTCTAGGGAAGAATTTATGCAGATTGGGAATGCAGGTAGGCCCATGCTTTGTATAAAGCATAATCTCGAATCATTAGCAAGTCATTTCTTCTGTTCAAATTGTAAATGTGTCTTTAGAGCTGATTTAGGCCCTCCACCTGAGAATAGTGCCTCCCAGCTCCCCTGTCGCTCCCCCTTTAAACTGACAGACTCACGCAATGCACTGAACTGAATACTCCTTAATACCAGATCATTAATAAAGTACAAATATGAATTCTATGAGTTAATGGATCTTGAGGCCCCTGATATATCTTTCCTTGCTTACTCCAATTTTAGAATAGCTATCTCTGAAGGCTAAGATGTTTAGAACAGACCGACTTGGCAAACGAGGTGGAGGGATTGCAATTATTTATCTCAACCATTTTAGGGCCACATTCAAGCCGATAACTCACCTGTACTGTGAACCTCTTATGTTTAATTTAATACTAAATAACACTAATGCAATTAAAAGCCTTTTTGTTTATAACCCTCCTAGGCCCATAGAGAACTTCACCCAAACACTAAGGACTTCATGGATTGTCGTGTAGTTCCTATAACCCAATATATAGGAGCTGCACTTTTAGACAACATAGACTGTAGGACTGGTGTCCAGATTGATTCTAGACACCCCCACCGGGTATGTTCGCCTGTATACCAGCTAGCTCACAGTGCCACTAGAAACCACTCTTACCAAGGAGAGAATAGTTCTTGGCAACTATCGAACATGACAACTCTGTCCCATCAGGGATCGTGGAAACAGTACAGTACTTTTCGCTGAGTCACTCGTGCTCACTTTGTCTCAGAGAGATACACAGAATAAACGGTGAGGGACGTTTTCCAATAAGCATTTATTGAACCAGCGTCATTCTAGTGTAAAATAACTGTGCTGAAACAACCATCAGACAGAAACAGATATAAATGATTATAAGCATCAACAGAGTAAAAGGATGGTAGATTTCTACCATAGTGCTAAAACAATGAATACAGGCAGGTATTAAAATACATGACAGTAAAAATGAGTACTCCTACGATGCGACCCTAACTTGATGTACCTAAGTGTACCTAGCATGTATGTAGGTGTGTAGTCAAGAGTCCTTCTAGGATAAAGTCAATCCCAGTACCTGAAGTGAGAGACTGTGGGACCCCGTCTTGGTATCGAGATGGACACCCCGCAAGGGATGTCAGACCACTGCAAGCTGGAGTGTCTGCGTGAAGGAACCTCAACGTCTTGCGTCAGTGTGTCAGCATTGAAGTCCTTTTCTCCTCTGTCTACCTCAGCAAGATATGTTGTTTATATACCCAAATTGGTACCCTCAGGGGTTCTACCTTGCTGTGTCATGTAGGACTTAGGATGACAGAAGGAACTACGCTTATACATTGTTACTATGCAGGAGATGGTAGTCTTGCTGAGTTTCCAAGAATCCTCATGCATAATGGATGAGGCTAGTTTTCAGGGAAAACCCCTCTTCCTGTAAGCAGTACCGTAACTAGGTAAAAGGTCAGTCCCAAGAACCGTTATGTAGTGTAATGGTAGGGGAGAATGTAGGTGAAAGGTTAGGTGACTACCTGAGCCTATATTGGGGTACCTATATGAAACATAACAGGATCCTGTCTTGGGTGATTTTAATTTCTACTTGGAATTACCAGAAGACAGAGATATGGAGCGCAAGTGACAAATCTACTGACTCATTAGGCCAGTCACACGCTCGTACCTGGAGAGTTCACAAGGCGGTGTTCCCTAAGCTACTGTCATGCCTTTTAGGCTAGTCCTGTCATGTATAACCCTTTTTACATACATTTTTTCCATCCACACGACGATAACGATTCTAAACAGGTGAACTTTTACCTAGTAGCTTGCTCCTGCCTCTTTGACACCAGGCTCTCAGTACTCTATCATAATTCCTATACCTGACATACATAAACATGTCTTCAGGCACGGTACAATTATTCAGTATAAGGGTCACCACTTTTTTCATCCTTGGCCAACAGCCAGCTGTGCATGATCGCATTTGTTTGGAAAAACATTTATGATTGTTTTCAAAACATTTATGAATGTTTTCAAAACATATTGATTCAAGAAGAGACCCTGGAGTGACCACTCTCGTATATAAGACCCTTATTTCCCCCTGCAAATTTGAGGAGAATTCCTTCCAAGCTAAGATGGGGTCCTGCATGCTGAATCTTCGACACGCAGCGGTCTGACATCCCTTGCGGGTCGTCATCCTCGAAGCAGAGACGGGGTCCTTTGTTCTCAACCATCAGGCGAGGGGAATGGTTCTTCCCTAGGAGTTTCTTCACTACATACATACATATACGCATATATACATGGTATATATACAGATCTAGGTTAGGCGCATTTAGGTAAATTACTTAGGGCGTGTATTTTAGGAATATGCAAGTGCTACTGTTTTTATCTGAACTGCTTATGTTTATCTCAATCAATTATCTTATTAGCACTATGGTAGAAACGATTTACTATATTGGTACTAGCAATCTCTTTCGTATGCTTTTGTCTCCTGATTGTCGCAGCACATATGTTTTACACAAGACTGTCGCTGGACCAATAAATACTTATTGAAACGTCCTAATCGCCATCCTGTGCATTTTCTGAGCGAAACGTACTGTACTGTTTTCCACGATCCCTGAGAAATCAGGGTTGTCATGTTCAGTGGTTGCCCGAAACTACCTACGACACTGTAAAATACAGGGGGGTGGTAGTGGCACTGTAGAACTAGCTGGTCTAACGGCTGACATATCCTGTGGGGGTGTCCTGAAGCGGTTGGGACACCAAGCCCTCAGTTTAGGTCATCCAAAAAACGCAGGTCCTAGGGATTCCTAGGAACTACACAACACTACTGCCCTTTGCAGAAAATAGACAGTGCAGAACCAAATATTATTATGGGGAGGTTGCATCCCACAATAGGGAACAATATTGACTTATCGTCTGCCAATTATGCGGGCTAGATAAATGCCGCATTAACCCAGCTGGCTCCCGTAAAAACAAGGAGAAACCATAGGACCAAGCCATCAGCTCCATGGTATTCACCAGGAGCAATTGTGAAGACTAGATACAATCCAGAAGAAAAGATTAAATACAAATCCCTTATTAAAGAGTATAAATACTTCGTGGACAAAATCAACACGGCTATAAACTCCACCAAGGAGATATTCAGCACAGTTAAAAGTCTATACAATTGTAATAATAAAAACACTGTGTGCCCTGATCAATCTTCAGTAATAAATTAGCAATCTATTTCTTATCAAAGGTAAATGCCCTGTTCAAATAATTCACCTCTATTATAAGATCCTTTACACATGGAGACGCTTGGAGGGACATGTCCTACTAAATCGGATTCCGTTTCTAATATCTTCAATATATTCAGTCTCCTCACTGAGGAGAAGGTTGCCAAGTTTATCGATTCCTCCATATCTGGTGCCCCATCCAACCCCTGCCCCCCCCAGGTTCTTCACTCAGTCTCAGATACCGTGTCAGTCCATCTCACGGCACTGCTGAACAAAATTCTAACTTCAGGACTCTTTCCAACAGCATGGAAAAATCCCTCAATACTCCCACTGATAAAAGCAACACCCTAGATCCCCACTACGTGAAAGACTATCAGCCAATCTCTTGCCTTCCTCTCCGAGCCAAAATATTAGAGAACGCAATGAATCAGGATATTATGGCCTTCCTTGATGACAGCCGTCTACTAGATCTTTTTCAATCAAGGATTCAGACCCAGTCATTGTACTGAACCAGTCCTTGTGGCAGCCACAGAGGAACTCAGAGCCATTGTGGACAATGGTGGGAATGCAGCTTTGATTTTACTCAATCTTTCGGCCGCGTTCGATACTGTCAACCAATCTACTTATCAACTGGCTCGAAAGAATCGACATCAAGGGCGTAGCACTCTCGATGCTCAGTTCCTTCCTGTCGAATAGAGAGCAACTATTTGCTCTTGAAGATGCTACCTCCGAAACTTTCTCTCTTCCCTGTGGGGTCCCTCAAGGGTCTTCCTTAAGCCCTACTCTTTTTTATGTTTATCTCACCTCTCTGATCAAACTGATCCATTCCTGTGGATTCTCGGTTATATCTTATACCAACGACACTCAGATAGTAGTGTCGGTCTCATCTAACAACGAAAACGTGGCCTGACAATTTAAAAACTGTATGAGTGACATCATCAGTTGGATGCAAAAAAATGTCTTAAACTTAATTCTGAAAAGACTGAGGTACTCTTATTTGGCAGCGACACCTCCTTTTGGAATGCAGCCTGGTGGCCTTCCAATCTCGGTGCTCTTCCTCTACCAGTCTAAAAGGTCAAACATGTAGAGCCCCTTTTGATGGTAAGATGTGCTTCACTGACCATATTAATCAGGTTACATCTTCCTGTTATTTCAAATAAGAATTTTTAGAATAATATTTACTTTTATCTCCACAAAGCTTCAGAAAGCAGTTATTGCGGCCTTAGTCATCTCAAGGCTAGACTATTGCTATGCCATGTATATTGGCGCTCAGCAACATCTATGGAAAAACTGCTAATCCTTCAAAACGCAGCAGCTCTTGAACTGATGAAACTTCCAAAATTCAGCTCAGTCACACAAACCATTGTCAGTATTAACTGGCTGCCAGTAAGTGAGCGGATTAACTTTAAGGCCCTATGCTGGGCCCATAAAGCTCTTCACAAGGTTGGCCCTGACTATATTAAAAAACATTTTCAATGGCACTTACTTGTTCTCAATCTCCATTCCAGCTCAGCAAGAATGGTAGTAATTCCCAGAATAAAAAAGGCTTGATGGGGAGGCAGAAGCTTTTCCCACTCTATTTGCAAATGGTGGACTCACTGCCTAGCCATCTCAGAGCCCAGCCAGATCTGGTCAAATTCAGGAAGCAGTTGAAAACCTAACTTTTTTCTTCCTTAGCTAAATGGGTCTCCTTTTTTCTTGGAGGAGCACTGTCAGGACGCTATTGCCAAAACACCGACAGGTATTTGCGAGTTTTATAAGCCTCATACTTACTTACTAAGAGTTGAGCCAGACGAGGAGCTGTAGGAACTCTGACACAGGCTATAAAGTGCTAATTTTGACAATCAATCAACCACCACCATAATCGTATCTTAACGCTTGGATGATGGTTATCCCACAATGAAGTCAGAAGAAATATCCTCACACATATTCTCTGGAGTGTTCAATGGAAGAAGAAACCCTCTTGTTTTGGGGTGATCTGCCTTGGATTGGGAACAAATGTCACAATTGGTTATATACTGGTTTGTAGCATCTGTAACTCCAAGCCACCAAAAATAGCGTAATACAATTTCTCGTGTTTTAGTTCTACCTGGATTTCCATTAAGGGTATAGCCTTTTGAATGATTTCAAGAAACCTCTGGACAGTATTAGCTCTTATTATGTGCTGTGGTGGAATGATATGAGACAAAGCCTTCTCCTTCTGCTGACAGTCCACTTCATAACATCAGGATAGAGAATCATCCTTTCTATTTTCAGAGCCAGTATGAAAGGTGACTACAAAATCATATTCTGAGAAAAACGCGGAGCATCCTAATTGAAGAGGAGACAACACTATGGCAGACCTTAGTAACTGTAGATTGCAGTGATTTGAGTATAGTGTTATTGGGAACTTAGCCCCTAATAAATAATGTCTCCATTCTTTGAAGGCTGTGCATATAGCTAGTTGTTCTTTCTCTGCTAAGGTGTAATTTAACTCAGCTGCATTTAAATTCTTGGATAAATAGGCCACCAGATGCAACTGACCCGTCTCTGAATGCCTATGTGATAAGATTGCATCCATATCTTCGTTTGAGACATCTGTTTGTATAACAAAGGGTTTTTTAACATCTGGCTGGGCCAGAATGGGGGCTGAAACAGTGGCCTCTTTAAGGGTAACAAAGGCCCTCTCACTGTCTGGGGTCCACTTAAAATTGGCGTTTTAAGCGGGAGCCTGGTAATAGGCGTTACTAACAAGGAAAACTGAGGGATAACCCGGTGATAAAAGTTTGCAAGCCCAGAAACCTCTCTTGTCTCTTTCTGCACTTCTATTGCCTCTTTCTGTACTTCTCTTACCTCCTTCTTTACTTCTCTTGCTTGTTTCTGTATCTCTCTTGCTTCTTTCTGCACTTCTCTTGCCCGTTTCTGTACTTCTCTTGCCCCTTTTTGTGCCTCTCTTGCCTCTTTCTGTGCCTCTTTTGCTTCTTTCTGTACTTCTATTTCCTCTTTTTGCACTTCTCCGGCTTCTTTCTGCACCTCTCTTGCTTCCTTCTGTACCCCTCTTGCCTCTTACTGCCCTCCTCTTCCCACTTTCTGCACCTCTCTTGCCTCTTTCTGCACCTGTTTCTTCTTTCTGCACTTCTCTTCCTTCTTTCTGTCCCTTTCTTGCTTCTTTCTGCATCCCTCTTTCCTCTTTCTGCAGCCCTCTTCCCATTTCTTCACCTCTCTTGCCTTTCTGCACATCTCTTGCCTCTTTCTGTTCCCCTGTTCCCTCTTTCTGCACCTCTTTTGCCTCTTTCTGCACATCTGTTGCTTCTTTCTGCACTCCTGATGCTTCTTTCTGTACCTCTCTTGCTTCTTTCTGCAACCCTCTTGCCTCTTTCTGCACCTCTGATGGTTGTTTCTGCACTTCTCTTGCTTCTTTCTGCAGTTCTCTTGCTTCTTTCTGCACCCTTCTTGCCTCTTTCTGTACTCCTCTTCCCTCTTTCCACACCTCTTGCCTCTTTCTGTGCCTCTCTTGCTTCTTTCTGTACTTATATTTCCTCTTTCTGCACTTCTCTGGCTTCTTTCTGCACCTCTCTTGCTTCCTTCTGCAACCCTCTTGCCTCTTACTGCCCTCCTCTTCCCACTTTCTGCACCTCTCTTGCCTCTTTCTGCACCTCTGTTTCTTCTTTCTGCACTTCTCTTGCTTCTTTCTACACCTTTCTTGCTTCTTTATGCACCCATCTTTCCTCTTTCTGCAGCCCTCTTCCCATTTCTGCACCTCTTTTGCCTTTTTGCACCTCTCTTGCCTCTTTCTGTGCCCCTCTTCCCTTTTTCTGCACCTCACTTGACTCTTTCTTCAGCCCTCTTCCTGCTTTCTGCACATCTCTTGCCTCTTTCTGTACCTCTCTTGCCTCTTTCTGTTACCCTCTTCCCTCTTTCTGCACCTCTCTTGCCTCTTTCTGCACATCTGTTGCTTCTTTCTGCACTTCTGCTGCTTCTTTCTGCACCTCTCTTGCTTCTTTCTGCAACCCTCTTGTCTCTTTCTGCACCTCTGTTGGTTGTTTCTGCACTTCTCTTGCTTCTTTCTGCAGTTCTCTTGCTTCTCTCTGTACCCTTCTTACCTTTTTCTGCACCCCTCTTCCCTCTTTCTACACCTCTCTTGCCTCTTTCTGTACCTCTCTTGCCTCTTTCTGCACTTCTCTTGCCTCTTTCTGCACTTCTGTTGCTTCTTTCATGCACTTCTCTTTCTTCTTTCTGCACCTCTCTTTCTTCTTTCTGCACCCCTCTTGCCTCTTTCTACACCTGTCTTCCCTCTTTCTTCACCTCTCTTGTGTCTTTGTGTACCTCTTGTTTCCCTTTCTGCACCACTTTTGCCTCTTTCTGCACCTCTGTTGCTTCTTTCTGCACCTCTCCTGCCTCTTTAAGTACTTCTCTTGCCTGTTTCTGCACCTCTCTTGCCTCTTTCTGTACCTCACTTGCCTCTTTCTGAACCTCTCTTGCTTCATACTGCACCTCTCTTGCTTTTTTCTGCACCTCTCTTGTTTCTTTCTGCAACTCTCTTGTTTCTTTCATTACTTTTCTTGCTTCTTTCTGCACCTATCTTGCTTCTTTCCACACTTCTCTTGGTTATTTCTGCACCTTTCTTACTCTTTCTGCATTTCTTTTGCCTCTCTCTGATTTTCTCTTGCTTGTTTCTGCATCTGTATTCCTCTTTCTGTACTTCTATTGCCTCTTTCTTTGCTTCTCTTGCTTCTTTCTACACCTTTCTTCCTCTTTTTGCACCTCTCTTGCTTGGTTCTGCACCTCTCTTGCTTTTTTCTGCATTTCTCTTGCCTCTTTGTGCACTTCTCTTGCATCTTTCTCCACTTCTTATGCCTCTTTCTGCCCTTCTCTTGCCTCTTTCTGCACATTGCTTACTCTTTCTGCATCTCTCTTGTTTTTTCTGCACTTCTCTTGCCTCGTTCTGTACTTCTCTCGCCTCTTTCTGTACTCAAATTGGAAGTGCAAGCTGTCAAGTTTAAAGATCTGCGTTCTCTCGTGACTGAGGTATTTGTCCACTTGTACATCTATTCTCACATGTGTTGTGCATCTGAAGATGGTAGCTTAAAAAGCAGGTAGCGTCTCCTATAGGTGGTCAAAACCTCTCAGTTCTGCCCTGTCATTCAGTTGCACAGGCAGACATGTCTTAAGTAAGTGGGTGTTATCGAGCACCTCAAATATACCATTGAATACCCATCTGCCCTGTATTGTGAGCAGAAAGAAATACATACACCTACTTCTACACAAATTTACAGAGTATGCTGTTTGAAACACAGGTATTCAAGTATTTGTATGATTATTTTCATGTAACTTGTCACTAGGTAAAAGCACAGACACACACATGCATACCTTCATAAGCTTGGTGAGACTTACAACAGTGATATGGTTAGGATTGCTGTTTTACATTTGGTAGGCCTAACATTCTTAGCAGTCCATGAACAGTGAACCTTCAACAGAAAAGTGAGGTTTAAGACATCATGTGAGAAGGATTAGTGATTAGGCTGCTTTGTATGAGTCTATGGAAAGGTACAGTCGAAGTAGGCCTCTTTCTGCATGTTAGACTTGGCCCTTTTTGCAGGGTCATCCCTAAACTTTTTGCCTTCCTCCTATATTTTTTCTGACCTGTTGTTGGCTGTTTTATGACTCTGGGCACTTTACCACTGCTGATCAGTGCTAAAGTGCATATGCTCTCCCCATGATAAATCGATGTATGGATTAGTGACTCCATGATTGGATGATTGGTTTACTTGTCAGTCCCTAGTACCGTGCACTGAGTGTGCCCAGGGCTTGTAAATCCAATACCGCTGGTGGGCTCGCAGCACTGGTTGTGCCACCCACAGAAGCGGCTTGTAAAATGTGTCTCAGGCCTGCCATTGCAGAGCCTGTGTGCAGTCTGTGACTGCCATGTCGACTTGGCAAGTGCACCCACTTGCCAGTCCCTAAACCTTCCCTTATCTTCATATCAGACACCCCTAAGGTAGGCCCAAGGGCAGGGTGCATTGTAAGTATAAGGTAGGACATGCCCTGGTGTGTGTGGCATGTCCTAATAGTGAATTACAGCCATTTTCGTTTTTCACTATTGCAAGGCTACCTGTTCTCCATAGGCCAGAATGGGCAGTTTGATTATTACACCTTATAATCCTCACTGACCCAGAGAACATGGTAGAAAAACGAATTTAGTATGCCTGAACTCAGAATGATAAAATACATCTTTTAGTGAAGTTGGTTTTAACATTCTTTGTTTGAAAATACCACTTTTAGAAAGTAGGTATTTTCTTGCCTAAACCATCCAGCTGCCTCTGCTCAGGTTGTGTATTGTGTGTCTGGGTTTGTGAGTGACAGGGGCTGGGGGATTCCAGGAGGCAGGGTGAGTCAGCACTAGGCTGAATAGGTCTGCCTGAAGGAGGATGGGTGGGAGGAGTTGCACCTGGGTCTGAATAGGGCTGTGCCTGCCTTCCACAATGCTGGCTCCACCTCCTGCCGGGCGTCTGATGGCTCTGCCCCTCACTCTCAAAGGAAAGAAGGAGTCAGAAAAACAAAGTGCTCCAGGACTGACCAGAACTGGTTTTGGACTAGGCAGAGGCCTCTCTGCCTTCAGAGAACAAAGGAAAACTGTGTATAAAAAGGGGACCCAGACCCCTAGGAAATTAGATCACTTCTGGGAAATCAAGAAACCTGTTGCCAAGGAGAAGAACCGGAGAAGCTGAAGGAGGAGTACTGCCCCTGTGCTGTTTTGCTGATTGGGGTTGGCCTGCAGTGGTTGCTTTCTGCCAAGGACAGGAGAAAAGACTTTGCTGTGCTTTGTCATCTTGAAGAAGAGAATCTCCAAGGGCTTGAACTAGAGCTTGCCTCCTGCCTGAAGTCTCAGGGATACAAGACTTCACCAACCAGCTCCCCCTGCATTCCCTTGCTGGGAATTGAAGTGCCTGCTGTTGTGCTGGGCCTTCTGAGAGACTACGTGTCGCTGGGAGCTGGAAGCGCGACGCAACAACGAGAAGCGTGTCGCCGCCGCAGCCGCGGTCATCGCATCGCCGAGGAAGCGAGACGCCGCTGCCGCTGTCATCATCGCATCGCCGAGCGCGGCGCACCACCGGAGAAGCGAGACGCTGCCACAGAGGTCATCGTCGCATCGCCGGAGAAGCGCGTCGCAGGGCCTGTCGCGGCTCCAAAGATCATCGAGTCGCCGCACGGCCGTCGGGCGTGCACGCATCACACCAACGTTGTCGCATCGCAACCAAGACGCCATTTTGTCGCATCGTACCGGAGAAGAGTATCGCATCGAGGTGCCATCTTGTCGCATCGCACCGGAAAGCAGTAAGAAACCGACGCATCACCTCCCCACACAGTAAGGAAGCGAGCATCAACTCCCCTGCGCAGCAGTAAGGAACCGACGCATCCACTCCCCTGAGTGTAAGGAACCGACGCATCACCTTCCCTGCGACCCTTTTGTTTTCTTTGCGTTACGCATTCAAGTACATTGAGAGTAAAGTGTCGCATTTACAACTTGAGAGAACTGAACTATTTTATAACCTTTTAAAGCCTATTTTTGAGTACAGTATTGTGGATTTTTGCTATTGGGTCTTGTGATAAGTCTATATAAAGATTACTTATTTTTACATAAACAACCTGTGTGGTGTCCATCTGTAGTGTTTTCACTGTATTACTGTATGTGGTCACAAATGCTTTACACACTGCCTCTGAGATAAGCCTGTCTGCTCGTGCCAAGCTACCAGGGGGTGAGCAGGGGTTATTTTAGGAGTGTTTCCCCCTTATCCTGACTAGAAGCAAGGGTCCCTATTTGGACAAAGGTGCAAACCATTGCCAACTAGAGACCCCCAGTTCTAACATTGGTGGTCAGCGGTGAGGATTTGGACTTGCATTTGTGATTCATATACAGTGATTGGTGTACACTACTAGTGAGTGCAGACCAATACGCGACCACATACCTTTTGATAGGACTTTTTTTCCTTGGAACCTTTATTTTTGTTGAGAACTGCCAATTTTCACCATGAGCAAAAAGGATCCATTGCACCTGCAGATATTGAATTTGAAGAAGATAGGGTTGATACCTACACTGTGCCAGAACTCAAAGCTGTTTGCAAAAGGTTTAAAATCTCTATGAGAGGCCTCACCAGGAAGGAGGAGTTTCACAAGGCACTGAGAGCCTGGTTGGAAGCACGGAATGCCAGTGGGCAGTCCGAGGAGCCTGTGGAGGAGGCAGAGAATTTAGATGGGCAGCTTGAGGGGCCATTGGGCTTAACTGGGAGGAGAGCGCCTTCCAGGGAGGGCAGCAGTGTTTCTCAAAGGGCCTGTCTCCAGAGGAGCTGGAGGACAGGGATAAAAGCAGGATGCATGAAATGGAAATGGCCAAACTAAAACAGGGAAGCCATGATAGCCTTGAGCATAAGAAATTGGAGTTGGAAAGTAAGAGGTTGGCCATGGAAGAAAGGAAGATGCTTTTAGAGCATGAGAGAATGATGAGGGTGTTGGAGTTCAAAGCCAGGGGCTTAGGGATTCCTCCCTCTGGTGGCAGCAAAATTGTATTACCTAGTGCTGAGGGAGTAGTACACACACCCAGAGATGTGGTGCCTGACTTGGAGGGGGTTAATATACACCAGGAGGTTCAAGGGTATGAGGTAGCTCCAGTGGTGCGCAGCGTCCCTGAGGTGGATTGGGGAACTGGCACAGGGGTTCATAGTCCTAGTGGTGGGAGGGACACTCTACTGACTCTAGATGAGAGGTGCAGGGAAAGGGGTTCCCCCATGTTTTAATTCCTGGGGTGTGAGTGTGAAGACCGCCCAGAAGAGTGTGGGTTGAGTGACAGAGACAGTCAGATACTGTCTTGCCAATCTCAGCAGAGTGGTGTGGGGTACATGTGTGAGGCACTGGATGGTGAGGTGAAGGATAACTTGGTTAACACCTGTGAGGGTTGTGTGATCCAATTGTGGGAGAGCATATTGTAAGTCCCTGTTTTCCAGAGCTATGCCAACGCCTGTTGGAGAGTGAGTTCTCTGACCCCAGGGAGCTCACGAGGGAGGAAGACCTTTTGGTGGTTTCCAGAGGGTCTGAAAAGGCATTGGGGAGTGACCCTAAGAGGAGTGGCTCAGGTATCTTCCAGCCCAGAGTGGTGGAAGTGGTTCAGAGTAGCCCAGCTAGGTCCCGGTGTAGTGGGAGGGGTGTAGGGGCTCACGTCCTGTCTCAGTGGAGAAGGAGTGAGTGTGGGGCTGCGTGTCCCAAGGTGCCCGAAACCCAGTCTCAGAGCCTGGATGGTTCTTTAAGGGAACACCAGGTAGGGAGCCTAGGCTGTCCTGATGGGCCGCCTGTTGAGGAGGATCTCCTAGTGTCTAGAGAACCTGGAGCATCTGTAAATGGAGCTCCAGTGTTTCTGGTATCTGGCAGTGCCGCTCCACTTGGGAGGGTGCAGAAGTCCAGAGTGAGGGGTGAGAGGGGAGAGAGTCCCCAGTGGAAGAACCAGTGGGTCAGGGACCAGCCAGAAGGGCTGAGTCACCAGTGAATGACCATGGTGACACCACTTCTGTCCTGGGGGATCTTCGCGCGCTGTCAGATGGACAGGGGTCGGGAGATCTGCGCCAGGCGGACTGTCACACAACACATGAGAGATGTGTTACCCTCTGGGGGGCATGCGTGCTCCCCAGGAAGTCCTGGTGCGCCAGGCAGATTATTACACAACTCTAGAGGAGTGTGTTTCCCTTGGGGGGGTTGGTGTACCCTCCCGGAAGTCCTGGGTTGCCAGGCACAGGTCCAGCCTAAGGGTACAGACCCTGGGTTGGAGGGCCAGGTTCAGGGTGTCCCCCCTGACCTGGAGGAAGGGGCAGCTGCTAACAGTGCCCCTACCAGGTTGTCTTCTGGGGGCACCGCTCCAGGTGGGAGGGTGCAGGACCCCAGTAAGGGGGCGGGGAGAGGACAGCCTCACCCCTGGCCTCTGCCCAGTCTAAGGGTACAGACCCTATGCTGGGATCCCAGTTGCAGGATAGAACCCCTGAACTGGTGGGCGGGTGTGCAGGACCCCTGCCACAGGTGCCCTGACAATTCTGGAAGGGGGTACCGCTCCAGGTGGGAGGGTGCAGAGCCCCAAGGAGGAGGACCGGGTGTGGGAAAGCCCACCCCAGTCTCCAGTCCAGCCGCCGGGTACAGGCCCGGGGCTGGTAGGTCAGTGTCAGGATGTCATACCTGACCTGACAGGAGGGAGAATGGACAAAGGGTGCCAAGCACCTGGGGCTACTGCCCCCGCTCTCTGACGCCACAGAGGTTTGAGAGCCCTGAGAGGCATAAGGCCTGGGTCTCATCCCTGACCACTGTCAGTGGCCACTGTGGCTTGCTGTCTGTCTGTTGGGACACACCTGTGAGCAAGTTAAGGTTAGGTGCTCCCCAGGTGGTGTCCACAGGTGAGGAGAAGGGTTCCCCATGGGTTAGCTTGGTGGGCCCTGAGAGTATGGACAGAGGGATCCAAATAGGTTCAGATTGGCGTAGAACTGGAGTATGCCCCTGCTGTTGCGGGCCAGGGTCCATGTTCTATCGCCCAAAGCAGAGAAGCCCATCAGGGTAGTGATTGGTCTCCCCTGCGTTTTGGCTGGAAGGGGTTGTGTTGGACTTGGCCCTTTTTGCAGGGTCATCCCTAAACTTTTTGCCTTCCTCCTATATTTTTTCTGACCTGTTGTTGGCTGTTTTATGACTCTGGGCACTTTACCACTGCTGATCAGTGCTAAAGTGCATATGCTCTCCCCATGATAAATCGATGTATGGATTAGTGACTCCATGATTGGATGATTGGTTTACTTGTCAGTCCCTAGTACCGTGCACTGAGTGTGCCCAGGGCTTGTAAATCCAATACCGCTGGTGGGCTCGCAGCACTGGTTGTGCCACCCACAGAAGCGGCTTGTAAAATGTGTCTCAGGCCTGCCATTGCAGAGCCTGTGTGCAGTCTGTGACTGCCATGTCGACTTGGCAAGTGCACCCACTTGCCAGTCCCTAAACCTTCCCTTATCTTCATATCAGACACCCCTAAGGTAGGCCCAAGGGCAGGGTGCATTGTAAGTATAAGGTAGGACATGCCCTGGTGTGTGTGGCATGTCCTAATAGTGAATTACAGCCATTTTCGTTTTTCACTATTGCAAGGCTACCTGTTCTCCATAGGCCAGAATGGGCAGTTTGATTATTACACCTTATAATCCTCACTGACCCAAGGAACATGGTAGAAAAACGAATTTAGTATGCCTGAACTCAGAATGATAAAATACATCTTTTAGTGATGTTGGTTTTAACATTCTTTGTTTGAAAATACCACTTTTAGAAAGTAGGTATTTTCTTGCCTAAACCATCCAGCTGCCTCTGCTCAGGTTGTGTATTGTGTGTCTGGGTTTGTGAGTGACAGGGGCTGGGGGATTCCAGGAGGCAGGGTGAGTCAGCACTAGGCTGAATAGGTCTGCCTGAAGGAGGATGGGTGGGAGGAGTTGCACCTGGGTCTGAATAGGGCTGTGCCTGCCTTCCACAATGCTGGCTCCACCTCCTGCCGGGCGTCTGATGGCTCTGCCCCTCACTCTCAAAGGAAAGAAGGAGTCAGAAAAACAAAGTGCTCCAGGACTGACCAGAACTGGTTTTGGACTAGGCAGAGGCCTCTCTGCCTTCAGAGAACAAAGGAAAACTGTGTATAAAAGGGGACCCAGACCCCTAGGAAATTAGATCACTTCTGGGAAATCAAGAAACCTGTTGCCAAGGAGAAGAACCGGAGAAGCTGAAGGAGGAGTACTGCCCCTGTGCTGTTTTGCTGATTGGGGTTGGCCTGCAGTGGTTGCTTTCTGCCAAGGACAGGAGAAAAGACTTTGCTGTGCTTTGTCATCTTGAAGAAGAGAATCTCCAAGGGCTTGAACTAGAGCTTGCCTCCTGCCTGAAGTCTCAGGGATACAAGACTTCACCAACCAGCTCCCCCTGCATTCCCTTGCTGGGAATTGAAGTGCCTGCTGTTGTGCTGGGCCTTCTGAGAGACTACGTGTCGCTGGGAGCTGGAAGCGCGACGCAACAACGAGAAGCGTGTCGCCGCCGCAGCCGCGGTCATCGCATCGCCGAGGAAGCGAGACGCCGCTGCCGCTGTCATCATCGCATCGCCGAAGCGCGGCGCACCACCGGAGAAGCGAGACGCTGCCACAGAGGTCATCGTCGCATCGCCGGAGAAGCGCGTCGCAGGGCCTGTCGCGGCTCCAAAGATCATCGAGTCGCCGCACGGCCGTCGGGCGTGCACGCATCACACCAACGTTGTCGCATCGCAACCAAGACGCCATTTTGTCGCATCGTACCGGAGAAGAGTATCGCATCGAGGTGCCATCTTGTCGCATCGCACCGGAAAGCAGTAAGAAACCGACGCATCACCTCCCCACACAGTAAGGAAGCGAGCATCAACTCCCCTGCGCAGCAGTAAGGAACCGACGCATCCACTCCCCTGAGTGTAAGGAACCGACGCATCACCTTCCCTGCGACCCTTTTGTTTTCTTTGCGTTACGCATTCAAGGTACATTGAGAGTAAAGTGTCGCATTTACAACTTGAGAGAACTGAACTATTTTATAACCTTTTAAAGCCTATTTTTGAGTACAGTATTGTGGATTTTTGCTATTGGGTCTTGTGATAAGTCTATATAAAGATTACTTATTTTTACATAAACAACCTGTGTGGTGTCCATCTGTAGTGTTTTCACTGTATTACTGTATGTGGTCACAAATGCTTTACACACTGCCTCTGAGATAAGCCTGTCTGCTCGTGCCAAGCTACCAGGGGGTGAGCAGGGGTTATTTTAGGAGTGTTTCCCCCTTATCCTGACTAGAAGCAAGGGTCCCTATTTTGACAAAGGTGCAAACCATTGCCAACTAGAGACCCCCAGTTCTAACACTGCACCTCTGTTGCTTCTTTCTGTACTTCTCTTTCTTCTTTCTGCACATTTCTTCCTCTTCCTGCACTTCTCTTGCCTATTTCTGTATTTCTCTTGCTTCTTTCTGCACCTTTCTTCCTCTTTCTGACCTCTCTTGCCTCTTTCTGCACTTCTCTTGCTTCTTTCTGCGTCTTTCTTCCTCTTTCTGCACATGTCCTACCTATGTAGGCATAGTTAGGAATTAGCATTTAAAAAACCTTAGAAATTCACTGAAAAAACTGCAGGTTCCAGGGACGTTATAGTTAGAAATTAGCGTTTAAAAACCTTAGAAATTCACTGAAAAAAACACAGGTTTCAGGGATGTGATAGTTAGAAATTAGCATTGTCTCTTTCTGCACTTCTATTGCCTCTTTCTGTACTTCTCTTACCTCCTTCTTTACTTCTCTTGCTTGTTTCTGCATCTCTCTTGCTTCTTTCTGCACTTCTCTTGCCCGTTTCTGTACTTCTCTTGCCCCTTTTTGCGCCTCTCTTGCCTCTTTCTGCGCCTCTTTTGCTTCTTTCTGTACTTCTATTTCCTCTTTCTGCACTTCTCCGGCTTCTTTCTGCACCTCTCTTGCTTCCTTCTGAACCCCTCTTGCCTCTTACTGCCCTCCTCTTCCCACTTTCTGCACCTCTCTTGCCTCTTTCTGCACCTGTTTCTTCTTTCTGCACTTCTCTTCCTTCTTTCTGTCCCTTTCTTGCTTCTTTCTGCATCCCTCTTTCCTCTTTCTGCAGCCCTCTTCCCTTTTCTTCACATCTCTTGCCTTTCTGCACCTCTCTTGCCTCTTTCTGTGCCCCTCTTCCCTCTTTCTGCACCTCACTGGACTCTTTCTGCAGCCCTCTTCCGGCTTTCTGCACATCTCTTGCCTCTTTCTGTACCTCTCTTGCCTCTTTCTGTTCCCCTGTTCCCTCTTTCTGTACCTCTTTTCCCTCTTTCTGCACATCTGTTGCTTCTTTCTGCACTCCTGCTGCTTCTTTCTGCACCTCTCTTGCTTCTTTCTGCACCTCTGATGGTTGTTTCTGCACTTCTCTTGCTTCTTTCTGCAGTTCTCTTGCTTCTTTCTGCACCTTTCTTGCCTCTTTCTGTATCCCTCTTCCCTCTTTCTACACCTCTTGCCTCTTTCTGTGCCTCTCTTGCTTCTTTCTGTACTTCTATTTCTTCTTTCTGCACCTCTCCGGCTTCTTTCTGCACCTCTCTTGCTTCCTTCTGCACCCCTCTTGCCTCTTACTGCCCTCCTCTTCCCACTTTCTGCACCTCTCTTGCCTCTTTCTGCACCTCTGTTTCTTCTTTCTGCACTTCTCTTGCTTCTTTCTACACCTTTCTTGCTTCTTTATTCACCCCTCTTTCCTCTTTCTACAGCCCTCTTCCCTTTTCTGCACCTCTTTTGCCTTTTTGCACCTCTCTTGCCTCTTTCTGTGCCCCTCTTCCCTTTTTCTGCACCTCACTTGACTCTTTCTTCAGCCTTCTTCCCGCTTTCTGCACATCTCTTGCCTCTTTCTGTACCTCTCTTGCCTCTTTCTGTTACCCTCTTCCCTCTTTCTGCACCTCTCTTGCCTCTTTCTGCACGTGCCTGAAACCTATGGTTTTTTCAGTGAATTTCAAAGGTTTTTTAAATACTAATTTCTATCTATAACGTCCCTGAAACGTATGGTTTTTTCAGTGAATTTCAATGTTTTTTTTAATGCTAACTTCTAATTATAATGTTTATTTAACTTATAGTTTTTTCCGACACCCAAGAAGGACACAACACCCACTGCCACAACCCTCAGGACCTCCCCCCCGTACCACCCCTCTCCCTACTGTATTTTTTTTTATTTCTTATTTAAACTATATAATGTCTTCTTGTTTTTTAAATATTAAACAACTACATACAGTATGAAAGGAAGCCCAGCCCAGAGCCACATCTGAAGACATGTCATAGATCTACTGATCAAGCAGCTCCGACACCCAAGAACGCCACAACACCCACCACCACCCCCAGGTCCCCCCCCTCTACCACCGAGGCAGCGCAGAACAAGACAGCGAACCTTCCGAAAACGGCATGGCCCCTCAGCCACACAATAGCTGAATATTGGGACAGGTGTGAACAAACTATATGTGAAGGAAGCATTTCACCCCTGTTTAACAATGCACACAATGCAAAGTGTAGCGGTGATGTGCTGGACACATCTCAGTATGCAGAACACACACCTCTCCATGTGCACAAATACTACTGGTGCTTGTAGTGTTGTGGACAGTGGACCTAACCATGTTACGTCAAACACTAGGGAAGATCTCAGTCATGTAGCTGTGTCGTCCCCCCCTGTAAGCATAAGCGTAACCGGAGTGGGCTGGTCTGATGTACGCCACTTCAGCGTAGGAGTGTGAATAAATAGGCCGGAGCTCAGGGCGTGGTTCACTTGTGGGAAGGCCAAAGCGTCTGCCAGGGCGGCGCCCCTCAACCTGCCACGGGGCCGCCAACATGACCGCAAGCCTCCTCAGCCGATCGCTGGCTTCTGCCACACAGGCCCCCAGCGGCACAGCACCGCGGACTTATGTCTGTACAAACTACTGCCTTCGATATACACTGCGGACAGCAAGACTCACAATTCAGATCGAGTCGCGATTGCAGATGACGCAGTCCAGTAGGCAAGAGACATTGCTGAAGTCAACAACACATGGCTGTGGGCCCTTCCTCACCGCTGCCTCCTGCCTCCACTGTGGAGAGTAGGGCTCACAATTCAGAGCGACTCGCGATTGCAGATGACGCAGTCCAGTAGGCAACAGACATTGCTACCAGTGCGGCCAGCCCGGACCACGCATCATCGCTGACTGCGCACACGCTAAGTGCTTCAAGTACCACTAACTCTGTGCAGCTCAAGTCAACGCCACGTGGCTGTGGGCCCTTGATGACCGCTGCCTCCGGCCTACAATGCGGTTAGCAGGGCTAACAATTCAAGATTAGAGCCGATTCTAATTGTTTAAGAGAGTATAATCGGTTAAGAAGACTGTATGCTCCCAATCTGTGCAGCTCAAGTCAACGTCACGTGGCTGTGGGCCCTTGCTGACCACTACCTCTGACCTACACTGCGGTCATCAGGGCTCACAATTAAAATTAAGTCTTGATTCATTAATTACAGAGTCCAGTAGGCAAGTAACTATCACAGGCCTAACATCTACATAATATCCTTTTAGTATCCTTGCTTCAAGAACTTTTTTTATATCAGTTATAGCTTTAGTACAATCACCAAATTCATCTTCAAGTGCAAACGAACACTCATTAGCAGTCTACACTGCGGGCAGCAGAGCTCGCAATTCGAATTTTGGACACGTGGTGCCATTAACCCTGTTCAACACAAGCCGCGACACGTGGTGCCACTAACCCTGTTCAACACAAGCCGGCGACACGTGGTGCCACTAACCCTGTTCAACACTAGCCGATCCCACATGTGGAACTGTGTCCTGAGTCCTGAATGGCAGTGACCCCAAGACCGTGGCAGCGACCACAGCACCAGACTCCCTTCGATCAGTGAGGCATATTTCCATATGCAAGGCCGGCTACAGGTGGTGGCACTAACCCTGTACAACACAAGGTGCGACACGTGGTGCCACTAACCCTGTTCAACACAAGCCGATCCCACATGTGGAACTGTGTCCTGACTCCTGAATGGCAGTGACCCCAACTTCGTGGCAGCAACCACAGCACCAGACTCCCTTCGATTAGTGAGGCGTATTTGCATATGGAAGGCCGGCGACACGTGGTGCCACTGAACCTGAACTACGCAGGCCGGTGGGGCCACCAACCTATGCACGTGGCTGTGGGCCCTTCCTGACCGCTGCCTCCAGCCTACACTGCGGTCAGTAGGGCTCACAATTCAGATGGAGTCGAGATTGCAGATGACGCAGTCCAGTAGGCAAGAGACATTGCTCAAGTCAACAACACGTGCCTGTGGGCCCTTCCTCACCGCTGCCTCCTGCCTCCACTGCGGAGAGTAGGGCTCACAATTCAGAGCGACTCGCGATTGCAGATGACGCAGTCCAGTAAGCAACAGACATTGCTACCAGTGCGGCCAGCCCGGACCACGCATCATCGCTGACTGCGCACACGCTAAGTGCTTCAAGTACCACTAACTCTGTGCAGCTCAAGTCAACGCCACGTGGCTGTGGGCCCTTGATGACCGCTGCCTCCGGCCTACAATGCGGTTAGCAGGGCTAACAATTCAAGATTAGAGCCGATTCTAATTGTTTAAGAGAGTATAATCGGTTAAGAAGACTGTATGCTCCCAATCTGTGCAGCTCAAGTCAACGTCACGTGGCTGTGGGCCCTTGCTGACCGCTACCTCTGGCCTACACTGCGGTCATCAGGGCTCACAATTAAAATTAAGTCTTGATTCATTAATTACAGAGTCCAGTAGGCAAGTAACTATCACAGGCCTAACATCTACATAATATCCTTTTAGTATCCTTGCTTCAAGAACTTTTTTTATATCAGTTATAGCTTTAGTACAATCACCAAATTCATCTTCAAGTGCAAACGAACACTCATTAGCAGTCTACACTGCGGGCAGCAGAGCTCACAATTCGAATTTTGGACACGTGGTGCCATTAACCCTGTTCAACACAAGCCGCGACACGTGGTGCCACTAACCCTGTTCAACACAAGCCGGCGACACGTGGTGCCACTAACCCTGTTCAACACTAGCCGATCCCACATGTGGAACTGTGTCCTGAGTCCTGAATGGCAGTGACCCCAAGTCCGTGGCAGCGACCACAGCACCAGACTCCCTTCGATCAGTGAGGCATATTTCCATATGCAAGGCCGGCTACAGGTGGTGGCACTAACCCTGTACAACACAAGGCGCGGCACGTGGTGCCACTAACCCTGTTCAACACAAGCCGATCCCACATGTGGAACTGTGTCCTGACTCCTGAATGGCAGTGACCCCAACTTCGTGGCAGCAACCACAGCACCAGACTCCCTTCGATTAGTGAGGCGTATTTGCATATGGAAGGCCGGCGACACGTGGTGCCACTGAACCTGAACTACGCAGGCCGGTGGGGCCACCAACCTATGCACGTGGCTGTGGGCCCTTGCTCACCGCTACCTCTGGCCTACACTGCGGTCAGCAGGGCTCACAATTCAGATACAGTCGCGATTGCAGATGACGCAGTCCAGTAGGCAAGACACGTTGCTCCCAGTGCGGCCCAACCGCACCAAGCATCATCACAGGCTCATACATTCTCAATGCTTCTGGTGCCACTAACTGTGCACCTCAACTCAACGCCACGTGGCTATGGGCCCTTGCTGACCACTACCTCTGGCCTACACTTCGGTCATCAGGGCTCACAATTAAAATTAAGTCTTGATTCATTAATTACAGAGTCCAGTAGGCAAGTAACTATCACAGGCCTAAAACCTACATAATATCCTTTTAGTATCCTTGCTTCAAGAACTTTTTTTATATCAGTTATAGCTTTAGTACAATCACCAAATTCATCTTCAAGTGCAAACGAACACTCATTAGCAGTCTACACTGCGGGCAGCAGAGCTCGCAATTCGAATTTTGGACACGTGGTGCCACTAACCCTGTTCAACACAAGCCGATCCCACATGTGTAACTGTGTCCTGAGTCCTGAATGGCAGTGACCCCAAGTCCATGGCAGCGACCACAGCACCAGACTCCCTTCGATCAGTGAGGCATATTTCCATATGGAAGGCCGGCAACACGTGGTGCCACTAACCCTGTTCAACACAAGCCGATCCCACATGTGTGTAACTGTGTCCTGAGTCCTGAATGGCAGTGACCCCCAACTCCGTGAGAGAACCACAGCAGCAGACTCCCTTCGATTAGTGAGCCGTATTTGCATATGGAAGGCCGGCGACACATGGTGCCACTAACCCTGTTCAACACAAGCCAATCCCACATGTGTAACTGTGTCTTGAGTCCTGAATGGCAGTGACCCCAAGTCCATGGCAGCGACCACAGCACCACACTCCCTTCGATCAGTGAGGCATATTTCCATATGGAAGATTGGCAACACGTGGTGCCACTAACCCTGTTCAACACAAGCCGATCCCACATGTGTAACTGTGTCCTGAGTCCTGAATGGCAGTGACCCCAAGTCCGTGGCAGCAACCACACCACCAGACTCCCTTCGATCAGTGAGGCATATTTCCATATAGAAGGCCGGCAACACGTGGTGCCACTAACCCTGTTCAACACAAGCCGATCCCACATGTGTAACTGTGTCCTGAGTCCTGAATGGCAGTGACCCCAAGTCCGTGGCAGCGACCACAGCACCAGACTCCCTTCGATTAGTGATGGGTATTTGCATATGGAAGGCCGGCGACACATGGTTCCACTGAACCTGAACTACGCAGGCCGGTGGGGCCACCAACCTATGCACGTGGCTGTGGGCCCTTGCTCACTGCTACCTCTGGCCTACACTACAGTCAGCAGGCCTCACAATTCACATAGAGTCCCGATTGCACATGACGCAGACCAGTAGGCAAGACACATTGCTCCCAGTGCGGCACGTCCGCACCAAGCATCATCACAGGCTCATACAGTCTCAATGCTTCTGGTGCCACTAACTGTGCACCTCAACTCAACGCCACGTGGCTATGGGCCCTTGCTGACCGCTACCTCTGGCCTACACTGCGGTCATCAGGGCTCACAATTAAAATTATTTCTTGATTCATTAACTACAGAGTCCAGTAGGCAAGTAACTATCACAGTCCTAAACCCCACATAATATCCTTTTAGTATCCTTGCTTCAAGAACTTTTTTTATATCAGTTATAGTTTAGTACAATCACCAAATTCATCTTCAAGTGCAAACGAACAATCAATAGCAGTCTACACTGCGCAAAGCAGAGCTCGCAATTCGATTTTTAAATGCTAATTTCTAACAAGAAGATTGTACTCAGAAAATACAACACTTCGTCAATGTATTCTATACTTATTTCATCTTTTCATGATACACCTACACTGCGGTCAGTAGGGCTCACAATTAAAATTAAGTATTGATTCATTAATTACAGAGTCCACTAGGCAATTAACTATCACAGGCCTAAAATCTACATAATATCCTTTTAGTATCCTTTCTTCAAGAACATATTTTATATCAGTTATAGCTTTAGTACAATCACCAAATTCATTTTCAAGTGCAAACGAACACTCATTAGCAGTCTACACTGCGGGCAGCAGAGCTCGCAATTCCAACTTTGGACACGTGGTGCCACTAACCCTGTTCAACACAAGCCGTGACACGTGGTGCCACTAACCCTGTTCGACACAAGCCTGCGACATATGGTACCACTAACCCTGTTCAACGCAAGCCGCGACACGTGGTGCCACTTACCCTGTTCAACACAAGCCGGCGACACGTGGTGCCACTAACCCTGTTCAACACAAACCAATCCCACATGTGGAACTGTGTCCTGAGTCCTGAATGGCAGTGACCCCAAGTGCGTGGCAGCGACCACAGCACCAGACTCCCTTTGGTTAGTGAGGCATATTTCCATATGCAAGGCCGGCGACACGTGGTGCCACTAACCCTGTACAACACAAGGCACGACACGTGGTGCCACTAACCCTGTTCAATACAAGCCGATCCCACATGTGGAACTGTGTCCTGAGTCCTGAATGGCAGTAACCCCAACTTCGTGGCAGCGACCACAGCACCAGACTCCCTTCAGTTTTATTTGTTGTTGTTTTCTTTAAATAAAATGTTTTATATGTAAACCTATACATGACTAAGATTCTTGTTTGTCCAACCGCACAGGGACACTTCCGGGCCCAAGAAGGTTGTTGGGGGTATGTTGGTAATGTGGGAAGAGGGTGCGTTACCTGCTGATGTGGGGAGAGGCAGCGTGAAAGGGGTATCTCTCACAGAAAGAACTCCGATATGTTTTCAGAAATGCCTCGGACAGATGCCAGCTGACGGACTGAATCACAAAATGGTTTTTCAATGCTTATGTAGTGTGAGTTATGAACAGTTCGCACCCAGGCTCGCAGAGGGACAACTGTGGCCCGTCCCCTCGACTCACACACGCAGTACTACGACCCATCCGCTCCAAAAGGAACAGCAGCGTAGTACCTCGCAGAGGTACAGGCACAGTAGCGTACTAGCTCGCAAACGTAGAGAGCTGCGAGCCTACAGACTGGCTTCTAACGGCATAGCTGCGAAGTGGTGATGTTGGGCAGACGGAGCGTGAAAGAGTTATCTCGTAGAAACAGAGCTCCGGTATATTAAATTGCCCCCGAGACCTTTCTTTTATATTTTCACTCGATGCAAGAACGCGCGCTTTCTGGACCAAGACCTTTCTCCCTGCCAAATTTGGCATAATTCCGTTCAGCAGTTTGACCTGTAGCCTTGTCTAAAGTTTCCAATGGAAAATCCATTGAGAAAACACATTTTCACACCCCCCCACATAGCTACCTGTCGCAGGCGTACTCGCTGTTGGTGTGCAGGTCAGTGGTCTAGTTGTCAACATGTCACGGCCACTCCCTGAGGGCAGGTTTGCACACACACCACACCCATCCGGCACATGCGTCACAGGCCATGTGACCACGCAAATATAATGGATCCACAACGTCTCATCCTTTATTGCCGGTGGTGACTGGATGGCGGACGCTCCACAGGTCGCAATCATAAAGACTCATGAAAAGTTGCGCAGAGGGTTAGTCGCACCCTGAGCTCTATGGCCGTCAGGGGCCTACTACCACGTGGCGCGGACTTGAGTTCCACATGGTTATTGCCACCCGAAGCTGATGTGGCCATCACGGGCCTACCACCACGTGGTGCGGACTTTAGTTGCACAGGGTTACTGCCACCCAAAGCTAATGTGGCCGTCAGGGGCCTACCACCACGTGGCGCGAACTTGAGTTGCACAGGGTTAGTGCCACCCGAAGCTGATGTGGCCGTCAGGGGCCTTCGACCACGTGGCGCAGACTTGAGTTGCACAGGGTTAGTCGCACCCTAAATTGTATGGCCGCCAGCGGCCTACCACCACGTGGCGCTGACTGGCGTTGCACAGGGTTAGCGGCACCAAAAGCTGATGAGGTCTCCGCCATTGATGACTCAGGACTCAGCGACATGTGTGAGATCTGCCGGGCCGCGGAGAAGCTGATGTGGTCTCTGCCATTCATGACTCAGGACTCAGCGACATCTGTGAGATCTGCCGGGCTGCGGAGCTTTGACGGGCACGTGGAGTGCCCACTGGTAGACACTTCGGTGGCAGCAGGTAATTATTTGGTCATGGATGCGCAGGGGCGGCAGTATCTCTCTCTCTCTCTCTCACTTCCCTCTCTTCACTCTCTCTCACTCTCTTCCTTCCTTTTCTTCTCTTTCTCTATCTCCCTTCTCCCTTTCTCACTCCCTTTCTTTCCTTCCCTCTCTTTTTCTCTCTGGCTTTTTTTTCCTTCTCTGTGTCTCACTCCTTTGATATGCGCATTACACACGTCCTTATTTTGTGCTTTATTTTCCAGGCTGTGTCGTCGACATTCATGGTCCCGACAGGAGTCTTCCGCCTTGTTGTTTTGTGTTCAGTTTGTTAAATTTAGTTTATACTTTATATATACGTTTATGAAAAAATAAAGTTTGTTTAAAAAAAAAAAAAATCAATAAAGTTTTTGGTTGTTACTTAAGTGCTGTGTGACTCTTTCTCGTTCTTATTACTGTTATTTCGTGGTGTCCACCATGGTGTTAAATTTTGGGGCAATTATCATGGGAATACTGGTGATGTCTGCAGTTTGCACCAGCTTCTGAATAGTGTGTTATATTTATCTCAACTTTAGTTGCATTAAAGTGCTGATAATGAAATGCAGAGTAGGCGTTCCCGTGCAAAAAGACACGAGGTGCACCTTTGCGATTTATTCTAAATACTAAAATCCTGTATTGAATTGCACTGTGGTAGTGGGTGCACTTACAGTGTACACACAAAATCAATCAAGAAATGTAATTGTATTTATATTGATTGGGAATAGGGGGTCAGGTGCTGGATCTTGACGGGATACACTGCCCAGTTCGTTTATTTTTCTGTATACGAAAAAACCACATCACAACTTTGACAACAACTGCGATGCGAAACAAATTCCGGCGATAAGCCGCGTTAGCACCAGGGATTTTACACCTGCTTTCTGGTGGTGTTAAGCAGGACGACTACCTGCAGCATGAAAGGGAACACAGCCAAGAGCCACACCGAAACACCCACAGGTGCCATACAGTCAATGAGCATGATACACGGATACCCATGAGGTCCACAACACTCATCGCAACAACCCCAGGACCGCCAACGCCCCCCGAACCCGCATCTAAGCAAGTGTGTCCGTGTGGTCATTGTGTTAGCATGAAAGGACCCGGCCCTGCAACATCACAGTGTCAGCGGACGTTACCATGTCACCTCAGCGTTGGCAGTGAGCCTAGACATGTAGCTACGCACGCATCCTCCTGCATGCACAAGCGGCGTGTGCTGGTCCGGCGTACACAGGTCAGCGCAGGGGTCTGCCTATCCGGCAAGGGGACCGGGGTGTCTCGGACATGTTCGTGTTCAGGAAGTGCGGTAAGTGTGTCTCTGTGTTCTGGTGTGGCCGCCACAAGGGCCACAGCAGTCGATGTTGTACAGTGGCATGCACCACCTCCAAACTGCAGTCTCACCGTGTGGTTGGAATGCCGCAGGACATGCGCGAATAGGCATTACAATGGTGTGCCATAGGAGTGCACGGGATACAACAGTGCACCGTACAAAAGTGTGGGGGCTAGTGGGAGGGAGGAGCAGCTGTTTGGCAATGTAACACACAGTGAACCCGCCCATGTGCCACGTGCTGGGCATCTCATCCATGATGACCACGGTCGCAGACATCCCACAACATTTGTACACATCCTGTAATAATGCAGCTGGAGAACTTACTGTAGGGATGAAAGGTTCTTTGTCTGAGCTATCTTGCAGTAGCACATCTGCTGCTCCGAGAAGGAACTTGCAAGTGGCCAGCCCCCCCCTGACAGATACGATAATATTTGCATCCGTCTCCCACACTACGCACTGCCCGATTTGAGAACAACGAGTACACATCCCACACTCTAAAGTCCTTCATCGTAGTTAGCGTGCGTGAAATGGCCTTCACACGTACTCCCACCACACCCCTGCCCTGCACCCATTGCAAACAGACCCGGCTCATTGCACCAAGCTGTGCCATTTCATCCACAAGACTGGCACACGGCAAGCCAGTGCAGCTACAAGCAGAGCCACTGACGCAATGGCAGAGCATCCCGAACACATGGTCGACTCCATGCACGTCCACCTATACCTTGCAGGTCTGCTGCATGTCCTGGGTACACTGCCTTTGGCAGTACTGCGGATCACTTACCGGCTGTGCTTCCGCATTGCGGACGTCACCTGCGTTCAACCTGTATTGCAATGTCGCACGTGCCTATCCGAGTGGTGCATGGACATGTGCCTCTCCAACGAGTGGGTAGCTGACATGGATTACGACAGGTGTGTGCGCCCCCGTTGGCCCACGACCAGTACTGTCATGGTGATGCCCGTTTATAGCATGCATGGATGTTTGGCATGCATGTTGGGAACTGGGCCTGGGAGATTGCACGTGTCGTAGTATGCAGTGAGCAAATTGACCAACTTCCCGATTCTGCTTTGGTGCACATTGGGTACAGTGGTTGGAGTCAGCACATCTGTCCCGGTCAGCTGATGGATTACGTCGACGACATGTCAAATATTGTGGCCAACCATCACTCATTAGAGATAGTGGCTTACGCAGCTGCACTCGCGTTCATGGACGAGTGACAAGGTACCTCCAACCACGACTCGATGTGCCATATTGCACGTGTCCCTCCGCATCATTGCACGTTGTACATCTGGTCACATGTCCCAAAACAACAGTGGACATGGCTGCATTGGCGTCGAATCATGTCCGAAGCGCGGACAAACAACGCTGCTTGACACTGACGTGTGTTGGTGATGGACTACCCCGAGGTGAACATGGACGTTTTCCTACGTTCCTTATTCAGCCAAGCTGCTGCATTTCTCTGCATATCGTGGCACTACTCTTGGTCGTACTGACACGCACTTTTTTTATAAAGTTTCCACATTTTCACTTGTCTCCAAATGTGTAGTGTCTTCATTTGTATGCCAATGTGTGTGTCACGGACTCTCTGGCTGCCTGCCATACGTGAATTGCTACCCCATCCGGACTGTGGGTTTGTACTTATGCGTTCTCATGTGCCTGTTTCGTACTGACGCTTTTGGACGCTTATCCGCCTCAGGCGAGTGCATTTGTGTCCTGTGTTCGATTGTGAGAATCTTTGTGTTTGAACAACATTGTGTTGGATGTTGGTGTACTCTGCTTCCTATGTGTTTGTGCTGCATTGTGTGTGAGATGTCCCTTCATGTGAGCTTTTGTTCACCCTTCTCCCTTTCCGGCAGTGTGGTTTTCACTTCTATGCTTGTTCAGTGGTGTGATGTTGGCGGGTTGTGTGACTTGTGCTCCTTGTTGGTGTGTTTCATTTTGGCCATGGTTTGTCTATAGTTGTGCTGTACTTAATTGTGCATGTGTACCATTGTGGCCATCTTCCCCCGTCCCCCCACTCCCTGCTTCTTCCTCTTCCTGGTGCTGTTGTGTCTGTAATTTTGTTGCTCCACACATAAATACATGTAATGAACAAATTAGAATAGTTCCTTGATTCTTTTAGGTTCCAAAACTTCTCTCTATTGGTTTTTTAATTTTTTTTCCATATAAACAGTTTTTTTAATATTCAAGGACACATAGAAGTCAGAAGTGCAAAGTATTCTATCAACACACTTTCTAGAACATTCTACAACACGTGCAGGTTAAAAGTTCATCAATTTTTTTAAACCTAACGATATTTTTTTTGCAACATTTTCTCGAACATTTAACGGCACGTGCAGGTTAAAAGTTCACGATTGTTTTAAGTTCAAACAGTGCCTTCCAAATGCAAGTAGCAGGTTTGGTTGAGTTGAGCAAATTTTATCCTATGATATGTACTCCACGTTTAAACTGCTTTTTCTTAACCAATCACAAAGATGCTTTTCCACCAAACGAATGTGCACCCTACTTTTAAAAAACAATGCTTTTCATCTCCCAATCAGGTATCGTTTTGTATGGCAAAAAAAGTAGTTCCCCATCTTTAAACATATCTCTTATTCTACGAACGGACTGCATGAGCCACAGACATCTATCCATTCCTCCCAGCCATACCTTCAAAATGCTAGTGTGGATCGTAGGACATAGCTATGTTTTCTGGTGCAAGAGGTATGCAGAACAGAGACGTATTGACATAGACCTAGGTTTACAAAATGTGGACATTAAATGGTTTGGACAAAGAGGATTGAAGTGGCACCAATTGTTGCCTTTGGTTAAAACCTGTTTGCATCTAAAACACCCTGACCTCATGATTGTGCACTGTGGTGGAAACGACCTAGGCACATTGACTGGGGTAGGTTTGGAAATGCTAATGAAGGACACCTTTCGACAATTGATATTGCTTTTGCCTCAAACTGTCTTTGTATATTCCAATATATGCCAAAGACAGAAGTGGAAATGGTCAAACCAATTTTGTCCTCAGATTGAAAAATCTAGGAAGAATGTCAACAAAGCTGTGTCTGCATACGTCAGAGACCATAGAATGGGGTCGATCTACAACAATAACATACGTTTTCACATGGCTGATATCTACAGAAGTGATGGAGTACACTTCACAGATCAGGGAAATCGAGTTTTTCTGAATAACCTGAAGCTGTGCATCCGCACTTATATGTAGCTCCAACTAATAAACACAAGGGCTCTTTTTAGAGCCGCCTTATATTCCCAATATCGGTTCGCAGAGTGATAGCTGCGATCCGGCTAGCACAGGGAGACCTGCGGGCCGTCGAGCAGCCTCACAGAGGGACACCTGCGGCCCGTGGGCTCAGCTCACACAGGGAGAGCTACGGGGCGTCGGCTCGCAAAGTGTGAGCTACGGGCCATCGGCTCGCAAATGCACACCAGCGTGCTGGCACGCAGAGGGAGAGCTCCGGTCTAACTCGCAAAGGGACACAAACGGGCCAACCGCCCTGCTAGCAGACACACACCTATCACCTAACGGACTCACTCGGACATGTACAGCGAGGGACACGACGGCTCGCAGACGCACAGCTGCAAGCCCACGGACTGCTACTGTTTTATGCTTTAGGGTAGTACAGTGGTGTTTGGGTAGTGTAGGGGGTTGTGCTGGGGGGTAGTATTTTAGGGTTTAGGGTAGTGCAGTGTTGTTTGGGTAGGGGGTCGTGCTGGGGGTAGATTTAGGGTTTAGGGTAGTGCACTGGTGTTTGGGTAGTGTAGGGGATCATGCTGGGGTAGTGTTTTCGAGTTTACGACAGTGCAGTGGTGTTTGGGTAGTCTTTGGGTAGGGTAGGGGGTCGTGCCGACAGACTGACTCACAGAGCTCCGAGCCGACGGACGGGCTTCTAAAGACATAGCCGCGACCCGGTGATATGAGGAGAGGCAGCCTGAAAGGCATATCTCACACAGACACAGATGCCAGTGTTGCCTCGCAGAGGTAAAACTACGAACCTGATGGCTTCTACACGGAGAAATGCGAGCTGACGGAGTAAATCACAAAATGGCTGCCAACACTTCCTGGTTTCAACCATTTGCAGCCAATAAGCCGCAAGCTGCTGCTTGTAACCCCTCAGCCAATCACATGTCAGAATTCTCAAATATCGATATCTGTAAAATTAGATATTTCTCAAAAACTACTGAACGGATTTACACCATTTAAACAAAAGCGTGCTTTCTGGACCATCACCTTTCTCCCTGCCAAATTTGGCGTAATTCCGTTCAGCAGTTTCACCTGTAGTCTTCTGTAAAGTTTCGTATGGAAATTGCATGGAGAAAACACGTTTTAGGACCCCCTTTTTCTCAGCCCCTCCTACACCATTCACCCCCAAACTTTCAATATAAGAGCTAATCAAAAAGAGAAACTTTTGGATAATTTCATAAAGATTCGTCAAACGACGCCAAAGTTACAAGCACATACAAGGGTCCAGAAGGGGGGCCGCGCAACCCCCTCTCAACATAAGTGAAGCCCCGGGGCTGCGCGGACCCCAGCGGCCCCCGCCACCCCTGCGAGCCCCTGCTATTATTTTTTAAGAAATACCCCCGCAACCTAGCCCACCCAAGGGCCTCATTAAAATAAAACGCGAGAACCCGCGACCCCAGCGCAAATTTTTGCCGATTTTTTATTTATTTTTTAAATGATTTTTTGGGCCCTGGGGGTCCTCCTGGGACACCGTGAGCAGACCTAGTGGGTCAGGGTTTTTCTACCCTGCCCCCTTCTCTTGTTTTATACCTTTGTTTCTCCATTTTCGGGTGACTCGCTTCTACCGAGCCACAAGATGGCTGCCAACACTTCCTGGTTTGGAGTGCTAGCAGCCAATCACAGTGAAGCTTGCGCACGCGACTTAGGCGCCGCCCAGATATCAAAACTTTTATTTTTCTAATTTCTCAGCAACTACTGAACGGATCTACACCATTTCTAAAAAGGTTGCTTTCTGACCCAAGCACTACCTTTCTACCAAATTTGGAGTAATTCCGTTCAGTAGTTTCAGCTGTAGCCCTGCACAAAGTTTCCTTTGGGAAATTGATTTTTTGACTCTTATTTTTTGAATTTCTCAAAAACTACTGAACGGATTTACACCGTTTAAAAAAAGGTCACTTTCTGAACCAAGCTCTACCGTTATGCCAAATTTGGGGTAATTCCATTCAGCAGTTCGAGCTGTAGCTCGTCGCAAAATTTCCTATGGAGAAAACGAGTTTTGGGACCCCCCTTTTTTCTCAGCCCCCGCTTGACGAATCACCCCCAAACTTGCAGGATAGGAGCTGCTCTGGATAGACTTGTGAGTAGCTGTGTGACTGTGTGTATCCGTGTATGAGTGGGTGTCTGAGTGGCTGTATAGGTGTGTAAGTGGGTATGTGAGTGGCTATATGTGTTTATATGTAGGTGTGTAAGTAGCTGTGTGAGTGAGTGAGTGGGTGTGTCAGTGGCTGTATGTGTGAGTAAGTGGCTGGGGGAGTAGTTGTATGGCTAGGTGAGTGGGTGCATGAGTGACTGTATAGGTGAGTGAGCAGTGCCTGAATGGCTGTATTAGTAAGTGACTGGGTATGTAAGTGGCTGCATGGATGAGTGAGTAGTTGTTTGAGTGGTTAGTTGTTAAGTGAGTTGGTGTGTGAGTGGCTGTATTGGAGAGTGTTTCTCTGTGTTAATGACTGTATGGGTGAGTGATCAGATATGGGAGTGCTTGTATGGATGTGTGAATGGGTATGTAAGTGTTTGTGTGATGTGCGATTGAGTGTGTCTGATTGCTGTATGTATAACTGAGTGGCTGTGTTGAAAGGCTGTGTGGGTGAGTGTCTGGGTGTGTGAGTGGCTGTATAGGTGTTTGACTGGTTGTATGAGTAGCTGTATGGGTGAGTCAGTGGTTGTGTGAGTAGCTGTTTGAGTGAGTGAGGGTGTGTGTGAGTTATGTTATGTTAACTTGGATTTGTATAGCGCATGATCACCGGCAGGTCTCTTAGCGCTTTGAGAAGGTAGCCAAACCCACCAGCAGTTACAGACGCAACGCTTGGAGGGATTTTATGCTGTGTCCAGAGCCTCCCTAAACAGCAGAGTCTTGAGTTGTTTCCTGAAAGGGAGGAGTGCGGGTTCCTTGCGGAGATTTTCAGGCAGGCGATTCCATAGTTGGAGAATTAAAACAGAAAAGGCTCTACCGCCTTTAGATGTGGTTTTGAACCGGGGATGTACCAGGAGGCCTGCCTCTGACGTTCGAAGTGTACGTCCTGGCACGTAGTGCCCTAGGCGCTCCTTGATATAAACTGGGGGCTGGCCGTGAACAGCTTTGTGAGCGATACAGAGGCCTTTGAACTTTGCTCTCTGTTTGATGGGGAGTCAGTGTAGTTGTTGCAGCAGGGGGGTAGCGTGAGCTCGTCTGGGGAGCCTGAAAATCAGCCTGGCTGCGTCATTCATGGTCACCTGCAGCTTTTTGATAAGTTTCTCTGGGAGTTTCTATAGTACCTATATAGGTGAGTGAGTGGGTTTGTGAGTGGCTCTATGGTTGAGTAACTGGTTTGTGTGAGTACTTGCATGGGTCTGTGAATGGGTATGTGAGTTGTTGTGTGGGTCCATGATTTGGTATGTGAGAGGTTGTATAGGGCTGTGAATGGGTGTGTGAGTGGTTGTGTGAATGATATTATCAGTGATGTAATTTGAGATGTCATCAGTGATGTTATCAATGGTGTCACTGACCATGTCATGAAGGATGTAATATGTGAGATCATAAGCAGTGCATTGCCAGGGCATAAGTTATAGTTAAGAATCACAAAGAAGAGACAAGGGAATGAGCCTTCTCTGACTCCCCTACCGTCACTAAAATCTCACACAACAGAGAAGTACTAAACAAAACGAAAATGAAGGAGGTACTGAACTCCACGAAACCTCCTAAATACACCGACCACTAGTCGATATCACAAGGACAACAAGAAACAGGGAAAGACAAAAAATGTCTTAATACTGCCCTCACACACTTTGCAGTGTCATGCTTCATCATAGGGCCGCATCTAACACCCAGGTGCAGACCAACACACTGAGTGGAGCGCAAATAATATTTTGTGTGAATGAAGACTAGTGGTGAGGGTACAGTACGTATAAAAGAACACACACGACAATGACAAACAAAGGAAAGAATATTCCCTTGAAAAGGGACCAAAAGGTGCAGACACATACAGTTAAAACTACCTAACGGGCAACCGTAATCATTCTTTATTCCTGTCGCCCCTTGGTAGGATTAAAACTAGGATATTGGGGTATTCAGGGAGGTAAAAGCCCCTATACCCCTGCTGCAAATACCAACATGTTTCTGCCAATTCTATGCGCCCAACTGGATCGCTCTGGCATTCATCAGGGTGTTGGTCCCTCGTTATGTAGTCTCAAACCCTAGTTGGGTGTATTACCTTAATTACTCAGACGAGCAATGTCCACTATTGCTTCCCTCTGGGATCATTTCCGAGAGGAATCCTTTTTCTGTGGAAGAATATTAACGTGTAATTAAAGTTCCGCCGCCCCAGTTCTTGTTCCTTTAAAAAATATCTAAAACTCACTCCAATTGATTCAACTGCAGTATATAATAAAAACCAGCCTTCGTTCATATATTCAAACAGTAATCCACACCCTGTGAGCACACCCTTTATCACCATCACATCCCTGTGACAGTTACATACACCGGATTCTATCGTGCTGCTACAGATACATTTCAATAAACACACCACCTCCTCATACTCCGGTTCAATCCTAGGTGCCCAATCTACAATGCATCCGTGTGTACACCTCAAGAATAAAAATGGCCAACTTACACGAGTTCACAAGAATTGCTCTGAACCCGGGACCTTTGTGGGACAGTGGTCTTGTCGTCACACTCTGTAGGAAAATGGGGGGAGACCACATGGCCAATGCTATCTAAACAGTCAGAAAACAACCGACCATTGCTGAAATACTTCTCGTATAGATACAATCTATACCACTGGTCTTCTCAACTGTTAGATCACCAAATACCCCCTCACCGGCACCCACTTACTACTCCAAAGAACCACTCAGAGTCATTTCCTCACGCCGGTCCTCCGTCGATACTGCCCCACCGCCATTAGCAGCTTTTCAAAAGGGAATTCACTGACGCGACCGGGTATCTGACACGCCCTCGTTCGTAGTATCTACGTCATCACGTCCAGCCTCGGGCACCAACAGTCAAGAAAACGGAGGAAGGACTCACTCTCCCGCTATCCTACAAGACGGTGGCCATCTTGAGACTGAAACCCTCACCATTTCAGTCAGCCCAATCGTATGTGAGGTGTCGACTCAGAAGTACAAATCAATCACCAGGATGCAACAACAACTCATGGCGCCTATCTGCCCCATAGAGTGATCGTACATATTGTCCAACCAGTCAGGCAAATGGACACTACACATCGACCCTGAAACAACGTTCAGTTAACAAATTACTGAATATTGAATCAAGTCATATATCCATCCTTGTAACACTGCCCAACCCAGCAATAAACCAACAATATGTTGCGTGGATAGGCTGAAAAGTAGTACGAGGGGTCTGAATGATTGTATACCCTGGTTCCAACTGTATGGGGTTAAAAATAAATAAATACATATTGTTGGTTTATTGCTGGGTTGGGCAGTGTTACAAGGATGGATATATGACTTCTGAGTCGACACCTCACATACGATTGGGCTGACTGAAATGGTGGTCTCTCCCCATTTTCCTACAGAGTGTGACGACAAGACCACTGTCCCACAAAGGTCCCGGGTTCAGAGCAATTCTTGTGAACTCATGTAAGTTGGCCATTTTTATTCTTGAGGTGTACACACGGATGCATTGTAGATTGGGCACCTAGGATTGAACCGGAGTATGAGGAGGTGGTGTGTTTATTGAAATTTATCTGTAGCAGCACGATAGAATCCGGTGTATGTAACTGTCACAGGGATGTGATGGTGATAAAGGGTGTGCTCACAGGGTGTAGATTACTGTTTGAATATATGAACGAAGGCTGGTTTTTATGATATACTGCAGTTGAATCAATTGGAGTGAGTTATAGATATTTTTTTAAAGAAACAAGAACTGGGGCGGCGGATCTTTAATTACACGTTAATATTCTTCCACAGAAAAAGGATTCCTCTCGGAAATGATCCCAGAGGGAAGCAATAGTGGACATTGCTCGTCTGAGTAATTAAGGTAATACACCCAACTAGGGTTTGAGACTACATAACGAGGGACCAACACCCTGATGAATGCCAGAGCGATCCAGTTGGGCGCATAGAATTGGCAGAAACATGTTGGTATTTGCAGCAGGGTATAGGGGCTTTTACCTCCCTGAATACCCCAATATCCTAGTTTTAATCCTACCAAGGGGCGACAGGAATAAAGAATGATTACGGTTGCCCGTTAGGTAGTTTTAACTGTATGTGTCTGCACCTTTTGGTCCCTTTTCAAGGGAATATTCTTTCCTTTGTTTGTCATTGTCGTGTGTGTTCTTTTATACGTACTGTACCCTCACCACTAGTCTTCATTCACACAAAATATTATTTGCGCTCCACTCAGTGTGTTGGTCTGCACCTGGGTGTTGGATGCGGCCCTATGATGAAGCATGACACTGCAAAGTGTGTGAGGGCAGTATTAAGACATTTTTTGTCTTTCCCTGTTTCTTGTTGTCCTTGTGATATCGACTAGTGGTCGGTGTATTTAGGAGGTTTTGTGGAGTTCAGTACCTCCGTCATTTTCGTTTTGTTTAGTACTTCTCTGTTGTGTGAGATTTCATAAGTTATAGTTAGCTCAGATAACTATAACTGCTGAATTTCTCTGGTTTTGCACAAGTATAATGTGAGAGTAACTTTAATGTGCCTGCAACCTTTGGCTTTTTCAGTGAATTTCTAAGGTTTTTTAATTATATTTCTTAATTATAACGCCCCTATGACCTTAGTTTTTTTCAGTGATTTTCTATGGCTTTTCGAATTTGATTTCCTAACTACGTCCCTGTTACCTTTGTTTTTTTCAGTGAATTTTGACGTTTTAAAAAAATGTTATTTCCAAACTGTAACCTGTAACCTTTGAGAGTGGGTGTGTGAGTGGCTGTATAGGTAGGTTAGTGGGTGTGTGAGTCTCTGAGTGGGTGAGTAAATGGATCCGTGAATGTCTGAGTAGGTCTCAGAGTGGTTGTGTGAGTGTCAGAGTAGGTCTGTAAGTGGGTCCGTAAGTGTATGAGTGGGTCTTGGAGTGGTTGCATGAGTCTCTGAGTGGGTCTGTGAATGGTAACTAGGCCTGGGTGTAAAATTCCACTCCGATCATGGAGTTTGCAGAATTCGGCAGCTCAGTGTTACGCCGAGTTACCCATAAACTCCGCAATGGAGCAGAATTATTTTGTGCCATAGGTGAACATGATCGAGCGACCGTGGGTGCAACCTATAGTGTGCCAGGAGGCCTGGGTACTATGTAAAGTGGGTGAGAAAGGGGCGGGAGTCTGACGATATTCCAGCAATCCGGCTGTTGGTTACTTACTTGCGGCAACCATAGGGGTACTTGGACCCCAACTACCCTCAGCTACCATGGGGACTTAATCCCCCAACCAGTGGTGGGCAGGAGGCCCCTGTGCAGAGTGGTTGAAAAAGGGGGTGGGGCCTCCAACCACATCTCAGCAATTCCACTGTAGGGGACTTTCTTCTGGCAACAATAGGGGTTCTTGGCCCCCAACAACCTCAACAGCCAAAGGGACTTCATCCCCCAACCAGTAGTGTGCCAGGAGGTCCCTGTGCAGGGTGGTTGAGAAAGGGGTGGGGCCTCCAACCACATCTCAGCAATCCGGCTGCGGGAGACTTACTTCTGGCAACAATAGGGGTTCTTGGCCCCCAACAACCCTCAGCAGCCAAAGGGACTTCATCCCCAACCAGTAGTCTGCCAGGAGGCCCCTGTGCAGAGTGGTTGAGAAAGGGGGCAGGGCCTCAGACGATGTCTCAGCAATCCCAATGTGGGGGACTTACTTGTCACAACAATAGGGGTTCTTTGCCCCCAATGACCCTCAGCAGCCAAGGGGAATTCATCCCCCACTCAGTAGTGCACCAGGAAGCTCCTGCTCAGAGTGGGTGAGAAAAAGGGTGGGCCTCTTACCACATCTTAGCAATCCCGCTGTGGGGGACTTAATTGTGGCAGCGATAGCGGTTCTTGGCTCCCAATGACCCTCAGCAGCCAAGGGGACTTTATTCCCCAACCAGCAGTGCGCCAGGAGGCCGCTGTGTAGAGTGGTTGAGTGGGGCCTTCACCAAGTTCTCACCAATTCTCAGAAAGCTCATTTCTGACCTTTATTTTGCCTCTTGCTGCTTGTTTCTGACCTTTATTCTTCCTCTTTCTGCTAGTTTCTGACCTTTATTTTGCCTCTTTCTGCTCATTTCTTACCTTTATTTAGCCGCTTTCTGCTAATTTCCCACCTTTTTTTCCCTTTTCTGCACGTTGCTGACTTTTATTTTGCCTCTTTTTGCTCCTTTCTCACCTTTCTCATCCCTCTTTCTGCTCGCTTCCGGCCTCTATACTGCCTCTTTCTGCTCATTTCTGACCATTATTTTCCTTCTTTCTGCTGGTTTCTCACCTTTATCTTGCCTCTTTCTGATCATTGTTGACCTTTATTCTGCCTCTTTCTGCTAATTTCTGACCATTATTTTCCTTCTTTCTGCTGGTTTCTCACCTTTAACTTGCCTCTTTCTGATCATTGCTGACCTTTATTCTGCCTCTTTCTGCACATTTCTGACCTTCTTTCTGCCTCTTACTGCTCGTTTCTGACCTCTATTCTTCTACTTCCTGCTTGTTTCTGACCTTTATCCTGCCTCTTCCTGCTCATCACCTTTATTTTGCTTATTTCTGATCGTTGTTGACCTTTATTCTGCCTCTTGCTGCATGTTTCTGACCTTCATTCTGCCTCTTTCTGCTCATTTCTTACCTTTATCATCCTTCTTTCTGCTCATTTCTGACCTCTATTCTGTCTCTTTCAGTTCGTTTTTCACCTTTAGCTTGCTTCTTTCTGCTCATTACTGACCTTTATTCTGCCTCTTTCTGCTCGTTTCTGACTTCTAGTCTGCCTCTTGGTACTTGTTTCTGACCTCTATTCTGCCTCTGAGTGAGGTGGTGGTCTTCGAGACATAGGAGTGCCTCATGGGCATCCCCCACATACATAAAAATCAATGCCCCGGGGGTGGCAGTACCCGGGGCTTTCATAAGCCCTAGGAGGGGGGCCTCCTTGCACCCCCCACAATTTTTCTGGTATGCCCCCGGGACCAGTCCCACCCATGGGGTTATTTAAAAGCGAAAGAAAGAAGCTGCACTTGTTTTTTTTTCCTGTAAATTTGTGAATTTGGGGAATTTGTGCAATTAAAAAAAATACTTCTAAGCCATGGCAGGGTCCCAGAGGGGCCCCAAGACCAAGGCTTTGGGGTCAGGGTATTTCTACCCTGTCTCCTTATCTTTTTTTTAATGTTTTTTGGGGGACTCGCTGAAGCTGAGTCCCAAGATGGCTGCCAACACTGCCTGGTGGAAGTGTTGCCAGCCAATAAGAGCTCTGCATTTCCCTGCACAAGCTTGTTATTTTTCACAAAGTCGTTGCGGCCACACATAACACTAACTGTATTTTTTTATATTTCTCAACAACTACTGAATGGATTTACACCAAATGAGAAAAAGCTGAATTTGTGTAGTTATATCTACCTTTCTCTCCAATTTGGTGTAATTCCATCCATCGGTTCGGGCTGTAGGCGTGTTGACAAGTCCTATGGAAATGAACATGGGAAAACACACTTTTTTTAGCCCCCTTTTTCTTGGCACCCGCTCGAAGGGTCATTCCGAAACTTTCCATGTGCAACAAGAATCACGACACACTTTTTGGGGAAAATTTCGTGAAGATTTGTTAAGCGGCACCAAGGATATAGGCATGTCAAAAAATTATTTTCCTATGGAAACATGGTCCTAACTATATCGACCTACTGGTGAGATATATATATATATATTACCTACTGGCAGTAGGTAGTTATAGTTAGAACCGCGTTTCCATAGGAAAAGCATTTTTTGATTTGCCAATATCTTTGGCGCCGTTTGAGTAATCTTCGTGAAAGTTTCCAAAAAGTAGGGTCGGACCGCTCAGTGTGTGTGTTGAAAGTTTCGGGGTGATTCGTCAAGCGGGGCCCAAGAAAAAAGGGGGGTCCCAAAGCGCGTTTTCTCCATGTTATTTTCATAGGAAACTTTATTACAGGCTACAGCCCGACCTGCTGAACGGAATTACACCAAATTTGGCAAAAAGGTAGGTCTTGGTTTAGAGTGCGCCCTTGTTTTAAATGGTGTAAATCCGTTCTGTAGTTCCTGAGAAATTTAAAAAAGAAAAATATCGATATCTGAGCACTGAGGAGGAGTCGCGAACCCTCCCGAGCACAAGCTCAATTCTGATTGGCTGCCAACACTCCAAACCAGGAAGTGTTGGCAGCCATCTTGTGACTCGGTAACCGAGTCACAAGAAAACAGTGAAAAAAACATTAAAAAACAAGAAAAGGGGGCAGGGTAGAAACACCCTGACCCCCTAGGCCTGCTCAGGGGGTCCTACAATGACCCCAAGGCCCAAAAAAAGCATTTTTTTTTTTTTTAAACGGCCAAATTCGTGCAGATTCGCGAATCTGGACCGAAAAATAAAAATAAAACAAAGCGCGTTTTCTATAATCCCCCGGGTGGACCAGGTCCCAGGGGCAATCAGTAATTATAGTTGCAGGGGCCCGCGGCGGCCCCCGCAGCCCCGGGGACCGCCATCTCCCCGGGGCTTAGTTAATTGAATGCGGGGGGCACGCACCCCCCCCCGCAGCCCCGGGGACCACCACCTCCCCGGGGCATTTTTAATTATGAAATATGACCGGCTACTGCGTCAAGAGGACCTCAGGACACAAGTGGACTTCATCCTCTGAGCAGCAGTGCGCCAGAAGCCGCATTTGCAGCGTGGTGTAAAAAGGGGCGTGGCCTTAATGGACAAGGGGACTTAATGCGATGTCATCAGTGATGTCACTGACCATGTCATGAATGATGTAATATGTGACGTCATCATCAGTGCATTGCGGGGGCGCGAGTTATAGTTAGCTCAACTAACTGTAACGGCCGAATTTCTCTGGTTTTGTACGAGTGAAATGTCCAACTAACTATAACGTCCCTGAAACCTGTGGTTTTTTCAGTGAATTTCTATGGTTTTTTAAATGCTAATTTCTAACTATAACGTCCCTGAAACCTATGGTTTTTTCAGTGAATATATATATATATATATTACGCTCCAAAGTCCACTTAAAAGCAGTATACGCACTCTTGCTGACGGGTGCAGCAAATGTGGAAAGTGGGTCCACACAAAATACACGCTCCGGTTTCAACACAAGAAACACGCTGCACTCACAGGACCCCTTAGAAGATTCTTTATTACAAGGACGCGTTTCGGCGTTGTGCCTTCCTCAGCTTGTTAAAGATAGCGCCACCTGTCCTGAAGATCTTTTAAACAGGTAAGTACGATTCTATTGGTTGTGGCAACTGGACATGAAAAGGGGACTTGTGTATTCTCGGAGCAATATTCCTTCCACTCAGATGTATTCTGGGAGTTGCAGTCCGATAGTTATCATGGGGAATCAATCAGGTCTCATATATCCGGCCTTCGTATAGGCATATCCCACAGATAGCAGTTCTTTCAATAATTTAAGGCAAAAATTACCCCGTTCCCTTTATCTTTCCTCCTTCCGAAGCACATTTTTGCAACTTCCAGGTGCCAAAACAGGGTGCGCTGATGTTCAAATCTCCCTTGGGGGGCCCCTCGTCACACCCCAGAGTCCTTCGGCACTTGACGCAGGAGCCGGTCATATGAGGTATCCATAGGTATAATTTTTTTTTTGTAAATTACAAATAAACTTATAGAACTTTCCTGCAGTCACAAAAATATGTATGCTTTGTGCTCTAATCTTGCACTATTGGGCTGTGCTTATAGCCCATTTATTTTTGCTTTGTACCAGAAAGCATAGTCTCTATGATTGCTGGCTATTGTTATGTGTTTTCGGCTATTTTTGGGCCATAATTGTAGCCCAGTGGAAAAAATTGTTTCAGTTATATATTTTGTTTCTGGAATGTATATAAAAATTGGTGAAACATAGAAAGTCGTGTGTAATAATGCGTTAGTTGTATGTGCATGTGAATTTTATGGTGAATATTTGTTTTTTGTATTTCGCAGTACATGTAGTTCCGCTGTACTTTGTGATTGTAGAACAAAACGTTATTAACTAAAAACACTGACAACTACAGGAAAGAGGATGTTTACACCCATTCTCCTCATTTCCACTGACACCTTTAAGAAGAAGGTGATTTTGTTTTTTTGCTGCAATATTCACACTGGCATCTGTAATTGCTATGCAGAATGGTCATTGTCGGCAGCATGACGAGGAGCAAGAGGAACAGCAAGACAAGCTGCAATGGAAAGAAGAGAATGAGATGAGAAAGAGCCTCAAAGAATCAGTGGTGTGGCAATATTCCTCCCTGCAACCAGGGGAGATGAAAGTGAATGTTCCACTGGTGTCCTGCAACCTCTGACACAAGGTCATCTCTCATGGCACACACCAGCAATATATGCTCGGGACCTCTGGGATGCGCAAACATCTGCCATCCATCCATTTCCAAAGATTGCTCTGAACAGAAAGAAGGCAGGAGTTAGAGGAAACACCCTCAGCCACATTATCAGCAGCCCCAGTTGCAGAATCTGAAACACCTTCTACCTCTGGAACATCAGCTCCACCACCACCCACTCCTTCAATGTTCACCTCTCTACCTGCTCCTGGTAGCAGGGCACATATCCAGGTGCTGACACAAGATCAGAACATTGTTGACCAGTATGGCTGCACAGCCACCTACTGCCTGCTGTGTTATGCTGTTAGTTGTGGGAGAGAAGGACTTAAATAATAATCGCAAGTTAGTTATCGCTAACAAATGTACTCCATAACATCCCTAGTTTTTTATTCCCCTCTCCTGTATCTTCTCCACATTCTTTTATTTTTGCTGGTCCAGTTGATGCTCATACTGATAACTGTTATTCAGTTGAGTGATATTCAATTGTGGGGCATTCAGTGTAGTATTCTTCAGCCAAGTATGAGTAAGTATATTCTTAAGATGTGTTATATACAGCAAGAACTATGTTTTGTACAGCGATGTATAGTCAAGTGTCGCATACTACAGTCCTGTGTTGCATACTGTGTTATAGTGGAGGGAGTTAAAGTGGGGTGTTGTATTTGGAGTGTGATGTTGTACAGTAAAGTAGTTTTTGGTAGAGTTCACTAGTGTGTTGAGTATCATGTTGTATAGTGGACTACATTTGAAGGTCATTTATAACTGGTATAGTGATATCTGAAGTATAGCTTGATTATCCTAATGGAAACCTGGCTAAATGGCTCTTCCTCCCCTATCCTTGACCTCCGAGTCCCACCTAGCCACAGTATAATCTGAATGGACAGATTGATGAAACAGGGGGAGGAATAGCGTGTATTCACTGAAATACACTCTCAGTAATCAATTTGATACCACCACTCCGCCTCCAGTGAATATTTATGCATCAACATTTCAAGCAAAAACTTCCCTGTATGCAAATTACACACATTCTACCACCCCCCAGGAGACAATCTGTCCTTCATTGAGCATTTAATGGATATCATCTCATCCAATGATGATCCTTCAGTGTCCCAAATCTTCCTGGGAGACTTCAACCTCCACTGGGCTAACCCTAACGATCAAACAGTGAACTGTCTAAAATCCTTCCTTTTGGATCATGAGCTAACACAATTCTGTGAAGGCCCAACTCATAATAAGGGCGAAACTCTGGACCTCATCATTTCCAAAGAAAACACCATCTCACTGGATTCCATCATCCCTTGTGATTGGTCTGACCACTACTGTATAATCTTCTTTATTAACAGGGAGGTTTCACCTAAGAGGACCAACCAAAGAAAACAAAGCTATGGAAAAGGACCTCAGAAACATTAACACCGAAGAACTAACTAACCGATGTAAAAAGGTTTTGACTTCCCAAGCAGACATGAAAGATGTTCATGTCCTCACAGATTTCTATAATTCTTCTATCTCTGGTATCCTGGACTCTATAGCCCCTTTACACCCAAAAAAAGCTTCCTCCAAAATCTCCAACCCCTGGTTCAATGACAACGCAAACTCGGAACGTCGCAACTTAAGGGCAGCGGAAAGATCCTGGAGATCAATACCCTCCAGCGAACATCTAAGTCACCTGAGAACTGTTAGGAACTCTTACAATAGAAAAATCAGGTCTGCAAAAGCCGACTTTTTCAGAAGTTAATTGAATCAAGCCAAAAACCACCCAAGAATTTTTTTGAAATTGTCAAACAACAATCGGTCAAGGCAACTAGCTGCCCTGACCTAGGTGATGGTGGTCCATCATGTGACAAATTGGCCACCTTCTTCATTGAGAAAACAAAAAGCATTAATATTGTCCTAGATTCAAACAGGGCTCTTCTTCCTTTTTCTGGGTACGCTGCTCCTCCTACCCCCCAGGATCGGCTCATTCCCCCTAGCGTGAGCCCCAAGAATAATGCTTCGTGGTATACCTTCACTCCCCACAGCGAAAGTGACATCTACAACACTCTTCTTGCGATCAAACCATCTAACAACTTCAGCAACCCTCTACTGTCCTCTATCTTCAAAGAAATTAAAGCTGCCATCCTCTGCTTAGGACAAAGATTGTCAACGCTTCTCTATTGCAAGGCATGATCCCAGACTGCCTAAAAGAAGCGCAGGTAACACCCATTCTAAAAAACAAAACAAATGCAGACAGGGCTGATCTTGATAACTTCCGCCCTATCTCCAACATCCCAACCCTGGCGAAACTTCTAGAAAAGTGTGTGCAATCGCAACTCTGCTTACACATTGAGAAATTCCAACTTTTAGATCATCATCAATCAGGCTTTCGGAGAGATCACAGCACGGAATCGGCACTCATTCACATTATGGATGACATTTTTAAAATGCTAGACCAAAATTAATCATGCCTCCTGATTCTCCTTGACCTATCATCGGCCTTTGACACTGTTAATCATGTCAAACTACTTTCCATTCTAGAACACAGGATAGGCCTTTCAGGGCAGGTATTGCAATGGTTTACATCTTTCCTCCACAACAGATCCCAATGAGTGAAGGTGAACCAATCACTATCCCAGCCCTCTACAATTGCTATGGGGGTTCCACAAGGGTCCGCCCTCTCACCCATACTCTTCAATTTATTCTTGGAACCACTAGCTAATGCTCTGACCTCAGCGAACATTCTTTTTCACATGTATGTGGATGACACCCAACTATATCTGAAAGTCACATCCCCAGAAGACTTCATCTCACTCAACTCTACTCTGACAAACACTCAAAACTGGCTCACTGAGAACCACCTCATGCTTAACACCTCCAAAACGGAATTCCTCCTCATCGCTCCCCCTAATCACACTCCCAAGATCGACCTCTGGATGAAACATCTTACAGCCTTCAACTGCTCTCCCCACATCATTGAGTCACTCTAGACATGCACCTAAACATGCAGGACCATATCAGCAATGCAACCAAGGGAGTTAAACATCAGATGAGAACACTAAGGTATCTCAAACCATTCCTTCCTCCTGAAGACTTTATGTTGGCGGTACAAGCTCTTGTTCTGCCTAGACTTGACTACGGTAGCTCCACGTTGCGTGGTCTTCCCAAACATAACTTGGCCCCACTAAGGGCTTCCATTAATGACGCTGCCAGATTGATTACTCGTACAAAATGAAATGATCACATTTCCCCAGCACTAAGAATCCTAAACTGGCTGCCATATGAAGCAAGAATACAGCTAAAGATTGCCTGCATGACTAACAAAGCCCTACATTTCAAGACCCCCATTTATCTGGCTCAAAAACTAGAATTATCAGGGGGTTGCAGACAGTCATGAAGTGCAAGTTCACTGCTTCTGAAACCACAGATCTTCCACAAAAAGAGAACGAGTCACAGAGCTTTCTCAGGCATTGCCCTGAAGATTTGAAACTCCCTTCCACCGGAAGTCCATCGAATCTCATCCACCTATTCATTTGAAAAGGAAGTGAAAAAAATCCTACTGAACGCGTTTTTCTGCCTAAGAAAGGCTTTAGCTCTACTGTTTACTAACCTGCCCTCTATTTGGAGGCTCTGATGGACTACTACATAGTTGTACATCTGGGAATCCTAGTTTTTGCATGCTATGCACACTTTTGTTACAAATGTATTTTTTTTCTCCTACTACTGTATCCTACCTTCTCTTAATGTGAAGCGCTCTGATACTCACTTGGGTCTTGTTCGCGCTATACAAAACTATATAAATAAATGTATGTGATACCCCAAAATAGAGGTAAATACAATTTTGCTTTACATTTTATGTGTTTGTAAGAGACAAGAAGAAATTTGCTACACAAGTATGTCATCATTTAGAACCTTTACAGGTCAAGATGATCATATTGGGGTAGTCATCATGAAAAACTGGGAAATAACAAATCAGCTGGATTGTGAAAACAATCCATAGATGCTGTACATGTCCAGCTATTGACATATTTATCTAAGTAATCTCATATATGTAAAATAATGCAACACAACAATACCTACTGCAGATTAAATGTCATCGGCCATGCAAGGCCACGTAATGACATACCTAATGAATTATCTAAATCCAACTCTAAAATACCTTTGTAGCTTCATTTGATTGGTAACATTAAGTCTTAGAATTTAGGATGTAAAATTAATAGGTAACTATCTTGTAAATTTTTTGGCAGCCTGTGCTTAAAAGTAAGGGTGGTATCATCACGTTCTGTCCAGCTGGTGTTGTTTTTTAAGTAGATTGTATAGTGTTCTGAATCTGTAGTCCCTTCAAGGTGGAAAATTAAAGCAGAACTAGAAAAAGTGCATCCTGAAATAGAAATGTATAAAGCAGTAAAGTTAGATATACACGTATTGATTTTTCTGTCCCCCAGATGGCATCTTTAAATCATTAACGTTAGATGTTTTGCTACCATTGTTAAAGAAAGGGTTGGAGACAAGTTCTAATTCAGAGTTTGGACAAAGGTTTGATTGCACAGCCTGACATTTAACATTTTTAATGGAATTGATTTGCAGTCAGGGGTTGGAATGTATAGATGTATTTCAAAATCTGTAATAGTGAAGTCTGAATATAAGCAATGGAAGCATTCATGTTCCCAAGAGTAGCTTACACCAAAGAGGTTAGAGTCTGGTTAGCAGCCATACAGAATTCCTGAGCATCTTGCTGTTCTTTAAAAGAAAACTGAACAGCACCTGAACACATATCTATCATATCTCCAATGCCACTTGGTAGAGTGGTGTATGTGGTTTTCTGACACAATTTGTTACTGAAGATTTGTCAAGGTCATGCAGGAAGGTTTATCAACATGTTAGTGTCATAGTTCTTTGACTGACAGTAAGTATGAAAGTAGATTGACAATGACAATGACATTGCTGTTGTGATTAATGCCATTCTGATTTTTAAGCGGATGCCCTGTAATTTCTGTGTTTTGCTTTTTTTTTCGAGTGTTATTTTCAGGTTGTTCCAAGTTTTCTTTATAATTGTAGTTTGAAGTTATTTTTCTTTTGAAAGTTAGTGTAGGTGTTGTAAAAATGGGATATTCACCAAGATAAGAAGTGTATGTCTTTCGCAAATGACTGTTTTTGCTCACACAGGAACTGTCTGCATTAATTCTTGTGTCATCGAAATTGATAATATGCATATCTTCATTTATGTGGTAAACAGAAATACAGGTAAATTCAATTTGCCTTTTATTTTTGTGTGTCACTCATAAGTAACATCATTGTTAACTAATCTGATATAAGGAATAACATACAATAGAGCATCACCTGAGTAGATTTCTTTAAATGTCATCAACCATTGAGGCCACACAATGACATATCCACTGAATTATGGCAGTTTAACTCTCTAAAACCTTTGTATGTGCCTTATAATGTTAACATTTCAAGTCCGAATTTTGGTTTTAAAAATAACAGGTAACAGTTTTGGAAATGTTAAGGTAACCTATGTGCTGTAACACACAACACAAATGGAAGTTATATAAGCTCCTTAATTATGCGACCAAGCGCTCTGCATCTTCCAAGCAACTGATTTCTCTAACTGTCATTTCTCACATTCTAACTCCAAAATTGCACATTCTACTAATGTCATTACTTATATTACATCACCTCTACACTGTGCTTAAAAGGATGAGTGGTATCATCACATTCAGTCGCGCCTGTGTTATGTTTTAAGTAGACGGTACAGTGTCCAGAATCAGTAGTCTCTCCATGATGACAAATAATAGCATTAGTAGTAAAAGTGTGTCCTGAAATGAAATTTGATACTCAATAAATTTAGAAATGCATATATTTATTTTTTGTTATTCAGACTACATCTTTAAATCATTAAAATTACATAAATGATTACCATTGTTAATTGAAGTGTTAATTGAAGTGTTGAAAGTACATTTCACTTACAGTTTGGACAAAAGATTGGTTGCACAGCCTTTGTTATTAAATTTTCAATGTAATAAATTTGCAATTGGATATCGGTATTTACACAAATCTTTCACATTGTGTAACAGTGGAGCTTTAATGTAGGTCACTGATGCATACATTTTTCCAAGAGTAGCTTAAACTAAAGAGGTCAGAATTTTGCTGAGTTTTGTTAGCTATAATTTGGAGAACAGCCATACAGAATTCCTGAGCCTCTGCTGATTATTAAAAACTGAAAAGCAACTGTGCAAATATCTAACAGATCTCTAATTACACTTGTATAGTGGCCAATTTGCTTGTGTAATGCAATTTGTTCGCAAAGATTTATCAAACATTTGCATATAGGTTGATGTACATGCTGCTGAATTTCTTTTTTCACTGATGGTAAGCATTAAAGCAAATTAACAATGATATTGCTAGAACAATTAATCCCATTTTGATTTTCAAGCTGATATCCTATCATTTCCATATGTATCCTTTTTGGTTCTCCAACTCTTTTCTTTTGAAAGACAGTTTTGATTTTGTAAGAATTGTATATTCACCGAGATGAGCAGCGTATGTGTTTTTAAACTTATGTATTTGCACACACAACTACAGTCTGCATTATTTCTTGTGTCATCTAAATGGATATTATGCAGCCCTGTTGATTTTTTAACATGAAACAGAGCAACGTATGCCAATCCCTCTTTGAATACTGTAGATCCAATGTTAATAATTGCATAATCTAAGCTTAGTACTTGTGAATTTTTTTTTGTAACTGAATAATTCAAATAAAGAGGAAACTGCTCTCTCCTGTCGTGTAGTTCCTAAAACTACATAGGATCTTCGCGTTTGTTGGACAACATAAACTAAGGGATTGGTGTCAAGACTGATTCCAGACACCATAGCATGATATGTTGGCCTATAAACCAGCTAGCTCACAGTGCCACTATAAGCCCCCGAACTCTACCAAGGACTGAATAGTTTCTGGCAACCACTGAACATGACAACCCTTGACCTTTCAGGGATTGTGGAAACAGTACTGTACTTTTCGCTCAGTCCATCGTGCTCACTTAGTCTCAGAGAGATACATAGAATAACCGTTTGGGGCGTTTTCAAAACGCATTTATTGAATCAGCGTCATTCAAGTATAAAACATGGTTGCTGCGACAATCAATAGACAGAAGCAAATGTAAGAGAGTACAAGCACCAAAAGAGTAAACAGTAGATATATTTCTACCATCGTGCTAAGGCAATAAATATATGCAGGCATATATAAAACCAGTAATCTCAGCGCACTCCTACGATGCAGACCCTACCTAAGTGTACCTAAATGTACTTAGCATGTATGTGGGTGTGAAGCCAAGAATCCCATAGGAAAGAGCCAACACCATTACCTGATGGGAGAGAAGGAAGGACCACGTCTTGGTCACAAGTTGGACACCACGAAGATGAAGATAGTGATGACTTTTGTACAGAGTATGTTAATCCTGTTATGTACGTCATGTGCAGGGGATTAAGATATGATGCTAAGAATCTTCATGCATAATAAATGAGGCTAGTTTCAAGGAAACCAATCAACATTTATTCAGCACATATAACTGAGTAAAAGGCCATTGCTAGAACCGTTATGCAGAGCAAGGTAGGACACATGTAGGTAAAAGGTCACTTTGCTACTTAGGCCTAGGTTAGGAAACAGAACACTCCAAACATAGAAATCTTTGATAAGTAAGAATCATGCTGTACATCAAGCTATTTTTTGGGGGCCTACAATGTGGTCAAATTTAACCACGATAAATAACATTTCCTCAGCTTTTACAGACATGAAAAATGTAACAACAAATCCAATGGCTCTATTTACCAGTACTGCTTCTACATGTAAATTGTGGTGTAAAATAACGCGGCAATTTTTACATAAGTGTACATCTTTGTCTAATCCTACTGTTTGTGAAATGGATTTTTCCATATTTTTCAATTTTGTAGCTAAACATTGGTTAATAGGTATGTTGAGTTTGTGACTCTCAACTTTATCTCTGCAATGAAGATGTACAATATCTTGGTTTTCCAGATATAGCATTGCAGTATTTATTTCTGCACATTCTTCAAGAGTTGGCTTTAAGCAAAACACAGGATGGCATTGTGAAAGAGGAACATGCATAACTTCAGCAGCTGAATGAAGGTAAGGAAACAATATACTTAACCATCATGCCTTTAGCATAATGTTTGCTTCTTTTGTAAGAATACCAAGGCAAATGTACTTTAATATCTTAGCATATTCCTCATCATTAGCTTGCTTCATATTCTGTGTTAGTTCTCTTTGTGTAAAATTCATCTAAATGTTTACATTCCCTATACTTCCTATAGAATTTTAGGGAGCGCGTTTTAGAACTGCTCTCAACTTCCTCCTTTTATCCTTCATCATCCTCTGCCATTTTGACTGTAGCTGCTCCCACTGGGCATCCTCCCTTCCTGCAAAGATTCCAGCTGCCTGGTGCCCACATATTGAAGTCCGCCAGGATTGGATGGAGCAAGGAGAGCCCAACCCTGGGGGTGCTATTTCACCAGCATGACGGCCCACTGACTGCTGTAATCGGCAGCGGGGACATCTGAGGCCTTGGGGACCAGAGTGGAGGTCCTGGGGCCTGATCTAGGCCAGACTGGAGGGTAAGCAGTGCAGCCTGGAAAGACCTGGCACGGCCTGAGGAGACAGCCAGTGCAGGCCTGTGTCGGTTGGGGTCACGGCAAGGAGGTGAAGGTAGGTGGCGAGAGGGCCAGTATTTGTTTGCCTCCTGCACTCTGGGAGATCAGCCTGGCCCATCCCTGTGGCCTTGTGTGTTGGGCCCTGGGCATTGGTGCTGCGATTTTGCCCCCCCCCCGAGAGGCAGTACTGAGACCTTCTCCAGGACTGGGAATCTTGGCCTACTGGATCCTGGTGGTTTGGCAGCCCGGCCCTGGGGACATTGGGCCTGATAGGGGCTGAAGGGACTGCAACGACAGGGGTCTGGAGCCTGGTGATCTGGTACACACTTGCCCTAAGGATTCAGAAGCCTGCGGCTGAGGTAGGTCATAGGCCAGGCCCCATTAGGAATATCACCAGTTGAGTCAGCGAGGCCGAGAACCGTGTATCCTCAGTGGTAGACAATGTGGCTACCCTCAAGAAGCAGGTCTCTCAATTGCTCTCCTCAATGGTGGTGGTTGAGGAACATGCTGAAGATGCTGAAAACGGAATCAGTAGGAGCAATCTGAGATTTGTGGGGTTCCTGGAGGGCTCAGAGCCTTCGGACATGGAGAGCTACCTGGAACACTGATTGAGTTTTTGGATCTCTGCAAGTAAAATATTGACTTGGTTTGTGGAAGAGTGGGCCCACAGGTCACTGATACAGAGGCCCTCTCCTGGGACCCCGGCACACTCACTTATCACCTGGATACATAACTATAAAGAGGCTCAGAAACAACCTGACCTACAATTTAAAAACTCATGTATCATGATCTTTACTGACTACACTCTATCATTTCAGCAGCGGAGGGGATCCTTTGTTGAGGTTAAGCCAAAAATCTGTGCTCTCAATAGTTTTATTGCAATACTTTCAGGTCCTGTGCTTCCATCCTGAACATTGGTACGGACTCATATAAGCCATCAGGCATAAACATGTTGACGGTGTGTGGTGATGGGGTTCTAATTCACCTTATTCCCACAAATGGTTTTTAATACCAAGTGGTATTCCATGTAAATATAAAGGTCAGTTTGGCATATCACATTGGTTTTTAAAGTTTATATTTCAATGGTCCATTCTTAGGTAGAAGTGCCTCACTGACTCCAGGTAAAGGCCAGCTCTTCATCAAACTGGGTTTTTGAAGAGCATGGGGAGTCCAATGATGAAGCATGACATCTGGTGGTGAGTGAGGACATCCCGTCACATTTTCATATATGCCCAGAAGTAAATTGGTATGAGGTGGAGCATTGGTTGGTATACAGGAATAAATTGAATCGCATGATAAGAGGGGATCCGTGCTTCCTTAAAGGTTTCTACATGTATGAGCATCACAGACTTCTACGATAGATAGCGACATACCAACGGGGGCACTCTAAACTATTCCCTCCCACCTCCCCAATATTGATTGAGTAGGGACATGTGGGTTTGGGCACCTGTGGCACACTGACCTTGCGCCCAATGTTTGGTCTCCTTTAGGTGGTGTCCGCCCTTATTTTGGGGATTGTCCCTTGCGTTACTCTCTACAGGAGCGCCTGACATGCATCTCATGGGAAACTACATTTCCCATGATTCTAGGGCACATACGCCCGCACAGGATTGGTCTCCCGGATGGGATGCGAGGATGATGTCACTTGCCGCACACCCCTGGCAAGCTCCACGGCAGCTCTTGCTGAAGGCTTCCACTGGTGTGCCGCCGCAGGTGTGGGCAGTTTGAAGGAAGCAGAGGCTTTCAGTAAACTAGCTACAACTGCATATCATGGCTGAACGATCCCGACCAATAGGATTGCAAACTCGGGCTTCATATACCCAGCAATACTCTCACTCCCTTGTTCGTCGGGAGGAAGGAGCTAACGCCAGCAGGTACACAGACAGGAGCGCACCGTGATGAAGGAAGAGGGTGTAGGGTTAGAGAAAAATGGTCTCTTGCCCCCCCATTCTTCCCCAGTACCGTCCATTGGGGACGGGCTTTAGATTTACTTGTTTTTCCTCACTTAGCTACATACTGTGTGACTACAGTAGGTCCTGAGCCCTTCCTTCATGGGGCCCAGATGACCCGATAGTGGGGTAAGAATGTTAGCTGGCCTCACAATATGATGTACATAGAAACATTATTACCTCACGTGGGCAGTGTCACTTCTTTCACTTGGCATGTGAAAGTTGCATGCTGATGGTTATAACATATCCATTGCCCAACAACTCTGAGAAATCTCAACACACTTATTGTTATTGTATTACAAGTGCCTAGGGGCCTAATAGCGGTAAGGGTAGACAAAGGTCAACCCTACGTTGTTTAGTGGCACGCATATCTGCAGTGGCCACACTTGGATCCCATGTTTCCGTCCTGAAGATTGCCAGAGACTCACATAAGCCATCAGTTTTTTTAAGGTGTATCACACATTCGTTTACAATTCCTAACTGAGGCTAAATGTTTGTTCTGCAATTCTTAGCACAAAACATTGTACTATTTGAAGAACTATGTTTTGAAATAGTATATATTTGAGCAGTATTCTTAACAGTAGTATTGTCAGTAGGTGTCCTTCTGTCTTTATCACATTTTTCAATTTTCTTTCCCTGTTGTACAATGTCCATTTGTTCTTCTTGAGGTCGTGTTTGATGATTGTGAGCAGATCTGGTTGCAAAAATATATGGTAAAATGGGTTTGTATACTTATTGTTTTGTTGTGCTTTCTTAAAGGTTTCTACATGTATGAGCATCACAGACTTCTACGAAAGATAGCGACGTACCAGCGGGGGCATTCTAAACTATTCCCTCCCACCTCCACTATATTGAGTGAGTAGGGACATGTGGGTTTGGGCACCTGTGGCACACTGACCTTGCGCCCAATGTTTGGTCTGCTTTAGGTGGTGTCCGCCCATATTTTGGGGATTGTCCCTTGGGTTAGTCTCTATAGGAGCGCCTGACATGCATCTTTTCCCATGATTCTAGGGCACATACGCCTGCATGGGATTGGTCTTCCGGATGGGACGTGAGGATGATGTCACTCACCGCACACCGCCGGCAAGCTCCACGGCAGCTCTTGCTGAGGGCTTCCACTGGTGTCCTCCATTACATCCCAAATGTTTTTCATTCCCCTCTCTTTCTTTCCCTCCTGTATCCTCTCCACATTCTGGTCTTTTTGCTGGTCCAGTTGACTCTCATACTGATACCTGTTCTTTAGCTGAGTGATATTCAATTGTGGAGCATTCAGTGTAGTGTTCTTCAGTCAAGTTTGTGTGGGTATACTCTTAAGAAGTGTGATACAGCACGTAATGTGTTTGAGACTACAGAGATATATAGTCAAGTGTCACATACTACAGTCCTGTGTTGTATACTGTGTTATATTGGAGGGAGTTAAAGTGGAGTGGTGTATGTGGAGTGTGATGTTGTACAGTAAAGTGGTTTGTGGTAGAGCTCACTAATGTGTTAAGTATCATGTTGTATAGTGGTCTACATTTGAAGGTGATTTATAACACAGGAGTATAGTGATATCTGAATGTATGTGATACCCCAAAGTAGAGGTAAATACAAATTTGCTTTTCGTTTTATATGTTTCTAAGAGACAAGTAGAAATATTGTTACACAAGTATGTCATCATTTAGAACCTTTTCTGGTCAAGATGATCACATTGTGGTAGTCATCATGACCAACTGCTAAAAAACAAATCAACTGGATTGTGAAAAAAGTCCATAGATGCTGTACATGTCCAGCTATTGACATATTTATCTAAGTAATCTCATATATGTGAAATAATGCAACACAACAATACCTACTGCAGGTTAAATGTCATCGACCATGCAAGGCCATGCAATGACATACCTAATGAATTATATGAATTCAACTTTAAAATTCCTTTGTAGCTTTATTTGTAACTTTAAGTCTTAGAATTTAGGATGTAAAATTAATAGGTAACTATCTTGTAAATGTTTTGGCAGCCTGTGCTTAAAAGTAAGAGTGTTATCATCACGTTCTGTCCAGCCGGTGCTCTTTTTTAAGCAGATTGACTAGTGTCCAGATTCTGCAGTCCCTATACGATGGAAAATTATAGCAGTATTAGAAAAAGTCCGTCCTGAAATAAAAATTTATAAAGCAGTAAAGTTAGAAATATACATCTTGATTTTTCTGTCCTTCAGATTGCATCTTTAAATCATTAACGTTAGATGTTTTGCTACCATTGTTAAAAAAAGGGTTGAGACAAGTTCTAATTTAGAGTTTGGACAAAGGTTTGATTGCACAGCCTGACATATACATTTTTTTTATGGAATTGATTTGCAGTCAGGGATTGGAATGTATACATGTCTTCCAAAATCTGTAATAGTGAAGTCTGAATATAAGCAATGGAAGCAATGGAAGCATTCATGTTCCCAGGAGTAGCTTACACCAAAGCTTTATCAAACACACTGTGTGTGAAAAATGGGCAATGTAATAAGAGTGCCAGCAGTAGCCTGAGCAGTAACCAGTGCTGACCCACCAAAGTGTCAGACGATAGGAGCCAGAGTGAAAAAAATTGTTATTTAGGTGCATGATCAGTCAAAAAGCAGAGAAGAACAGGGTATGGATACAGAGATGAGACAATTAAGAGCCCCATCCGGGTTTGTGTATGCATGTGTGCACATTCTGTATGCATGTGTGACACATTCTGTCCCTCCATAATAAACAGTATCGCCCCCTGAAAGCTTTGCCAGAAGTATAAGCTACCCCCCTCTCATCATATCGGGTCAATCTCTGGCACATTTGTGTTAGTTCATGTCCTAATAGTGCGTATGGCATAATAATGGTTATCCTTGACCATTTTGGCATCTTTGGTCTAGCTGTGGCATTCTGGACAGGGGTCCTCTGTTATAGCGGAGGAGCGTTGCCCCACTGTTCAGTACCAGGCGATAAAAAATTATAATAATAGAACTATCATTTTATTTTTCGTTGGCACTGCCAAGTGGCACGAGTCTAGGGTGGGGCGGGGCCATTGTCTTTGATGATAGCAGGCTGAGCAGGGAGGAGGAGACTTGCACACTATCAGTGCGCATGTCGGTTTGGCCGGCCGTCTTAGGCCGGCCAAACCAACATGCGCACTTGGGTTTCTCCAACCCAGCTGCATTGCACAGCCGGGTTGGAGAAACGCCACAGGCGCCCAGGCACTGTCTGAGTGGCAAACCAGGCCGCTCAGACCAATCCGGCACTGCTCTCATGCTAGGTATCAAAAGACACACAATTGATGGACGGAATGCAGAACAAATCAAAACATTCACCCCCAGTCAAAAGATCTGGGTTAAATCCATCATTCTTTAGCTCACCATGCCACCCCAGTTTAGACCTGGCCATATGCAAATCAGCCTTGACCCTGTGCCTCATGGGAACAGTCCAGCCCGAGCTGCCAAGCCAGGTCCTCCCTGGACTGGAAACAAGCATCCTAGGACCGGTTTCGGGGTTTCACCTCTCATCAGCCAGGATAGCTTGATTCCAGTGGCACAGTGAGCCCGAGACCCGCGTCTGGGCATACCCGGCGCACTTAGGGCGAGGAAGCGAAAGACACACAATTGATGGACGGAATGCAGAACAAATCAAAACATTCACCCCGAGTGGGACGGGTATGCCCAGATGTGGGTTGCGTGCTCTCCATGCCACTGGAGTCAAGCTATCCTGGCTGATGAGGGGTGAAACCCAGAAACCGGTCCTAAGATGCTGGTTTCCAGTCCAGGGAGGACATGGCTTGGCAGTTCTGGCTGGACTGTTTCCATTGGGCACAGGGTCAAGACTGATTTGCATATGGCTGGGTTCAAAATGGAATGGCATGGTGAGCAAAAAAACGATGGATTTAGGTCCAGATCTCTGTACTGGGGTGAATTTATGACATTGTTCTGCATTCTGTCCTTCAATTGTTCTTTTTGCATTTGTCACCCCAAGAGGGACGAGTATTCCCAGACGTGGGTCCCGTGCTTTCCATGCCACTGGAGTCAAGCTATCCTGGCTGATGAGGGGTGAAACCCTGAAACCGGTCCTAGGATGCTTGTTTCCAGTCCAGGGAGGACATGGCTTGGCAGTTCGGGCTGGACTGTTCCCATTGGACACAGGGCCAAGACTGATTTGCATATGGCTGGGTTCAAACTGAAATGGCATGGTGATCAAAAAAATGATGGATTTAGGCCCAGATCTCTGTACTGGGGTGAATGTATGACATTGTTCTGCATTCTGTCCATCAATTGTTCTTTTTGCTAATGCTAGGTATAGCATGGGAGCAGCGCCGGATAGGGTGGGGAGTCTGGGAGCTTTGTGCAGTGTGCGCGAGGAAGAAGCTGGACTCTGGCAGGGCCAGGTAAATCTTTTTTTTTTTATAGATTATCCCGGTCCCCGTTGCCCCCCACTTGGTTTCAGTAACAGCCGCTACTGATTCTGGAAGCCATCATTGACCTTTTAAGAGAATGACTGGCCAACTTGTAGCCATCCCTGACAATAGTGGCTGATCCACGCATAAGAATGACAATGCCTGATACTTGATAGTTGAAAGATAGTTCATGCTGAGTTGGGGCAACCTATTGCTGTGGTTAAGACCTTTGGGCTGGAGGGCATGTGATGCTTTGGCTGTTATTTCATTAATTAGGGAGAGGCATTCAATACTGATAACATTTATTGTGCTGTTTCTTGTCGTAACCTCACCTGTATTGCTTGGGTGGTGACTACTGACAATCTTCCTTAGGTTGTGTCATATCAGATCACTATTTTACAGTGATAAAATATGCTAGTAGCTCGTGAGAACTTTCCTTGAGCAGAAGTAGCTCTCTCTAGAGTAAAGGTTGGAGACCCCTGGGATAAGCATTACCCGACTTGGAGACATCTGGTTAGATATACAGATGTTTCAGGAGATTCAATATCAACTCTCTCATACTCAATTTCACATATATCTGCAACTGCGACGTGCACTGGCAACTAATATCCCCCTGACACTGACATTCCAGAATATAGCCCTCTTGAGGCCAAATTACTGATAGGGAAGCTTGCCACAGGTGCCATTTCACAGATGTATTGATTCCTGGTCATTAATAGCCCGCACCTATTTGCCAGACTGAAACAGAGGTGGGAGACGTTGGATGTTGAACTAGATGAGGTTTGTTTGAGAGAGGCGAGGATACCCCCACCAAGGACTAGCTATTTCCACGTGCCTATGGTGAATCCAGTTTAACAATCTCCACCTAAGCTATATGACCCCCATGTGACTTCAACAAGCAGTCAAGTTCCCTCAGGCCACCTGTTTCCGCTGTCCAGCACTAGACGTGGACTTATTTTATGTAGTCTGGTCATGTCCTGTGATGATCCAACAGTGGCAGAAATTTGCTCACAAAAGTCTGTGCTGGACCTCCCTCTAGACCAGTCCCTTAGGGCCACTCTATTGGGCTTCCTGGAGGACCTGCGTGACCCTAAAGTTGAGCACATATTCACTGGGGTTGCTATGTTAGTATCTAAGTGATACATGGGGATGGATTGGTGCGCACAACAAGGAAAGAACATCTATGTTGCTAGAGGCTACCCACATTAAACTTTGGAAAATCTGGGGTAAATGATGGGTATATCATGGGCTGAAACTGGGTAATCTGTGACCCTGTGGAACTGATTGTGTTGTGTAATGTCAGAGCTTGGAAAACAATAAAACTTGTTTATCACAAAAAAGAATTACAAGTATGGTCCTACAACGTTTTTGAGAAAATGGGTTCACCTTTAACAGGTATAAGTTGTAATAAGTCTTTAAAAACAGTCACATGTTTCCTTGCAAAGAGGACCTCATAAGATGTTCGCAGTATTTCTTGCATCTAGAAAAGAACACAACCCAATATTAAGTTTGGGACCATGCTGGCTTCATCTATGATTGGAATGTTTAGTTTTTTCTCGTTTAGTATCTTTTTAAATTCTCTCAAGTTCCTGACATGTACCTGTATTCAATTTTAAATGTTCCAATTTATTATGATGCTGCACATGCAGTAACAGTAAGCAATATTGTTATTCCTTTGATATTATGTGCTCCTAATTCAGTAGAAGCAGAATCTATACATTATACATTTGTAATGGTAGCCTTATGCAGAGAAGCAGTAATTTATTTTATAAGAATGCTTTTCCTTGTTCCACCTTGACTGCTGACATATTGTAATGTGAGTGGAAAATACACAATCAATCAATCAGGGAATTGTAAGTGTGCTACTCACCCACGAGGGTCTCAAGGCGCTGGGGGGGGGGAGGGGTCTGCAGCTCCGTTCAGTCGAAGAGCCAGGTCTTGAGGGCCTTCCTGAAAGCGTTCAGGGAGAGGGCACGTCTGATGTCGATCGGGAGCTCCTTCCAGGTCTTGGCCACGACGTAGGAGAAGGCTTTTCCCCATGTTCTGGTCCTACGATTATATAATTTATTTTCATGTTGAAGTCCCGGATCTACAGACTGCTCAATAGTCATAGTTGTTCAGAATTTAATTGTGATACCAAGTAATCCAGAATGTCAAAGTCATTTTTTTATTATTTGTTTACTTGTATTGTATCTTCAACTTCTTCCACGACTATCATAACTTCATTATCAATTCTTGTTTAATAGAAAAGCCTCAGCACACAAAATAAAGTCACAGTAATTATCAAAAGGTGCAAGATGTGAGCACAACAGCCTACACAGAGAAGTGAATTCTTGTTCTTTTTTCTTTATTCCTTGGATCTTCAAAACAGCCGACACGTGTTTTGTCGCTTTTACAAGGGAAATCGTCCCGCGACTTTATCAAGGCTGCACAGAAACAAATGGAATAGGCAATGTATCACAATATACACTAACAGATGTGCTTAATGCATCTACAAATTCACCCAGTGAAAGGTGAAAAAGAATTAGGTGAGTCTGATACAAGAAATAGCACAAGGTGTAAAGCCTATATATTTTCTTGAGAAAATCCCGTCTTTAAAAGGATATAAAAATATATCCCACATACCAAATGTAAAAATGGAGTGAGAAACGTAATGCACACGTGAAAAATAAGAAAGTCAATTTGAAATATTAGAAACGCAGTGGCTAGTCTGGGAAAAGTGACTACACACAGAAAATGAAATTGTTCCTATATATATCTTTTTAGTGAGGAAGTGAGTAGTGGGAGGTATTGTGACCCTAGTGAACCCACATAGTATTTAAAGGAGAGCCTCGATAAATACCTATGTTCTTAGTATGTATTTCTCTGTAACAACAACAAGAGACAAGAACCTTCAATGAGTAAAGACTTCTAGTCAGTAGCACTGTAAATACTGTGTAAATTATAAGAATGGTGCTCATCACCTACTTCTATTGTGGTGATACTTCCAACTCACAAGGGGTTCTGTTTCTTGCGACGTCCACTAAAAGTATTGCGTATATCCAAATGGTCCAAGTGTGTAAAGCAATCTCTGATTCTAAATCAAAACAATGTCAGACAGTATCTCAAAAAAGGTTCTCAAATGTGAATATTATATTTGCAGTAAGGCATCTAGAGTTCAAGCTGCCCTGTGATTATAATATTCGCACTACCATACCCAAACTGGCCCAAATGCTCAGTATTCATCTTAAGTCTAAATAATTTCAAATGGTACACTTTGACTACTGAAACTACCCAAGTCAAAACGTGTGATTAAAATCAATTTACGGAATACCATGGACAAAAGTCCAACATCTTCAAACACTTAGCGCCCGATTCTGATGCGATTTGGAAAAGCTTCCCGACCGAATCGGTTGGGAAATGGTTTCCGACCCATTCGGATCGGGAAAGTCCAACCGGCAGAGTAGGATGCATCCGGATGTTTCCAGATACAATTTGGTTGAACTCCCATTGACTTCAATGGGAACATTTGTTCCTAACCGCATCAGAATTGGGCCCTCGGTCAGGAAGACACGTTCCCGATCCAATTTGGAAGGAGCAAATGCCGTTAGGAGGCCTTCCTAACCGCATCAGAATCAGGCCATCGGTCGGGAAGCTTTTCCAACCCGCATCAGAATCGGGCCCTTAGTCTTTGCTAGCTTAGAGGCTAAAATGACATGCTATAAATCAGGAGACTAAAGTATCCAGCTATATACACGGGGAATACCGACTATTAGAATTCCCCAGGTGTAAATGCTCAGTTCCGCCCAATTGTGGGAATCAATTGAGATTATACTAATATCATGGACTCAAATCACTCTATGTTTATTAAGAATTTTACGCGCCACGCTAGTAACGCACACCTCAATATTCGCTCTAGCCATAGAGCACCCAAAGTCACAAACAAATTTCTATCAGCCCGTTCGTGGTAAAATATACCATACAACATTTCCGATTTGCGAATCACCATGCCAAAAGTCGTCCCTCCTTACCGAAACAATTGAAGAGAAAGTCTTCGGACGTCGCCCTTCGTGTGAATCCGAGTACGGAACACTAGCTGGTCCTCGCTGTATGAGCCTTAAGAAGCCGGCTTCCACATCCGGTCCGGCTGCATAAAAAGAGGACTAAAGCTATTCCAAACCTCCAAATGTAAAAATAGAGAAAGGATCCAGTCTGTACCTTCCTCAAAGGCGTGCCATATTATAGTGTAACTAAAATGCGATCGATGTGGGTCTCTACATAATAGTTACTAGATATTAGTAACCGGGTTTCGTAATTTTGAATCCTAGTATTGGGATTGGAGCGTGATCAGAAAAAAGTGTTGTGCTCTTATCAGTTTTGCCAAACATTATATTTAAAATTGTGGTCTAAAGTAGAACCAGATTTTGAAACTAGAGTGGGTGCTCATTGTGCTCAGGATGTTTGCTATTAAAATTGTAACCAAGCATTGTTATTTGGGAGATACAATGCTAATTTGCGCTTGGATCCATATTTCTCATCCATCATCTCAGGGTAGTATAATAGTATCTACTATATTATCAATAAAACGGTATAAAACACATGGCACGAAATGATTACATATTTCTGAACTGATTACATATTACTGAGATTAGAAAAGCAGCATCAAACATGTTACTTAGCATGTACAGTAAAACTCAACGACGGTTATTCTCAGTTGTGTATTGCTGACAGTAAACTTATAAATGGGAAGCAATCATGAAGCACAGAGTGTGGCCGCCCTATGCATTCATCTCCCCAAAAAGTAGTGAAGTTCATAATCAATATTTAACCCTATCTCGGTACTGCGCAACCTTAGAATCCAGAGTGCCTCGCGCCTCCGTAGGGCTAATTCTCTGTTCCCACCCCTGGGATGTCTCTGGGTGTGTTCAATTCAAAAAATTCAAACTGTTTATGGGATGCCTGTGCACGGCAATGTGACATATGTGCAGCAATGGGATATCTAACATCCCCTTGCTTTACTGCTCTTATATGTTCACCCATTCTCTCACGTAATGTCCTGATCGTAATCCCTAAATATCTTTTTTTGCATCTACACACAATGATGTAAACTACAAACTTCGTCATGCAATTAATGTTCGAACCTATATTGTAGGTCTTGTCGCCCGGACCCTTAAAATCTGTCTTCTTTTTACATGCCCATTTGCATGCGCAGCAGTGTCCGCATCCAAAGAAGCCTTTTGATCGTTGTGTCAACCAGGTCTCTGTTCTCTCAGTCCTAGGGTAGCTAGGGCTCAACAAATTTCTGAGGGAAACTCCTCGTCTATATGTAAGATTAGGTCTGTCAGTAATGTAGTCCCTGAGTGATTTGTCAGCCTTAAGCAGGTGCCAGTGTCTATTAAGACTTCGCATCAGGACACCCGACCAATTGTTATAGCCAGTAACCATGCGTATCTTGTTTTCATTCCGAGCAGGTTCATTGCGATCTCTAAGTGTGTCTTGTCTTTTAATCCTGCGTATCCTTTGTTCTGCTTTGATTAGCGTCGCCTTATCATAACTCCTCCTTTGGAAGCGGGCCAACACCCCCTTTTTGCATTCTTCAAATTCGGGTTCGAAGCTGCAATTGCGTCTCACCCTAACAAGTTCGCCATATGGAATTGACTTGATCTGGTGTGCAGGGTGGGCGCTTGACGCATGAAGTAATGCGTTGCAAGCTGTTTTCTTACGGAAGAGTCTGCTGTGTATCTTGCTGTCTCTAATGTATAGCTCAACATCAAGAAAGGAAATTTTGTTCGCGTTGTGCTGGAAAGTGAACCTGATATTGTATTCATTGCTATTTAGATACTCGAAAAACTCAGTCAGCTTTTCTGATGAGCCTGTCCAGATCATCAGACAGTCGTCAATGTATCTGCCCCAATATAGTATGGAATCATTCCATTGTGATCCCAGTGGGCCCCAGATCTTCTTCTCCTCAAACCAGCCCATAAATAAATTTGGATACGAGGGAGAAAATCTGGAGCCCATGGCTACCCCTTGCTTCTGTCTATACCACTTGTCTTTGAAAAGAAACACATTGTTGTCCAAAATCAGCTAGATCATTTCTATGAGCAGTTCTGTGTGATCCCAAGCACTCGCTGATCTGGTGTTAAGTATTTTTCTAATGGCAACCAGGCCAATGTCTCTCCTAATGCTGGTGTAAAGGGCAGTCACGTCAAGAGTAACCAACGTCATATTCTCATCCCAATTAAGGTCAGCCATAATGCCCAGGACATGTTTAGTGTCGCGGATATACGAGGGCAGATTCTTAACCATAGGTTTCAGGAAAGTATCTACGTATTCTGACATCCTTTCAGTGGGCCCATCATTGCCTGAGATTATGGGTCTTCCAGGCTGGAAAGGAAGATCTTTATGTATCTTCGGTAAGGTATATATACAGGGGTATCTGGGTCTGTCTACTGTCATATATGTTACCTCATCGTCATCTAGTAGCCCCTGTCCATGCCACTGTCTCAAATGTCTGTTGAGATGATCCGTCAGTGTCCCGATTGGGTTGTAGGGGAGAAGCTCATAACATTGCTGGTCGTCTAGCTGTGTCTGAATGTCATTCTCGTAGTCACATCTGCGCATAACCACAATATTCCCCCCTTTGTCAGCTTCCTTTATTGTAATATCCTTGTTGCACATCAGACGCTTAAGGGCCTCACGTTCTTTATGAGTTAGATTATCTCCCTTAGTCCTGACTTGTGTTCTTTTGTCCATCTGTCTATCAAGATCTGATAACACCAATTTATAAAAAATATCTATGTTGTTGCCTGTAAAAAGAGTAGGCGTCCACTTAGATTTCTCTTTTAAATTACTGGAGATACTCATATCACTTGATATATTTAGATCACGCATAATCATTTCAGAAGTAATTACATCATCCTCACAATCTGTTATGGATAAAAGTAATCTTGTGTCAAGTACTTCTTGGGGGGGCGTCTGTTTTCCCTGTCTATGGCAAAACAAGGAGGGGTAAGAGAGGAGGCGCAGGGAGAGGAACGCCCAGGGGTGAGAACCAGATCGTGGAATCTGAAGAAATAGACAATGTCACTGTTGTCAACCTAACGGACAATTGTATCGCAGATGATGCTCTTTCAGTACTAACGAAAGGGATGAGTTTCTGTCCAATGACTGTAGGTGATATTTGTGATGTAAAAATAGATTTGTATAAATTTATTAGAAGAATGAAAATTAAAAAACATTTTGAATTGATTGATGATGGCAATAAAAACTTGCAACCAAGTCATGGGGTTATTGCATCGAGTATACACACAATACAAGAAATACTTGACACAAGATTACTTTTATCCATAACAGATTGTGAGGATGATGTAATTACTTCTGAAATGATTATGCGTGATCTAAATATATCAAGTGATATGAGTATCTCCAGTAATTTAAAAGAGAAATCTAAGTGGACGCCTACTCTTTTTACAGGCAACAACATAGATATTTTTTATAAATTGGTGTTATCAGATCTTGATAGACAGATGGACAAAAGAACACAAGTCAGGACTAAGGGAGATAATCTAACTCATAAAGAACGTGAGGCCCTTAAGCGTCTGATGTGCAACAAGGATATTACAATAAAGGAAGCTGACAAAGGGGGGAATATTGTGGTTATGCGCAGATGTGACTTCGAGAATGACATTCAGACACAGCTAGACGACCAGCAATGTTATGAGCTTCTCCCCTACAACCCAATCTGGACCCTGACGGATCATCTCAACAGACATTTGAGACAGTGGCATGGACAGGGGCTACTAGATGACGATGAGGTAACATATATGACAGTAGACAGACCCAGATACCCCTGTATATATACCTTACCGAAGATACATAAATATCTTCCTTTCCCGCCTGGAAGACCCATAATCTCAGGCAATGATGGGCCCACTGAAAGGATGTCAGAATACGTAGATACTTTCCTGAAACCTATGGTTAAGAATCTGCCCTCGTATATCCGCGACACTAAACATGTCCTGGGCATTATGGCTGACCTTAATTGGGATGAGAATATGACGTTGGTTACCCTTGACGTGACTGCCCTTTACACCAGCATTAGGAGAGACATTGGCCTGGTTGCCATTAGAAAAATACTTAACACCAGATCAGCGAGTGCTTGGGATCACACAGAAATGCTCATAGAAATGATCTAGCTGATTTTGGACAACAATGTGTTTCTTTTCAAAGACAAGTGGTATAGACAGAAGCAAGGGGTAGCCATGGGCTCCAGATTTTCTCCTTCGTATGCAAATTTGTTTATGGGTTGGTTCGAGGAGAAGAAGATCTGGGGCCCACTGGGATCACGATGGAATGATTCCATACTATATTGGGGCAGATACATTGACGACTGTCTGATGATCTGGACAGGCTCATCAGAAAAGCTGACTGAGTTTTTCGAGTATCTAAATAGCAATGAATACAATATCAGGTTCACTTTCCAGCACAACGCGAACAAAATTTCCTTTCTTGATGTTGAGCTATACATTAGAGACAGCAAGATACACAGCAGACTCTTCCGTAAGAAAACAGGTTGCAATGCATTACTTCATACGTCAAGCGCTCACCCTGCACACCAGATCAAGTCAATTCCATATGGCGAACTTGTTAGGGTGAGACGCAATTGCAGCTTCGAACCCGAATTTGAAGAATGCAAAAAGGGGGTGTTGGCCCGCTTCCAAAGGAGGGGTTATGATAAGGCGACGCTAATCAAAGCAGAACAAAGGATACGCAGGATTCAAAGACAAGACACACTTAGAGATCTCAATGAACCTGCTCGGAAGGAAGACAAGATACGCATGGTTACTGGCTATAACAATTGGTCGGGTGTCCTGATGCAAAGTCTTAATAGACACTGGCACCTGCTTAAGGCTGACAAATCACTCAGGGACTACATTACTGACAGACCTAATCACATATAGACAAGGAGTTTCCCTCAGAAATTTGTTGAGCCCTAGCTACCCTAGGACTGAGAGAACAGAGACCTGGTTGACACAACGATCAAAAGGCTTCTTTGGATGCGGACACTGCTGCGCATGCAAATGGGCATGTAAAAAGAAGACAGATTTTAAGGGTCCGGGCGACAAGACCTACAATATAGGTTCGAACATTAATTTCATGACGAAGTTTGTAGTTTACATCATTGAGTGTAGATGCAAAAAAAGATATGTAGGGAGTACGATCAGGACATTACGTGAGAGAATGGGTGAACATATAAGAGCAGTAAAGCAAGGGGATGTTAGATATCCCATTGCTGCACACATGTCACATTGCCGTGCACAGACATCCCATAAACAGTTTGAATTTTTTGGAATTGAACACACCCAGAGACATCCCAGGGGTGGGAACAGAGAATTAGCCCTACGGAGGCGCGAGGCACTCTGGATTCTAAGGTTGCGCAGTACCGAGATAGGGTTAAATATTGATTATGAACTTCATTACTTTTTGGGGAGATGAATGCATAGGGCGGCCACACTCTGTGCTTCATGATTGCTTCCCATTTATAAGTTTACTGTCAGCAATACACAACTGAGAATGACCGTCGTTGAGTTTTACTGTACATGCTAAGTAGCATGTTTGAGGCTGCTTTTCTAATCTCAGTAATATGTAATCAGTTCAGAAATATGTAATCATTTCGTGCCATGTGTTTTATACCGTTTTATTGATAATATAGTAGATACTATTATACTACCCTGAGATGATGGATGAGAAATATGGATCCAAGCGCAAATTAGCATTGTATCTCCCAAATAATAATGCTTGGTTACAATATAGCAAACATCACGAGCACAATGAGCACCCCCTCTAGTTTCAAAATTTGGTCCTACTTTAGACCACAATTTTAAATATAATGTTCGGCAAAACTGATAAGAGCACAACACTTTTTTCTGATCACGCTCCAATCCCAATACTAGGATTCAAAATTACGAAACCCGGTTACTAATATCTAGTAACTATTATGTAGAGACCCACATCGATCACATTTTAGTTACACTATAATATGGCCGCCTTTGAGGAAGGTACAGACTGGATCCTTTCTCTATTTTTACATTTGGAGGTTTGGAATAGCTTTAGTCCTCTTTTTATGCAGCCGGACCGGATGTGGAAGCCGGCTTCTTAAGGCTCATACAGCGAGGACCCGCTAGTGTTCCGTACTCGGATTCACACGAAGGGCGACGTCCGAAGACTTTCTCTTCAATTGTTTCGGTAAGGAGGGATGACTTTTGGCATGGTGATTCGCAAATCGGAAATGTTGTATGGTATATTTTACCACGAACGGGCTGATAGAAATTTGTGTGTGACTTTGGGTGCTCTATGGCTAAGAGCGAATATTAAGGTGTGCGTTACTAGCGTGGCGCGTAAAATTCTTAACAAACATAGAGTGATTTGAGTCCATGATATTAGTATAATCTCAATTGATTCCCACAATTGTGCGGAACTGAGCATTTACACCTGGGGAATTCTAATAGTCGGTATTCCCCGTGTATAGCTGGATACTTTAGTCTCCTGATTTATAGCATGCCGTTTTAGCCTCTAAGCTAGCAAAGACTAAGGGCCCGATTCTGATGCGGGTTGGAAAAGCTTCCCGACCGAATCGGTTGGGAAATGGTTTCCGACCCACTCGGATCGGGAAAGTCCGACCGGCGGAGTAGGATGCATCCGGATGCTTCCAGATACGATTTGGTTGAACTCCCATTGACTTCAATGGGAACATTTGTTCCTAACCGCATCAGAATTGGGCCCTCGGTTGGGAAGACACGTTCCCGATCCGATTTGGAAGGAGCAAATGCCGTTAGGAGGCCTTCCTAACCGCATCAGAATCAGGCCCTCGGTCGGGAAGCTTTTCCAACCCGCATCAGAATCGGCCCCTAAGTGTTTGAAGATGTTTGACTTTTGTCCATGGTATTCCGTAAATTGATTTTAATCACACGTTTTGACTTGGGTAGTTTCAGTAGTCAAAGTGTACCATTTGAAATTATTTAGACTTAAGATGAATACTGAGCATTTGGGCCAGTTTGGGTATGGTAGTGCGAATATTATAATCACAGGGCAGCTTGAACTCTAGATGCCTTACTGCAAATATAATATTCACATTTGAGAACCTTTTTTGAGATACTGTCTGACATTGTTTTGATTTAGAATCAGAGATTGCTTTACACACTTGGACCATTAGGATATACGCAAGACTTTTAGTGGACGTCGCAAGAAACAGAACCCCTTGTGGGTTGGAAGTATCACCACAATAGAAGTAGGTGATGAGCACCATTCTTATAATTTACACAGTATTTACAGTGCTACTGACTAGAAGTCTTTACTCATTGAAGGTTCTTGTCTCTTGTTGTTACAGAGAAATACATACTAAGAACATAGGTATTTATCAAGCTCTCCTTTAAATACTATTTGGGCTCACTAGGGTCACTATACCTCCCCAATACTCACTTCCTCACTAAAAAGATATATATAGGAACAATTTCATTTTCATTTTCGGTGTGTAGTCACTTTTCCCAGACTAGCCACTCGTTTCTAATATTTCAAATTGACTTTCTTATTTTTCACGTGTGCATTACGTTTCTCACTCCATTTTTACTTTTGGTATGTGGGATATATTTTTATATCCTTTTTAAGACGGGATTTTCTCAATATATAGGCTTTACACCTTGTGCTTTTTCTTGTGTCAGACTCACCTAATTCTTTTTCACCTTTCACTGGGTGAATTTGTAGATGCATTAAGCACATCTGTTAGTGTATCTTGTGATACATTGCCTATTCCATTTGTTTCTGTGCACCCTTGATAAAGTCGCGGGACTATTTCCCTTGTAAAAGCGACTAAACACGTGTCGGCTGTTTTGAAGATCCAAGGAATAAAGAAAAAAGAACAAGAAATCACTTCTCTGTGTAGACTGTTGTGCTCACATCTTGCACCTTTTGATAATTACTGTGACTTTATTTTGTGTGCTGAGGCTTTCTATTATATGTTTAAGTTAGCTTAGGCTACCGCTTTGGGGAGTCTAGTGGTTCTCCTCTCCTTGTAGCACCAAGAAGAAGATAGGCATTTTCTTATCAATATCTGTGTTACTCTCCTGAGTGGCGCCATATTCCTAAAACAATACCACTGCTCAGTAGTATTTTATCAATTCTTGTTTGTTCAAGATGGTCAAAATTACTGGAAGTAGACGTTTTATTACCTGATGCAGTAATGCATTGTAGTTCTGTATTAATGTTATTTTCTTCTGTATTTCTTGTTCCAGCATTTCAAAATAAGTCTGAAATTGAGGTATTGCAGTGTCATTTTTATATACATGAAAGGCATCTTCATAGGATTCAAATGTGCCTATAATGTCTTCTTGCTTCTGCCATGGTTTAAATAGTTGTAGTAGAGATAAATAGTACAATTATTTTTCTCTCCTGTGTCAAACCCAGTTTACAGTGATTAATAAGGATAGGTTTACAATGACGTATTCAATATCCATTGGTCCCTAGATTTCCAAATTTTCCAGCAATGAGATCTTCAACTACATTATTTCAACATGTGTCGAACTGAGCTACTTCATATAGCAATAGGTTTTCTAACAAACGGCTTCTGTTTGGGAAGTAATTGTCCAACATGTTGGTTTTAAAACTGTATTTGTTAGTCGGATCGAAATGTGCAAGGTTTTCAATTTAAGGTAGGCTTTTGAGAAATCTGTGACATACTGATGACAATCCTAGGCTAAGCGACATAATTGCCCTGGATTTATCATATAAGCTTGAAGAACTGAAACAGTCACATGCGTCATAGCTGTGAACCTCTCGGGGAGATAACATTTTAAGGCTAAATTGGTACAACCTATTATTTAAAGATTGCTCTGCAGATAGTTCTTCCCATACTTCCTTCATAACTTCCTTCTCACCTTTTGTTATGTAGGAAGTAACATAATGTGCTGCTGAGGCATCCGCCATTCATATTACAAGTTTCAGGACCGCCAGCGGTGTCCTGGAGGTATTTACTCCATGAAAAGGCTGGCGGTCCTGAAACAAAGAAGGCCCTACGGGGCCCCATGTTGCCCATGTGGATGGGGATGCATGCAGGGGGCCACAACTTGTGCATGCACCCCAGTTCCTGCACTTTACAGTCCATGCCTTCCAGGAAATGTTTTTTGGCATTCCCTTGCAGTGTCCATTTTCAGAGGTACTGCGGTGGGACCGGCCCAAAAAAAAACGCCAGACACAAGGAAACTCGCAATCTGGTAAGCGGTGTGCACATGGGTTTGGCGATGCTCCCGCATGCCAAACTCGTAATCAGACCCATAATGTTTAATAAAATGTACCGCAGAGTCATTTGAGTCATATCCAAACATATGAATACGTGATGCTCCTCTTGCTTGTTACTTTTTTCTCTCAAAAGAAATCAAATACCTCTTCAACAAGATTTTTCTTTTTGCTGGTTAAGTACTGAAGCAGTGTGTGACATTTGTGGTTGAAATGTCTGCAAACATTAGCAGGATCTAAAGAACATAATTTTGCAGGAATTTTGGTTTCAATATCTGGAATATTACCATTTGCTTCAATTACCAATTGGTAAGAGTTGTCGCATGCATGTTCTGCACAGCTTTTTTTTTTTTTAAACTTAATTTTTTCCTTTTTTAGCAAATAAGGTACCGTACATACTCAACAATATTTTATCACATGTTGATAAGTACATTCCATCCCATTTACATACAATGGTATATTCAAGCCTCAGCAGATTCCATTTTACAAGGTATGATCCCAGCAAGAGCCCCTTATCCAGAAGGGGTTGCCCTCTGTTCGCCCGTATGCGCAATGTTTACCCCTTGCATTTTGGACTCTGCTATCATGCATTATTATTCAGGGTGTGTGTCTGTGGAGTCTGATAGTTCAAGTAGGTATGCGTGCAGTGGTTGCCATATGTCTCACAGTCTAGATGTTGGTGGCTGTAAATGCGCATAGAGTTCATTATTCGTATTGCAATATATCAAGCTATTAAGCCATGCCTTTTGCCCAGATGGGTGTCTACTTTCCCAATGCATGGCCCACCTCCCTTTTAGCAAGCAAGAGCGCTATGAATTGGCGCACTGTTTTTGGGACGTTGTGTACAAACTCAAGGAGTGCCAGCAGTGGATCAGGTGTGAGTGAAATTTGAGTCATGCGTGACAGCTCAACAAATATGGCCCTCCAGTATTTAGACAGCTTCTCACAGGTCCATGTCATGTGAGTGAAATCAGCGGACGGAGCGTAACATTTGAGACATGCGTGGGGATGGTAGGGGTCCATTCGGTGCACTTTGGTTGGTGTAATGTAAGCCCTCTATTGAAAATCAGTAAGTGAGTAACCCAGGTCCTGCTCATGCGGCACAAACCCCTGTAAGTCGAGTAGGGAGCAACACCAGGGCTGATTTGTACAATATGGATATTAAGTGATCACTGACCGTGTCTGTGATAAGTAATGTCAAAGGTGAAAAATCAGCCAGTTCAAGGGGATAGCTGGGGATCTGAGCCCTGAGCCCCCCCTGGATCCGTCTCAAAATAAATTGATCCATCTTGGGTGTGTCCCAGAAGCGGGCATCCTCTGTCCGGGAGAATACGTACCCCTCAGGGAACAGGTCTTCAATGGTATTCAGAGAGTACTTAGATAGGGTACGTTTTACAAGGGTTTCCCGTTGCCCGAATCAGTCTCTTCCAGGCCCAACTAGTCGTGGAGACTGTCTGGATGTCGTGCGGATCGTGCGGTATTCCAACCGGCAGCACTAGGGCCAACGGAAGAGGATCCATAACGTCCGCCTCCGGTTTGGTGTATGGTATCCTAGCATCTGGGTGGTACCGATGTCGGTTTGGTGTATGGTACCCTAGCATCTGGGTGGTACCGATGTCGAGCAAAACTGCAGTGGGCTACAAAGTAGTAGATGTGGATGTTTGGAACCCCGAGACCCCCGCGCTCGTATGGTATGGTCAGTGTGTCCCAGGTAATTCTTTGCTGTTTCCCCCCCATATATATCATAATAATAATGTGCGAAGTGTTGCAAAAAACTTTATAGTGGGATCGGGATGTTGTGGAACAGGTACAAGAACTGAGGCAGTATCACCATTTTGACGATTGCTATGCGGCCTGCCATGGTTAAAGTCAGTTTCCGCCAAAGTGCCCCTACTACAGGGAGCCCGTTGGGTATTGCACCGCCGACCCGATGAGGAGCAGCCCAGATGATGAAGCATGACACCCGATTGGGTGTGTGAGGGCATTACAATCCAATAAATGGACTCCCAACTCTGAACCCAAACGTTCAGGGTGGTGTCAATTTCCCTTGCTTGTACACTCTTGAGGAACAGCATAACCTTCTTCTTCTAATACTTCAATTAGGGCACCTATGCTGGACCTCCCTCGACACTGATAGAGGAAAAAGCCCTGTAGTCCCTCCTTTGTATACTAAAGTCAGTTTCAACCACTGCTCGATCCGAACGGACAAGTTTTCCAACGTTGGCCCGTAATTGAGCCGTATTATTTGATCCGAGTCTTTATGAATGTGCATCCCCAGATATTGGACTGAGTTGTTGCACCTCACCAGTGGGAATTCTGTATCTATGCTACAGGGGGCAGGCATCAGGAGAAATATCTCTGATTTACCCCAGTTTATATGTATCCCCGACAAGGCACCATAGCGAATTACCTCTCTCAGCACTGGGCCTAGGTTTTCATCTGGGAGAATAATGTCATCGGCATAGAGAGTGATTAGGAGTGGGCCAGTTTTAAATTGCAGACCCCTGTGAAGATGTTGTTTCTGCAAGTGATGCACCAGTGAGTCCAGTGCTATCACAAACAATAGGGGGGACAGCGGGCATCCCTGCCGTGTTCTCCGCATGGGAAACAGAGGCGATGTCAGCGACCCGTTTAAGAGAATGCATGCTGTGGGCTCCATATATAGAACAGTTTGATAACTGTAGTAAATCCTAGTGGGAGCCCCATCCTGCACAGTGTGACCTGCAAAAACAGCCACGCCAGTGAATCAAATGCTTTTTCAGCATCCATCAGTGCCGCCCCTGTGGGAACGGTGGGTGAGATTCTATGGCAGTGGACTTTATGAGGGACAAACCCAGATTGGGCTGGTGATATCATTTGGCCTAATAAGAGAGAGATTCTGATGGCTAGCATTTTGGCCAAGATTTTATTGTTGAAGTTTAACAATGAGAGAGGCCGATAGCAGCCTCATTGCAACGGATCTTTACTCAGTTTGGGGAGTAGTATTATATCTGCTTCACGAAGAGTAGGTGGAAGGATACCTTTCTCCATCGATTCCTGCCAAGTCTCTAAAGGATATGGGAAAAGTACGTGCTTATACGCCTTGTAAAAGCGGCCTGAGAAACCATCAAGGCCGGGTGCCTTCGTCCCATCCATAGAGTAGAATCAATAAAGGGTTCTGGCCCATGAATCAGTAAGGCTGGACCAAACACTATTCAATATAACAACACGATTGCCAGTACTGATACTCTTTTCATTTCACTCATGCCCACCACACATGACACGCAACGTGGGTTGGAAAACAAATTGAATGTTTTTATTTTATTTTAAATCCTTTTTGGTTTTTAGAAAAGAAGAATTTTTTTATAAAAAATAGTTCATGTTATTATTATCATGGACATTTACAACATTTCTTAGGACCACAAAACATTAACAAACATATATATAACATCCAATTATTGAATTATACAAAAGTACTATACATTCATAAAACAATTTTTAAAGTGAAAAGCTCAAATTCCATCCAACATTCAAGAGAAGAAAGAAAAAGAAAAGATAGACACCCTAGGAAAGTGTTGAAAAGAGCGTGGATACACCACTTTATTTTGGTGCAACTATCTGCCCAAGGGGAAAAAGGGTTGGCCAAACAGTATTGTATTCTGGTCGGGGAGAAAAATCAATTTCCTTAATTTGACAATTTGCAATAACGACCCGATATTGCGCTTTAACAAAAGACACAACCAGATCGTCTACGCGTTTCAAACCCAGACTTTTATTTATGGGTTATCCTCAGGACCTGGAATGTGAGCAAAAGCTCTGTCGAATCACAGACTTAAAATTCAATTGCTACTTTTTCAATTTCCGCCGTATGTCAATAAATTTTGTGATCGAAATTCAATATACCATACACGGTACTTTCAAAAGAAGAAGAAGAAGGGAGAGGAACTACCCTTCTGGGCTCAGACGATCTGCCTTTAAATGCATTTCATGTCTCGTCACCCGTTCATATAGCGAGACGAACCTCTTAGTCTTTCGTCTCCTTAGTTTCTGCCGTATCTTGGTCGTCTGTTCGTTTCGATAGCCCGTCCCATCCATGGCATCTATGGCTTGGATTATTTCCTCTTCTGTAAAGAGTTCTCTGAGGAATAGTTGGTGTGCCGAATCGAGCCACACCAATGCCACCTCGTCTAACTAACAGTTACTGTATTGTGGTGTACAGGTCAGTGTAGTACGCAAGTATTTCATTTTGAATACCGATAGTATCAGAAATAGAGGTGCCGTCCGATCTCTTGAGGGCAGGAATGTAGGACTGGCCTCCAGGGGGCTGCAGCAAGCTGATCAGGGTTCAGGCGGCTCTGCTACTTCAGGCCGCAAGTGAAAGAGCAGCAGCACGCTCCTCGATGTTACAAGGATCGGCAAGTCCAGTGCAGCGGTCTACTCAGATGCCTGCATATACAGGGCCGATCCGTGACATAGCAGGCCCACATGGGGGAGAGGCAGAGTCCCACACGAACAAGGGGGAGGTGTGGGGAAGAATGATGGAAGAGGCCCGCCGGACCCGGGCCGGCTCACTGCGGCCCGATGGCCATCCCCAGGCTCACTCGCAGCCCCTGTTGCCACAGGGCCTCCGGGAGTGTGGTGGGCCAGCCTTACCTGGTGCAAGGCATCGGTGGGGCAAAATGTTTTCTATGGCCTGCCTGGTTCTTCTTTGCTGCTTCGGCCGCTGAAACACACCGGTCTTGTCCAGGCCCTCCTACTCTGGTAGCGTGCGTTTGTCGTGCCGTCTCCCAGCACTCGGTGTCGATGCTCCACAGGCTGTGGCAGTTGCGACGGGTCTCTCTGCACATGCCGCCGGTCAGTCACCAGTCAACCTGAATGTATGACCTCTCCTCAGCTAGTACGCCACACAGCCTTGCAGGATCCTCACTCCAGGCCGTGCGGCCCGCACCCCTTCCGGCACCAATGTCGGTTGCATCGTGGCGCCCGCTGTCCTCCCTCTCAGCCAGGTTATGCCATTATCCCAATACTCCACGGCACTGGTTCTGCTGTGCAGATGCAGCTTGTAGCCCGTGCATGGCTGGGCTTGCGGGGAGAACGGCGGAGCTGCAGAGCTACGCTGCCATATTGGTCGGCAGCTTTGTCACGCCCCCATATTCTGCAAAGCTAAAAGTAATAAACAATGTTGGTGGTCCTAAATTTCTCAGCATACATTTGAGTTCTTCAACTCTTCTAAACCAATACTCATTTCTTGGTCGCTGACATGCCATAAAGTTGATCAAGTTATATTCCAGTTTCTCATTTTTGTCGGGCAACTTTTCCATAAAATCCTGTACCGTTATTTTGTTAAACCCAGTTCCAGTCCCACGAGTGTGAAAATGTAAGGAATGTCTTGCCGAAATGTGGATCCTCTGAATATAATCTTATTACTCTGTAATCTCATGCTGAAATGTGAACTGGATGATCATCATATCACCCACCTTTCTCAGTCGGGACTACATGTGAATAACATCTGGCTTCTAAAGTTTTTTTCTCTAGCTTCTCTCATCTGATAATTTTTAATGCATCATCCATCATTTCTCTTAAGTGTAGTAGGTGAATACTGCTAGGTTCATATATTTATTCAGCTTCTTCCTGATGAATTGGTTCAAATTGTCCACTTTCAATTTCTTTCTCAAAGGATAAGTAGTTTGAAGAGATGAAATTAGAATTGTCCAAATCTTTGTAGTGTACGTTGTTTTGTTGATGACAAGCTATAGCTTTTAGAACTTTGTCTATGCTTATTAGTTGTTGCCAAATGTTGTTGTTATTTGTAGGTACTTGACTGATCAAAACCACTAAAGGTTACTATATTTTGTGTAGTATCTCAAGAGTGTTTATATTTTTTGTGAAATCTAATGGAAGAAAAACAACTTTACCTTTGAGTACATGTACTAATTCATGCGGCTGGAACTTCCAGATTGTGGGTGCAATCTAACAATAGTTTGAAATGGATGTACAATTTCCAAATGCTTCAATATAAATTAAATTGGCTTAGTTCTGATGGAAGTGGATAACTTTCCAAATTGTTGTGAATCCCACGTAAAGGTGTCCAGTTAAGGTCTAGTTTTCCTAGGCAGTAATTCAGGTGATCTGATATTCACAAACATCATATTTTTCTTCATAAATAGACAGAGGGTTAAAATGCTACATTTTCTCATTCTCAGTTTTCTCAACAAGGTCAACAGTTTTAACTTGATTGTTATAATGTGTTCTTCGGCAACAAATGCAAATCTTATTTGGGATTACTCCAATTTTCCAAACACAAAAACCCTAGAAACTATCCATGGTAGGGAACAAGAGGCTGAGGGGCCTCAAGGGTGAGCTGGCTTCGAGTAATAGCAATTTTCAAACAACAAAGCTACCTGTGATTCAATTTATTCCTGTATAACAATCAATGCTACACTTCATACCAATCTACTTCTGGAAACACACGAAAATGTGTTGGGAAGTCCTCACATACCACCAGGTGTCATGCTTCCTCATTGGACTCCCCACACTCTCCGAAAACCCTGTTTGATGAAGAGTGGGCCTACACCTGGAGACAGGGAAGCACTTCTACCTAAGAATGGACCTGTGAAATATAAACTTTAAAAACCAATGTGATATGCCAAACTGACCTTTATATTTACATGGAATACCACTTGGTGTTAAAAACCAATTGTGGGAATAAAGTGAATTAGAACCCCATCACCACACACACCGCCAACATGTTTCTGCCTGATGGCACATGTGAGTCAGTGGCATTCTTCAGGATGGAAACACGGGATCCAAGCATGGCCACTGCAGATATGCGTGCAACTAAACAATTTAGGGTTGACCTTTGTCTACCCTTAACGCAATTAGGCCCCTAGTACCTGTAATACAATATTATTAAGTGCGTTGAGATTTCTCAGAGTAAGCGGGCAATGGATGTGTAATAACCATCAGCATGGAACATTTCCATGCCAAGTGAAAAAATGACACTGCACATGTGAAGTAATAATGTTTCTATATACATCATATCGTGAGGCCAGCTCACAATCTTACCCCACTATCGGGTCATCTGGGCCCAATGGAGTAAGGGCTCTAGAATCCCTGTTTTCACACTCTGTGTAGATAAGGGGGGAACAAGTAAATCAAAAGCCTGTCCCTAATGGCATGTACTGGTGAAAAAGGGGGGCAAAGAGTCAATCCCCCTCCACACATACACCATTTACTTCATCAAGGTGCGCTCCTGTCTGTGAACCCGCTGGCATTAGCTACTTCCTCCCAATTAACAAGGGAGTGAGAGTATTGCCGGGCATATGAAGACTGAGTTTGTAATCCTATTGTTCGTGATCGTTCACCCATGACAAGCAGCTGTCGCTAGTTTACTGAGAGCCACTGCTCCATTCAAGCTGCCCACACCTGCGGCAGTAGTTTGCACCAACTTGCTACATTATATATATATATATATATATATATATATATATATATATATATATATATATATATATATATATATTATCTACTGGCGGTCGCCAGTAGATAGTTATAGTTAGGACCTATTTTCCATAGGAAATCCGCAACATTCTGTTTGCAATAACATTGGCGCCGGTTGACGAATCTTCGCGAAAGCTTCCAACTTGTTGGGGCGCTCCGGTCCGCTCCTATCCTGAAAGTCTCGGGGTGATTCGTTAAGTGGGGGCCGAGAAAAAAGGGGGGTCCCAAAACGCGTTTTCCCCATTCATTTTTCCATAGGAACCTTTAGTCGCAGCTACAGCCCGAACTGCTGAATGGAATTACACCAAATTTGGCAAAGAGGTAGCCCTTGGTTCAGTGTCGTGCCTTTTGCTTAAATGGTGTAAATCCGTTCAGTAGTTCCTGAGAAAATCAAAAGTAAAGTCACATATATATCTATGGCCGAGTAGGGTCCGCGTACCCTCCCGATCACGAGCTGCATGCTAATTGGCTGTCAACACTCCAAATCAGGAAGTGTTGGCAGCCATTTTGTCCCTCGGTAGAACCGAGGGACAGAAACAAGTGCGCAAAGCGCAAAGGGGGCAGGGTAGAAACACCCTGACCCCTAGGTCTGCCTCAGAAGGGGTCCCACAAGGACCCCTGGGCAGAAAAAGCATTTAAAAAAAAATAGGCGGGATGCGCTTAGGGTGCGCAGATCCCGCCGAGAAAAAAAGAAACAAGTGCGCAAAACGCACAAAGGGGGCAGGGTAGAAACACCCTGACCCCTAGGTCTGCTCAGGGGTCCCACAAGGACCCCTGGGCAGAAAAAGCATTTAAAAAAAGAAATTGGCGGGATGCGCTTAGGGTGCGCGAATCCCGCCGAAAAAAAAAAAAACGAAGCGCGGTCTCTCGTGCTTTGTTGTTAATTGGCCCCCGGGTGGGCCAAGTCCCGGGGGCATGCGGGGGGGTTATTTATAATATGTGGGGGGGCCTCTAAGGCCCCCCCAAGCCCCGGGGACCGCCACCCCCCGGGGCTTTAAAAATAAATGGTGCGGGAGGGCTCTCGGCCCTCCTGCAGCCCCGGGGACCGCCACCCCCCGGGGCTTCTTTTTTAAAAATGAATAGTACCTGTGTGGGGGGGCTCAAGCCCCCCCACATGCCCCGGGGACCGCCACCTCCCCGGGGCACTAACAAAATAAATGTGGGGGTCCGTTTCGGACCCCCGAAGCCCCGGGGACCACCACCTCCCCAGGGCTTTAAAGACATGGGAGGGGGGCTGCGCCGCCCCCCTCCTGGAGCCTGTGGTGGCTCTGGGGACCGCCACCCCCCAGGGCCAGCTCCTGCAGTGTCCCGGGGTGCCTACCCCCGGGACACTGCTGTTTGCAATGGCAGGGACGGAGCCTCGCGGCTCCCGTCCTGTCATTGCAAACTGCTTAGCTTCATTGAAGCGAGAGCAGGAAACCTGCTCTCGCTTCAATGAAGCAAGCAGAATTGCTTTCCATAAGGGAGCTGCATGTCAGCAGCTCCCCTTATGTAAAAGCAATGCTGGCTCCCGTACGACGCGGGTAGCCGGCGGGACTGTGGGGGGATTGGGGACCCCCCCACAGTCCCCAACCAGAGGCCAGCCCCGGGGATGGGGTCCCCGAGGCCATTAGTGGCCTGGGAGGGGGGCCACGCAGCCCCCCTCCCCATAAAGAACATTTTAAAAATAAAAAAAAACGTTAAGGCCGGCCCCGGGGGATGGGGTCCACAGGGCCTTAAATGGCCTGAGGAGGGGGGCCACACAGCCCCCCTCCAAAAATGTAAATAAAAAAAAACAGTGGGCATGCGCCGTGGGATGGGGTCCCCGGGGCCAATAGAGGCCCAGGGAAGGGGGGCCACGCAGCCCCCCTCCCATACAAAAAAAAAAAGACCGGCATCGTTTCGGAGGCCCCGCCCCTCTCTGCAGCAGTCTGCAAACGCGCCCCTGGCGCGTTTGCAGATGGGGAACAAATTCCCCTTGAATACTGGGGGTCCCTGGGGCCAACTAGCCCACCAGGAACCTCCAGTATGCGTCAGGGGCTGCGTTGCAGAGAGGTGTACAGAGGCCACGCCCTTTTACACCTCTCTGCAACGCAGCTCTGTGGCGCTTTTTGGAGGTACATGGTGGGCTAGTTGGACTCCAGGGACCCTCAGGATTCAAGGGACTTAATCCCCCAACTTAAAACGCGCCACTGGGCGCGTTTGCACAGTGGTGAAGGGAGGGGCGGGCTTCAGGTGACATGTGTGCAAACAGGCCCGTGGCGCGTTTTAAGATGGGGAATTAAAGCCTCTTCAATCCTGAGGGTCCTGGGGCCAACTAGCCCACCAGGTACCTCCAGTAAGCGCCACGGAGCTGCGTTGCAGAGTGTTGTAAAAAGGGGCATGGCCTCTGTACACCTCTCTGCAACGCAGCCCCCTGGCGCATACTGGAGGTTCCTGGTTGGCTAGTTGGCCCCTAGGGACCCTCGGGATTGAGGAGGAATTAATTCTCCAACTTAAAACGCGCCACAGGGCGTGTTTGCAGACATGTCACCTCAGGCCCCACCCCCTTCCTTCACCATTGTGCAAATATTCCTCTAAAATCAGCCGAACTACGAATTTCGATTTACTCACCTGTTATCAGGAGAGACCACAGTGCTGCATCTTTGAGCCCAGTACTAATCCTGAAAAGTAATTTTAACCGTACTTACCAGTAACTTGAATTTCCTGCCATAGGATATCATTGCCTCGTTTTTGCTGAAAAAGTTTCTAAGTGTCGATTTTTGAAACATACAAATATTCCTCTAAAATCAGCAGAACTACGAATTCCGATTTACTCACCTGTTATCAGGAGAGACCTCAGTGCTGCATCTTTGAGCCCAGTACTGATCCTGAAAAGTAATTCTAACCGTACTTACCAGTAACTTGAATTTCCTTCCATAGGCTAACATTGACTGGTTTCACTTGGAAATTCTTCTAAGTGTGGAGTTTTGGAACTTTATAATATTCCTCTAAAATCAACCGAACTACGAATTCCGATTTACTCACCTGTTATCAGGAGAGACCACAGTGCTGCATCTTTGAGCCCAGTACTAATCCTGAAAAGTAATTTTAACCGTACTTACCAGTAACTTGAATTTTCTTCCATAGGATATCATTGCCTGCTTTTTGCTGAAAAAGTTTCTAAGTGTCGATTTTTGAAACATACAAATATTCCTCTAAAATCAGCAGAACTACGAATTCCGATTTACTCACCTGTTATCAGGAGAGACCTCAGTGCTGCATCTTTGAGCCCAGTACAGATCCTGAAAAGTAATTCTAACCGTACTTACCAGTAACTTGAATTTCCTAACATTGACTGGTTTCACTTGGAAATTCTTCTAAGTGTGGAGTTTTGGAACTTTATAATATTCCTCTAAAATCAGCCGAACTACGAATTCCAATTTACTCACCTGTTATCAGGAGAGACCTCAGTGCTGCATCTTTGAGCCCAGTACTGATCCTGAAAAGTAATTTTAACCGTACTTACCAGTAACTTGAATTTCCTTCCATAGGCTAACATTGACTAGTTTCACTTGGAAATTCTTCTGTGTGTGGAGTTTTGGAACTTTATAATATTCCTCTAAAATCAGCCGAACTACGAATTCCGATTTACTCATCTGTTATTAGGAGAGAACCCAGTGCTGCATCTTTTAGCCCAGCACTGACCCTTAAAAGTAATTCTAACCGTACTTACCAGTAACTTGTATTTCCTTCCAAAGGAATCCATTGTCTGGTTTTCAGCAGAAAAGTTTCAAAGTGTCGATTTTCACAAACTACAAATATTCCTTAAAAATCGCCTTTATGACTTAAACGCATTCTTTCAACTGTTTACAGGAGATGCACCAGTGCTGGATCCAGGATCCACCACTGAGTAAGAAAAAGTAACGATAACACTACTTACCTGCTAAGTGAATTTCCTCACATAGGATAACATTGGTGATTCTATGTGAAAAAGTTTCTAAGTGTCAACTTTTAAAATATAATAATATGGCGCGCGGCAGCGGCGGCGCAAGATGGCCGCCACCTGAGGAGCTCCGCGATATCGAGCTGCGCTCGATCACGAAGGGACCTTTTAGAAGCAGCGCTCCCTCGCCGCGACGATGGTTTTCAGCGTCGGAGGTAACAGAGGCTGATTTGGCAAGTTTTCAGGCCATGATATGGTCTGGTTAATCTTTTATATGCTTCCGGCGCTTTCTCCTCATTGCGGCCGCCATTTTGGGCATTTTCCTCTGCGCAGCAATTCCTAAGGAAGCCATGCAGTCATTCGCTCAATTGGCACTGGGGCTTCTTTCTTTCCCCAGCGCAGCCTGATTTTTGCCTTCTGGGACGCTTCTGGTCTTTTCTTCCCTCATTCTGCTCCGTTCACTCACCTTAGACCACGCTGGGGTGTTGTGTGGCTAGCATGTAAGCTTTATTCTTACATTTATGGCTGGTCGGGCATTCCATAGTTGTTTCTACATTTTTATTGGATGATTCACCTCCCATATTCATTTTTGACTGTTTCACATCGCTGGATTCTGCTGGACACTTGATACTTTCTTCTGTTTGTAGCTCACTGATGACCTTTGGTGTCTCCTCCTCTATACTTGTGCTGCATTTGCTCATATCTCTTCAGTCCTCACAGCTGCACTTCATCTAGAGAACTTCAATTGTTGCGTCAACATGGATCATCCACATAAACCCCAGGGGGCCTCTTCTGGAGGGCGTAAGGATTTAACCGCTAACTCTGGTAAGCGTACCAAGAAAGACCCGCCCTCCCCTTCAAAGTCACCGTCTCCTCTCACGTTGGAAGATATTATGGAGGAGTTGCGCCTCATTCGGCCGTTTATGACTGACACCGCTGCCACTCTTCAGAGGATGGAAGAGAAATGGTCTGGTCTTGATTCCAGACTGTCTGATGTCGAGCAAAAAGTCAGTGATGCTCAGGATGTAGTAGCTAGAGTTGACAATCTCACCAAGGAAGTTAACCAACTCAAAAAGATCACAGAGGATTTGGAAAATCGTAATAGGAGCAACAACCTGCGCATCTATGGTATTCCGGAAGGTTCCGGAGGCTCGGATATGATCACCTTCTTGAAAACCCAAGTCCTTCAGATCGTTGGTCTCCCTAAATCTATGGATTTCAATATTCAAAGAGCTCACAGACTGGGGCCACAGAGTGCATCTTCTTCTTTAAAACCAAGAGGCATAATTGCTTACTTTCTTCTATACTCGGATCTTATGGAAATCCTCAACGCTGCTAAGCAACATAAGCAGATGCTATGGTCCGGTCACAGAATCTTCTTCAGTCAAGATGTCTCTAAATCAACTGCTAACCGGCGGAAAGAATTCCTTCGACCTCCGACCTGCCTTGAGATCCATGAATGCTCGTTATGGCTTAATCCATCCATGTTTCTTTAAAGTTACTTACAAAGACAGAACTTTGAGCTTTGAAGATCCAGCTGATCTCCGGAAGTTTATTCATGCTCACAAAGGAGAACTTATGGAACTGAGCACATCTTAACTGTTTCGTTATCGTTTCTCAGACTGATTCTGTTAGGTGTTTAGTATGAAGTTTACAAATGTTTAATGCTTCTCTGTTTGTTCTCTTTCATGTTTCTTAGGTCTTCTCTTCCCAGTTCTGACGATGTAGTTCCCTATCCATGTTGCCCTCATGTATGTAACCTACAACTTACCCCGCTGCATTTTTTCCTGTCGTTTGGTAAGTTCCCTTCATCTTGTCTCATTAGTTTACCTTCTTGTTTGTGGTTTTTATCCATACTCTTATTTATCTGGTCAGGTAACTTGTTTTTTTCTCGGTATCCCTCTCTTGTGTGGCTGTCTTGTTCTTCGCCGCCCCCTCACTCATCAATGTCCTTTTTAAATGTTTTTATGACTAAAGCCTTCGGGCTTTTCGTCATCTACTTTTTGATATCTCCTTTGGAGGGATTTTGCTCTCCTCCTTTTGTTCCTTTATTCCCTCTTTCTCTCTTATTCTTTCTCTTCTTACTCGTTTCTGGGTCCACTCATGCTCTTCTTATTTTTGGGTTTATGTATTTTTCTTGACGCGTTTTCTCTGCTCTCTCCTTTGCCTTTTACTCTGTTTTCTTTCAGTCAAACCTTCTACTCTCTTTCCCTCTTGCTATATTTTTCTTTCTATGATTTATTGGCTCTCTCCTGCTTTTTTTCCTATATGCTTTCCTGTTTTTCCGCATCAATTCTTCACACTCTTGTTGGTTTTAAATTCCCTTTTTCCCATTACTCTTCCACACTCTTTTGTACTACCCTGCTACCTATTTTTCCTTCCTTTTTACTCATGAAAGGTCTTCGCATCATTTCAAGGAATGTTAAGGGCATGCGCAATCCCGTTAAGAAACAACGTGTTTTATCTCATCTTGCTAAATTGAATTGTCATATAGCGATGTTACAGGAATCACACCTTAAAATACAAGATTTACCTTCGTTACGTAAACACTGGGTGGGCGAAATTTTTTGCTCTCCAGCTGTTAATAACAAGAATGGTGTGTTAATTTTATTTCATAAATCTTTGAATGTTCTCTTACAAAACGAATTTACTGATACAAATGGTAGATGGTTATATTTAAATGTCAAAGTTAATAATACCCAACTCTCTTTTTGTAATGTTTATGGTCCGAATGGTGTTGATCTATCTTTTTGGAGCGACTTTTCTATATTCCTTTCCTCTCATTCTGCTGAAAATTTGATTGTGGGTGGGGATTGCAACCAGCTTATGGATCCTTTCCTTGATCGGAAATCTCAAACCAGATACCTTCCAAATAAGATGCAAAAGGGATTGATTGATGCTTGGCGCACATCTCACCCAGAGGTTTTAGAATTTTCCTTTTTCACCGGTCCACAAATCCCATTCACGCATTGATTACATTTTTCTCACACAACCTATGCTACAATTCATGAATAAAGTTGAAATTGGTTCGATTCTCATCTCTGACCATGCCCCCGTCATCCTTGACATGGATTATCCCTCTTCTTCTCCCACCTCTAGGCGGTGGCGTTTTAATAATTCTATTCTTTTGGAACCTCAATTCTCTGAACAGTTTACCATATTTGCTCAAGAGTTTTTCTTCATAATCTCTCCTCCGTCTCTCAATTTCATCTCGTTTGGGATGCCTTCAAATCATCTGCTAGGGGCTTCATTATAGATTATGTTTCCCGGAAAAAGAAAGCCCTCTTGAACTCAGCATTGCTTCTAAAACAAATTAAAACCTTGGAGCATAAGTACTTCACTACCAATTGCCCTGATACCCTACCGCTTCTTATTAAAGCAAAAATGCAATATAATAAGCTATCTTGGGATTCTGCTTGTAATATTATCCTCAAGTTTAATGCAAAGATGTATGGTGGTCGGAATAAGGCAGGAAAATCCCTAGCAAATTATCTCAAAATTAAAAAGCAAAAATTTTAAATTGTCTCCATTAAGGATAACTCTGGCACTCTTCATCTTTCAGACGCTAAAATACTCGAATGCTTCACTGATTATTACACTCTCTTTATATTCCCGAAACCCATCCCTCTCAAGAGCTTATTGACTCTTTTTTTCAAAATATTCCTAAACCCCCTGATAGTTGCCATGATCTTACATCTCTGAATGTCCCTATTTCTGAACCAGAGATTATTGAGGCCATTGCTCTTTTGCCCAAAGATAAGACTCCGGGCCCAGATGGCTTTACTGTTCGATTCTTTTTACATTTCAAAGCACTTTTGGTACCTCACCTCCTTTCATTGATTAATTATTTTCTACTCACCGGTGCATCGCAAGGTTCCTTTACACAAGCGATGCTTTGTTTAATACCTAAGAAGGATAAAGATCCCTCCATATGTAAGAACTATAAGCCCATTTCCTTAATAAATACTGACTGTAAAATTTATGCTAAAATCCTTGCCCTTTGAATCAACAAAGTTATTCCTACTTAAATTAACATATACCAATCCGGCTTTGTTAAAGGACGCTCCATTGCAGATAACTCCCGTACCTTTCTTAATATTATACACCTGGCCTCCAAGCTGGACTCTCCTGTGGCTGCTATCACCCTGGATGCTGAAAAAGCATTCGACAGGGTTAACTGGGATTTTATATTCGGTGCTTTAAGATGGCACGGTTTCAGCCCCCCTATTATAAAATTGATTCAGCTTTTATACTCTGCACCCACTACTTCAGTTTGGGTAAATGGCTGCCAATCTCGCTACTTTCCTCTTCTCAGGGGGACTAGACAGGGCTGCCCTCTTTCCCCCCTTCTTTTCATCCTTGCCCTTGAGCCATTTATGGAGACTCTTAGACATTCACCGCATTACACGGGGTTCCAATTTCATAATCTAGATAGCAAATTTACTGCTTATGCAGACGATATTTTGTTATTCATTTCTAATCCATCTGTTTCTTTGGCGGCCTTTTTTTCTCTTTTAAAGGCTTACTCTAATGTTTCAGGTTACAAATTGAACATTGACAAATCTGAAATCTTACCTTTAAACAAATTCTGCCTTCCCTCTATGTTCCTTGATTCTGGTTTTGAATGGAATTCTGCACATATCAAATGCCTCAGTATTCTATATTCTAACAATATCAAAGAGACTATTAGAATTAATCATGCTGATATTCTTAAGAAACTCTCTGCTCTCATAGACGGTTGGTCTCCACTTTTCCTTTCTTGGTGGGGTAGATTAGCCACTATTAAGATGATGCTTCTTCCAATCATCAATTTTTATCTTTCTATGCTCCCTGTTTCTCTCCCTAATACCTTTTTTCGTGCCATCAACAGCTCCTTGATTAAGTTCCTTTGGAATAATCGCAAACCTAGGATCTCATTGGCGCGTCTTCAACTTTCTAAGGCACTAGGTGGAGTTAATTTTCCTAATCTCAGACGATATCATTCGGCATTTACTCTGAAACAAATTTGGACTTTTTTGTCTGACTCCAGTGTTCCGCCAAGCACAGCTTGGAGTCCTTTAGAACAGGCCCAATATTCTCCTTTCTCCTTCCTTTCTGCTACCCGTATTACTTTACCCCGAAACGTTTTTCCTCTCCCATCCTCATTCACTCCAAAGCTCTTACTATCTCACTGTGCGGCTCTCGTCTTTCTCCGAATAATCGGTCCTTGTGCATTCCGATTTGGTATAACAAACATTTTAAAATAAACAATCGTGCTTTTTTTGGAAGGAATGGATCGATAAAGGCATTATCACTCCTCAACATCTGATGAAGGATGGGTCCTTTATGCAATTCTCTGATCTTCAAACCTCTTATGGTATCTCTTCTCTACACGCTTCTCATTACTCCCTGCTCAAACAAGCTCTTACCAGTTTCTATTTTCCGGAAAGCCCTACTGTTACACCCGCACAACCATCCCCTCTTTCTATTGATTTTTCCACCCAATTTAAAGCTGCCATCATTTATAAGTTATTATCTCACCCCCATGCCTAGAACCAAATCCAGTTTGGAACTCTTATGGGAAAGAGACTTATCCCTTGATCTCCCCCTTCACCTCTGGGATTCCCTTTGGTCAAAGATTCATACCACCTCTCGCTCTGCAAGTACTACACAGACCTTATATTATTTTTATAATAGACTATTTTTCACTCCCAGTGACCTTTATAGATTTAAACTACTGGATTCCCTAAATGTTGGTCATGTCCCAATGAAAATGGGGATTTTCTTCACATGTTCTTTCACTGTCCTTTGGTTAAATCCTATTGGTCTCGTATCTGGTTGAGATTAAACGACATTTTATCTTCCAATGTCCCCTTCCATATTACACATGTTTTTTGGGCAGTTTTTCTCCTTTCTGGGAACCTCACAGTAGTGCAGGTAATTTTATTGACTTATTTTTAGCCATTTCGCTTCAGATCATTACCACCAATTGGAAGGACACTTCAAAAATTTTGCACCAAGCTTGGTGGAATTTATTGTGCCATCATCATAGACTAGACCGAGCCTATGCTACCTCTACTGCTTTGTTGATTAAAAAAGATCTACTACGGATGCCACTAACTTCTTTTCTTTCCAGAGTGCAGAGCTGATTCCAAATGGTGTATACCATAATGTTTTTTACTATATACCTTATCCCATTTGAATACTGATTCTGTTTGTATTACTTATTGGACTCTTCTTTTCTCTTACTCTCTCTTCTCCTCTTCCTCTCTTTCTCTCTGCTCTCCCGTTCTTCTTTTCTCTCTTTCTCTCCTTAAAAATCTTCTACAAATGCATTTGTTCTTTGTACAGTTATTATCTCATGAGGATATTGTCATGATATTGTTTTTTATTTTTCATAATATGCTTTCCTTTTTACCCGTATCCTCTCGCTATATGTCTCTGTACTGATGTTTTACTTTGTTTATTGCCTAAATAAAGCATTCTAAAACCTAAAATACAATAATATTCCTTAAAAATCACTACTGTAACCAAAACGCTTTTACTCAACTGTTTACAGGAGATGTCCTAGGACTGAATCTAGGATCCAGTCCTGTGGTTAGAAAAGTAATCCATAAAGTAACTAATTGCATTTAACTTGAAATTCACATTGAGCTCAATGTTGCATTGTGTTTGAAATTGTGTTGCCCATTGCAACAACTGTAACTACTGTACTTAAAAGTCTATTGCCTATTTGCAAAGTATTTAAACTAAAGTAATTCATTCTGAGAAAGTATATTTTGTAATGTATAATGTAATTACAATGTAATTTAAAAAAATAAAATATCTAAAAATAAATAGTTAAAAAAATGTAGTAAATCAGTATTAAAAAAATAAATATAACAATTAATACATTTAAAAATTGTCATTTACAAAACCTTTGAAATTCACTGAAAAAAACCATAGGTTTCAGACATGTTATAGTTAGGAATTAGCATTTAAAAAACCTTTGAAATTCACTGAAAAAACCATAGGTTTCAGGCACGTTATAGTTAGAAATTAGCATTTAAAAACCTTACAAATTCACTGAAAAAACCATAGGTTTTAGGGACAGTTATAGTTAGTTGGACATTGCACTCGTACAAAACCCGTGAAATTCCCCCGTTATAGTTAGTTCAGGTAACTATAACTCGCGCCCCACAATGCACTGCTGATGACGTCACATATTACATCACTCATGACATGGTCAGTGACATCACTGATGACATCACTGATGACATCATCCATGTGATAATTTGATGCATCTTCTCACACCCTAATATAACTTTTGATACACCCACTGTAAATTACAGACTGCCATTGTCAAAACCATAGACACTCCAACACCAATTACTATATACACACTCACTGATTCTTAGGTCTACACACACACATCTACTCACTCACCCGTACAGTCACTCATACTTATAGTCACTCAGTACAGGACTATTATATGCACTCATACACCTATATAGACACTCACACACCGCCACTCATCCATAGAGGTACTCACACACCTAGTCAGTCATGCAAAAAATTAAGCACACACCCATTTACTCACCTATACAGTTATACACATACCAGCTCACTTACTCATACAAATACTAGCACATTCTTACGCTCTTATACAATCTCTGATACAAGTACACACTCATCCATACAGTCACTCTCACAATCACACACTCTCGCTTATAGCTATTTATATACTCCAACACACATATATACTGCCTTTCACATACGTAGTTACTCACACATGTACCACTGGGACATACATTCACTCACTAACACACTCTTACACACACTTACCCACCCATACAGTCTATCACAGATGCACTCTTGAAACCATCCACCCAGTGAATCACCCACTCACACATCTATGCACAGAGTCGCACACACCCCACCCACACAAACACTCAGGCACCCATACAGATACTCAGCCAACCAATCATATAGACACTCATGTAGCTATTCACAAACCCATGCTGCCACTTACACAGCAACAGACAGACGGATACAGACATTCACCCAGTTTAGTCACTAACCCATGCATTCAGTAAGATACGTTTAATCACTAACTTATAGAGTAAGTCACGCACCTACTAAATCATCCATTCAGACACTTATACACCCACTCATTCTTCAATACGCCTTTCCCTATATATATTAAACATATTTAAACTTTACAGAAACACACAGCCACTGGATGATGTCATCAGTGATGTCATTTGAGATGTCATCAGTGATGTCATCAGTGATGTCACTGACCATGTCATGAGTGATGTAATATGTGACGTCATCAGCAGTGCATTGCGGGGCGCGAGTTATAGTTACCTGAACTAACTATAACGGGGAATTTCACGGGTTTTGTACGAGTGCAATGTCCAACTAACTATAACTGTCCCTAAAACCTATGGTTTTTTCAGTGAATTTGTAAGGTTTTTTAAATGCTAATTTCTAACTATAACGTGCCTGAAACCTATGGTTTTTTCAGTGAATATATATATATATATATACATATACATATATATATATTATCTACTGGCGGTCGCCAGTAGATAGTTATAGTTAGGACCTATTTTCCATAGGAAATCCGCGACATTCTATTTGAAATAACTCTCTTGCCGGTTGACGAATCTTCACGAAATTTTCAAACTTTATGGCCCGCTACGGTCCGCTCCTACCCTGAAAGTCTCGTGGTGATTCGTCAGCGGGGCAGCAGAAAAGGGGGTCCCAAAACGTGTTTTCCCCATTCATTTTCCCATAGGAAACTTTAGACACGGTTACAGCCCGAACTGCTGAACGGAATTACACAATATTTGGCAAAGAGGTAGTTCTTGGTTCAGAAAGAACCCTTTTGTTAAATGGTGTAAATCCGTGCAGTAGTTACGGAGAAATTAAAAAATAAGATTCAAAAATCAATTTCCCATAGGAAACTTTATGCAAGGCTACAGCCCGAACTGCTGAACGGAATTACACCAAATTTGGCAAAGAGGTAGTTCTTGGTTCAGAAAGAACCCTTTTGTTAAATGGTGTAAATCCGTTCAGTAGTTGCTGAGAAAATCAAAAGTAAAAACACATATATATCTGGGCGGAGCCTAACCACACATGTCATCGTGAGATCTGATTGGCTGTCAGCACTTCATCCTGGAATTGCTGGCAGCCATCTTGAGACCAATATAAATGATAGTACCCCATTGAAATGCATTGTAGTGAATCAAAGATTTTGAGGGTTACCAAAAGGAGAACTATAAAGTGTGATAACAGACTTTAGTTACATTAGAATTCATTTGTTGATGGTACCATACTAATTTCAGGAATTGTGGTGTGTTCTAAGGTGATTTTACCCTGTGAAAAACCTTCTGCTGGGATATCATGAATCATGTTTGAGAGAAAACTATTTTCACATGCTTGTCCCATACAGTTTTGGAAGGTGCTCCAGAAGCTAAAATGAGAGCATATTTTCTGTAAATTCACATTATCTTTCTCAGTCATGTGAGAATGAAGTCTGACATTCTCAGTAAAACATGTACATCCAACAAGGGCAGAGACTGTCAGTTGATTCCTTTGTGTTCTACTGCAGCTTCCCAGAGTGTTCTAAAGAACAACTAGAGTGCTAACAGCCTTACTTATGACAAAAGTATGGCACACCTGAAGCCATCTTGATTGGAATAAACTGGTAACACTTAAAACATTTAATTTAAAAAGGAACAAAATGATGGGGTTCATCTTGTCATAGAAATTATGGTTAGTGCTCTGGAAAGAAAAATTAGGACATGTTTCAAGTGTGATCTCAAATATCTTCCTGTTATATTTCAACAGCAGCAGCCTGCCAGTTGATGCCTTTGTGTTCTACTGCAGCTTCCCAGAGTGTTCTAAAGAACAACTAGAGCGCTAACAGTCTTACTTATGACAAAAGTATGGCACACCTGAAGCCATCTTGATTGGAATAAACTGGTAACACTTAAAACATTTAATTTAAAAAGGAACAAAATGATGGGGTTCATTTTGTCATAGAAATTATGGTTAGTGCTGTAGAAAGAAAAATTAGGACATGTTTTAAGTGAGATCTCAAACATCTTCCTGTTATATTTCAACAGGAGCAGCCTGTCAGTTGATGCCTTTGTGTTCTACTGCAGCTTCCCAGAGTGTTCTAAAGAACAACTAGAGTGCTAACAGCCTTACTTATGACAAAAGTATGGCACACCTGAAGCCATCTTGATTGGAATAAACTGGTAACACTTAAAACATTTAATTTAAAAGGAACAAAATGATGGGGTTCATTTTGTCATAGAAATTATGGTTAGTGCTGTAGAAAGAAAAATTAGGACATGTTTTAAAGTGAGATCTCAAATATCTTCCTGTTATATTTCAACAGGAGCAGCCTGTCAGTTGATGCCTTTGTGTTCTACTGCAGCTTCCCAGAGTGTTCTAATGAACAACTAGAGTGCTAACATTCTGAATTTATGGCAAATGTGTGACACATCTGAATGCCTTCTTGATGGAATCAAAGTAAAAAACTGAAAGCATTTCCTACTGAGGAGACTGCAGTAAATGAGGAAATTAGGAAACTTCATAACAAAGAAGTCTTCCAAGATGGCCACCAGTGAAAAAGAGCCCAAATGTAGCACAAATATTACCCAGATGTAGCCCACATATAGCCCAATGACAAAAGTGTGCAAAACACTTTTTATTTTTAGTTTTTGCAGTTTTATGTAGTGCAGACTGGTCAGGTATTGGAGCATTGCATCTTAAAACATGACCCCCTACACTACAAAAACACCACTGCACTACCCTAAACCCTAAAACACTACCCCAGCATGACCCCCTACACTACACAAGCACCACTGCACTATCCTAAACAATAAAACACTACCCCCAGCATGACCCCTACACTACACAAACACCACTGCACTACCCTAAACCCTAAAACACTACCCCAACACCACTGCACTAACCTAAATCCTAAAACACTACCCCCAGCACGACCCCCTACACTACCCAAACACCACTGCACTACCCTAAAACATGACCCCTTACACTACACAAACACCACTGCACTACCCTAAACCCTAAAACACTACCCCCAGCACGACCCCCTACACTACACAAGCACCACTGCACTACCCTAAACCCTAAAACACTACCCCCAGCATGACCCCTACACTACACAAACACCACTGCACTACCTTAAACCCTAAAACACTACCCCAGCACGACCCCTACACTACCCAAACACCACTGCACTAACCTAAATCCTAAAACACTACCCTAAAACATGACCCCTACACTACACAAACACCACTGCACTACCCTAAACCCTAAAACACTACCCCCAGCACGACCCCCTACACTACACAAGCACCACTGAACTACCCTAAACCCTAAAACACTACCTCCAGCACGACCCCCTACACTGCCCGAACACCACTGCACTGCCCTAAACCCTGAAACACCAGCCCCTGCATGACCCCCTACACTGCCCGAACACCACTGCACTGCCCTAAACCCTGAAACACCAACCCTAGCACGACCCCCTATACTGCCCGAACACCACTGCACTAAACCCTGAAACACCACCCCCTTCACGACCCCCTACACTGCCCAAACCCCACTGCACTGCCCTAAACCCTGAAACACCACCCCCAGCACGACCCCTACACTGCCCGAACACCACTGCACTGCCCTAAACCATGAAACACTACCCCAGCAAGACCTCCTACACTGCCCGAACATCACTGCACTGCCCTAAACCCTGAAACATCACCCCCAGCAAGACCCCCTACACTGCCCGAACACCACTACCCTAAACCCTGAAACACCACCCCCAGCACGACCCCCTACACTGCCCGAACACCACTGCACTGCCCTAAACACTGAAACACCACCCCCAGCACGACCCCCTACACTGCCCGAACACCACTGCACTGCCCTAAACCCTGAAACACCACCCCCTGCACGACCCCTACACTCCCGAACACTACTGCACTGCCCTAAACCCTGAAACACCATCCCCAGCACGACCCCTACACTGCACGAACACCACTGCACTGCCCTAAACCCTGAAACACTACCCCCAGCAAGACCCCCTACACTGCCCGAACACCACTGCACTGCCCTAAACCCTGAAACATCACCCCCAACAAGACCCCCTACTCTGCCCGAACACCACTGCCCTAAACCCTGAAACACCACCCCCAGCAAGACCCCTACACTGCCCGAACACCACTGCACTGCCCTAAACCCTGAAACACCAGCCCCAGCACGACCCCTACACGGCCCGAACACCACTGCACTGCCCTAAACCCTGAAACACCACCCCCTACACAGCCCGAACACCACTGCACTGCCCTAAACCCTGAAACACAACCCCCAGCACGACCCCCTACACTGCCCGAACACCACTGCACTGCCCTAAACCCTGAAACACCACACCCTGCACGATCCCCTACACTGCCCGAACACTACTGCACTGCCCTAAACCCTGAAACACCACCCCCAGCATGACCCCCTACACTGCACGAACACCACTGCACTGTCCTAAACCCTGAAACACTATCCCCAGCAAGACCCCCTACACTGCCCGAACACCACTGCACTGCCCTAAACCCTGAAACATCACCCCCAGCAAGACCCCCTACACTGCCCGAACACCACTGCCCTAAACCCTGAAACACCACCCCCAGCAAGACCCCCTACACTGCCCGAACACCACTGCACTGCCCTAAACCCTGAAACACCACCCCCAGCATGACCCCTACACTGCCCGAACACCACTGCACTGCCCTAAACCCTGAAACACCACCCCCAGCACGACCCCCTACACTGCCCGAACACCACTGCACTGCCCTAAACCATGAAACACCAGCCCCAGCACGACCCCTACACTGCCCGAACACCACTGCACTGCCCTAAACCCTGAAACACCACCCCCAGCATGACCCCTACACTGCCCGAACACCACTGCACTGCCCTAAACCCTGAAACACCAGCCCCAGCACGACCGCCTACACTGCTCGAAAACCACTGCACTGCCCTAAACCCTGAAACACCAGCCCCAGCACGACCCCCTACACTGCCCGAACACCACTGCACTACCCTAAACCCTCAAACACCAGCCCCAGCACGACCCCCAACACTGCCCAAACACCGCTGCACTGCCCTAAACCCTGAAACACCAGCCCCAGCAAGACCCCCTACACTGCCCGAACACCACTGCACTGCCCTAAACCCTGAAACACCACCCCCAGCAAGACCCCCTACACTGCCCGAATACCACTGCACTAAAGCCTGAAACACCACCCCCAGCAAGACCACCTACACTGGCCGAACACCACTGCACTGCCCTAAACCCTGAAACACCACCACTGCACGACCCCTACACTGCCCAAACACCACTGCACTGCCCTAAACCCTGAAACACCACCCCCTGCACGACCCCCTACACTGCCCGAACACCACTGCACTGCCCTAAACCCTGAAACACCACCCCTCAGCACGACACCCTACACTGCCCGAACACCACTGCACTGCCCTAAACCCTGAAACACCACCCCCAGCACGACCCCCTACACTGCCCGAACACCACTGCACTGCCCTAAACCCTGAAACACCACCCCCTGCACGACCTCCTACACTGCCGGAACACCACTGCACTGCCCTAAACCCTGAAACACCACCCCCAGCACAACCCCCTACACTGCCCGAACACAACTGCACTGCCCTAAACCCTGAAACATCAACCCCAGCAAGACCCCTACACTGCCTGAACACCACTGCCCTAAACCCTGAAACACCACCCCCTACACTGCACGAACACCACTGCACTGCCCTAAACCCTGAAACACCACCTCCAGCAAAACCCCTAAACTGCCTGAACACCATTGCTCTGCCCTAAATCCTGAAACACTAGCCCCAGCACGACCCCCTACACTGCCCGAACACCACTGCACTGCCCTAAACCCTGAAACACCACCCCCAGCACGACCCCCTACACTGCCCGAACACCACTGCACTGCCCTAAACCCTGAAACACCAGCCCCAGCAAGACCCCCTACACTGCCCGAACACCACTGCACTGCCTAGACTCTGAAACACCAGCCCCAGCAAGACCCCTACACTGCCCGAACACCACTGCACTGCCCTAAACCCTGAAACACCAGCCCCAGCATGACCCCTACACTGCCCGAACACCACTGCACTGCCCTAAACCCTGAAACACCAGCCCCAGCACGACCCCCTACACTGCCCAAACACCACTGCACTGCCCTAAACCCTGAAACACCAGCCCCAGCACAGACCCCCTACACTGCCCGAACACCACTGCACTGCCCTAAACCCTGAAACACCAGCCCCAGCACGACCCCCTACACTGCCCGAACACCACTGTACTGCCCTAAACCCTGAAACACCAGCCCCAGCACGACCCCCTACACTGCCCGAACACCACTGCACTGCCCTAAACCCTGAAACACCACCCCCTGCATGACCCCCTACACTGCCCGAACACCACTGCACTGCCCTAAACCCTGAAACACCACCCCTGCACCACCCCCTACACTGCCCGAACACCACTGCACTGCCCTAAACCCTGAAACACCACCCCTGCACCGCCCCCTACACTGCCCGAACACCACTGCACTGCCCTAAACCCTGAAACACCACCCCCAGCACGACCCCCTTTACTGATCGGAACACCACTGCACTGCCCCAAACCCTGAAACACCACCCCCAGCACGACCCCCTACACTGCCCGAACACCACTGCCCTAAACCCTGAAACACCACCCCCTGCACGACCCCTACACTGCCCGAACACCACTGCACTGCCCTAAACCCTGAAACACCACCCCCTACACTG